>CADWAE010000302.1:7200000-8400000 GCA_902982915.1 Phalloptychus januarius
GCACAGAGAATCATCAGGTTAGACTCCGTAGTTCACCGCCTTCAAGCTACTGATCTGCTCTGTTCATTATAGAACTGCTTATTGTTCTTCAGAATAACGCTTCTCATTTTAAATCATTGTAGAAATGCTTATTAAGCATTTTTGACTTCAGGATATTTTGATTGTCCATCTGTGTAAAGACTGAATTTTCAGGTTTTGCACTTGAATTTTATTGAAGGAAGTTTTTGCATTCAGTTGATGATGAAGCATCATTAGTATGTACAACTCTGGAAAAAATGAAGAGACCACTTAAAATGATCAGTTTCTCTTATTTTGCTTTTTTTAGTCTTATGTTTGAGTAAAATGAACATTGTTCTTTTATTCTATGGACTGGTGACAACATGTCTCCGAAATGCCAAGCAAAAGTTTTGTATTTATTAGCAGAAAATGAGAAATGGTTAAAAGATGCAGAGCTTTCAGACCCAAATAATGCAAAGAAAACAAGTTCATATTAATTTAGAAACAGATGTTTTAACTCAGAAATCAGTATTTGGTGGAATAACGGTGAGGTTTCCAATGGGCTCTTCATTGTTTACAGAGCTGATTTTAAACTTTCTGCAAATTAAAATTGTACTGGGTTGAAAACATACATTTAAAATTAGCAAATATCTCATGTTCTTTATATAGATAGGAATCAGTTGATATAAATTCATATTGCTGCATACGTTTTACATTATATCATGTATTTTAAAAAAAATCTTAAAACCAACTTCTGTCACATCCATTTAAGTTTTTGCACATTTGGATCCAAATTAAAATGTTTTTCAATCAGGAAACCAGCAGGTTGCATTGAGTCAGTAGTTTAATAGTTTTACATGTCATCAATGATGTGTGTTTTTGTTATTTTTGCTGTTTTTCTGCAGGAGGTCATTCCCACCATGGGGTGAGGCATCATCATGATGCTTTAACCAAAGGCTTGGCCGACAGAAGCAGACATCCTTCCTCCTCTGCAGCGGGTCACGTATCCAAACATGCGGCCACAAAACCCTCCACTAAAACCATCAAACCGGCACTAAAACCTGCAGCGAAAACAACCAAGGTGGCAAGTTTTATCTGAACACTAAAACCTAAATGTTCTCTGTTGTAAGGGAAATAAATAATTTGTTTCAAATGAACTATTTAAAATGACTGTAATCTGATTAGCTGGTGATGTTTAAAGGACGATTTCTCTGTTTCAAGGCTGTTAAAATTCTACCGGTGAAGAAGAAGAAGAAGGTGGCGGGTCCAGCCTCCCAGGCCACACCGCTTGCTGATCGACTCGTTTATCTGACTGGCATTCCAGTTGATGCAACCGAACAGGAAGTGACTGACCTGGTCAGTTCTTTTGGGAAGATAAACAACGTGATTCTCCTGCCTTGCTCTGAGGAGGAAAGCGAGAAGGGCCAAGGGCAAAAGGTCAGCTTTTGTGTTGGGGGGTAAAAAAGCAGCAGCTGCATCGTACTTCCTGTGGCTGACACGTCGCGTCTGACACTCTGATCTGCTGCAGGCGTCTGTGTGCATGATGAAGACGGAGGATGCTCAGGCTCTGGCGTCTGCATCAGAGCTCTGCATCAGAGGACAGCCGATCACCGCTTTAGTCGCCAAGGTACAAGGAGCAAAGCTCAGCTGCTGCAATCACAGCAGGGGAAGTTCTGTTGGCCTTGTTTGGGACTACAGATGAGCTCCTGTAGATCCTTTACCATCTGAGAAAACTTTTGTTTTAACTCCTTAGATGTCAGTTCCACATCCTCTACGACTGTCACATTAACAAATAATCCCAGGGATTATTGCGATAAACGATTTTATCTTTGTATTGACCATTTTCAAGTGATATATTGATAATGGTTTGTTAATGGAAGACTAATAGATGCTAATAATCAATATGTCACTGTTTAGTGACATATTAATTTTAGGCTAAAGAAGAGTAGCCTGATGTTAAACTTAACCCCAAGTTACTTATTGATTTGTATCTGGTTGTATCTATTTGTGTGCATTTTAAAAACATTTTCTGACTATTATAACTATTATTCCAATTAGAAATTTGCAATTTCAAATTGGAATAATCTGATTTTTTTTATTTTTCTTCTGACAGAAACCTGAAGATGCTCAGCTTTCTGAAGCCAGCAGGTTGGTTACGGTTTTAGTTTTGAACTTTTCAAACTGAACTGTCGATATTCACTGAGCTGTTTTTTGTCCTCAAAGCAAAGCTGAAGCAGAAAAGGACAAAGAGTCAGCTGGGATCCCCTCAGGTAGGAAACATTATGCATTTTGACATCCAGTAAAAACTGAGACTGTCAGGAAAAAGTGTGCACATTTGAACGTCACTACAATTATTTAGTATTTTGTTTCATTTGTGACTATTGTCACCAGTGCAGATTGCCTGGACCAATCATTTTTTCTGCTTTTCTGACTCCTTTTAGTAGGTAGTGAAACTGACCAGAAGATGTCCGATCAGGTACCTTTACCAAATATTGATATTTATATTTTACTTATTGGGATAATTTATTTAAAGCCTTTACAGTAAAGTCATCTTCTGATGGCTCTTATCTACACTGTAATCCAGCCTTTTGTAGCTGTGGCTTGTTGACATCTGAGTTGGGTTAAGTGTAGTCCTGAAACGATTAATCGTAACGAATCGATTGCTGAAATTGATTTGTCAACTAATTTCATAATCAATTAGTTGTTAATTAGAGTAAGTAGACTCTAATAAAGGCCACTTGATGAAATAACTCAGTTACAGGCTGAGCTTTTCACCTGTTTCAGGGTTCACTAAAGGAATGCTGTCATCATTAAGTGTATTTCTAACATTGTATAAAATGAGCTAAAGTGGTTAAATTAAATATCGACAGAATGTGCCAATTTTTCAGTCCAACAATTGATAGAATAATCGGTGACTCACATGATCGTTAGCTGCAGCCGTAGAGAAGAGACAAAGCTGAGACATAGCAGACATCTTCTGATCTCCATCTTCCCCAGCAGAAGTGGAACGTTTTGGTCACAGGACTTCCTGACAGCGGCTGGTCAGACGCTGACATCGCTGAGCTTGTGCAGCCCGTTGGAGCGCCGTCTGACATCATCCTGGCTAAACACGTCGGAAAGGTCAGCAGGCTGCGCACTCGTGCATTTTAAAATCAGAAGTTCTGGCTTTAATTGTGACATTTTTATCTTTTACTCCCTTAATTTCTTGGTCAACAGCAGGGAGGATCTTTAAAATAATTTTGATTTGATTCCAACATCCTCAGCATCTCGTGAACTGGATGTTTTCAGCATGTTGTCACTTTTTCTTTCTCAGAATGATAAGTTTTCATAGAAAACAGGTTTTATGATTCCTGTTTTAGGGTTAGACAAGCTAACTTTTCAGTTTATGGCGCCCAGCAATGGTGCAGAGGCTTCAGGTTTCTGTCTCATCAGGTGTTAGGATGATGTTAACCGTCCTGTGTTTTCCTCTCAGGCTCTTGTGTCATTTCCTGACCTTGAAGTTGCCGAAGAGCTCGTGAAAGTCTACAGCTTCAAGCCTGCCATGTTTAAGGACACGGAGGTGAAAATGACGCTGGTCAAAAAGCAGATCGGACTCAGCACTCCGGTAGGAAATCCTGTTAGATTTTCATTTCATACAGATTTTTGTGTTTAGCAGTGAACCAAACTCATTGAATCCTCCCCTCCACAGGTGGCTCTTTATAATCTCTTCACAGGATCACTGGATCCAGTGGTGAGTATTCTACAGCTGTAACTCCTTTTATTGTCCCGTTTGAAGCTGCCGGGCTGGTTCATTTATGCTCCACCTGCTCTGGTTCACAGGACGGTTCTGCTCCGGTTGGGTGGAACAGTTTGGTGGTGATCAAAAACGTTCCAGACTCGCCTGGTAGCTCCACCGAGGTCCTGAAACTGATGCGCCGCTTTGGGACGGTCATCAAGTTCCTTGTGGTCAACAGCATGGTAAGTTAGAAGATGACTTTTTTCTTAAACTGAAGGCTTCATGAATTTATTTTTTGTGACTAAATGTCGTGTTTTGTCGTTCTGATTAGATCATTTGCGAGATGGCCACCACGGCCATGGCCTTGTCTGTGTACAAACGCTTCCTGATGTTTCCCTGCATCATCCAAAACAATCCTCTGATCTTCTACCGCAAAGCAGACCCCAAAGCTCTCCCTCCGACCAAAATCACCCCTGCTGTAGAGGTCAGTAGAAGATTTATGGATGAAAAAAATATTAGAAACGCCTGTTTGATGGAGTTTCTTGTGTGCTGTAGGATAAAACTCCAGAAGACACCCAACCGGCAGCAGAACCTTCAGAGCAAGATGCAGAATCACAACCAGATCATTGTGAAGATCCGCCAGAGAAAGATGAAGATGAAAACACAAAAACAGAAGAGAAAACGGAGGAAGAAAATCTGACAGAAAAGGAGGGTAAAGACGATTGTGTGGATGAGGAGGATGAGGAGCTCGGCGTTTCTGTGTCTTCGCCTGCATCGGATGCTAAACTCGATGAAGATGCTGTTGATGCTGAAAACACGGAAGTTCATGAAGACACCAGTGAGTCGGAAGTGGAGAATGTTGAAGAGACACAAGCTCCCATCTCCGATGCTGGATCAGTTTCCTCTGAGATGGCCATGCCTGAGCTGCCCAAGGTAAAAAAAAAAACCTGAAGCTGCAGCTGCAATACTGACGAATAGGGTTTAACATCGGGATGCTAACAGTTTATCAAGCAATTGTCAATTAATGGTTAAAATGAGTTCCAATTGATTAACAAGATTCGCTTAGACTTTTTAATGCTGTAATTTGGCTGCCATCCAGCAGAGGGTGCTGCTGTTCACCATTATATGGAGCCAGTTGATACAAAATAAAGATGGCAGAATGAGTCCGTTGTAGGATGACAAAGAGCATCAACTTCTCAACAAAAAGTTATTAATGTGCTGCAGAGGCGATGATGGAGTGATGACAAAGAAGCGGAGGAGAAAAACAATCAGTAAGGTTGATTTTTGAAGGCTGTCGTGAGTTAATGCACTTCATAGAGCGAAGTTTTAGCGTTCAAGTACAGACAGTACTTCTTTATATCTATTCTTTAAATTTTTTCATTGTCTATTCAGCAACAATTTACAAATATGTCTTAATAATGTGAGGAAACCTAAAGTTTTTGTTTATTCACTCAGTATTTAATACAGCTGACACAAAATAGGGTTAAATTTTAATGATGTGCTTTTTTAAAATTCAGAATATTATGAAAAATTTACTCCTTCATGTTATGGAAAGACAATCTGCTGTCTTCATACAAGAGAAAACTGTCTTTTTTGAAGAATTAATCATTAATCGATAAGTTCTATAAACTAAAACTCATTAATTGATAACTTTGCAGAAGTTAAGTTCTTTTGTTTTATGTTTTCAGATGACTCAAGCCATGGTTAACGCTCTGCTGGAGGAGTGCAGAACAAGAACGGCAAACAAGATGGCGGCGGCCCCCAGTGAAGACCAGGGGCAAGCGAAACAGGAGCAGGAAGATCAGGAAAATACAGCAGAGGACGCCACAGAAGAAAAAGACGAAGAGGCGAAAAAACTGGACAGAGAGAGAAAAGAGAGAGAGATGAAGAAAGAGAAGGAGCGGAAGGAAAGGGAGAGGAGGGAGAGAGAGAGGGAGATGGAGAGGAGAGAAAGAAGGGAGTGGGAGAAGAAGGAGTGGGAGGGAGGAAGAGGGACAGGAGGAGAGGTTACGACGAGAGGTCATTCGGGTCAAGGTCGTCCTACAGGCCAGGGAGTTACAGGCAGAGGGATGAACGCTACAGAGACGCTGAGAGACGAAAGGTGAGAGGTCAAAGGTCAGATCCTGGATCAGCTACTGCAGATCCGAGCTCATCTGGAAAACTCTGCTGTGTTTCCTGTCAGGAGGAGCCGGAGGAGGACGAGTTCCCCTTCAACATGAGCGACTTTGTCACCGTCGACGAGCTTGGAGACGTGACAGAACTTCCTGATGCTGTGGTTTCCATGGAAACGTCAGATGAAGGCGAAGCGGCGCCCCCAACCGAACAGGAGGAGGAACACATGGTAGAGCTGAACTGTTTAAAACTTGGATTCGTTTGCTTTCTTGCTTTAGTAAAAATATTATACTGTTCAAAATGTAATAAGCTTCAACTTTCACTTAGATTTTTTTAGGTTTATACTTTGTTTTATTGCTATTTACAGGAAATTAAATAAATAAATAAAAACTAATTTACTCTTCATAACAACTCGGGCTGAAATGATTAATCAATTTTATCGTGAGAGTCGATGATTGAAATAAACATCAACCAATTTACTAATCGATTAATCGCTAACATGAGTATTCAGACTCAAAAAAGGCATTTTATTGAAATAAAAACACACTGAACAGTATTTAAACAAAAAACATCCAAAAAATATTTACATTTGGCACTTGACATAAACAAACCTTTGTCTGTAAATATCTTCTACCCAAAACTGGCGAAGTTTCCTTTGCTACAAATAATTAACATAAACTGAATTTGTACATTTTAAATGCATTTCTATTGTATTAGCAAAGCTAAAATATAAATATGCAAAATGTACCACTTTTCTTATCCAATTAATCAATTAATCATCAGAATTATCTGTAGATTAATTGCTAACTAAAATCTTTCATTCCAGCCCAAATAATAGAAATGTTTGCTGTTGCATTTGCTTTTATTCATGAGGACTGTGTTCTTCGTGTATCAGTCTGTCATCCTACTGAAGTTTTCTTCCTCCTCCAGGACATTTCTGTGGAGGCCTCAGCGACCCAGGAGAGAGAATCAGAACAGGTGGAAAGTCCAGCAGCTGAGGCTTTAAGCAGTTTGGAGTCCGGTCAGGACCCGAATGATGGAGACGCCCCTTCAGAAGATTCACACGTTCACACAGATCCAAGTGAGACAGCAGACCAACCAGAGGCATCAGATGACTGCATGAAGCCTGATCCAGGTACAACTAGAGAAACCATCTTTAAATTCTGCTGATGTGTGACTCTGTGTCATTCTGTCTGACAGATTAACTAAAATAATCGTTATTTTCAGCTCTAGTTTGGTTTCCTGACCTCTGGTGTTTCTCCTCAGACGCCGCGCTCCCTTCAAGCTTTGAGCTCATTTCCTCTTCAGCTCCTGCAGTTCCAGCTCCATCCACCTGCAGCAGCACAGCAGAGGCTGAAGAAGAGAGCACCAGGAGGAGCAGCCCAGCTGGCCATGGCGAGGAGAAGGACGAGGCGCAGAATGAGAAGGACGAGGCGCAGAATGAGAAGGACGAGGCGCAGAATGAGAAGGACGAGGCGCAGAATGAGAAGGACGAGGCGCAGAATGAGGAGTCAAACACGCCGCAGCAGAGCCAGAATGAGGAGAACATGAATGAATCTCCAGGTAATGAGAATAAGCACAAACAAGTTCAGAGTTCAGAGTGTAGGCCTGTCAGAATAAACAATAAATCAATTAATCACATGATAAATTAAAACAAGCTCAATAATTTACATTTGCATGATTTATAATTTTTCTCTTTGGATGACAAACGTCTTCAGTCTGGTGCTTTGGTATCAACCTCGTACTTAATTTTATTAATTGTTTTGTTTATTTTGGATATTTAAAATGTTTTCCCATTTCACTATTAAATTATCATCACAATTTAAAGTGAATTGATCTTCTGGAAAGTGTTCTTGCATCATTATTTAATATTATACTTGCATTATCTTCATTTTGCACGGCAGACTTTCTGAACATGACTGACATCATTATGGTTGTTTCTTTATTTTTTCTCTTTAGCAGAAGCAGAGACTCCAGCTGTGACCAGTGGAGCAGCAGAAGAACTGCCACATGTCCTGCAGAAAGGTGAAAACACTCAGCGTTTGCTTCAGCTGCAGTTTTTCCACCAACACTTTTTGATCCACATGTTAAAATGTTTCATTTGTCACACAGAAAAGACAAAAAAAGCGGAAGACACCAGAGAGGAGAGCATGAAGAAGACGCTGCCTCCGTACAACCCGAGTGCAGCAGTTGGTATGAAACCTTCCATAATAAACCAGTGATGTGTTTTTGATCAGACGTGGTCAGAAATTACACTGGAGGTTTTTGGTTCTGAATAGGTATGGAGTACTTGGTCCCAAAGACGGGATTCTTCTGTAAGGTGTGCAGCCGGTTCTTCACTGGAGCCAAAGCAGCAGAGATCAGCCACTGCAAAACTCTGAAGCATTACGAGAACCTTCAGGTGAGCAGAAAACTGTGTGTGGTGGGGTGTGTGTTCAGTTTAATACTGGATCAATGAAGGCGATCAGATAGAAACACTCTCATCTTTAGAGTCCAGATGGCTTATTTGGTGGCAGTCATCTGTGAATTACAATCCACAGCAGGCAGCTATTTCACTGCAAAAACAAAATCTCACCAAGTATTTTTGGTTTAGTTTAGTAAATATATGATGAGACAAAATAGCTTAAAATTAAAGGCCAGAAAAAGCAATAAAAGTATTAGTAGAAAATCTAATAAGCTAAATGCAGGCACCAAAGTTCACATGTTTTCCTTTAAAGAATCTCAATTTAATGTAGGGTTGTCTATTCCAGGCTTGGTATTAAAGTGGAGATGATCGGTACTCATCCAGATTTTACATAAACGGTGAAATAAATAAGACACATTTAGCTTTGAGACCAGACTGCTGTTCAGCTTGAAAAAGTCAATACTTTTCTCTCAAATATTTAAAAAGCAGAATTTCTATGTGATTCTGAGTTGGAAACGGTTTCCGTTAGAGGCGGGCGTCTTCGTCTCTTATTCGACTTCTTTGTTCTTTTTCAGAAATTCCTGCAGAGTCCAGAATCGTCTGTGAAGACAAACTCCAGCTGAACTGAAAATCTGCCGTTTCATTTCACGTTTAGGGTCCAGAGTTACATTTTGTCAATAGGTCAGTAGATTGACTTGTTGTCAATGAGTTCCAGATGAATTCTCCCTGGAAATGTGTTGACTGTTATTTTATGAAGAGCGGAGAACGGGAAGGAAAATGTGAAGCAGATTCCAGAAGAAACTGTACACAAATAAATTTGCTTTTTTTTACTAAACTGTTTACAGCCTCGTTTATTTCAAGTTGTGAGATTATTAATTTATTATTTGTGATCAGAAACCTAACGGGTCTCAAACTCTGACTAAGTATTTTTGGTCTAGTTTTTTAGTACATGTGAAGTGATGCTGGCTAGCCGACTAGCTAACTCTGACGCTGGATTGCTCGCTAACTAACACCAATACAAGCTAGCGACCTCTGATGCTAGCTAGCTGGCTAGCTGTCTCTGACGCTACATGGCTTAAGTTCACTCAACATGGTGACAGTTGAGAGTAACATTTTGTGAATTTGACTCATAGTGACTTTGCTAATGCTGACTCTTTATGACAGTGATGGATAAATGACCCTGTGACCTGAAAAGGTTTCATATTGTCCCGTGAGCAGGTGTGGCCCAATCTGAACAGAAAAAGAGTTCAAAACAATAAATAGGTGGAGACTATAAAAACAAATCCCAGCTTTAATATTTTGTCATAAAGAAATACCACACAACCTAACATTCATTGTATGGTGAGTCACTTATGCCCTAATAAGCCTTTGTGATGATATGAGGTCATCTATCTAAATCATTGAGAAATGCAATGACCTTTAGACAGGAAACCTCAAAATACAAAATAAACGATCTGATTTATAATCCTAGTTCTAATTGTGATGCTTATTGTTAACTTTGTGTTTCCATATGGTAGCACATGGTTCAGTTTGTTCTTCAACACCAGCATTAACTTTTCACCTGTTCTCTCTTCCTCTTTTCTTCCTCTTGTCATTTTTTTCTCAAGTGATTTTCTTTTTTTTTTTTTTGCCTGAATGAATAAACATGAATATATCAATCACACATTTCTATACTTTCCATATATTTTCAATATATTCTACCATATATTGCTCAAATCTTTACATATATTTTATGTTTCTATATAATTTTCCATAAATGTAAAATACTTTAACCACATATATTACATTTTTCATAATAAGTCATAACACGATGGTGAATATTTAGCAATTTAAATTATGGGATATAAAAACACATATTTGTGTTTAATATATTGCAATATCTGGAAAGTGGTAATCATTTGTATATGTTGCAATAATTACATGAACATTTATAATATCATATTGACAGCATATATCTTATAAAATATGACAAAATAATATATTACAATATATTTCAAGTAGTTTGCCATGACTGTAAAAGCTACAAACTGTCTCTGTTGTCGCATCTTCACCAGGATGCAGAAAGCAGATATGAAGACAGATAGGAAAGTGTTTGGAAAACCACATACTTGCAGTGCGGAGTCGTCACACCTGTCCAGCAGGTTGGGCTGGATCCGTTCAGCAGGTGAAGGGAGTGGTTAAAAACACTCTGAAGGAGAAGAATGACATGAGGGGAAAAAAGGCAAAGTTGTCATTGAGAACATTTTGGAGCCAAGGTTCATCGTTTACGGCCGCTGAACGCCAGGAAAATCTGACATTTTTAGTCATCAGGAAAAGGTAAGAATAGCTGCAACAGGCTGGAGGGGGGAGTCACATGATCTGAGCTTTTCTGTTATTAAAGTGAAGGAGTGGGACAGATAAATAAGTCCAACTGTACTGAATGACAGAGACACAGTAGGAGCGAACGGGTGGGAATGTTTACTCTCTTAAGACTACATTACTTTTATGTCTCATATAATCAAAGTAAATAATTTAAGATAATTATCTTAATCGTCATTCAGGTCTATTTGTTTTCTGTTCAGCTGATTCACTACAAGGAATCATCTATAATTCAAAGAAATTTATGTGGGAGATTGAAAGCATAACCTTTTTTTGAATTCATTAAATTGAGCTGTTTTTATTTATTTTCCACAGGAAAATTGTAATTTTCACGGCTCTGTGCTGTCAATATGTATTCACATGTAGTAGCTATGAATGCAGCAGGATGAGTGTTCAGTTAAAACAAAACTAAATTATATCTTTAGTTTTTATATAGAAGTGACTTCAGGAAGATATAGGAGCTTGTTTTAGTCAATAATATTGATCCCTTATTTAGATGGGAAAATGTGTTACTGTAAGTGAAATGATCTTCCTTTTAAAATATCATTATTAAGGATTTAGTTATAACAAGCTTCTATATAAGGCTGAAACTTTACTTTAAAGTTAGTTTTCTTATTTGAAGGGTGCTAAGGTGTCTTCAGTAAAACTCGACCAAAAAATGGTAGATTTTGTGTTTTTACAGTGTGGCGACTCCTTTGGACTGAGTTCTGTGGGCGGATTATTTTTTGTCCATTCATGTTTAGATTATTTGTCTCTGTGACGTTTTCAAGAGACAGTCAAAATTATCAGCTTGAGATGAAATCAGTTTTCAATTTGTTTCCCTTCAGACAAACCTGGAATGATTTATGTGTTTGCACTGAGTTAACATGTTTCTTTGCACATTATAATTGCTGAAAGTGTTGAGTCATGTTACAGGAACATGAACAATCAGTGCAGCTCACAGCTGAGTCTGCGCTGCATACCTGAAGCCTGAGCTTCACCACAGGCCAACAGGTGTTGCCTGCACTGTAGCTGGTCTTACTGGTTCAACTGTTAGTTCCTCCGGGGAGAGAACGTTTGAGAAAAAGCGTCTCTATTTTAATCAATACTGTACTTAAAAGTAAAAATAAACTGAGAAAAATGTACTATAAAAAGAGTAAAAGTACCACATTACCATAGAGTGTATTTTCTAATACAATAGTCTAAAATATCACTAAGTGTGCAAACTGTACACTGCAAAAACACAAAATCTTACCATTTTGGTCTAGTTCAGGGGAGTCCAAAGTGTGGCACGGGGGCCATCTGTGGCCCTTGAGATGATTTTGTTCGGTCCCAGACAAAAAATCAAGAATATTAACTATTTGACCAATGACCTAAAAAATTTTGATTTTGAGTGCAAAAATCTCAGTACACTAGAAAAAACTGAAAATTTACTTACGAGTAACTTTCAGCAAGAAATAGGAGCATGTTTTAAATAAATAATTCCTTAATATTGATTTTTAAAAGTAATAGTTTCACTATAACAGGCCGAGTGTCCGTGTTTGTTTTTTCATTTGAAGTGGAAATCTGTAATTACAGACTTATGTAACTCAGAAAGTCACATCTGTGCACATAGAGTTTGTGCCTCTGACCGCGGGGCTTTTTTAGGATCTGATAGCTGACTAACCAGTCACGTCACCGACTCCAACGACTGCAGATACTATCAGACTGAGACTAAAATAGCCTGCGTGACGTGACAAAGACACAAGGTTTAACGACGACATCAAAGGAGTTTAATGACGCAAAAATATTTGAAATGTTCTGACTTTGCTCTTCTTCATTATTTTCACTCTGTTTTATGCCGTCCAAAACATCCAGACATCAGCTTGACGAAAATGTTTTGTTGGCAGTGTAAGCAGGAAATAACGAACTGAAGCAGTTTTGTAATTGACAAAATTAGACTTCCTTATGAAGGTTTAAGCAGTCCTAAAGCAGTGTTAAGGTTTAAAAGCGAATAAGTCTCAAAACAGCAAGTGTAAGAAATGAATAAAAACAGACAAATGAATAACTACATATCAACAAAGGAAGAAATGCACATAATAAACTAAGACAAACTAACAATGGATCTAAAATATAGGAGCTAAGGAAGAACATAATAATTAATAAACTAGTATCAAAAACAGGATCTTGACATTGACCTGAGAGGTAGCTAATCTATTATAATCTGACATAGTGAGAATATTAGCTTTAAAGATAAGGTCTAGGATGAACATGAGCCACTGTGAAAAGTTTATATTCACCTTTATGTTTGCTTGTTTAGTATTTCCATCTAATCACAGTGTCTTTTATTCAGGAAGAGCAGCCATGGCTCTTCCCGCTGCCTTTCTCTCTGAAGACCAGTTCACCTGCTCGATATGTCTGGAAATGTTCAACAACCCGGTCTCCACCCCGTGTGGCCACAGCTTCTGCCAGTCCTGCCTCTCCTCCTACTGGGACACCAGAGGAAGAGGGCAGGCTGCAAAGGCCTACCAGTGTCCATTGTGCAAAGAGTCCTTCAGCAAGCGGCCAGAGCTCCAGATAAACCGAACCTTGAGGGAAATCACCGAACAGTTCAAGCAGATGTCACTGTCTGCTGACAGAGCCGAAGGAGGAGGAGAACATCTCGGCATGCGGGCCCAACATTCAGGCCCGACTCCGCCAGCGAGACCCGGGGAGATGCCGGAACGTCTCCTGGTAGAAATGATGTCACGCTTCCAGACGCAGAACAACCACGACCCACCGCCATCGTACTCCCCTCCTCTCAGGTAACTCAGTCACACCTCCAGAGACATCGATGCTGCAGTGGCACAAACACAGTACCTCCACAGGTTTGCACCCATTATCAAATCACATTTTATTTGTACAGCACATTTCAGCAACAACACATTTACATCATAAAAACACAAAAATACAAAGTCATAAAACATATAGTCAACAAATGAAACATTACATTTAGTCGAGTGCCATCATTAAATGTTTCATTTAGTCAAAAGCAACTCTAATCAGGTCTAGATGTAAAGGAACTCAGTGTTTCGGCTGTTTTGCAGTTTTCTGGAAATTTGTTCATAGAAGCAGAATGCTGCTTCTCTGTGTTTAGTTCTGGTTCTGGGGATGCAGAGCAGAACCAGAAGACCTGAGAGGTCTGAAAGGTTCCTATGACAACAGCAGAGCTTTAATGTAGTGGTGCTAAGCTGTTCAGTGATTTATAAAATAACAGAATAATAACAGATGTTGGGCTGATTGATTTGGTAGAAACATTTATCAAAATTTAAATATTTTATCAATCAATATCAGTCATTTTTTTTTTATTGTTTTCAAATATCTCTTCAGCACAATGGCACATTAGGGCTACTGGAGTTAGAAAAAAACATAAAGGAGGGGTAAATTTCCACCAGAAATGTAGCTGTTTTGAGATTAATTTCTGAAATCTTCTAGAACAAATAAATGGACGTTTCTGAGTTTGAAAAGTTCAACATTTTCTACAAAAAACTCGAAAAAATGTAAAATTTTCTAGCAAATGTTAAACTTTCAAGTTTTTGGTGAAAATTAACTTACTAACAAAGGGGGGGAAAAGTCTTGTTATTAGCAACTTATGTTTACGATTCATTGTCAAACGCTGCAGTTCCATAAAACTGAATTATTTATATACACTGTAAAAACACAAACTCTTACCAAGTAATTTTGGTCTAGTTTCCTGCAAAAGTATTTGAGTACGCTTGAAATAAGGCAAAGCTAACTTGTGCATAGCCTTTCTGCTTCCCATAAATAATTTTATGATATTGATGAAAAAGTATTAGTTCCACTGGCGCCGTTACCTAGCAACGCCAGCCAAGCCCAGCCCGTCACCTAGCAACCCAGTTCTAGTTCCACTGGCAGATTATTTAATTTTTAACATGGGAAATATGTCAATAATCTGCCAGTGGAACGGGGACTTTTTCATCAATTGCAAGGAATTATTGTCTAAAAACAAGCTCATATATCTCCCTGAAAAGTAACTTCTGTTAGCTTTGTCTTATTTCAAGTGTACGAAGATATTTGGACTAGAAACTAGACATTTTGTGTTTTTGCAGTGAGCTTCCAGTTGTCTCTGATTTTAGAGAATTTCTGATTCATGAAGTGTTTTGTTTCTAATAAAGGCGCGGCGTCGCTCAAACTGTCCCTGACGTCCATTCCAACCTGCCGCTGTGTCCCGTCCACATGAGAGGCCTGGAGTTCTTCTGCCACACCGACAACATGTGTGTGTGCAGCATGTGTGTGGAGACGGCAGACCACCGAGGACACAGAATCGCCCCTGCTCAACGAGAGTGGCACATTAAGAAGGTGTGTGTGTTGGTGGGTGTGGGGGGGGGGTGTGTTGGCGTGTGTGTGTTGGTGGGGGTGTGTTGGTGTGTGTTGGCTTGTGTGTGTTGGTGGGGGTGTGTTGGTGTGTGTGTGTTGGTGTGTGTGTTTCTAACTCAGTATCAAACATTAAAATTGGTCTCATGTTACCACAACCTTCAATCTAAATCATTTACATTGCAAAAAAACCAAAATCTTACCAGGTATTTTTTATCTACTTTCTAGTACAGATATCTTACTACACTTCAAATGAGACAAGTAACGTTTCAGCAAGATATTGTTTTAAGTCAATAATTCCTAAAAAAAACATTTTACATAGTTCTAGTTCCACTGGCAGATTATTTCAGTTACTTTACTTATAATAAATAAAATAATCTGCCAGTGGAACCTGTACTTTTTCATCAATAATGAGGAATCATTTATTTAAAACAAGCTCCTCTATCTTGCTGAAAAGTTGCTTTTCTTTTATTTCAAATGTAGTCAGATATTTGTACTAGAAACTAGACATAAAATAATTTATAATATTTTTGTTTTGTCAGAGTAAATCTTTAATCCAGTGCAACTTCTTTGTAAGATTATTTCTTTTTCTGCTTTTTTAATTTTATTTTAAATTATCTCCATTGTCTCCAGTCACAGTTAGGAATCCATGAGATGGAGTTGAAGGAGCTCATCTGCGCAAGAGAGAGGAAAGTGGAAGAAATACGCAACTCCATTCGGGAAATAAAGGTGAGCTTTCACATTTTATTAGTTGAATCGGTCATATTTTAGAGCAACTGAATAGATGTAGATAAATAAGTCTGCTAACTTTTAACTTTTTCTTTACAAAATGTACAAATGGTCTGTGATGAAAGTAGTCTTTGAATACGTAGACGCCTCATGAAGCGGGTCGGACCGTTGCTGGGATACGTCACGGCGTCCGCCATATTGAATGTGGCTTATACAAGTAAATGGACCAAACTTCTGAAAGTGCCGTTCTACAAAGTATTTTAAGTCAATACCTGTCATTGACACATTTTCTCACACACTCTAATATATTTGGTAGTCAAATAAATGGCTAAAGACAGAGTTTCTAACTTTGATGTGATTATTTAATTGTTTTGGGGGATTTCTGAATAAAGAGCTCAATGTTTTTATGTGATAGAAATTATTTTGGTCATTTTATATTGACATTGATGAACAGGCACTTTTACAGTGTTTTATTAAAGAACATATTTACATTCCATAATTTAATGTACGTTACACTATTTTTATATCATTTTTTTATATATTAACAATTTTGATTGACTTTTGATTAGATAAATCAGTCATTGTCAAACATTAAACTACATATTTTTCTTACTTTTTTCTGGAAAAAAATATATTTATTACAGTATGTCAACTCTGATATTTACAGCAAAGAGTGAAAATAATTCTAACAGAGTAAATTATATTTAAAAGTACACAAAATGTGAAAGAGTAGACCTGTTTCATTTCCATCCTGTGACAATCTAAGTTCCTGTAAGATAACAGAGCTCCATCTACTGAAACGCTAAATATACAAGCATACCTTTCTTTTTTCGATTGTGGTGATTTATCTTATTAAGACTGATAAATAATTACATTAAAACATACTGGTGCATGTATGGAGATTCATATTTCTTGTTAGTGCATGTCGCCTGAGGAATTCAGCCGCCCACATATGAGGTATCGTTTATCTGCAGGATGTCAACGAGTTATGACATCACTGGTGACATTTGTGATATTTCCCAGTAAAAATTAACTTGATATGGGCTTACAAGGACAAAAACCCTGCAGTGTCAGGCATAAGAATTGGTAGAGCTGCCATGTCTACAATGGCCACTAGAGGGCACAAGAGTAATGGCGCTAAAAGTCGCACATCAGTGAATCTTAGACCATAAACTACCTTATTTCAAGGTAGTTTAGTCTTGAAATAAGACTAAACTACCTTATAAGTAACTTTTCTGCAAGATATAAGAGCTTGTTTTCAGTAAATAATTCCTTAATGTACAATTCAAAAAAAGTTTTGTTATAAATTAAATAACCTGACAATGGAACTAGAACTTTTTCATCAATATTAAGGAATTATTTACTTAAAACAAGCGGCTACATCTTGCTGAAAAGTTATTTATAAGTTAGTTTTGTCTTATTTCTAAGATATTTTCACCAGAAACTAGATCAAAATAACTTTGTTAGATTTTGTGTTTTTGCTGTGCACAGACACAAACCTGCAGTTTTTGTTAAAGTTTTATAAGTTTTACATTGAAAGAAACTGATTTTGATTTTTTTTTTTTTTGTCTTTTAGCTGATGTTGTAATTATATTATTTGTGTGAATTATTTTCATTTTGTTTTGTAAAATACCAACATTTCCACATAACTTTATATTTTGGTCCTTCAGATTATGTAATTTTTAAATATTAAATTTGATCAGTTACTCAGTACTTGAATGGCCTTTTTACCAAATACATTTCTACTCTTGAATAAATTCTTGCACGGCTTCTTTTTATTTTTACTTCAGTAAAAATATGTTTAAATAGTGCTGCTCTTACTTGAATCTAATTTCTGGAGACGTCTGATTCCCTCAGTCTGCAGCGGAGATGGAGACAGATGCAGTTGTTTGTGCCTTGACGAAGCTAATCTCTACGGTGGAGCACTGCCAATCCAGAATATTGGAGGTAAATAATCTGGCAGATTAATTATAATAAAACAGACATGTCTGCTGAGTACAGAACTGCCTGTTTTTATTATTTTGACTCTTCCCACCAGGTGATAGAGACGACTGTCCTGACAGCAGAGAGCAGAGCTCAGAGTTTGCTGAAAGAGCTGGAGGAGGAGATTGCTGCACTGAAGAAGAGGAGCACAACGCTGAGCCAGCTGGCTGTTTCTGAAGATTATGTGCTGTTTTTTAAGGTGATTAAATGTCTTATATAATGATAAAAAAAATTACAGAAAAAATATGGGTTGAGTATCGTGGTGTTTACGAATGATTGGAGGTGGATGATAAATAAAGGCATGCAGGAGGAAGAGACGTGATCGATAAGAGTAACAGTTGGTAAATGATTCTGGATGTTTTTCGTCAGAGTTCTGATTTTTTTCTAAGACCTAAAATCAAGTCCAAATTCTGAGGAAAAATATCAGAACTCTGAGGGGAAAAAGTCCAAATTCTGAGGGAAGAAAAGTTGGAATTTTGAGGGAGATAAAAATCTGAATTTTGAAGGAGAAAAAGTTGGAACTCTGAGGAGGAAAAGAAAAATCTGAAGTTTGAATTCTGAGGGGGGGAAAAAGGCAAAATTTTGAGGAAAAAAAAATGTATTCCAAGAAAAAAATTCTTTTGAGGGAAAAACAATATCAGAATTATTTTTTATTTCAGTGGCTCTAATTTTCTTCTGCACAAAACTGCTGTATGTGGAGGAATTAAAACAATTAATATCCTAAAAAGAACTCCATTCCTATAGTGAAGCATGGTGGTGGCTCAGTGATGCTCTGGGGTTCTGACATTGCAAAAATTCTTACCAGTGAAGAAAAAAACTAAATTAATGAGGAAAATGTTGCTTGCGATGAAACTGGTGCTGGAAACCACAGAACCTTCCAAAACCAGTACGGTCCCCAGCATAACTCAAAGTCCTTCATGAACGCCCTGAAGTCGTTTTCCTGAATCCTTTTTTCCTCTGTACAGAAAAACTTGTACAGAATGTTTTCTGTTGCAGTCGACTGACCAAAGGAAACTCTTTGCTGTTTTCTTCCCACAGGCGTTCCCTGTCTTGTCCTCGCCACCTCAGGCGAAGGACTGGTCCAGCGTCTCCGTGTCGTCTAAGTCCACCTCTGAAGGGATTCTCAGGACCGTCTGTCAGATGGTGGAACGACTCCAGCTGGACATGCTGAACCTGCCAGAAGCCTGTAGGTTCACATTTAGAGGAAAAAATTACCAGGGAACCGCTGAGATCTTTTTTCTTTTTACCAAAATATTTTTATTGAGATTTCCCACTTTGAAAATACAAAATAAAAACCAAAAAAATAAAACAACTTCTCAAAACAGCAGGGATGACTCAGCATTATGTTAAACCTAAATCCTCAATAAAGTGAATGAAAGGATCCAAAATTTTTTCAAAAAGATGTTTGGATTTTCTAATATACAGAGTTGGGTCGTAACTAGTTACATCTATTTAAAATAAATTGGAGTATTTTTACTCTGCTGCACTTTTTACTTTCATTTGAGTAATTTTATTATGAAGTATTTTTACTCTTGAGTAAAATTTCTGTATTTTCTACCCATTGAATAAAAAACATGTTTTAACCAAAGATTCACCAGACAAACACACAAAACTGCAGTTTTTCTTAAAGTTTCATAAGTTTTTTCATTCAAAGAAACTGATTTGGAAAACGTTCATTTTGCCTAATTTTGTCAATTTTTTGTTAATTATATAAATTAATGTCATTTTCATCCTTAAAATACCAAAATTTCCCCTTAGCTTTTTGGTCTGTTTACGTAATTTTTAAATATTAAATGATTGATAATTTGATCAGGTAATTTTTGGACGGCTACTTTTTACTTTTGCTTGGGTAAAAATATTTTGAAGTAGTGCTACTTTTACTTTAATATAATTTTTGGATACTTTACCACTAAGGTATCCAAAAGTAATCCAAAGCAAATTTCTATTTGCCAATTTTCCATTGGCAAATTAAGCAGTAAACTGCTTTTTCCACTGGGTGGCGCTACATCTATAAACATGCTTCCAATCCAAAGATATGCACTTTCTTTTGCAGATAGCAGGTTTATATCTATAAAATTACATTCTGGGAGATTATGTCTTACTTAAGACATAAAATGCATGGATTATATGTTTATATATTAACATATTTAAGGAAATTCAACTCGTCTTTTCTTGTTTTGTTTACAGGCCAACAACAACCGGCACCAGCTCCGCCGCGCCCTCAGCCAATCCCAAGTAGGGCTTTTAATTTTTACTGAACTATTTATAAATACTGTAAATATGAATGTGTTTTTTTTTTCTTTGCAGGGACAAGAAGGATTCAGGAATATTCAGGTAAGGGTTGGTTAAAGACCTGCTGTTCATTTACTGTCTTATACAGAGGAATTAATGGTGAATGTGTTCAATCTGCAGAGGACATCACCCTGGACCCCAGCACCGCTCACCCCCGCCTCATCATCTCAGCGGATGGGAAGCAGGTCAAGTGCGGCGACCGCCATCAGCTGGTTCCAGACAACCCCGAGCGGTTTGACCGCGTGGTGTGTGTGATGGCCCATCAGGGATTCACCTCAGGACGCCATTACTGGGAGGTGGGCGAGCCGGCATATGAACAAATACATTCACTGAATACAGTAATAGATTTAAACTCTACAACTTATCTCCAGCTGTCTCTGAGTGAGGACAGGTACCAGTCCATCACAGGGCAACACAGAAACATTCTGATGGTCAATCACTGATGCACCCAAAAAGCAGCTTAGAGAAATCAACTGTCAATTTTTAGATTTCTACAGGAAGATGTACCCAAAAATAATCCATGCATGCAAAACTGAGGACGATTTTACCACTTCCTAGGAATTTATCTGAGCTCTCAGGTTACATTTATGGAGGTTTTATTCCTTAAATAAATGTTTAACTACATAGTAAAACTCAAACCCTTCTCTGAACTTTTGAGTTAAAATAGATTTAACCTTCTCTTGTGAAAAAAACATGTAGAATCTATTCAGTCTGAACAAAAACATTTTCTTTCTCTTTTTAGAGGCAGTCTGTCAGGATTTCCTTAACTACCTTCAAGATGTGAAGCTGGAAAAGTTTCACATCTTCTCACCATAAACAAATTGTGCAAAAGATTAAAAAAAAACTATGTATAATCTGGAAGTGCTAGAATACCACATTCACATTGAATGTTTGTAATTAATTCCTCACTTCTTGACTTTAGCTTGAGCAGAACTGATCACCTGAAATGTAACAGTCATGCTTCCCTCTCCGCCCTCTTCCAGGTGGATGTCGGCAGTAAAACCGACTGGGACCTGGGCGTAGCGAGCCGCTCCGTCATTAGAAAGGGTAAAATCCCAGTGGGCCCCGCCCACGGCTACTGGTTCCTCAGCCTGCGTGATCGGAACGACTACGCCTTCAGAACGGATCCGGCCACCAGCCTGACAGTCGCCAACCGACCGTCGCGGGTCGGCGTCTATATAGACTGTGATAAAGGGCAGGTGACCTTCTACAATGTGGAGGCCAAAGTGGTCATCTTCACTTACACAGACAGTTTTAAAGACGCCGTCCATCCGTTCTTCAGCCCCTGCACCAATAGATCAGGGCAGAACGCGGCTCCTCTAGTAATCTGTCCTGTTCCAATGACAGAATGAACAATCTCCACTTATGCTGAATGCCAGAGCTGTTTGTCAATGTTTCTGTTGTGGAAATCTGAATTTTAGTTCTTGTTTTTAGTGAATGCTGTTCGACCTTAAAGATTGTGAGAAAGTCAAAATGACTTCAGATTGTTTGTAAATAAAGATTAAAAAACTACTGGCAGTCAGTTTGTTTTCACTGTTTTAATGCATGTAAAGTAGTAAGATACTGTAGCTCTCAAACACCCCTATTGAAATATTTAGATATTGTGTTGTAGATAAGTAATTTAAAAACATATTTCTGAGAATAATGTGATGTTTTTATCCTGAACAACTCAACTGAAAATCAAATAAATCTGTTACAAGGAATATAGGACATAAAAAAAAACTTCCAATAAGCTGGTTCACTTTTTGTGAAGCAGCTGTTCTATCTGAACCCACTTCTGTCTTCATTGTAGATATTTGGATAATTGTTGTTAATGATTTTGAAAAGACCTTTGTAAAACGTAAATGGCATGTCCGCTCAGTGATCTCGTGGATTGGACATCACGTGACTTTCTGCGCTGTTGCGTTGCATTGAGTCAGGAATATCGGTGGTTTTATTACAAGCAAAGAATCTGAGAAAGGGACGCAAAGTTTTTTGTCGTAGCGTAATTGAAGACGCTACGACAGCAAGATAACAGGGTCCAAAGGGAATCACTTCACAGGTCAGTAAAAAGCTTTAATTAAAAATGTATATAAGAAAAACGGGAGTAGGTTGGCTATGCTAGCTTAACTTTTAAGCTAGCATAGTCCGTAACTTTACAAGCTAGTAACTTTTAAGCTAGCATTGAACCGAAATACTCCGTATTTGACATTTTCTGACAGATAATCAGGAGTGCAGTTTTTAATTTAGCTAATCAACCACCGCCAGTGTTCAGGCACCACTTTGGTGTTTTACGAACTTTTTTGTGTGGGAAATGTTTTGTGGTTTTTTTTAGTGTCAATTCCTACGGAACCCCAAAGGGGACATGGAGAGAGAGCGAAGAAAAGAAATCCCGTCTTAGTTTCCCGAGATCCCGCGAAATGTTTGAAAAATCGCGAGTTACTTTTTTGGGGGGAAAAGGCATTTTTTTATGCGGTAAACGTGGAGGACTGCAGCTGCTTATTAATGAATTCAACCAAAACTGCCAAGTCGGAATAGGAGTCCCCGCGCATTGAAAACTCTTCAGATGTCTCTCACGTTTGTAGCTTTGGAACCTACGTCACTGCGTGTGGCGTTTACGTCTGGCGCCGTCGCTCTCCGCCATCTTTAAAGGCTCTAAACCAAAACAAAAATTTTCGGGTCTTTTTATTGTGTTACCGCTGTATCCTCGTTTCATGGACATTTTAGTACATAAAGGTAATAAAATCATAAAATGGGGCATATTCCATGGTTGTTCACATAATCTTACATCTGGCCTGTTTTGTTCAACATAAATACTCAAAACAAAATTGTTTCTCAGTAGAAAGCTTCACACTGTGAACTACATTATGCAAGGTTGTGTTTATTTCATTCATTTACAGTCTAAAATGAACATGTCGCATATTGACATAAACAAATCTGTTAATGAAAAAGAGTAGCTTGAAGAAAAAAATATTGTATACTCTCTCAAAAGTCAGTTTATTATACCAAAAGCAACTAAGCATCAACCAACCAGCAACATAGATGTCTTTAAAAACAAAACAATGTGTATATATAAATATTCTTAAAACAAAGAAAAAAAACATCTTTGTAATGACGCAGCACTCTACTGAATCAATGTACGTCATTATACTTTAACGGAATATATTTTATTGTTTTCTTAAAGGTAAAAATAGATAGATAGACAGACAGACAGACTGACTGACTGACTTTCTTTGGATCCATTAGACAATATTTCCTTAACAATCATAAACAAAAGCACAACAATCAATTTGTTCAGTTTTGACTTTGTGTTTTTTTTTTAAATATGCCAACAGTCCAGAAATCTTTAAACAGACTAACTCAAAGGATCTAAAATCCCAGAACCTAAAACATCCGGCAAAAAATGATAAAAGATCTTAACTTGTACAGCTATTACATATGGTTTGCAAAAGAAATCATGGTCAAATTATTATTTCTAGTAAGTCTTCAATGTTTTTGTCTTTGTACATTCTGGCTGAAGACTATGTGTTTCACCACTTTTTGGAGTTCTTGCAGTGTTTTTGTAAAATTTGTTATAATAATACTTCCTTACTGAGCAGTGATATATTTAATGTCGTAGGCTACAGGACCTTCCATTGTGAATCCAAGATAGAAGGATACAGATTCCCGACTGCATCCGCTGCGGATGTCTCCCAGATAAGCTGGGCGAACAGGAATCTTTAGGTTGCCTCCGTAGTTCACGTATATGTCTTTATTTTCAGAAATTCCTTTCACTCTTAACAGCTCTTGTTTTATCTGTGGTTTATTCCAAGCAGCTCCGCTCTGCCAAAGATGGTTCAGTGCACAAGACTGGCCACTCTGATCACTGCAAGACTTGTCCCTTAAAATACAATCAAGCTCCACTTTAGAAACTATCCTTTTCAGTCCAGTAGATTTGCCAAGAAAAAAAAGAGCAACGGCAGTCCGGGCTGGAAACATGTGAGAAAAACGTCTGTGGAAAGACTTTTTGGCTGATCTGAAATATGTGGCGATATCTTTGTATGTTGAAAAGCTTTCCAGTTTTCTATCCTTAGCAGGCCACATGAGTAGCATGGACAGGTAGTACATCTCTGTTGAATTTGAGTGAGTTCCCTCTTTTTGTAGTTCCTCATTCAGAAGGTGAACCAACTCCTCATATTTTTTGAGTTCCTTTGAAGATGGCTTGATGCTGTGCATCACTATGTTTGCCAAGATGAAGTTGACTGTGTCTGATACTGATCTTTTTGGTGATTTCTCAAAGATAAACTTCCACTTTTTGAAGATGCGTTCCATCTCTGAGCAATTTTTATCACTCAAACACTGCAAAAGTCCAGCAAATGAGTCTGCTTGCTTTGTTTCCAGGTAAAACCTCTGGTCCTGTATCTCCTGGTGTAGACTCAGATTTGGGTTTCTGGCTTTTTCAGATGCTTTCTCTTGTTCTGAACTATTGAATATTTTCAGGTATTGTTTGAAATACTCTGATAACTTCTTGTTGCTTCTATCATCTGCAGTTACCCTTTCCTGTGACCTAGGTCTCAGGTATGTGAAATAGTTCTCAAAAAAGCTGAAAATTTCCTTCAGCCTTGGCTTCAAAGAGATCAAAAATCTCTCATGGCGTGCCAAGACGTCCACAAACTGTGCAGTGGCAGCGTCGCCGTAATCAAAATGACAATCTTTTATTGCGTGTTGACCTTTGAGGATCTGTAATAGTTTATCTCTTTGGTATCTGTCTCTGCTCTGAGAAAGAGGAAGTTTTCTGATGAGGTCAAGAAGGATCATCATAACTTCTGTCTCTCCAACATAACCTGATGTGTTGTAGGACTTTGGTCTCTTTCTGTTGTGGAGATCAAATGGGTCGATAGTTTCATCTTTCTTGGCCAGCTCCTGCGACTCTTGGAAGGCTTTTACAGCTTTGGATCCTAGTATTAAGCATTCATTTAGAGTTTCAGCAGAGAGAGGCTCTGAATCTTCAATTTTCTGTTTGAGTTGGCTCTTGTAAACTTGTCCTACTGTGTCTGCAATGTAGGAATTTGAATTTTTACCTCGTGCATCTAAAGCCCATTGTAGGGCAGCCTGGAAGTCTTTTTCTCTCAGACAGAAATATCTTGCCAGTGCCTGTGGCAGAGTTGCACTTCTGTCAAACCTTCCTATAGCTTTCTCAAAAAGCTCCTTGACTTTATATGATCCTTCATTTTCATGTATTTTTTCAATCAAAGGAGAAAACTGTGTATCTTTGTCATCTCCTTGTTCTTTCCTGTGCCGGGAGATGAGCATGCTTTGAATGTTCTGAACCAGGAAATCCTTTCCCATGCAGGATTTATAGAGTTTGTCACAGTGTAAAATGTCAAAAGTTACTTCTGCCAAGGATAGTTTGTGTTTTTGTTCAAAGATATGAAGACAGTTGCTGGCGATCATTGGGTGCAAGAAGCGCACCGCGTGATAGAATCCATGCTCTTCAACAGTGAATGTTATCAGCAGTGTAGAATATGGATTCATTGTATCATCAATTGTTTCTTGTTTCAAAAGGGAATTCCTTATACCAATTAGCTCTTCACACAAAGAGAGAGACATGTAGGATCCATTCACAAAGGTGTTCAACAAAGCCAGAAAGGAGAGGAGCCTTCCTTTTTGAGTAGTGACATCAAGATCTTTAACAGTGTTGCTCACAATGTTTGTGATGTAAGTCTCACTAAAATTATTTGTCATGATCATAAAAGCGTAAAAGGTTTCAGGCTTTTCATGATCATCTTTTAGCTGCTGAAGTTTCCTAGAAAATAGCCTCTGCTCCTTTGAGGACAATTTGTTGGTTATGAATATGTTGGGAACAAAACTACTTCTGGAGTTCTCATCAGGAAACTGCGTTCTCTCACAGTTCAGTATGATAACCATGAGTGTGTTCTGCTGTGTCCTTTCTCCAGAACCATGAACAATGCACTGCTTAAGGTCCTCAACATCCTCCCAGTTGTCCACTAAGAGGAGGACAGGTGTGCATCCTGGCTGATCCTGTTTTCCATAAGTGAGCAGCTTTATGACTTGAAACGCAATGTCGTTATTTGTTGCCCTATTGTTTTTCACCACCGCACATCTGAATTTCCTTCTTAAATCCCAAAGAACATGCATTGCAAGGGTTGTTCCCCCACATCCTGGATGATGGAAGAGGTTGATCATGACGCATGAAGATGTGTAGCTCCTGACAGGTGTGATCAGGTCATACAACTCATTGTATTTGTCTCTCTTGATGAACGGCAGACTGCCTCTCTGCTCAGAAAGGTAAAAGTTCCACCAGCTTACTTGCCCCCCTCTATAGAAATCCTCCTCTATTTTCTTATTAAACTCATCAAAGGAATCGGACGTTTCAATTTCTGTGTTTTCACACTCATTTTCACTCAAAATGTCCAAAACTGTGAAAAGTTCCTCATCTTTTCTTGTCAACAGCACTGAGCTTGAGCCTGTGGATGGCAGGTATCTCTGGGAAGACTGTGTTTGAGGCTCTTTGAGTTGTATTACTGTACTGGATATTTCATTCAGGCTCAGTTCATAGATGCATCTATTGGAGATGTCTTCCTTACAACGTAACTCTATCAGCTTCTTCCAGTCCCTGAATACTCCAGAATCTCTGCAGATGCACACCATGTTGTCAGCTCCCTCCATTGTACGATAGATTGCACAGAATGTCTCCAAAATAGGGTGCGACATATCAGCAACAGCTGAATGAAGCACAAAAATGACCAGAAGTCTTTCTTTTGAAATTACATCTGGACTGCAGAGAAAACCAATCATTTTGCTGATGTCTCCTGAACGCTTCTTGAGCCATTCACTGGGTGTTAGTGGCATATCTTCTTCGCTCTCCTCATTCAGTCGGCCATTGCAGAAAATCCAACTTGTTTGCTTAAACAAGTTAAGCTTTCCAATGAGTGTAGAGAAAGTATCTTGTGTGTTGAACATATGTGGGTAGTGCAGATTAGCAATATGTTCTCTTCTGTAAAAATGGCATGTTCCATTTGAATCAGACTCTGGGTCAAACTCTAGGACTGCAAATAAAGACATTTCACTTAGGAAGTCCATGTGCTCAAGCTGGCCTGGGTGACATTTGTCAGTAACTACAATAACCTGAAGGGAACTCTCAAGAACAGGTCTTCCACGAGTGATCAGCTGCTTTAGCCTTTGTCCCTGGTGGTTTTGAGGGAAACATCTTTCTTTGTTTTCCTCTGCTGCCTTGCGTGCTGACACCAAGTTCTTGACTTTTTCAGTCAGATTTTTCAGTTTCTCTTGACCAACTCGTGGATTCGTATCTGCGAAAATGTTGACTGACCGTGGACCTTCCCTAACAAATAGGCACAGAGTTTTGCACTGATGTTTTTCTTCAGCTGAGGCAATGCCCAGTTCGGTATAGAAAAGATAATCCTGTGTCTGTGAAATTGCTGGAACCACATCAACCTCGATCACCCACTTGTTTGAAGCTGTTCCATTTTCATGGCGAACTGGTATAAAGTTTGGTGGTCTGATACACAGGCGGGCAACATTCACATACTTTTCTTCAAAGAAATTCCCCAGAGATGATTCAAATGCCTCATTGTACTGGTTGAAAGAGGTGATGCTTTGCCCAACTACCTTACCATGTTGTGCTTGTTGTACATTGACTCCAAAATGTATTGTTCCATTGGTTCGTGAATTCATGCAGCTGGCAGCAAAACTAAATACTTCTCTAGTGAATTCGTAAAGGATCTCCCTTTCATTTACATTTGGCAGGAGGTAGTACTCATGAACAGGGTCAATGAGATTACTTGGACCTGCCATTGGTGGAAGAATGTCATTTTCCATGTAGAAGATTGAAGAGTTACATTTATCAAAGGGCCGAATCTGACATTCTGGCCTCTGTTGTTGTGGAGCTTCTAAGTTGTCAGGAGTATGAATAACAAATTGTCTTTCAGCTGTATTCTGATCCATCACAGCTCTTATTCTGTCTCTTGCCATTTGTAGCATCCGAACTGAAGAGCTTAGACTTTGGATTCCTGAATCTGATGACACCGTCTCATTTTCTCCTGATTCATCCAGATTTTGTGACATCTCTTCATTGTCCCTTTGGTTGAGTTTGCTGTCTGGTGCTGGAGTGGCTGGTACAAATGTTTCTGATTGATTCTTAAACTTCTTAATCTGCCTTAAGATTTGTATTGCTGGTGCTGGTGGAACACCAAGATCTAGTAAGTCTTCTTTCTCATAAGAGGCCAGGCAAGCTCCTGTGAGCTCCTGGTCATAAAGTTTTTGTGCAAGTTCTTTTGACACTCTCAGTTTGTTGACCAGCCAGTCTTTCACTTGATCCTTAGTCCAGTCTTCAATCAGTGGTGGAAGTGTGAAGTTATTTTCCTCCTAGAGAAGGTCAAATGCAAGGAAAATTAGCTCGGTGTGTTTCCACAGACTTTTATGAACATTATTGTTACTAAGAGAATACATACTGATTTGGTCTGCATCCCACCAGCACAGAGAATGCTTGCAGATGAAATGTCATTACTGTGAATAAACAGAATAATAAACACAATTTAAAAAACAAAGTGCATTCACCTCATCTCAGAAGGGATCTATTTGTGTGTCTTGTGTTTATTTTATGTTGTTTTTTTTATTTTACCCTGTTGTTGTGTATTCAGTATCATATTTGTCAGGACATCTACTGTCTCATCTTCCCTTGTCAAGCCATGGTGCAAAAGATATATGTCAGTAAGAGACAGAAAAATGTAACTGAAAATCTGTGTTGTTAAAAAAGAAATAAAAAAAAAAAAACAAAAACAAAGTGCATTCGGTCTTTATACAATGCAGAAATTTTAGAAAATTAAATGTCAAGAAAAGCACAAAATGTCCACTTATCTATAAACAATATAGATTAAAGAGATTTCCTTTGGCACACTTTATATACCCCATAAAGTGCAGCAGTGCTGCCTGTTCTTTCCAGGTACAGTGGCGGATTAGTGGTTTGGTCTCTGGTTAATGTCTTCTGAGACCATATCCATTGTCAAATGAAAGAGGATTTGACTAAAATAAAATTTTGTTAGATTAGGAAGATTCCCAGTACAAAGCAGCAGTTTTATTTCAGGTTCCATCCTTGTCCTTGGCTTTTGATTTTAAGAGTTTAATATAATCCAACTACGATGGATTGACCGGCATCCTGTACCCCTCCTCTCGCCCGATGACCATTGGAGATGGGCACCAGCACCCCTCCTGACCTCACTAGGGACAAGCGTGAATAATAATGGATAGATGGATGGAATATAATCTAAAGCAGAAATGAAATGCCAACCTAATCCGCCTTAGCTCTGTCTCATATATTCATTGTACAATCAAAAACGTCTCCTAACTTCCCTGAAAAAATGCATTAATTCCTGAAATGTGTTAGTGCAAAAAAACTTGCTCCATAAAAAGCTTCATAAAAATGTTCTTGAAACATTCCTTTACTATCTTGTTTAAAGTACAGAACAATAGCTCTCTTACTTTTGTGTTGGAGAGTTTGTATGCGGTACCTCTTGTAAAACAGGTCAAACTACATCACTCAATAGGTTGGGTAATTTGTTTTTCATTCATTCTAAAAAAAGAATGATCCTGTGGGGCAACATACCAAGCTAGTTTGAAATTAATTTTCATTTTATTTATTTTCATTTCCCAGCTTCGCTTGGCTTTAACAGCCTGCTAATAATTGTTAGTTATTTTAATAACCTCTTGGTAATTTTGATATCAAAACTGGGAGCATCAAGTGGGTACACCATGTAGCTACGGCGGCTATCAATCTTCAACATAACTCTTCTATGACTTCCATTCAGGCCCATTCACTGTATATCTTCCCCTTCCTCGACTCTGCTTGATAAAAACTATCACTAGCACCAGAACAGTTTTAATCCACAACCTGGTCTAAGATACTTATGGGTAGTTTCTACCTGAAAGCAGACTGTAGTAAGCCCTCGACTGGGTTCAGCAACAAGCTGTTTTCTGCTAAGACTACTGTAAAGTCTGTCTGTCTTTGTAAAAAATCAATGCGCTTAAGTCAGCAAATAAGGTGAGAAAAGTAAACAAGAAAAAGTTTTATCTTCACAGGGCATAAAACCTCTGGCTGCTTTTGCCACAGAGGTGAGCAGATGAAGGTATAACTTGTTTACCAGGCTAAGTAAGGATTTATCCAAACATGTCATTTCTGTGAGAGTTTGCATGTTAAGGTGACGACATATAATCTAAATTGTATAATTTATTTTTTTAATCTACAAAATGCCCTCTTTAGTTTCTCTGTAACATAAAGTCTAACCACCTTGAAAGTGTGGCTTAGTTATTGTTCAGAACATCATGTATAATATCCTTGCCACAGCTTTACATTTTATTGGCACTTTATGTAGGTTTTGTCAGCTTATTTCATGTTTTAGAAGAGTTCCTGCTTCCACCAGTGTGACATAAATAAATAATCAACATGCCTTTGGAATGTTATGCTCATTAAAATGGACATAAATCTTTCCTTTCCACATGTGAATCATTAGTGGGACAGCTTAGTGGGCCTGCAATGCTTTGGTCTGAATCCTGGTTATTGTAGCTCCACAGACCCCTTTGTATCCTTGTTCTGAGATGCATTTGAGAGCAACTTGTTTTGGTCTTTTTAAATGTGAATGAGACATTTCACACCTGACATGTCTGTCAGATATTTGGAGTTGTTTGTAGCACCATAAGGAAATAAATATATTGAAAGTTGTGTCTAATATAAATTATTTTTTTAATTTCTTTAGTCTTTATCTCAGTTTGAGTAAGCACAAGTCTTTTTTAATGCCTGGAGGTCAAACCTGAAATCTGGTGGAGGGGTCCTAGACCTGCAGCTCTTTAGAGATGGATCTGTTGGGTTTGAGGATCTCACTTTCATTGCATCCACCACAGCGCTCTGAGAACTCCTGGTAAAGATATAAATACGTGAATTTAAGGAAGTGTTGCCATTTGCCATTGTTTTGCTTTCAAAAACAAAACAGTTAAAATCCTTATTCTTTGATAATGGCTGCTTTCATAAGTAAAGACAGCAACCCACATTTCATCCACAGAGAAGTTCACCAGGTCCTCTTTGGAGTGGTCAGTCGTCATAGAAAGGGACGGAGAAGAGCTCTGCTTCCTCTCAGGATCCATCGCTGCTTTGTGACGTTGTTCTGATCTAGTTCTTACAGTGAGAAAATATGAGAATATATTTGAAATCTTTAGCAAACAGCTTTATCTCATGCAGAAGTGTAATTTAAAAAAAATGTTTGAACAGTCATAGTCAGAATGCATGCAATCCAAATAAAGCCAGTTGTTCTGATTGGTTCCCTTTACTAATGCTTGTCAATGGGAATTAGGGGCGCCGCCAGGAATCTTGGGCCCCATGACAAAAAATTTAATTGGGCCCCCCCCCCCTGTGCAACTACTGTTAGTTTCTTGAGTCTGTCTGACCCATATAAAACATCACAATTTTAAAGGCTTGAAACTGCCTTGCTTTCTTTGGTCCTATACTGATACTAGCACAATATTTACTGCTAGTGAATTTTACATGCAACAGTCCGCATACAATACAGTAAATAGGTTGCTTAAATTTTTTATTATTATTAGCTTTATCTCATTGAAATGTCTAAACCCCACCTGCCTCTGATTAGTTGTTTCTAGATAGTACTGGGTGAAGGCAGAGGAAAATTATTTTTTCACAACTTATCTATCATAATTTGTGAAAAAAATTGTCTTTGTGTAACAACACAATGACATTTTAACAATATGTAAAAAAGTATATATATATTTTTTTGATAAAAGTTGCATTCTGCAGCTTTAATTTCACTTTGGAGAGGATGGGTCAGGAGGGACTTGGCAACATATAACTGTAATTTAAATGCAAACTAAGGTAAAACTGGACTGGCTGCAGTCCAGACAGGAGGCTGTCTTTTATTATAATTTTATAAAGATTGTTCGAATTTCTGTCAGAAACAAATACACTGTTTCTGTTGTGTAGTTGTAAAAAAAGCAAAGACAGAGAAATCCCTATGGATTCCGAATGACGCAAACTAGCTTGTAATTGAACAGTGTTGCTCACCTTTTACACTGGGACAGGAAGAGGGTTTATGGTATGGTGGTAAGAGCTGCAGAATGACTCATCTGCTTAGTGTGGTAAGAGGTACAGAGACAAGTTAAATATATGAATATATTGGTATTTCTTTTCCTTAATTTATTAAATGCTATGGAGGCTAACATTAGTCTATAGCTAAGCTAACCATGCTAGACGGTAGATAATCTCGCACAATCTACTCACCTCTCTTGGAGAAAAACTGTGTTTCAAATTCACACTCTTGTCTTTTTCTCTGTCTTAACTCTCTATTTTTTCTATTTCTGTTTTGAAAACTTGACTCCATTATTTTTCTAGACAGCATAGTAGCTGCTACAGTGGTTCTTGTCTTTCTTCTACTGACTGCTGCTGAAAACATCACCGTTAAGTGACCAAGCAGGAACGAACCATTTCATTCAGATACAGGGGGGGTTTCAGTGTAACTATAGTTGTCTGCTTTTTGGTCAGGAAGAGGTAATATTAAATTTTTACTGATAAAAACAAATTTAAAAAACACAATAACACTAATTGACAGGGCTCTGATTTTTTATATATTTCTGTAAAAAAAATTATAATAATAATATTTTTTTTTTGTGGCCCCTGGCCGGTCAAGGGCCCTCGGAATTGTCATAACTTTCCCCCCCTATAGGCGACCCTCGTGGAAATCACATGAACACGAGCTGCAACTCAAGCAAACTTTTCAAACAAAGAAAGAGGTCGTAAGTTTCAAAACTTGACTTATGTTTGAATTCAGTGTAATTTTATGGTACACTGGTATTTTACAAAAAAATGTAACAGAAAACATTCTCACAGCAATTGTTGTGCCTCTTATATTTAAAATAAATGTTTTAGCTCACTTAATGTGGTATAAAGTTGTGGTAAATTAATAATATAATAAGAATAAAGCTGCAGTTTGTAACTTTTACAAATTTTTATTTTATTTTTTGCATATTTGTTCCAACTGTCCCTATGTCATCACAGTATAACATGAGAGATGTCAATAAATCAGTAATAAAAGTTTGGTGTTTCAGAACATTAAAATGTCCCTGGCCCACATGTCTACAGAGAGATTTTCAGCCCACTCTTTTTTACAATTTTGCCTCATTTTATTGAGGTTTAAATTCAATTCAGTCTTTTTAGCTGTGATTTAAACATCATCACCTTCCTAAAATAATGGGCTTAATAATTTTTTACCCAAAGTATTTTTTTTGCCCAAGTCTTCTTTTGGCAATGAAACGGCGGTGATTTTTAGCTTTAATTTAAACAGAGCAGCAACAGTAAACTCCAGACTGACCATCAAAATAAGAAAAACAGCAGAAGTCTTCAGATCCCTGATGATGAAAGTTTCAGTCTGGTGTCAGAGCTGGACTCAACAGTTTTAGCCAACATTCGCTGTCACGATGTGGTCTGAGTTTGGCCCGGCGCCGCGTCCAGATTGGATCCGTTAACGGGTTTAAACATCAAGCCTGTCTGTCAAAATGCTGAAGTCAAGATGGACGTAGACGATTCATCTGGATGATAATCTTTCATCTCAGAAGACAAAAGGAAGGAAGAGTTCAATTGTGTTTGGATTTAGGAATGTTTTATTGAATTAAGTAATAATTTTGCTTTGTTTTTCATCATGCAAGCAAGGTGTATCCTTAGGCACTGTTAAGGGATGAATGGTAGTGATCAGATTGTCCCAGTGTATTTTTAAAATTCACCTGTTTTCTGTATTATTTAATTCTGATTATTCACAGAAAATGCTCCAATTGTTTTAATAGGACCGATACCAGTTATTGTTTTGTATTAAAATAAAAAGGACTCTGCTCTTTGGGTTAGTGGGAAGTGTAACACAACCATGCACTGACATAACTTGACATGAATACTTTAAAAATAAACAACTTTACAATAAGACAGTTAAATTTACACAAACAGGCCTTAGTTAAAGGAAACGTAAGCCTCTCTATTGCATGAAGGAATCTGATTTTCTGGAAAGATTTGATAGCAGACAGGTGAACATTACTGTTAGCAGTCCCAGGCTGCCTCAACAGAAGACTCAAATATATATTTATATGTTTGGCAGTGAGTTAAATGTAATGTGCAAACATTTTATTTAATCTCTAACAACTTTCCTTTAAATATGAGATTATGAGTTATACTTCCAAACCAAACTGCATCTAGTTTCTTAAAGGTGACCTATTATGCTTCCTTGAACAGGTTAGGATAGATCTGTTAGCAACACAAAACATTTTCACCACAAAAAGAAAGATTTTAGTCTGATCAGTTCTGCCTAGCTTGAGCTGTTTTAGGGCGTCTGTCACTTTAAATCCAAATAAGCTGTTGCTGGCCATGCCACCAACTCAATTTATACCCTTGCACATGAAAATAGCTGCAAACAGTTGCACAGTTATACATCCGTACATCTTTGAAAAGCAGAAGTGGCACCTCCTGCACAACCAACAAGAACGCAGCAAGTGGTTTCTGAATGGTAAGAACTGCAAAACACTTGTCTTTTCCAGCAGCCACTGTGCAGCTCATCCAGCTGACCAAATGTGCTGGAGCACCGAGCTGTGGGTGCTAGGTAACAGGTGGAACTCTGCTGCGGTTGCTAGGTAACGGGTAGCGCCTATTGATTTGTGAAGTCACATTCTGGAGGTTTTTGAAATGGCTCATTTTCCAGACACCAAAAAATATTAACTTATTGCTAAAAAAACTGCTGAGTATTTGTTGGTCTGTTTTTAGAAGCAGTGGAAACCCAAATGGAAGTCCAAAAATTAGCAAAATATAAATTTAGCATAATAGGTCTCCTTTAATTTAGGCCCCTCTTTGGGGTTGCTGTCTTAATGGCCGTAATGTCTGCTGATGATGATGGTGATGATGACGAGGATGAGCAGATTTTCGCCTGGCAGTGAGTGCAGGTTTAGGTGATAGATTGTACGCTGGCTACTCTTGATGCTGGTTTTAAAGCCTCTCCAGCATGGAGGCTTCGTGGCTTATCAAACAAAACCAAACAAAAAAAGTGCAGAGTGTAACTAGCTCATCTTTTTCACAGCAGAGGAATTGTTACTTAAACATGTTATATATATTAGAGCCATAATCCAGCATAATTACAGTGGAAATTCAACATGCTGCATCATTCCCACTGTTTCAATAAATACTTTAACAGCATCACAAATCCATGACGATTTGTAAACAGGGACACATGATGCTGTTTCTGCAGCCACTGTGAGCCTTCACCCTGTAACATCATAATTATTACATCTTCATAAACAGTGGCTATGAGTCTCTTCATCATATCCTCTTCCGCTCGCTGCTGCGCCTGGCGTTGGGGTCTCTCTGGGCCCCCAGGCACCGGACCCCCTCCAGCAGCATGGGGGTCCCATGGTGAGGGTCTGCCAGGGGGAGAAAGGCAACACAAATTTTTGTTATTAGATATGTCACTTAAATATTAAACTATAGACTGAAACAATTAATCGTGATTAATTGGTTATTGAAATAGTGGCCAACTCATTTAGTACTAGTTAAATTAAAATATTAAGACAAACCACATGTTGTGGGGGAAACAAAATGCTAAAAAAGATGTAATTTCAGTACGTCTCCTCCCAAGCAACCAGAGCTTTATATGTAGTGGTGCATATAAAGCTATTAATCGTGATTAACTGACTAACTAATTGTCAACTAATTTGGTAATTTAATAATAGTTAACTGGAGTACACACACTCTAAAATTGCCAATTTGTTGAAAGAGAAACACACTCAGAGCAGTAAATAAGCAAAAGAATGAAGGTGTGAATGTATTTATTAATCGATTAATCGGATAAAAAATGGCACGTTATATAGATTTTTCATGTAACCACTTAAGCCTTTTTATAAAAAAAAAATTTTCTAAAAAAAAATGTCTGTTTTTTTTTAATTGCCTTTTTTGAGTCTTTATCCTCCATTTAATGATTAATCAATTGATAAATTAGTTGACAATTATTTCAAAAATTGATTAATCCGATTAATCATTTCGGCCCTACGTTCAACAGACAACGTAGGGCTGAAAGAAGTAAACCTGACAAGATGAATCTGCCACATAAACCTTTTCCAGGAGTGTTTCATAATCCTGCTTGAACATTTCATTGTGAATCATGTTATTTCTGTCTGAGTTGTGCAAAAGGAAGAAAAAAATGTGTGATTATTTCACCTTCTTAGATGCAAAACAGGAGCAGATATCTCTGTTTCTGATGCTGTTCTTTACAGCAGCTGGTAAGCCAGTGAAAAACAGACTTACCAATGATTTTGGCTTGGAGTCTGATCTTCAAGCTGCTGCCTTTTCGTCCTTTAGCCGCCACAGTCATCTCCTCCTGGACGACGCCTTCCTGGTGAGTCCTGTACTCACATGTCACCTTCACTCCTCCTATTGGGGGATTTCATTACATATATTTAAAAAAGCAAAACTTATTTGAGTAGCTGATATAGTGCAGCTTACTTTAATCAGATTTTTTATTTCGGAAATTTAATTTCAGTATAAACTCAGCCCTCAGAGAATTAATAAACAATGAGCATCATGAAAACCAAGGAATACAGCAAAGAGAGAAAGACATTTAAAGCAGGTAGATACTGCCTACCAAGAGGAAAGGAAGGGAGATGTTGGTCCCTCGGCCACAAGGGGGCGCTCGAGGGCTGTCCAACTTATTTTCAGCTCCAACTTCCTAATAACTGCGCATTCATGTTTGTCTAATATCCTTCGGAAGATATAGGACCGTACATAAAAACAAAAATAGTGATATTACACCATAAAAAATAACAAAATATTACAAATAGTTTGGACGAATCTTTTCTTATTTATTTATTTTTTCCTTCTTAAAGAAACTTTGTTAGTTTTATGTGTTAGAGTAGAGATGAACTGTTTTGCCTCCAATATTTTGCACATAAGTTTTTGGCCAATTTTTATCCAAAAGAAAAACATTTAAGACTTCAGATATCTCACAAACGAGATACTAACTTACATGGAAAAACCCCACAAAAGCTTTATCAATATGAAACCTTTATATCCTGCGAGGTAATGCAAAAGAAAACAATGTCCACTAGGGGCTCCAGACTAGTCTCAGCGTCTCACTACAGCTTCATCAAAAGAAGAGAAGAATTTGAAGAACACAACACTTATTAAAATATTTAACTACAGAAATTATCAAGTTAGGATATTTTGTTTTTAGACTGGCCTTCCAGCATGGAGTTAATGCGTTGGATCCGGAGGTTCTGGGCCCGCCGAGTCGGAGAGACGGAAGGGAGACAGGTGAGCTCCTTGCCCAGACTAGGCACATCTGGGACAGTGAAGACAATCTCATAGCAGTGGTGGCTCTTAAGGAAACCAGCCTGGAGGAAGAAACAGCTTATGGTTATTGCAGGTTTGAGTATTAAAAGGAAACACAATTATAACACAAGTTGACCTGCTTTTTCAATGACACCCACTTTAGTGAGTTTTCAATTGTTGCTAGGTAACCAAGCAACGAGTGAGTTGCTTGGTGGCCAAACAGTGAGAGAGTTAGTTGAATCCACCAACCTTTCTAGCTATGAGAGGTTGAGCAGGTAATATCCTTCCTTTGCCTACATCTCCCAGAATGCTGTGTGGTTCTGGATCGTAGTGACGTGAATATTAAATATTCTATCAGATTATTGATTTTGATAATGTGTCCATTGCGATATAGATTGTTATTGATTTATTGTCCAGCCCTATACTAGTGTAGCACTAAAAGTTCATTTGTTTTGGTTGTATTTACCCAGAATGCCCTGCGCTTTAACTTCCTGCTCTTGGAGCGGGCTCTGGTCCACTTTCCGTTCACACCAGAGTTCACTTCAACTGAACCGAGACCGAGATTTTTAGGTGGACCTGTTAAATTTTTTGTTTTTACACATTGACACCTCCCCAAACGAACCGGATTTTCTTGGTAAACAAACTGAAGTTCGATTAAAGTGGACTGAACAGTTTCTCATGTAAAGCTGGAAGTGAACGGCTAATCCGGTTCACTTCATCAGAAGTGAACTGCTAGATCTACAGCTCTAGATGCAGCGGCAGTGCAGGGTTTTGTCTGTAGCTTTAAATCATGTGCAACAAACTGAATTTATGTTTCTTTATACACAAACTCATGAACACACACCTTAACCAAGTAGCTCCCATCTTTCTCTTGGACAGCGACGAGGGTGGAGACGTTGGACTGGTCGTCCCTCCGGGTTGGAGAACCGGGAGGTCCGTCATCGTCAGGGAAACGAACCCCGCCTGCTTTGGACGTGGAGCCTGGAGACGGAGATAAACGATCCATCAAATCACAATTAGAAAGAAAACAAGGATGTACAAAGTGTGGTCCAGGGGCCATTTACAGCCCACTGGATGATTTTGTTTGGTCCCTCAGTCCACATTTCAAGAATGGAGTGAATTCCAAATGAATTTGAACTCCTCTTAAATATCTATCTGTTTAGGTACAACACAGGATGTTTCCTTTATTTACAATGTTTCTGCTTTCATTGCTAAAATCAGAAACTGCTGCCAATTTTTTGTTGCCAAAAGTAAAAGAAAAGAATCAGGACAAAATGTCCCCCAAAAAAGTTTAGGAAAATATCTACTTTTATTTAATACGGCACCTGTGAAAATTCATGTTTATATTCTGGATCAAACATGATTTACAGATTACTTTTTCTACAAAAATTAGATTTCAAAAATATAATCTATTATTAGAGATAAAAAACAACAAATCGTGTTTTTGAACTGCAGGAAGAACCCTGGAAAGAATCGACAGATTCAGTGAGAACGAACAAACACTGTGGAGTTTCCTGCTTACCTTTTCTTCCCGTTGCCATGGTGATATGGTTATGATCTGAGTGTTTTCAGATTGTACTTTGGTGTTGTCATCACTGACCTGAGGACAAACAGCAACAGTAGGGTCGGAGTTTCAGACAATCTGGGACTAACATGTCTCCGAGCCATGAGTTTTATGTTCAATAAAATTAGTAAAGTTATTCATTTTCTTGAGATTATTTGTCTGTGCAAATTAAACTAAACTAAACTAAACTGTGAATCGCATAAATGCTTCAATTTTAACAGATTGTAGATCTAAATATTTAACATTTTTTATTAAGGATTAGAATAGTATTGAATCTGATTTGACAGTTTTAGTATAGATGAATTTAGATAACTATATATTAAGGAGATTAAAATTTACATCCAAGATTTAAAATTTAATTTGTAGAAGTGCAAAAATTAATCTTTATTGTTTGATTTTTGTGTTGTCATAGTTACAATCTGATGCTACATGTTTAATAATTTGTGTTTAAGCTCAGTTTGCTCACAAGTAGGCTACATTTCACCAATTAAACACAAATACCCACCAATATTTATAGACTTTTATTTGTTTAAAAAAATGAAAAACGTGTTTTATGTTTCTTTATTTTCCTAATTAGATTTTCTACAGGGATGCAACTAACAATAATTTTAATAATCAATTATTTTGTTGATTATTCTGAGAGTTAATCAATTACTCTGAAAAAAAACAAATCTGGAATTTTTTTATTTAACCACTTCAGTTTTTTATACAATATTAGAAATATATAAAGAGATGCAAATCAACAAATAATGAAATTCCTTTTTGAGAAAATAAACATGAAATAACTTAGCATTCTAAATGGCCTTTTCTGAGTTTGTATGCTGCAGTTCACGATTAATCGATTACTAAATTAGTTGATGATTCATCAAAATTAATTTGATTCATTGTTTCCCAGTTGTCTCTTACTTTCTTCGTCTATCACATAAAATCCCTTTAAAATACTTTAAATATTGAGGTTTAAATATCTCGAGGGAATAGTTTTGCTGTACTCTGTAAATAGTTTTGTATAAATTAGTTCTGTAGCAAAATTGGGTATAATTTAAATTTTAATCTATTTTTAAAAATCTGTTTTTCTCTCACCGTTATGATTAATATTTAATATTTACATTAAAGCCCCGCATTATGTTTGATTGTCTGACGCATGTAGACATTTATCAATGCAAGAGAATCAAACACTCCAAAATTTAAAATAACAATAAGTGTGTAATAATATTATCAAACATCCACGCCCATCAAGTTAGCAGCTGCAGCAAAGCCCTTTCTGTGCGCCATTGAAAACAATCCCGTCCGGTCTGAAATAAATAAACAAAAACAACGGGAACACGAACCGCTTCGGTCCGCCGTGTTGCTCCTTTCCTGCTCTTACATTTCTACTCCCAGCGGCAGCGTCGTAACATTTCCCCCCTGTGAATAGAGGCAGTCCGCTGTCTGTCCTTGGAAAGATGGAGAGATGCTGAACTGAATGTTCCTGTGCGCGGGCGCGCTCCCGCGCTGCGTCCGCGCGCCCGCGTGGTTGCCGTGGTTCATGTCTGGAAAAACAGAAAATAGGGCATTTGGTGCGGGACATGCGACCGCAATACAGCACTGAGCAGCAGGGCCAAAAAAGGAAAAGTAAACTTTTTTAAAAATCAGACATTTTTAGATTAATCTCAGGAAAAAAATATATATATTTCTAATCTCCAAAAGTAAAAGAAATTCTAGAAAAAAAATCAGAAATTTTAAAATGGGAAATTTCTGAGCTCCAAAAGGGATTTTTTTTTTTTTAAAAAACCTGAAATTTTAACATTTTTCCACAAAAAAAATAGAATAAAGATTTTAAAAATGTCTGAGTTTCAAAAGTAAAAGAAAAAAAATTATTCTTGAAAATTTGAAATGTCCAAGCTTTTTTAGATTAATCTCAAAATTCCTGTTGTTTTTCTAGCATATTTTCAACTTTTCGATCTCAGAAACTTCCAATTTTTTCTAGAAAATGCCTGAGACTAAATGATTTTTTTCTCTCAAATGAAAACGTGAAATAAAGAAGCTTTGTATGATTGTTATTGAAAACAGTAGTTAGACATGTTTATATATACTGCAGGTAGTTGCTTGTCCATGATGAACCCGGGCAGCGCAGAGCAGAAGCTCCAGCTGAAACCTTTAAGCAGCTTGGCTCTCCAAATATAGACCTGCTATCATAATGAAACTGAAACTAAACACACACCTTCTTTTGCAGCGTTATTGAGTTCATCTTATTTCTTTAGTTGCTAGTTGTTCACCTCTCCTAACGCCTTTTTCCAGTCTCCTTGAAACTTTAAAGTGTTGATTTTTAAACGGTTGTTTGGTCTTTGATCGATAATCTACAAATGTTCTGTTTCTAAAGAGACTTTTCTGCAGAAACACCAGAACGATCTCGCCTCCTGTGCCTTCCTGGCTGATTTTGCCCTTGTCTTTTTCTCCCTCCCTCCTCTCAGCATTTACAGGAAATGGAATAAAAACTGGAAACACCTTAAACTGATTTTTTGCTTAGTTTTGCAGCATTTCGTCTTATTTCATCTTATATTACTTTGTTTTTAATCTCTGATTAAAAAGACAAAAGTGTTATTCTTTCAGTCTTATTTTATTTTCCATTCAGAGAATAAATCATAGCTTCTACAGTTTTAACAAAGTGAAAGAACATGCATGTTTAAATGAGCAACGTGCTCAGATTGGTGTTTATGACAGGAAACACTGCAGACCCACAAAGGAAAGATGGTTGTTTAAAGAATAACACAGAAGGAGTCGGATTGGGTGGTTTCCTCAGCTCGTCTTCTGGCTGCTTGAGCATGCATGGCTGCCAGGTTTTGTTCCCGCTGTTGGAGTTCTGACTTATACAAGGCTTCCAGTCTCTCTTTCTGCTCCCTCAGTTCTTTTTCTCGCTCTCTTTTCATCTGATCCTGCACGGCGCACATCTCTCTTTGTCTCTCCTGTCTATCCCTCTCTCTTTCTTGCATTCTCCACTGCTCGTCCATCCTTCTCTGCTCATTCAGCTGCATGCTAGCCATCATCTTCTGTGCTTCTCTCTCCTTATTTCTCTCCATCCTTTCCCTCTCTCTCTCCTGTCTGTTCTTCTCTCTCTCAGCCTCAAAAAGCTTATTGATCTTCTGCATTTCTTTCTGATACTGCAGCTGTATTTCTTTCTCTAGTTCTGCTCTCTCTTTGCGTATTTTCTCTTCGTTTTCCTTCAGGATCTGTTGTTTCTTCACTGCGATGATCCTCTCGGCCTCCTGGAACATCTCGTTGGTGTAGTGACTTCCTCCATTTCTGTCAACAATGGTTCTGATCTTGTGGAGCAGCTCAGTGACCTGACGCTTTTTAGACTCCAGTTTGTTGTTGAAAACATGATACTGGCCGTTGCATCTTCTCACAAGATCCTGCAGCTCTGAGCTTTCAGACAAGAAATTTTCTATGTTGGTGTCTTCAAGGAGATCTCCATGAGTAAAGAGAACCATGCTGTATTTGTCTGCAGCATTCCCGAAGATTTCCTGAATCTTTTGCACAGATTTCTTTTCCTCATTGGTGAATCTGTTCAGAGCGATGACCAACAGGAAGATGTGGGGACCAGGAGCGGCAAACGGGATGCACCGGCTAAAATCTTTCATAGTTTTTTCCTCGTCAAACCTGGTGTCCGACAAACCAGGCGTGTCAATAACGGCGACCTGCTTTCCGTCCACCTCGCTGTTACATTTGGAGCAGTTGATGGTCAGAGATCTGGGGCTGCACTTTGAATCGAAGCACTTTCGCCCCAGAATGGTGTTTCCAGAGGCACTCTTCCCAGATCCGGTCTTCCCCACCAACACGATCCTCAATTCACTGTTGTTTGTAAAGTTTGTGCCTGCAAAAAAGATGTTAAAGACTTCATTTTTATGTACTCAGCTGTAGAAAATGAAGCTCAGGAAGATACAACACGGTATAGGAGCAATTATATATATAATATATAAAGAAGTAAATTCATGCCGATTTTCTCAGAAATTTTGAGAATAATCTCCGAAAAAAATTTTTTTTTAAAGTAAAATAATGTATACTTTTGAAACTCAAATATTTGTTTTTTAATCTGATGTTTTAGATTTTTTTTTCTTGCAAATTCTAATCTTTTCAAACTCAAAAAACAGCAGAAAATTTAAAAAAGAAATCTTGGACATTTTTGAGAAAATTTCTGAGAATATTTGATGAAAATTTACTCCTCCATTTTACTTATATCTACAATGTCTCTAATACATTTTGATAAAATTAACTTTAATGATGATTCAAGCTGAAAAAGCAGAATATCTGAGATAAGTGGTTGCTTTGGGGCCCCCACACCACCAGGGGGAGCCCAAGAGCTTCTAGTCAGCATAATAACAAACTTGTAATAAAATAACTTGTTTACTGTAAATTTTACGGAGCCCCTAAGGGGGCATGGAGAAAAAAAAAAAAGAAACGAAATCCCGACTTACTTTCTCGAGATCCCGACTTATTATCTCGAGATCCCGAAAAAAAAAAAAAAAGTCGGGATTTCGTTCCTTTTTTTCTCTCCATGTCCCCTTGGGGGCTCCGTAAAATTTCATGTTTATCAGCGGATGTAATTTTCAAACAGGAAAAATAAAAATACCACACTGTATTTCAAAATCCAAATATATATATTTTTCTTAGTTTGCTACGTTATAATGAAGAACCATAATAATACTGGCGAAAGCATCTGGTGTTTAAAATACTATAAGTTACATTCGGATAATGGATTGGCTGCATCCTGACTTACCAGAATTGCTGGCAGTGTTGAGTTGTCGCCTGTCCATGATCAGGTTGCAGAGCAGAAACTCCAGCTGCAGTGAAATGTTCATGCAGCATGCCCCTCTTTATAGCCCTATTATCAAACTGAAACTGAAACTCAGCTTACACACATACTTTCCCAGTCTCGCTGAAAGCCTCTTTAGTTGGTTGCTGTGTAAGTGTGCATTTCTAAATGCTTTATTACATGATGTTGGTTGAGGTTTTAAATGTGAGATTCTGCACGTATTTTCTTTTAAATAATTTTTAAATGTAGTCTGTTGTTTTCATCTGCACTTGCATTGTCTTGCTAAGCTGCTGATTTTCCCCTCGCTGTCCCCCCTCCTATCACCATTTCCCAGAAACGGCAGGACTGAGGGAAACTGAAACAATCTGATGAACCCAAAATGGAGAAGGAAAGTGAAAGCAAACCAGCCTAATTAAACTGGCCTATAATAATGCTCTTTGTTTTCAAAGTGAAAACACCTCAGTTTTATTCCTGTTTCCAGAGATGCAGCTTGCTTCACTTTCCACTAAATTAGTTGAGGATGATTTAATGACTCATTTAGAAGGAAAATCACAAATTATCCGTTTAATTTCTTTCTTTAGTGCCGAGTCATTTTCAATTGTTGCTTTAATCCATCCATCCATTTTCTATACTCCCTACTTTATTACACAAATTAACTAAATTATTTCCGTATTCTATATCTTTTAATGTATTTCTGATATTGTATGAAAATAGAGTGAGAATTGTATGAATTTTCTGCAGCTTTTTTAGATGAAAAAGCTAGCAAATTTTTATCAGATTAATTGTTTAATCATGACAATAACTGATTAATTGTCAGAATAATGTATTAATCGCTAACCATAATAGTACAGATAAAAAAACAGATCTTTTTCAGCCAATTTAGTTTATTATCCCTAGTTTACCAGATGACTGCACACACATCTAAAGTTTTCTAACAGAAAAGAAAACATGATAACAAAGCAAGGAAATTATAAAATAAATGATCTGCATGTATCAATCACTCCACTCTACATTTAGCGCTTACACACACAGTGTGTGAGATGATGTTTACAATAAATACCCAGAGCTGCTTCACACGCCACTGTTACAAAGGATGACATGAAGCCTGTTGAGCCAGAGATGATCACAAACTCAAACACAACAGCTGCTGTTTTATCACAAAGTGCTTCAAACTCAAGTGCAAAAAACAAAAACAAGTTTACATTAAAAGCCCAAAACTTCCCTTAAATAAATGTTAATTTCTCTCTCTCACACATTCACACACACGAGTTGATTATTAGAAAAATGTAGAAAGAATAAACTTTGTTAGGTCTATAAATATTCCTTCGGCAGCCGCAGTTAATCAGCAAAACGGGATTAAAAACATTTTGTCTCTGCAGCCACACTGATGTGCGAGTGAGAGCCAGCAGGGGGCGCTGCCGTAGCTGCCATGCAAACTTCCTCTATTAAAAAAGGAGGCAAAATGAGGTAATATAAAGTTCTACAAACAGTTCTGTACAGGTTCACCTCCGTCACGGCGCCGTCGAGCCGAAGGAAAACGGGTAAACTGCGGTGGCCGGTGAGGTCATCGCTTTTTATTATGCCCTCACCTAAACTCCTGATCTCAGAAAAGGTAAGAAGACAAAGGCTCAAGCTAGAAGCGAACAGCAGCTGACCTAGAATGCGACTTCGTTAAGACATGCTGTTGAATTTGTGGAGAATAGGCCTGGAGGCTGTCATTTTGACTCCGAGCCTCCGCCGGGCTCAGTCTCACTTTAGCCGTGAGTTGTTGCCTTTTCTCCTCCTGAGACGCCTCAGCAGGGTGAGCTTTATGACTGCGCCTCTGGCAGGGTCCGACCGGGCTCACGCGGCACTGACTGGTCCGCCACGAGTCCGTTGGTGTTGCGACACAGGAGCGTTTTGGCGGCTGTGGCGGTAGCTGCCGACGAGGACGCGTTGCTAGCTGTTATGGTACCGTTGAGGTTCTGGTACTGCCGCTGACGGGGCAGCGAAGCCCGGCGGCGGGAGACTGGCACGGCGGCGGAACCACGCAGGCACACCGAGGGGAAACTCAAACCCACCAAACAGCAGCTGGGACAGGAAATGACCTCGTCTCGCTCTGAGGAGCTAGTGAGGTCGGAGGACGGGACCTGGCCTTCGCCGTTAGACTGCCGCCCTCTCCCCCACTGCACCTGCTGGCCAATCACCAGCTCCGACAGGTTGTTGTTGTCCAGCTTTGGCAGTGCGGGAAAAGATGGCGGCCCGTTGGAGCAGGGGAGCCGCCAAGCTTTGGTCAGTAAGGAGGAGCAGGAGGTAGAGGTGAGCAGTGGCTTTACAGGAGTGGAGTTCAGGATTCTCTTTGCCGGTTCTGGCGACCTGGTGCAGTCCATTGGTTCGGTGAGACAGACGCTCTCCTCGTTGTCCTCCCCCTCTTCCTCCTCATCCAGACGCCCCAGAGACACCATCTCCAGCTCAAGAGGAAGACCAGAATCTTCTTCAGTCGTATCCAAGCTTTGTCCAACCGTTCGTTCCTCTGACATCCACACCTTCTCATCCCCCTCGCTCCCCGCCACCTGGCCGCTCCCGTCCTCTTCCTGCTCGGCGTCACTGGGGAACGCAGCGGTACGGCTGATCTCTGGCGTGCAGGGCAGCGACTGGCACCTCCGCGGTGGAGCGAGCATCCCCGTTGTACCTCGGAGGAGGCGCGGCGAGGCACACGGGTCGCAGAGCGCTGGCAGGGTGAAGGTCAGGGAGATGACAGACTTGCTGGGCGTGTCCAAGAGTTTACACCGGCCGCCGTTCAGGTCCCTTCGGAGAGAGAAGGGGTTGACCCGCAGCGGCGTGCCCAGGAGAGGAGGCGTCAGGGCCGCTGGGGGCAACATGTCCGACTGGCTCCTCGCGAGGCCCTTCCGCGGTTGACTGTGGTCTCCAAGGTGACAGGGGGAGCTGCGGCGCCGGTACGGGCTGACGCTGACCATTACTGGCTCTGCAGCAGGAGGAGAAGCAGACGTACAACAGACAGTCAGAATATGCAACAAAAATAAAGAAATACAAAAAATAATAATAGTACACTGCAAAAACACAAGATCTTACCAAGTACTTTTGGTCTAGTTTCTAGTGCAAATATTTTAGTACACTTGAAATAAGAGAAAACAGTTTTCTTATTTAAAGTCAATAATTCATTAATATTATTGATGACAACATAGTAGTTTCATTTTATTTCCCTTATAACAAAACATTTTTTACATGTTATAGCTGAAATAATATATCCAATGGAAGTTTTTTCATCAGTATTAAAACATTTCTGACTTTAAACAAGCTCATATGTAGCTCTAAGTTAGTAATTTGTGTACTAAGGTATTTGTACTGGAAACGAGACCAAAATTACTTGGTTAGCATTTGTGTTTTTGCAGTGTGTGACGGAGTATTAGGGTCAGGCTAGGAAAATAAATAAATTCATATGAAAGCAAGTCAAAATAATACCAGAATATAGTCGTAATAATATGAGAAAATTGTCATCTTGATTGCATCGATCATTTTTTAAAAACAAAATGCTGCAGAAAATAACTGAATCCGTCTCTCTTTATTTGCTGGTCAGAACAGAAACTTTAAGTCAAAAAGATTCCTGACAATTTCAGGCAGTTTGACTGTAGATTTATCCATATTTAAAACCTTTGCATTATTATTAATTGTATTTATTTTACCAAGAGTGATGGGAATCTGTCTGTCTTCTCCTGCCATGGCCTCCAGCGTGAAGACGATATCAGAGAACGAAGGTCGCCTCTCTGCACTCATCTGAAAGTCAGAAAGACAAGAAAAGGTCGACTGACATTTATTTAACTCCTGGTTCTGTTGGACCTCAGCGTAGCGTTCGTTACCGTTGACCATCACATATTAATGAAGCGACCGAAGAGCTTCAATTCTTAATTAGTTCGAGTCTCACCTAAACAACAAGAACTTCGCTGAGTCAGACATTAGTTACATATGGGGTACCACAAGGTCCAGTCCAGGGACCCCTGCTATTTAATGTCTGTATGGTCCTGCTAGCTCAGGTTATAATATATATAAGAGGAACGATCTAAGTCAGCCCCAGAGATCAGGCCTGAAATCTAGTCGTTGGGAGTCTGACCTGAACCTTCAGAAACACATAAAGACAGTCACGAAGTCGGCCTTCTGTCACATGAAGAACATTTCTAGGATTAAATGATTCTGTGTTCCCACTAAAACCAGGAGCGTTTCTATCATGTGAAGTGGAGGCGAGGTCTGCTTACGTTACAGCAGGTCACGGCCAGGCTGAAGAACGCGGCCGGGCAATCGCCGATCATGTTCTCGAATGCGTGCACGTCCAGACCGAAGTCCTGCACAAACACAAGAGAAAGAAGAAGAGAAAGAGAGAGTAAGGAACCAGTTACTGAACGTCTATTCACGCCACAAACCTTCTAGAACATAAACTTGAACATTTCATGATGAGGGTTTTTTTTTTACACCTGATAGAATCGAACTGGTTCATTTGGAAATTAAAACTGCAACATTTGTTACATTTTCAGTTGGTGCTTTTGGGTTTCACACTGCACTAAGTCAAACAAACCCTTTGACAAACCTGTCCCCCTTCTCATTAGAATGACATTTAACTCAACTTTTAAAGCAACTTTGCATTAAAAGTGTCTTTATTTACCAAAAGACTCTTCCTGACATAAACATTCATAAAGATTCCTTCATGTTCCTGACATGCTATGTTTGTGACCGTGTCATGTCAGGCTTCTGCACACATCTTCAAATAGAGTGCTATGAAAGTTGTGCTCAGTGTCTTCCTCAGAGGTTTTTGTGAAGTTTTCTTCAGTAGTTCTTGGAGCAGCGCTCCCCACAGGCAAGGAGGGGAAATTGTTTTTTAAAGGGTTTAATTTGTTTGCCACAATTCAGTGTGAAAGCGAACTGCACCAGTTTGAATTGAAACAAATGCATGGTGTGTAAATCTCAGTAGAACGTACATAAGAGCAGATCTATGGTACCACAAACGGATCACTACCGACCAGCAGTGACCTACCACTGTCCTTGGTAAGAAGTCTGGATCCGCTTCGATCCGGGCGATGATCTCACACAGGATGATGCCGAACGCGAACACATCGACCTGAGCCGAAGAGGAGAGCAGAAAGTCCAAACCGCATCAGCCGAGATCAAACACAGGAACACAACCGCCGCGCCGGAGCAACGCTGCTGCGTTGGAGCAACGCCGCCACACTGTGATCTGAGCTTCAGGAGACATTTACACGATCAGCTCCTCACCTTCTCATCGTACAGCTCTCCTCGCAGAACCTCCGGCGCCATCCAGTACGGAGAGCCCACAATGGCCAGTGGCTGCTTCTCCACGCCGTCACTGCAGAGCAAACAGGTCGTTATCAGGCCTGTAATAATACACCAATTAAATGATTAATGACCCAATTACTGTAGGGCCAAATAAAAAAATATCAACCCACATCATCATCTTTAAACGACACAGAATGACTGAACTACATGTGAACTTTGAAGAACTGCTCAAGTTACCTTGGTTTAAAATGTAAAATGCATTAAAAAAGGGAACATTTTGAAGACATTTTAAAAATGTGACCATTAGTTGAATTTCTGAGAAATGAGGAAAATTAAGAAAATGATGCTTAGTGCTGAGTTTTTTTTGTTTTCTCTGTGTACTCTTTATTTGCTTTCCAATCTGTTATTTTTTATATTTGTTTACTTTTTGGATTAGATTATTTAATGTAAGTGTTATATCCACTATCCTCTTGGTTGTTTTATTTAAAAAAATAAGAAATCCTTAAATATAATGCATTTAAAAAACAGTTCTCTAAACCTGTAATCAGGGATCTTCTCTGCCAGGCCGAAGTCTCCAACCACAGCGGTGAACGTCCCGTTCTCACAGCGAACCAGACAGTTCTGCACAGACAGACAGACAAAAACATCTGAGCTGCTGCAGGGACACCAAACAAAAAAATCCTGCAAGAGCAACCAGCTCATCTTCTCACAGTTTGCATGAAAAAACACTGCAGCGTTTGCTAAAAAACTTGGATTCAAAGAGAATATTAGACGGAAACAAAAAAACAAAACCAATGTCCATCAAAAACTCACAAAGTTTTAGATTAGTTTCACATATTTACAAGAAAAAAAGTAGTAAATTCTCTCAGAAGAATGTTAATTAAAAAGAGGAAAATGAAGATTTTTTTATGACTTTATAAGATCAGAAATTTTTTCCAAAAAACTAATTAGTCAGAAATTTGCAACAAAAACATCTCATAAAATATACAAGATTAAATAATTCAGCCACAACAAAAACTGAAGACCTCTGATTAACAAATTAAAGGCCAAAGCCCTTTGTTGTTGTTTTACAAGTATGTCTGACATTTCAAGGCTTGAATTTTAGATACAGGAATTAAAGACTTCTTAAGAATACACAATGATTTAATGCAAGAGGAAATCAATAGCAGCTTGGCTGTACCGAAAGAACAAAGAAAGGTCAAAGGTTGATTCAAGGTCCGATTCTTCCATTAAGAACAAAAATAACATGATAATTCAGAGGTAAAAACACTCTGACATCAGGCTGCAGCTTCCTGCCACCTACCTTGGAGGTGAGGTCTCTGTGGAAGATGCCCTTGCTGTGCAGATACTCGAGTCCTCGGGCAATGTCCAGAGACAGACCGACCCTCACGCTCCAGGACAGGTACAGGTCGCTGTCCAGCAGCTGCTCCAGGTTGCCTCCATTTATGTACTGAACACGGCGGAGAGAGAACAGCACTTAGATTATAAACAGAACAAATCAGAGCTGAAGTTTATTTATGCGGAAAAGCATAAAAGCTGTTTCTATGCTTTTATCAAGCTGTCATGTCAGGACGAACACCGCCCTCTGGTGGTGAAAGTGATAATTAGTGTGAAGCTGCAGAGCAGCAGCAAACAGGACAAAACAAATGGACAATAATCTAATCCAGGTATTTTAAGATCTCAGCATGAAAGTCTTTAACAATAAACACCTTCATTCTGTGTTTACTTATGTTGCTTTTGATTACTATTTAAATAGATTAAATTTTTTGGACCACTGATGTGTACGACAACTTATTAGAGCGATTGTAGGTAGAAAAAAAAAAAGAGTAAATTTCCACCGAAAAAAATTTAGAAATTAATCCTCTGAAATTTTCTAGAAAAAAATTATGTTTCTGAGCCTGAAAAGTGAAAAATTTGTGGGAAAAAAAGTCTGAATTGTTGACCTTCATCTCAGAAATATTTTAGAAAAAAACTTGAAATTGCAGAGTTTAAAAAGTCCAAAAACTTGACGGAAAAACTCAAATCTGACCTTAAGGAAAAAACAGGAAGTATCAGATTTTCAAAAACCAAAAATCTTTGACTTTCAGAGATTTTCTGAGTTTCAAAAGTGAACAGTTATGACTTCTGAAACAGAAATTTTCATGGGTTTTTTTTGCAAATTTTTCGACTTCTAAATTTTTATATTTCTAGTTTTGCTATATTTATGTGATTAATCTCAAAATTTTGGATTTTTGGCTTAAATGTATTCCTCTTTTTTCCTATATTTACAATAGTCGTATTACGCTTCTGTAAAAGTGTGGCAAACATTCAAAAAATTAAATGAAATTAAATAAAGGTCCTTTGAAATATGAGATTTTAATCAATATCTGAATGAACATGAGGGCAATTTCCTACATTTTCATGCTCTTATTTATCTCCATAACATTAAAACAAGGCTGATAACACCAGGAAACAAACAGACGAGGTACGGAAATGGAAGAAAATGAAATCTGGTAAAACTCTTGGAAAAGTTCAGCCTTTACCTCAGTCAAAGCGTGGAGTTGGCCTTCATGAACACAAACCCCGAGAAACCTGAGGAAACAGGAAAAAACATGCTGACAGTCTTCAGGTAAGGATCTAAAGATCTGCATAAACAAATCCCTGAAACCTCAAAGGGCTGATAAAGGGAGGAAACAACCAACCTGAGAATGTTTGGATGACAAAGTCTGTTCATCAGCTGCACTTCTCGTAGCATGTTAGCTTTGTTGCTGGCTAGCGTGTTCATCTTCAGGGCCATTACCTGGCCGGTGATGCGGTGCTGCACCTGGAAAGCAAACAGAGGATCATCTCAAACTGCACACAGAGAAAATGAGATGTTGGACCAGCTCTGTTTTATTAGGTCGGATTTATTATTTTCTACACTTTTGTTCTTAAAGTTTTTGTTTGCGGCGTTGCATGTTTGGACAGTTATCCCCTCTGGTTTTGGAGAAAACCCATATACAGGCAGGCGTTGTTTTTACACCTTGGAGCAGCTGATTGGCACCTTAAAAGGTCAAATATTGACAAGTAAAACAGATGTAACAACATGTCGAATATGATGGTAGAGTCCTGCAGGAGGATGTGCGTCCCGGTGCGGTGATCGGGTCACCGTTTTGTCATGAGAGCCTGCAGAGTTTGGAGTCAGGAGCTGAAACAGGATGCCGGCGCGTCTGGGTTTGTGTGTCTGCATGTGTGTGTATTAATAGTGTAGCACTAATAGGCTTTATGGATTTCCCATCACCCCTCCTGATCTGCAGAAATCCAACGCGCTGTTAGCGACGGCCTCGCCCAGCTGCACGCACACGCCAGCAGATGCAGCACCAACAAAACACATGACTGAAAAAAATATGCTTTCATGGTTCTAATATAACATTTATTTAATCTATACTCAGAAAAAAGAGAACAATGCCATGTTGTTGCATCTTTTGATTCTTCTTCTGTTGAATTTTCACTTTCTGTTGAGGAACGCAGAGCAGGGAAACAGCTTGTATAAAAATTACTCAATGTCTTTTGTAATCTGTGTAAACAGACGTCTAATTATCGCCTTTCTAACTCTCTACGGTATTTTGAGTGACATTTTGATTGTGGAGTCAGCAATCGCATACAGCCGGCCGATAAGTCGACTTTATAACATCAAACCGACGTCATAGTTACAAAAATAACAAATAAACTGATAACTGCTTATCAAAGATCGGCCAGAAAACTGCAATCAGTGCAACTTCTTTTTTTTAGAAATACTTTAAAAGATGCAAATAAGAAGAGAATCCAATTATTATCATTTTTTGAATAAGAAGATAAATATCTTATGGCCTAAGATGCAACAACAGCGCTCTTTCAGCATAAGCTTTACGATTAGTAGCAGAGGCTGAATCTGCAATTTAAAAACAATACTGTCTATTAATCTGTTGAATATTTTTGACTAAATAATTTTAGACTATATATAAAATTATATTGACTTAATATAATTCATTATATTAAATCAGTATAATTCTGTGACTTACTAATTAATATTGCTTATTGTTAATGATTTAGTTAATATTAAGCAATACTAAGTTATTGCTTTATAGGTTTTGTTTTTGTTTCTTTGTTTTTTTTTTTATTGAATTTGAACCTGGTGAAGCTGAAATTAGGTCACTTGAGTTCTGGGTAGAAAATTTTAACAGATTTTTTTTATCTTAAATTCAAAATATATATTTTTTAACAGTTAATTGATTGCTAAATTAGTTGACAATTACTTCAATAATAAATGAATCATGGTTAACTTGATCAATCGTTTCAGCCCCGATTTGTGTGCACCACAGACACTGTGCTCAAATTTGCTATGAATTTAAAGAAAATGCAAACAGTGATTAAAATATTAAAATATTAACACTTTGTTGTTCTCAACATTTTGCATTTGTGGGTAGTAAATTTGTACAAATTAAAAGTAAAAAGCCTCCTCTACAGATTGGCATCATTCTTGAATTGCAGTCAGGATCCACAAAAAATAAAATAATAATAAAATCAGTGCAGGGAACGAACTCTGGACACTCCTGGTTTACAAACTGAACAGAAACGTTTTCATTGGTTTCAGAGACGCTTTGGAGCAAAAAAGAGTCAAATCAACTTTCACCCTGGAGAAATACTGCAGGTTAACATGACTGGATTTAAAGCAGCAGGCTGTGAACATTTACATATGTACCAACACAAAGGTACACACACGCATGCAGGTGGTGTGTGAGTAAGCTGCTTAGCCCAGTGAGTCCTGCCCTCCAATCCGCCTCTCAGCTCCCACACAGGCAGACAACACACAGGTGTGTGTAACAAACTCCTGGTATTAATAACATCAAACCAACATGTTTGAGGAAAATCTCCAGCTAAAAGGTCAACTGCATAATATTAATATTCAGCGCTCTTCTAGCGCTGAATATTATATAATAATATATAATATAATTAAGATCATTAAAACAAAGCTGGGCGATGTGGCTTACAAATAAAATCTGAGGTTTTGTCATAACAGATCTGATTTTAATCTGACTTTTTTTTTTTAAGTGTTTTTTATTTCAATTATCCCTTCTGTGGGTTGTATGATGGAGTATTATGGCCAAACTATACAATTTTTTGCTTAATTACGAGAAACTCAACTTTCTTCTTACGAGAATAATCAGAGTTTTCCCCAGAATTATAAGTGTGGCGAATTTGTGCGGCCAAGTGAAACACGCTTATAGGCAAACATAAGCGTGTTTCTTTTTATTTTACCTACAATAAATTTCCACATTTTTGAGGTACATTGTTTCTTCTTCTGTTTGAGACAAAAAATGTGGCTGAGCTACAAAAACACTGAATGGTCACTATTTACATTAAAAAAAAGCTCGCAGTAATTCGCTATGTTTACTGGACAGGTGTGTTTTTGAGTAAAAGTGAAAGTAAAGAGTGTGGTTAAAAATAGAAAATCTTTGGTGCACAAATTAAACTAGAAAAACATGTGGAGTAATGCTAGTTTATTTATAAATATGTGTTTAATTGAAAACAGCAGGGAAATACAAACCACAGTTATGTTTTCATTTTAATGTGTCCAATGAACTCTATAGTGCCACCTTGTGTTTGGGAAGAAGCATAGCATATAAAAGGCAGTTCTGTTAAGCTGTCAGTCAAAGTAATTTGTTTGATTGGGGACCAAATTTGCAACATTTGTTACATTTTCAGCTTCTGCGGTTCCCCTCCTCGCCTGTGGTGGCGCTGCACTACGAACCACAGAAGGAAATTACATGAAAACCTCTGAAGAAGACACTGAGCACAACTTCCTTCCCCTCGAATTGTAAACAAAAATGGAGTAGGGTCAGATTCTCTGGTAAAAGACCACGAACGATTTCTCCCACTAGATCCAGAAACGCAAGTTTGTTTTGGTTGCATTTACCAAGAAAGTCCTGTGTTTTAGTCAGTTTACTGCTTTTGGAGAGACTTCCACATATGCATTCGAACCGCACCACAGCTTACTTCAACCGAACCAAGATCTAGATTTTAGGCGGACAGAATGTTGCTCTTTGGTTCGCATCAGAGTTCGGTCGCGCATTCACAACTCCCCAAACGAACCGGACTTTCTAGACAAACGTATCAGTTTTATTAAAACGGAGTAAACAGGGCTGTCAAATAAGAAACGGGATTTAGCTGAACTGAAATGCACAAGAAAAACTGGCAATATTGAGGACAACAAAACTAGAAGGAAACTCATCCAACAAAATGAAACTCCACTCAAAAGTGGAGTTTCATTATATTCTTACGGTAATTTAATCATGTTCTCGCCTACTTTATTCCAATCGGAGTGTAAAGCAGAGCACGGTAGGTACCTTGAAAACCTCGGAGAAGAAGCCTGAGCCAATCTTTTCACAGAAGAAGTCGTCAATGCGGGCCAGGCTGGACACAGCGCTCCGCAGGGCTCTGTATGAGGACGGCCGGATCCGGTTGGGAGCATGGATGCTGTGAAGCGGCGGCTCATCCAGACTTCCTGGCCCGTCCTCAGGGTTGCAGAGGCAGCACTGATTGTGATGGTCCATGGTGCTGGTGGACCACTACAGTCTAGATATTTGGTTCTTACCAAAAGCAGTTACACCTGAGTAGTCCTGAGGCACTCCCACATGGTACCTGTCACCATCATTCCGTCAGAAGAATCAGTTGTAGATGATTTTATTGACAGGTTACACTAAAACGCCATCATTTTCCACTTTAATGGAGGATGCAGTAGACTCCAGGTAAACTATTAGAGAAAAATCTAATATTCCTGCAAAAGTTGCCCATCTTCACAGCTCTCCAAATGCTGCATCCAACATGCAAGGCGTTGGTGCTAGGTATTCCTGAGGTGCCTGAATGCCTCCATCAGCATCCAGTTAGTTTGGAGGACTTGCTGGCAGAAGGCCCAGGAGGAGTCCCAACACTCTGCACCAGCAACCAGGGTACCTCCCCCTAAAGATGGAGAGTAGAAACAGCAAAAACATGTTATCTGAGCGGAAATATGTCAATATTCCCCTTTGCCATAATAGGCCGTTTTTCAGCGTAAAGGACTCCATCTCACAGGGATAAGCTGGATGACACCGACCTGCTGGGCTCGCCATCATCGACGGGCCACACTCAGCCATTGTGTAGATATTTAGATTTTTTATTTCTACCACAACAAAAAGCGTTTATAACACAGCTAACCCAACCGCACCATGTGGCGCTTTAAATGTTTAATGCGCGACTTACCAATATAATCCTAGCTTCTGTTAAAACGGCAGCATTCAATGACAATCAGGCAGCAGCGGTCAGATTGGCTGCTCGGCTCGGTCCAAATGTCGGCCTGGCCAGAAAAATGTCCGCGGTTCTGCTGCTGGAGGTTTAGTTTAGCCCAGAGATTTCTATCATTCGGTACCTCGACGGCGTCAGCCTGATAATCCCGTCTGGGTTTGTTTCCCCGGCCGCTTCTTGGGATGTCTACAATAAAGATTTATTCTGGAGTAAAGCATGGAGGAGGGATGTCGGTGACTTCCTGTTTGGAGTTTCAAAATAAAGGTTCAGATAAATGTTTATTCAAAATATATCTGTATTATATTGAAGCAAGAGAGCACTACTTCCTCACATTTATAGATAGATAGATAGATAGATAGATAGAATGCTTAAAAAAACTAAAAAGCATGCTTTTTAGAAATTGAAAACATGTTAAAAAGAAAAAAAAAACATTTTAAACTAAGAAAGATCAGAAAATCTAAAATCTTTTTTTTTATCTTTTGTGGCAACCTTTCTTGATCTGGGCTTCAAATATTATACAAGACTTTAATATTTAACTCAAACATAAAGCTGTGTATCATCTGTTTCCGAATGTCCATCATAAACACATCGTCATAAATTTGTTTGAGGGCATGTAAAATCATATTTTGAAATATTAATAAAGAACATTACTGATAGAAAATCTGTACAAAGCTTAACTTTGGTGTCTTTCCATTCATGAATCCTTAGCTGTGCTTCTGTTATGAAAAACTTTTATTTTCGTAAAACATATATTGCACTTCCTTCGATAAACTCCCTATGTTTGCGGTTCACGCAGAAGCGCCGCAGCCTGCTGAGCGGCTCTGATTGGAGCAACAGCCGAATTGTTGCAGCTGAACCCAGATCAGCTCCTGCTTGGATCGCTAAAGATTTCCAGTCTGGAGCCGGAAGTGATGCGATTATTAATTAAATTAATAATAAACCAAGGAATTGTAGATTCTGTCAATGCGAAATAAACAATAGCTTACACAGTAATATAAAATAAGGCATCAAGGATCAAAGAGAGTCCGTTTACATTTTTTTTATCTTACTTTTTCTATTTTTATTTTTAAGGAAAATAAAGTAAGAAAACGAACGCATCGGAGCATCTTCACCGGATCTCATCCTCTGCTTCCTCCTACTGATTCCCTGATGACGCAGGCGGAAGTGATGTTGACAGCTGCCTGCGTGCCTGGAATGAAACCCTGCTGTGATTTATATACTCACAAATCCACTGAGGGAATATAGTCACTCGGTTTGCTTAAGAGCTGTCACTTAAACATAAATTCCTGTTTTATCACTCAAAAATAACCAAGAAGTAGGAATAGTATCAGTGATGTGGGATTAGGATGTCTTCACAGTAAAATAACTATCTTGTGGACATCTTTAGACTATGTACATTTTGAACCAAAGTCAATAAATTGATTTGGAAAATTTTTTTAGTGATAAAGGAACAAAAGGGACGATGAACAGAAAAAAAAACAGCAAACAAACAAGAAGTGAATGTGTAGGGAAAAACAGGCCACACTGTATAAAATGTAAATCATATATCTATTATCATACCTGGGTTACTAGTTTCTATCTCCAGCTGTCATTGAGTGAGAGGCAGGGTTTTAATTTAAGAAAAAAATTGTGTATTAAATATAAACAACTGATTAAATAAATAAGTAAATGCATTGATAACAATCTTTTAAAACACTTAGAAACTACAGTCGGTAAACAAACCAATCAAAAGGCTGCGATAAACCCGTCCCTTTAATTCCCCGTCCCTTTAAATCTCCACCCCCTTTATTTAACTCGGTTACGGGTTACTGTCGTGGGTAATTTTTGTTCAGTTAACCGTCGTGACCCAGCAAGCTTCAAAATAAATTATGAAGAGATCAATTTAGAGACTCGAAAGGGGATAGTACATTATATCACATTAAATTACATATTCATTTAACCATAATCCAATCCATAAATACGAAGAATGCACGTGTAATTATAATAAATGCATGATTTACGTATGCTTTTATTTTTAAAAATCCCCGTATTTAAAGCAACTTCCGGCCGTGTGTACGTTCTCTAGCCACGGCTAGCAGTATCATTCATCGCAAGCTAACGGTTTTTTTAAACCTTAACTCTCGGGTTGTGGGGTAATCTGCGGCACCTTTTAACATTTTGTTAACATGGCTTTACTGACGCCATTATTTGCTTTCCTCTACCACCTGCCGCAGGTGTATAAGTGGCTGCTCAAGCCGTACTATGTAGCTTCTCTCTTCATGTCTGTAGCCTTCCTGGCGGTCCGTAAGACGCCTGGAATCTGCGACCATCTGGCCTCACAGCGGGAGGACGGGAACTCCTGTGACTTTGACTGGGTCTGTATCCGTACAGCGGACGAACCGGGCCTTTCAGAACCGACCGACCACCCTGCTGATTTGGGGACAGTGGCAGTTCTGACAGGCCAAACACTTAAACAGTTGTGCTTTCTAATGTTTTGCAATGACGCATGATGTATTATCTCTGCGACATACATACAAAGTTGTTCTGAAGGGACAATAGTTGAAGTAGAAATGCAGCTTCTGTTACCAAAGCCGAGGTTTGATCATTTATCAGCTCCGGATCAATTTAATTTTAATTAGCAGAGTTTAGTAAACAAACTGGGGGTTTTGACAGTAATTTCAGAGACAAGCAGGACCATAAAAAATATTTGATTTCATATTCAATTCAAAAACACTTATTTTAACCAGAAGGCAAATTAAATGTTGCCTCAGCTCAAATCATCCACACTGCTGTCATGACATGCAGTCAATAATTAGGAAGCGGAGATGATCAGTTGTTAGCAAGCACTACTAATCCTGTATATTAGAGCAACAAAGCTTGAGTACAAACATGAAGTCTCACTTTGACATAAAATGTAGGTTGTGTCTTTCTGATGCAATTCTGCTTAAAATACCTTTCTTTATTCAGTGGAGTTACTCACTGTAGGTGGAGTATGCAGAAATTTTACCCAAGTAAGAGTAGAGATAATTAATAGTAATATTATTTGAGTAATAGTACAGTGTCTTTTTTTATTTGCAAAGTAAAGTAATTCTACTGCAAACCTCTGAGTTGGATTTTATTGGGGTTTTTTTTCAACAAGTCAAGAAATAAAGCATTGCTGGGGCTTACTTCCATTTCACTTTTTTCTTATTTGAAGGTGGTGGTATCTTAAATACTTTTAAAATCTGGACACAACTGAAATGTAGAAAAATAAAAAGTGAAAAAGGGCTTTGTTTTGCAGTTAAACCAAACTCTGGGGTTACAATCCAGAAGTAAAGGAGTCTCCAGGGTATAAAAGAAGTGAACTTTTAGGTTTCTTTGTTTTTAACTGTGTATCTATCTATTAGTAACTCAAAAATCCAAAATTTTCAATAACCTGGGTGGACATAAATCACACAAAAAACATACGTTTTTGAATGTTTAAATAATAGAACTTGAAATGTTTTTAGAAACGGCGGCTAAAGAGTAAAAGTTATGTGACTTTGGGCGTTGGTTGGATTCAGATGTTCAGTTGGTGACGATTATGTCTGCTTTTCAGAGAGAAGTGGAAATCCTCATGTTCCTGAGTGCCATCGTGATGATGAAGAACCGCAGAGCAAGTGAGTAGATTTACTTCAGCAAAACTCTACTCTCTTCTTTTACAATGCAAGTTGTTTAGTCTGATAAAATGAGCAAACTTTCAGGACTGATTTTAGGCCTGTTTGTTGTTCTCAGTAACTGTGGAGCAACATGTGGGGAACATCTTCCTGTTCAGCAAAGTGGCCAATGTGATCCTGTTCTTCCGATTGGACATCAGGATGGGCCTGCTCTACCTGACGCTCTGCATCGGTCAGTCCAACTTTGCAGATTCCCCTAGAACACGTGTCAAAGGAATATTTCTGTTTATTAAAACAATCTGACACCGAGGGAAAGATCTTGCTCTTCTCCTTAGTAGTGACAGACAGTGAAGTTCCTGTTTACTGTCAGCGAAGCTGCTGTTTTACTTCAGTGAGTTGTTTGGATTTAAAATTGTGAGACTGTGCTTGGAGTGATGGCGGAACGCTAACTCAGGCATTTCCTCTGTGTTTTTACCTCTGGTTGTAGGAGGACACTATCAATGAATAGGATAAAAATGTTCATTTAACCTCTTAAGCCTTTTTAGTACAATATTAGAAATGCATTAAAAGATGGAGAGAAAAAAAGATGGCTTCTTCATAGAGACCCCGACATCTGATTGGCTGCTTTGACAATTAATCTTTTCAGTCTTAATTTGTAGTCGCTTTGCTCTGTGAGAAAAATGTCAGGATGTAAAGAAGCAGCTTCAATGTTTTAATGTTTCTAAACTTACATGATTTCTACTGATGCTTGTGCTTTCCAGTGTTTCTAATGACCTGTAAGCCACCTCTCTACATGGGACCAGAGTACATCAAATACTTCAGTGACAAAACCATCGATGTGGGTAAACACACATCTGTCACCAAAACAGTTCATCTACAAACTCGTTTTACTGTATTAATTGTGTGTGTTGGTTGGTTCAGGATGAGCTGAACAAGGACGGCCGTGTGACGTGGATTGTTGAATTTTTTGCCAACTGGTCTCCGGAGTGCCAGTCCTTCGCTTCAGTGTATGCCGATCTCTCGCTTAAGTAAGAATCCATTCATTATATTTCACTGGGGAAACAAAATGATGTGCAATCTCTGACTAAAACTGCAAGTTCAGCTCAAAATCGGGGTGTTCATTTAGCAAATCCTGCACTAGCGTAAAGATAAATAATTTCTATCCTTTTACCCACTTTAGTATTTAGAAAACCAAATAATAGAAATTCCCCATCACTAATTTCAGCTACTTTTACCTGTTCAGAGCAACTTTTATTGTTCTGTTTTATGCCTAAATGTACTTACTCTATTTTTGTTTTCTGTTTTTAATGTTGCTTGATTCCTGTAAAGTATCTATGAGTTTTTAGAAAAGGTCTTTGGAAATAAAATATCATTATTGTTCATTCTGCTCCGGTTCAGGTATAACTGTTCTGGCCTCAAGTTTGGGAAGGTAGACATTGGACGATATGGAGAAGTTTCCAAAAGGTAGGACACATCCACACACGTCTACATGTAAACATCAGTTCTTCCAGGAAGTTGCATTGTTGTAAAAAATCATAGAAATAAAAGACATTGCAACATCCAGGAGGGACTGATGTATTAAACATTTCTTTGTTCGTCTCGGGTCCAATAGTTTGACAAATGAGTTGGGCTGTATTTATTTTAACAAGATAGAAAAGAAAGTTGGTGGTTAAGACCATTCCAGCAGCTTCTGCCCCCTATACATTAAATAAAGTACAATAAATAAACCTAAACAAACTACAGGCCAATGTCTCCCGATGAACATTTGAAGGTTGTAAATTAAACACAACTGATAATTTATTATAATTCATTATAAAAAAACATGAAATCCTGTATCTAATTAGTTTTTTCTAAAATATATTAGTGGTAAAGGAAATAGAGCTGAAACTGAAACGTACCACAGTTGCCAACGGCGACAGAAAGAAAGGGGAGGAGCTGACAGTTACTGGTTGCTGTGGTAACCACCAACTGTCAAAGGCAGCACAAAAAAAAGTTTTCCATGAAGGACAAAAATAAAGGCATGCGGACGGCCAAAGTTATTATATTTTTTTAAAATAAATTGATTGTACTTTTTCAAATTATTTCAGTAGCTAAGTTAATAAAAAAAATCAAATGAACTTAATTTTCAGATTTTTAAAAAAATATTATCCATAAATGATTACAGATCCAAATAATAAATTATTAGATAGGCATATGCAGTTTTTTTTAGGTTTATTTTTTTTAGTTTTATTTTTTGTAGAATAGGAAGTCTCTTTTGCTGTATTATTGTAGCGAAACGGCCACGTCTGTTTTTGAGAAAATGCTTTAAATGCAGAAACATAGTTGATAAATAAGAAATACTTTTTGTTGTACCACCAATATTGTATCAATATCCTATTTCATTATTTCTGTAAAAAACAAATAAACTGGATAGATTTGCTCAATTGCAGAATTGTGATGAGAGGCCACATAAAATCATCAAGAGTGCTACAAAATGGCCCCCGGGCCACACTTTAGACATCCCTGATATATAGCAATAAAAGTCAAGCGAAAATAACGTCACTAAACAAAATGTATTTAAAGAATAATTAAAACAGTTTTGACAAAACTTCACATCTAGATTATGTTTTATATTTATTTAATTAAATTTTGCTTTACCTTTAGGTACAAAGTGTCGACGTCCCCTCTGTCCAAGCAGCTTCCTTCCTTGGTGTTGTTTCAGGGGGGGAAGGAAGTGATGCGGCGCCCCCAAGTGGACAAGAAAGGCAGAGCTGTATCTTGGAGCTTCACTGAGGTTCTATTTTCATAAAATAATTTTGTTTTTCCAGAAAGATATTAAACTAAAGTTGTCCAACTTAAATTTATTTGATTTTTTTGAGTAACAAAGTTGATTACAATCTGTGTTTTTGGAGGTTAATGCCGATGCATCTTTTATTTAGGAAAACATAATCCGAGAGTTCAACCTGAACGAACTCTACCAGAAGTCGAAAAAGTTGAGCAGGAACAAAGCGGAGAAGCTGAGCCCGTCGCAGTTCCCACCGGTCCCAGAGGAGGAGGAGCCCGAGCAGCCAGGGGCCGACACCGAATCCAAGAAAGACAAATAGGACGGTTAGCATCACAAACCCCGAACTCATGGTGGGAGACTAAATCATCTGCATCATCTCCACTCCTCTTAACATCCTTAGATTACTTAGAGGTGTGGCGAAAGCGTCATTTCCTCTTTTTATTTTATTCCGTTCGTCTTCATTTATAGAAAACCTTAAAGAACTAATGTGATCTATCTTTAGGAAGAACGGGGGGGATTTCTGTTCCCCACCAGTCTGCTCGCTACATTTCAGCAGCGGTGAAGCTTTGAATCTGGCTTTCATGTGAAGTTTTATTCCATAAATGAGCCACGGCTGTCCTGCTGTTTTTATGCTACTAATTAAAACTTAAATGTGTTACAAATTCACTCCGAATTAACCCAAACTGTGCTGATACACACAGGTAAATATTACTGCTATTGTACAATAACAATCAGCTATTGTTGATTGTTTTCAGAGACACCCCTGCTGGAGGGTTTTAGCAGGGGTGTCCAAAGTGTGGCTCGGGGGCCATTTTGTGGTCCTTGAACAGATTTTTGTGAGGCCCCAACTGCACTTGACGAAAATTACATATTTGCATGCAGATGCAGGTGGAGGCTTTTTATTTTTAATCAGTGTGACATTATTACTCACATAATTCGTAAAATGGAAAATGTTAAGTACAACATAAAGTATTTGTCGAGTCATAACCAAGCTGAAACTTTTTTGCTGCATCAAAATCAGCTTTTAATTCATTAAAGTTTGGACATCCCTGCTTTGGGAGCAGCCTGACATTCCCTCATGGATCCTGCACTGGAGAAGCTGGGTGGGTATTTACTCTGTCTCTATAGAACCAAGCATTGTTGTGAGGACTGTGACTCCAGACGCGGTTTGAGACATTTATGCAGCCACTTTTTTGGTTTTAAAGATCCACCTTTTTAATATTAATCAAGTTAACATTGAGCTTCTTTTAACATTCCAGTCATGAACTGTTACGGTTTAGATGTTTTTAAATGCACTGATTTTGTTCCTATTGTATATTTGTTCCTTAGCATATTATTTTGGAAGGTGGATGTTACATTTGTGTCATTTTTGCATTTATCTACAGCCTTCTTCAGACCTCTAGTTATTTATACTTGTGTAAAGTATCTGCAGGAGATACTGGCTTAGAAAAAAATAGGCCTCCTTTGTTGCACAAGAAATAAAACCATATGCACACACGTTTCTGAACTGCTTCCTCCCCCCCCCAAAAAATCCTACAACTTCGGTCCTCAAGATCTGGTGTTCTGTGGATCTTTCTCTGTTTGGACAGCTGGCAGGCCTTGCTTGAATTGGTATCTTTTTGGATAAGATTTTTACAAGGCCCCATTGAATCCCACATCAGTGTGCTTGGGACAGTGGAATGAGCAAAATCTGATTGGCTCGTTCCAGCAGCAGAAATCTTTCAGCAAATTACAAAACAAAGTTGAGTACAAAAACAAGAAGTTGATACAATATATTTCTCTAAAGACCAGTTGAAGTAAAATGTTTTAATTATGTAGTTTTTTTTAATACCGTTGTTTTTAACTGTCAGTTTTACATTTTCTGTAACAAAAACGGATTTTGTTTTTAATGTAATATCACTATTTAAACGGTGTGATTTTTGTTGGTGCTCTTATTTTGAAATGTAACCGGACGTTTTCTGAAGCGAGAGAAGTTATAGCGACAGCGCTAAAATCAGTGCGGTTTAGCATCGAAGTGCGCATGCGCGTTACCGCAAGGTAGGTCGGTTTTACGGGTAGCACAGATCTTCAGAACACCGGCTAACTCGATCTGCCTGCCGTTGTCATGTCCATCTGCTGCTTTGTAAGTCTGTTAATACCCTGGGTTACAATTGTAAGCTCATAAAACTAAAGAATAAACAAAGATCCGATGCCAGAGAAGTATGCTAGCGATATATATATTTTTAAAGTGGAATTTAAAAATTCCACTTTAAATTTCGTCCAGTCAGGTCTGGCTCTTGAGAAACGCATTCCTTAAGAAACGCCTACTTAATCGTTGAACTTTTCCAACCGTTTTACGTTGCAAGCTAAATTCATTAGAGTCACCTTTTCTTTAAAAATAAATTGGAATTTAGCATCAAGACGTGATTTATTTCCATTTTAGTTATTGTTTATGGTAGTGTTTTTTGGATATTTGAAATGTCATCCAGTTGCAGCGTTTTTTTTGCAAAATTAAAGTTTATTGGTCTTTGAGGTGGCAAACTTGCTTGGAAATGGTCTCAAAACAACATTATCGTTTAATGCAATAATTTATGGGACAATTTATCACCCAGCAAATTCTGCTTCTGTGAAGCATCATTTAATCCACTAAAAATAACAGAGTACCATGTCCTGGTGTTGTCCACATTTAACCATTTATTTTCAGACTCAGGTTGACACATTACTTTCTATCTGAAATGTTTTTGTCCCTCCCAGCACGCACACACACACACACACACACACACACAAAAAATATCAACTTTGCTTAGAACCGTTTGATGTAATATCCAAATTTCCACCGAAATCCTCCGGCAGGCGTCTTCTTCTAAAGGTGGTCGGGATTTTTTCCAAACGGTTCCATGTTGAATCGTTCATGGGATCCGGATCATTTCCCAGCTGTGATTCTGGAAAAAAGCAGCTGAAGCGAATCAGCTTTCTTCCTTTCATTCCCTTAAATATTTAAAAACTCTTAATTTATCAACAGCTATGTTTCCATAAAAATTGATATAAAATGGGTCAAATTAAATACAAGAAATAAAATTAAAAAATAAACAGAATAACTTGAAATGTTCATTTTCAAGGCAATTGCTCAGATTTTTCTATAAAATTTTGCTCCTTCAAGAGCCAAGACATAGTTTCCATATTCACTTGAGTTTGTCCAAAAACAGATTAAATGTTTTTCAGTCTGATAACAGCAGCCTACGGTGGCAAACAGTTCATGCTCTGCCAAGAAAGTTTTACAAAAAAAAATCCACATTTAAAAAAAAATAATAAAACACATCATCCTGTACAGACATGGAATTAAATTCACATTGAGTAATTCAGTAAAATAGCAAAACACTGGCAATCAGAACGTAGTTTTTTTTTTTTTAACTCCCTCAATGCTAACATGTCGCGTTCCTTGGAATCAGAGTTCAGAGAGATGCACCGTTTTTTTTTTCCTTCGTGTGATAGTTCCAGGTGTCAGAGGTTACAGGGACTCTCATGCATCAGGCAACATGTGGCAACATGAGCGTTTCCCGCTCTGAGTCCACTGCATTTACGGAGGGAGATTCTGCCGATAATCGTCTGACCGATCTTGCGTTTAGTTCCTGCAGAAGCCCTTCGACTCGATCCGATGAGGTTCCTACTGTATGCGCAGGATTACGTCACTCAAACCAAATGTTATTAAAATATAAAAAAAACTAATTTGATCTAAACAAAGTTCAAAGTGCTCATCTGAACCGTAGGAAAAGCTACACTTGTAAACCCATGCTAGGAGGTTCTTGGAGGCCCAAAAAGAATCCAGGTCCAAAAAACTAAAGCTCCAGAAAGGATGAAAACTCAAAAAATGAATTAAATATTTTTTTTAATCAGATTCATGGTTTCAGGTAAGGGGGGCGGCAGGACGATCCAGTTAGATTCCTCAGGCGATCAGTCAAGTGGAAATCATACCGAGATCTCGTAGGTGGTTCCCCCGACGCCGGTTACCTTCTTTACGCCGCCAGCTGGAGGCTTGTGGGCCGGACTCTGAGTCAGCGGCGAGCTCAGGTGGTCTGCGGCAGGTCTGCTGGGCGAGGATACCAGGTGACAAGGGGACGAAGGGGCGGAGCAGGAGGAGGAAGAGGAAGAGAAGAGCTGGCCACCATTGGTCCGACACCGAGGTTTCTTCTGGATCAGCTCACCTCTGGGTTCATGAGAGAAATGCATAAAAACACCAGGATTTAGAGACTGGGGTATGATGGGAGCTATTCAGAGGAGGATCAGGATCACCGACTATTTCATTCCTGTTCTGCTAAATTATATACAATTGTGCAAATTGGAATTGTATATGGAAACTCTGCAATTTCAATAAGAATTTTTTGCGCTAAAACTGCAACAGGAATACTTCTTCATATCACAGGAGTCACATGACCATTAGCCAGATGTTACTACTGGCGGAAACAACGAAAAAGATGACAGGAGGATGATCGATGATTTTGTTTTGGACAATGAGCGTCTGGCTCCATCTCACAGTACTGCTTAGTTCATAAAAAGTTGTGTCATTCGAACGTGATTCTTCAGCTGCTGTGGTTCACTTTCACACTGCAGGGTCCAAGGATCCAGCCTAATTAAAAAACCTGCTCCCCTCCTTGGACTACACCAAGAATTGACCTTAAGAGGTTGGATCATTTGGACTCCCCAAGTATTTTACTTTGCACGCAGTGCAGCAGGGTCACATTGACCCTGCATGCGCTTTTAAGACTTTTTGTGTGTGCTTTTGGGAACTGTTGATCTAACAGGACAGACTCCGCTTCCCGCTAAGACAGTGAGATGGGTAAATGGTGAAACAGCCTCACTAACATGCAGTCAAGTTCCACAGCGCTCTGCTAATGAGCTAATATTCAAATATAAATTGTTTTAACTAAAAGTGGGGAAAAGCTGCTCTGAAGCTTGCTAATGAGAGACAATATATTCTGTGGTGTGCAGGGTGGAACGGTGAAAAGGTCAGGACTGAAAACGTATGTTGATATGAAGAGAAGGTCATGCAGACACCAAACAAATCAGAGAAGCTGTTATTTTGTTAATACAGCAGCAAAAGTGTTTCCTAATCAAATTCCAGAGATGGGGAAAATATTTTACAATTCTGAAGAATTTCAATGCATTTCAAATTTACAATATTTTAAAAAGTATGAAAGTTGAAATTACCAAAAGTTGCATCATAAGACTCCAGCAGAAGCTGAACGTTTTGAAATATGAATTGTGGGCATTGGTTGAAGTACATGGAAGTTAAATGCAGGAATAATAATCACAAAGAGAAGGACTGAGATTGCTAAATTGTGATTTAGATTTAGTTCCTGTTTATACTCTGCATTTCTCTGATTTTAAAGAGAAATAAAACCTTAAGAAGTGAGAATGCTGAATGCATTCTCATTAAAAACCACATCAACACAGATCTGCACAAGAACAACAGCAACAATGAAAACAAACCCGAGTGAAGTCGGCCACACACCTTCAAATCTAATTGGTGTCAAAAATTTGTGCTGCTACTATTTTAAAGATAAATAAGTTTCCAGATGTCGTCATCAATATCTACAAAGCAAAAGCACCGCAAATAAAAATGATTGCTGCACAAATGTAGCACAGCTGATTGACGCCATATTTGTCTGATTCTTTTTAGCGATGAGTGAAGGAGGTTGACCTTTTTATTAAAAAGACAGCGGCACAAAAAAAATAAAAAATTCTGCACAAACATCTAGACAACCATTTTGTTAGATTTGGGTATATTTGGGAGGTTGACCTTTGGACCTTTAAACTTTCATTAATCTCTTCAAAGCAAAAGCAGCACAAACAAAATATTTTGCTGCACAAAAATAGTCGAGTTGATTGACACCAATTTTGTCTGATTTGAAGAAAGTAGGGAACTGAATGACTTTACATGACCTCTGGAAACCTTTACTAATACCTTTAATATTAGTAAAGATATTACTAATATCGCTAGTAATATCTTTAATATATCTTTTGCTGCACCAAAGTAGCACAAACATTTGAGACCAATTTTGTCAGATTTTGGGAAATGTGACGACTGGAGGTGATTGTGCTGCTTTTGCTCTGAAGATATTCATGAAAGTTTAAAGGTCAAACAAAAATAGCTGTGCACAAACGTAGTCGAGTTGATTGACACCAATTTTATCTGATTTGAAGAAGATGGGAGCTGGTCGACCTTTCATGACCTCTGGATTTTGCTGCACAAACATTTGACACCATTTTGTCTGATTCGAAGTAGGTCTGTTTTTTTCTGACCTCTGGAAACCTTTTTATTAGCATCTTTAAAAGGATAGCGGCAGAAATTTTCATTTGTGCTGCACAAATGTTTGACAGCAATTCTGTTAGATTTGAAGAAAATAGCGGCACCAAATTCACTCAGTTCACAAACGAGGAAGATGAGCAAAGGAAGAGGAGGAGGAACTCACAGGAAATCTGGCAGGAGGAAGAGGAGGAGAGAGGGAGCAAAGGAGGAAGAGCAGGTGGAGCAGTCAGTCCGGTCTCTGGCAGGCAGGTAGCTTTCTCAGAGTTAGGAGCAAACCAATCATCAGAGTCAAAGGTGAAAGTCATACTCACTTTGGTGCTTGCATGGTTCCTCCCATCCCTCCACCTTCCCCTCCTCCTCCTACGCCTGCGGCGTTCGCGCCGGCCGATGCCGACGCCTTGCGGACCAGGCGGTACTGCATTTCAGCCGCCGCCGCGCTCGAGTACGACAGCGACTTGCCCAGCGGCGGGGGGTGGGCGGAGAGCGGCGAGCGAGCGGACGCGCCGCCGGAGCCCAGCGGGGCGTCGGTGGAGCGGGTGCGGTACGGATAGGCGTGGTGGGGGGCAGCGAAGCGCGGGGGGCGTGAGGTTGAGGAAGAGGAGTGGTGGTGATGATGGTGGGAGTGGTGGTGGTGGTGATGGTGGTGATGGTGCGGGGCTGAGGAGTTGACAGCCTGGGCGGTGTGGGGGTCGCCAAGGAGGCGGTCCCGCTCTGGCGGAAGAGTTGGGGAGGAAGACGAGGAGGAGGAGCGATGAAGGAAGGGGTGGTGGTGATGGGAGGAGCGGTGATGGTGATGGGGAGACTGGGAGGACTGGGACGGCAGGTCAGCCTCTCTCTGCTGGGACAGGAAGGGTGAGCTGTAGCCACCTGTTGCTGGTGTACAGGGTCTCCCCGCGGGGGGCTCAGGCGCTGCCGCCGCTTTGTCAAAGTCCTCGCCCGCCAGCAGGCTGTCGTACGACAGGCTGCCGTTACGCGACGGGTGGTGATGCGGCGGCGTCTGATTGGCCAAGCTTTTGAAGCTGGTGGAGGTGGTGGTCGCCTCGGAGATGTGGGCTGCACCCGCCGAGCTGGAGGACCGGGACGCCACCGCCGACAGCACAGTGGGGTCCGAGAAGGACGGGTAGGAGCGCCCGCCCAGCGAGTACCCAGGAATACCGCCACCGGTCTCCCGCCCCGCCTCGCTCCGCTCGCCGCCGCCCACCGACCGGTCCGACGCCCCGTCCCGGCGGTCCAGGCTGGGCTGCGAGCGGAAACCAGGCTGCTGGCTGGCCTGCAGGAGCGAGGAGGTGGAGGAGGAGGAGTCCCTGGCGCTGCCAACGCTCTCCCCTCGACTCAACTGGAGGAGGCAGAAGAGGGAGGAGACAGAAAGGAGACGCTGAGCAGGTGAGAGGAGGAAACTTAAAGGGCCGGCGTCATGTTTTCAGGAGAGGTAGCTTCAAAGTATTCTCACTGGAGTAAACGGAAAATGTAGCCGTCCAAGAAATTACTCGAGTAAGAAAATAAAGTATTTGGTAAAAAGAGACTACTCAAGTACTGAGTAACTGATCAAATTATCAATCATTTAATATTTAAATGATTTGCTGCACAAACCAGCGCTGCTGCAGCTGGAAAAAAAAGGAAAAAAATAAATAAATAAAATCAAGTAACTATGTCAATTTCAGTTGCTTTTAAAATGACATATTTATTAAATATGATTTAAAAATGTTTTTCTTGATTTTACACCTTGAAATTGGGATTCCGTCTCTTTAAAAACCCCTGCTGTTTCTGAAACTCAACATTTATCCTCCATTAACCCTTTAAGATCGTTTTTACCAGCACTAATTTCTCATAAAAATTATTGCTATAAATGATAATGTTGTTTTGAGACAATTTTCAATTAATATAATGGTAATAAGATATTAAAGTGAATTTAAGACATTTTAAGTCCTTAATTTAAGATACATGTATTTAAAGCTTTTTAATGATGCGAGGACAATCTGGTTTAGTTAAATATTCTCTGCATTTGAAGATGGCAGTAGAGGTGGACAGACAAGATGGAGGCTATTAGGACATTAATGACACATTAGTAGTAAACTGATGATGACAGCAACAGGAGACAGACTGGTTCTAATCAGAAAGGAAAACTCTTTATTCTGGAGAAGCAGGAGAGGACTTCTGGTTACTGCTGGAGATTCGGGAGGATCTGGACCAGACATGGAGACAAATACTGAGTTAAATTACTGAGAATAAATCCAAATTAATGTACAGAGGCAGCTGCAGAATATAAAAGACTTAAACTTCAGTTGGCTTATAAATCACTGAACTGCTTGGCAACAAAACACATTAAACACCTGTCGTTGTCGTAGAAACCTTCCAGACCTCTCAGGTCTTCTGGTTCTGGTTCTCCTGTGCATTCCTAGAACCAGAACCAAACATGGAGAAGCAGCATTCAGCTTCTATGATCCTTTAATCTAAAACAAACTTCCAGAAAACTGAAACACTGCGGAAACACTGAGCTCCTTTAATTAAATGAAGGGTGAAAACTCACCTGTACTTGTAATATCTGATTGTTGATCACGTGACACACAAAAAAAGTGTTTAAATGGTCTTTTGTGAAATACATTTATTTTAATATAGCTGATCCTTTTTAGCAAAAAACATGAGATTTTTCTAAATTGACATTTTTCAATTAAGGAAATTTATTTCTATAATTCGTGGAAAGTTTCTCTACTAAGACATTTGCATGAGAAACTAAACCAAAAATACTTATTAAAGATACTGTGTGTTTTTGCAGTGTACTACTAGAGGCAGCCATTTTGTCTGGGAAAAGGTTCTGTTCAGTATTTGACCCATGTCCAGATCAAACAGGAAGGGAGCAGGAAAGCCACGCTCAAAACGAAGAGAGGGAAATTATTTAAAAATAATCACTTACTGATACTGATCAAAAGTAAGCCACTGAACCCAAGATGGCCAACAGAAAATCAAAAGGAAAAGAATAAAATAAAAAATGGATATGCATTAGATTGATGTGATTAAAAAAAAGCTGAAACAAAGAGAAATGGACCAGAAACAGACAGCAGTTCCCTCTGGTTCTGCCTTTCCGCTGGCGGCGCGTTACCTGGTTGGCGTAAGCATGAGTGAGCGTTGTGTGGTTCTTCCCCGGACTGTAAGCGGGCCGGTACTTATACATGGTGGGGGTGGGAGGAGCTTTGCCCAGCAGGCTGCACTCTGCAGGAAGGCATCAACACAGGTCACACATCTGAATAAAATCTGAACATTTTTTTTATTGACTTTTTAGTAAATGGCCCTGATATTTCATCATAGGGTTGATCTTAATTCAAATTCCAAATAAATAAAATCTGTAAGACGCACATGTTACATGAGATGGTAGGCCTTGAGCATGCTGGTATCACTAGCTCAGACTGATAAAAAGATTCATATTTTCCAAAAAGTAAACCATTAAAAACCAAAAATTCAATTAAAACCGAGATTAATGTCTTCTCTCTTTATGGAAGAGAAAAAGCTGCAGTGAGAGGTCAGAGGTCGGTGATGTTTCGTTACCTTCCGCGTTCCTTTGGCCGATTCCAGGGTAACGCAGCTCTGGTTTCGGGGGTGGAGGAGGCTCGGCATCACATGACTGACTCTCCATCATCTCAAGACTGGACTTGGACTGCAGAACCGGAGCATACATAATAATGAGAAACTTTAATTGAAAAAAATAACACAAAACTCACCAAGTTATGTAATGATGCGTGTAATTATTGAGAAAGGGGCCGGTTTATAAAAGATTTTTCTTCTTCCTTATCCCTTTCCACTCGTGTGGAAGGTTGCAGGATGTTCATGTGTGTCAGTTTCATTCAATAACACATTTAAATCTGCAGAACTAAATGATTAAACCTCCTGCTGCCATCCTCTATGCAAAGCTATCTACTGCCCACACATGCAAAGAATTTGTTTAGCAGCAGACTAAACAATGAGCTAAAGCTGGAGGCGTTTCCCCGGCAGCAGGCGTGTCGCTCTCACCCGGTGCAGTTCTCCCTGGATGCCGTTGTCCAGGATCTTGGCTGCCAGCTGAGCCTCGGTGAGCTGCAGCCGCAGAAACGGAGGCTGAACACTCACGTTCTGCACACACTTCTTCCTGCCCAAGTACCTGCAGAGACATCATGGCAGTGAAGCTAACCAGCACACAGGAGGCACGTTCATGTTGCAAGGAGATTCTGTTCAACATCAGGGAGGTCTTAGATATTTGAGAAATTAACGCGTTTGGACATTTTACAGCTCAGCGCTACAGAAGAGCTTAACTGCCACAGACTGATGATAAATCCAGGAGCAGTAGTTTGTTCAAGTGTGAAATATTTGGTTGCTTTAATGAGATGGAAAACTACATTTATTTTTCATTTTTGGTCAAATAATAAAAAAAGGTTTAAAACAAGACCAAATAAAAAAAAACAAAGTTTAAGCAAGAAAAATAAAAAATTTGTGCAAAGTGCAAAACTCATTGACACCAAAAAATTTTCAAGTTTTAGCCCCCCCCCCCAAAAAAAGAGAACACATTTAAAACAACAAAAACATGTTATAACAAGATGCAAAACTCGCTGAAAGAATACGCTTTAATGAGATGTATCCTATTAAAACAAATTTATATTCTCTTTTAAATAAGAAAGGTTGTAACAAAAAAACAGCAACACCTTTTGGGATTCTTAGACATTGTCCAGAAGAATCGGGGTGAAAAGGAGAGTCATAACTGAGACTTTGTTTGAAGGAATTTTGCACCTTGTTATAAAAAGAAATATCCACAAGAAAACTCTGTTTTTGTAAAGGTAAGAAAAAAAAAGAAGTATTCGTTTTCTCAAATGTCCGGCTACATATGGATTCAGTCTCTCTGCAGATTTTACTCTGTCCCTACAGAAATAGTTAAAAAAAAAAAAAAAACTCACCTCGGTGCCTGGGAGCTGCAGAGAACATGAGAGACATTCTTCCAGCAGCCATTAGTGAAAGGATTCACTCCCCCTCGAAACTTTCCTGTCACCTAAAGTCGAAGCGACAGGTCGTCAAAACTGGACCGTCAGAACCGAAAACCTTGTGAATGTTCTGGTGCGTAATCTCTGAAGCCAACAGTTGGAACAATCCTCCGTATTTTCTACCTGCTCATTGGTTGTTCTGCCTCTGGCCACGAGCACAACGTGGAAACCGGTGAGCCCGGCGACGGGGATGAGGAATAAGCCTGCAACACACATTACAGCCAGCCTGGCAGCACAGCAGGTCAAGGAGGATGAACAACACAGGCCTGCAGTGGAGCACACACTGGATTATAACTGTAGTTTTTTTTATCTAGTTTCAATAAATATGTAAGAACATGAAGCAAAATGTCCCCAGAGCATGCTAAAGCACCTTTTACCTTTGAAATATTATCCTAATCAACAAGTTTAACAATTTCATTTTTTTTGTGCTGTGACGTGGTTATGTTTGCCCCGTTACCTAGCAACCCAGCACATGTGTGAGCTGGTTTTACTGCTGTACAATGGCTGCTGGAAAACACATAAGTTTTGTCGTTGACTTACCATCCAGAAACCATTTGCAGCATTCTTGCTGTTTGTGCAGAAGGATACACTTCTGCTTTTCAAAGATGTACGGTTGTATAGTTGCTTATCTGTCTGTAAGCATTTTCACATGCGAGTGTAAACGCTGAGTTGGGCTATGGCCAGAAGCGGCTTATTTGGATTTAAAGTGACAAGACGCCTTAAAACAACTAAAATCTCATTATTTAAGAACGATTTTGTGCAGAAAACGTAATGAACATGTTCTGCATCGTGCATCAACCTGTCCTAAACTGTTCAAGGAAGCCTTATGGGACAGCGTTAAAGGATACGTAACGATGGCGTGCAGGTGGCTGATGTTCTGCCGGTGGTAGAGAATAAAGAGCAGCCCAAACCCAAACACGGCCATGATGTGAGCCGTCAGAGACAGCAGGAACAGGAAGAAGTAGCGGTAGTTCCTCCTGCCGATGCAGTTGTTCACCCATGGACAGTGATGGTCGAACTCCTGAAGAGTCACAAATGAAACAGGATTCCTTCAGCTACCGTTGGTTAGAGCTATTAAAGCGTTGAGTTTAGAGCTGTGCAAATAAATAGTTGGAATAACTCATTTAGATCTGCTTGAAGCAGGCTGTTCCACCTTTGTCTCTAAAAGTCAATCAACAAAACTCTATCAAATATTTATTTAATTCAATTAATAATAATAATAATTTGATTTTCTGTGTTTTTCTTTTGGATTCTGTCCTTCACAGTTGAAGTGCAACTAATGAAAATGACAAAACATCATTGTTAGTGGGAAAACTTGAAAAATCAGCTGCGTTTTCCCACTGAAATCAAAACATTTCAAAACTGTAACAGTTTGTTATTTCACCATACTGTTTAATCATATTGTTAAAATGAATAATGCTGTGACTCTATAAGCTGATGCTTGTTCTTAAAACACTGGAGGGAAAACATCCTCCTCAGGATAAAAATAGTTGTTACACATTTTGCTCTGCAGCATTAAAATCTTCCACTGAGAGATTCACCAAATCTGACGCTCCTGTTCCAAACTGAGCCTCAGAGGAAAGGTGAGTTTATCTGGACAGTTTCCTGGAAGCTCCTCTTGTCGCTTCGGTTTTAATCTCTAAATCAGAATGGTGTCAGATTATTAAGGGAGCCCAAAGTCCCCCTTGGGCCTTTTGTGGCTCCTGGACTGACTTTGTTTGGCCCCACCAGCACAAGTGGATGATATAAATTGAGACTTTTTATTTGTAATCAGGGTAAAATTATTACTCAGATAATTTTCTTGCAGTGGGAAATGTTAAGTATAACTTGGCCTTTCACAATAACAAATTTTGCTGGACGATAAATTATCCCAGAATTTGTTGCGATAAATATTCATATTGTTGTTTTGAGACCATTTTCAAGTAATGGCATAATAATGAAAGAACACATATCATCAAACTTTAAATACTGCTGAACATCTATCACCGAGACATTTTAAAATAAATAAAAGAACAGAAACAACAAATAAAATGAATTATGAAGTCTCTATAGACAAAGCTTTCCTTCAAAATAAAGACTAGTTGAGACCAAAGCACCAGACTGAAGACTTTTATCATTCAGGTTTTGGTAGAAAAAGAGATAAAAGAGAAAAATGATAAATCATGCAAATGGAAATTGAGTTTGTTTCAATTTATTATGATTTATTGCTTATAAGTACCAAAGAAATAATTAGTCCTTTTAATAACAAAGCTTTTAAGCCTCATCTAGCCAGAGATTTTACTGAAAAGTTGACTTTGCTGCACCCAAAACAGATTTTATTTCATTTATAAACTTGGCCAAATGTAATAAGCCTTTTGAATTAAATCTTGTCATATAATTGAGAATAAAATAATCAATTTAAAATTTGAAAACTAAATTCTTTTCTCGTAATAGAGAAAACATGACAAATCATTTTTAAGTTTTGGAGCAACATCCCTTTGAAAACAAACTACTTTTTTGATTGATTTTAATTTATTTTTTTAGCACTTTTGACTTGATCACTCTGACTTAGACAGAGACGGATGACGACAAACAATAAGAACAGCTGTTATGAGTGTTTGTGAGTCCTTGAACGCACCTCCACACAGTTGTCACAGACTGAGCAGTGGGAGCAGCGCGGCGGCCTGTAGAAACGACAAGTTGAGCACCATTTCATCCGGACCTGAATCCCTCTGATCTCCACCGTTTTGTAGAGCGGAGCCCGGAAATCGTCCTCTTTGTCCTCGTCTTCGTCCGCTGCAGGGACAGCACGCATTTTTAAATTTAAAAATGAAACCAGTAAGTCAAGTGTGGAGGCTTCTTCCTCCTCTATAACTACTTTCATTCGCTCACCTCTTGGGAAGATGCCGGGGTCCATGAATGTGGCCATGCAGAAGTTAGCCAACACAAACAGGAAGATGACTCCATTGTAGATGGGAACGGCGATGGAGAACTGCTCAGAAAGCCACGGACACCTTAAATCCAGACAGCAAAATACCACAGGTTTTCTCTGACTGATGCAGAACGGGTCTGTGCGGTTCGGTAAGGAAAAGCGAATTTATTTATACAGCACTTTTCATGTTCAAGACCAATCCAAGTGCTTCACAGAAAAATCAAGAGTAACAGTTTATAAACACAAGCATAAATTAAACAAGATAAAACTAATGAAATAAGGGAAAAATAATCACCAATTAAATTAGGAATAAAAGTGGATAAAATGCTTTCAGCTAAACTACTGTTTTCAGTTTACTTTTTGTTTCTAATCACTGCAAGAACATAAAATCTTATCAAGTATTTTTGTTCTAGTTTCTACTGCAAATATCTCAGTCCACTTGAAATAAGACAAAAGCTTCCAGCAACATACAGGAGCTTTTATCTTTAAACTTTCATCTAGCTTTTGTTGGAAAGAAATAGAAATAATTGAGTTTATTTTAATTTGTCATGCGATTTGTTGCGACAGGCCTAGCTTTAAGCAGATCTTAATTATTATTTTTGATGCTCTGTGTTCACCTGAGACCGAGACGGCTGCAGGAACAGAGACGGAGACGGAGTGACAGACTGGATGATGGGCTTTTGTCAGGGTGACAGATGTTGGCCTATTTTCTCTTCACTAATCCACAGAGCTGACCAGCCACCACACTGACCACACACAGATTACATCCCACACACACATTCATACATGCAGAGAGGCTCGGCTCTGTGTACACAATCACACCTTTCCAGCAGATTTTCCTCACGTTTTCCCCATTGCTGCTCTTTTGCCTCTTTTCTCCACATTCTCACTTTGTGACAAGTGGAGAATGAGTGTTTGGGTTTTAGCTTTGTGCCACCAGAAACGGCAGCAGGGAATGGGAAATCATCAAAAAGATTAAACCCATCATGTTTGCAAACCCCATAAAACTGTCTGAGATGGTTACTCCTGATTCCTTCAGAGCAGGGAGTCAAACTCATTTTTATTTGAGTCAAACTCATTTTTATTTGGCCCAAATCCACATTATGAATGTCCTCAAAGGGTCGTGAAACGGGTTGATAAAACCCATCAACAACCCTCTAAAATTTGAATAAAAGCTACCTCTGCACTCTATGAGTTCTTCTTAAAGTTAAATGATGCTGAACATCATTTCACATTGATGTAATTTGGCAGAATACATATGAAAACTACAAGAGAAAATTGTGGCCACTGAAAAAATAAAACTATTTTTTAATCTTCTGACATCAAAAGTCAAAATTCTGACATTTTTCTCAGAATTTAGATTTTTTTTTCCCCCACACAGAATTTGTAATTTTTTTCCACAGAATTTTGAGTTTTTATCTTAAGATTGAAGTCAGAATTCTTTTTTTTTTTTTCAAATTGTCAAAATTCTGAGAAAAAGAGTTCAGGATTTTTTTTTTGTGACCTTAATCCTCCTCTATTGAAAATAGCTTTCAATTGATTGATAAAATATTATTAAAGCATACTACGGTTATTCTCAATTAAATAGTTCATACTTCGTCTAATGATGTGTAGTTAAAAAAAGAAAAAACAACATTGTTGTAATTACATTTTTCCTAACGTAATAAAGACTTTATACTTGTATTATTTCAACTGTATTCTCGTAATATAACTTTCTTCTTGTAAGAAAAACTAAACTATACTAATTCTGCTATTAAATAGTTTCACCCATAAAAAGAAGAAGAATTCAGCCTCCACAAATCTGGAACAAACTTCCAGAAAACTGCAAGCCAGCTGAAACACTGAGTTCCATTAAATCTAGACTAAAAACCCAGCTGTTTAAAGTTGCTTTTGAACCATAAAAATTCAACATTGACCAATCTTTTGATATGTAATGATGGCAAAATGTAATGTTTACTAGTTTTCTCAATTGTTGACTGTGTGGCATTTTTTATGACTTTGTATTTTTGTGTTTTTATGATGTTAAGCTTTTTGAACTGCCTTGTTACCAGAGTTGTGTAGTAACTACATATATTTATTTGAGTAACTTTTATGAAAATATGTACTTTTAGGAGTATTTTTACTACGTTGTATTTTTCACTTGAGTAATTTTACTATGAAGTATTTCTACTCTGACTTGAGTAAAATTTCTGGATTTTCTACCTACTGAATGAAAAATAAACATGTTTTAACCAGAAGTTCACCAGACACGCACCTGGAGGTTTTGTTAAAGTTTCACAAGTTTTTTTATTGAAAGAAACTGATTTGGAAAAATGTTCTTTTGCCCAATTTTGTTACTTATAAAAGTTCTTGTCATTTTCAGTACCAAAAATTTCCACTTAACTTTATATTTTGGGCCGTCTGACCATGCAATTTTTAAATGTTAAATCATTGATCATTTGATCAGTTACTCAGTACTTTAGCAGACTTTTTACCTATTTTTTTTTTAACCTTACCATCCAAGTAATTTCTTGGACGATTACGATTTACTTTTACTAAAGTACATTTTTTGGGTACTCTGCGTGTGTATTAATGTGACTTACGTGAAGCAGAAGAAAAGCGTGGTGGACCCAACGAGGAAGAAAGTGGCGGCTGCAACTGGGACGTAGCGGGAAGGTCTGAGAGGTCTGCTGGGTGAGACCACAGCGTGCGGCAGAGGCGACGAGGATGGACCCCGCCCTCCGCTCTTACTGCTGCTACCTGGCATCACTTCCTGTGTGCTGCGTTTGGTGCTTTCGCTCGCCAACCACTACGTTAAGGAGTCCGTCATTAACGCTCCGGGATAAGCGGACTCTAGATCATAAACAGGGACAGGGTGGATGCAAAGGAGAGGAGGGGTCTGACTTTTAGGTAGCACCACGTCCAGCATGAAAAGCAAAATGGACGCTTCTTTTTCCTCTGCGTTTTTTCACTTTGCCGGCTGCAAAAGTCACAGATTATCCAAAGGAATTTGTGTTTTCGCCCAAAACGATGCAAACAAACATGTCGAAGAGTAGAAACTATTCTTTTAGCATTAGAAGTGAGTTGAAGGGAATGATCTGCAACTCAATGATCACAGGCTTGGCAGAAATATTTGTAGTGGAATAAAATTTCTGTTAAAAAAAGTGTTTGGACCCTTTGAATGAAAGTCATTCCAGCAGAGCATCAACCTGATGTGGCCATATGTAGCTTGATTGGGAATATAAATGAGGTATGTAGGCAGAGGTAGACCTGTTCAGGTGGAAACAAAAGAGAGGAAAAAAAATAAACCAAGTGAGGCAGAAACAAAGAAAGAAGAGGAGTGATTTGCTGAGGCGCACTGTTTTCTTCTTCTCTGTGGTCTTCAGATTACATCGACAGCTCCACACTTCAGCATCCCAAAAAAAAAAAAAAAAAACAGCAAAAAAGAAGTGCAGCAAAAAGGTTGCAAATAATAATAAAAAAGATTATGCCAACCCCCCTTTTCTCAGCGTGTAGGAACTTCAGTCCAGGACGTGTGTCAGACAGAGCAGTCTGTATGCGGGCCAGTGCAGGAGGAGTCTGGTTTTCCTGTGTCGGGGCATCCCTAACCCCCAGCGGTGGCCGGCTGAAACCACCTCACCTGCCAGCTACATTCCCGAGGCAATCGCAGGGCAAAAAGCAGGAAGCCACCGAGCGCTTCTTCCCAAAACACGCAGGGCTAAATCCGGCAGACCATCCATTAGTATCCATGCACGTGCAGCTGCTGAGTCGTTACACTCAGTGATGATGGAGGGTAATTATCTCATTTCAGGGAAGGAATGTGGCAGGACAAAAGCCGTCGCTGATGATGGTGTGTTTGACCGTGGCTGATGGTTATGTAACAGCTATAGGATATTTTCCTCTTCGCCTCCTTCTCCAGGGACTTCCCTCTACTCGCTCGGCCCTTCAGAGAGAACTGAGGCTTGGATAACAACGCTACAAACTTGACCCTTAAGGGAATACGCCTCTCTGGAGGAATGTGCTAAAATGAAGTGTAACAAAATGAGGAGAAGGAGAGATTCCTGACAGATGGGTTCAGAGTTTCCTCTTCAGAAACAGGACAGAGGGATTCCCTCCTTCCTCGTTCAATCCTGTACTCTGATGGTCGGTCAAGATGCTCCACCTACAGCGATAAAACACAATGAGAAAACATGAGATACTGAGCCTGTCACAATAAGTAATAAATCAATTAATCGCATGGTAAATTAAAACAACTTCAATAATTTCCTTTTGCAAGATTTAGCATTTTTCTCTTTTCTCCATTTCTACCAAAAAGTATTTTTAGTTTTGTGTTTTGGTCTCAACTATCCTGTTTTTTGTTGTTTTTTTTAGGACATTTTTGTTTACAGAGATTTCATAACTAACTTTGTTAACTCTGTTGATTCCAGTTCCAGTGTTAAATTTTTGGAATTAATGTTTATTGATCTTAGAGAATGTGTTCTTACATTATTATTATGCCATTACCATTAGAGTCCTAGGAAATTGCCTCAAAACAACATTATTATTTATCGCAAAAACTTCTGAAACAATTTATCATCTAGTAAAATGTGTTATGAAGGGTCTATGTAAAGCTTTTATGTTGGTTATGAACTGATCCACTTTTTCACTTCTGGTACCGATATTAAAGGTTTAATATACAAAAGAAAGAGTGCTGAATTGATTTAAAACTTCCTTTTTTTTAAAAATACAGACTGAATTACAAATTTATTTGGTAACTCTGCACCAGTACAACACATTTAAATACACCAATAGTGTCAAATGTTTGATCAAATATGTAAAAACAACATAACTTTAATCACTGCAATTAGGAGTAAAACAGTCAATGTAAAATAAATAATGTAGAAACTGAAAAAACAGTAGGTTCTTTCAAACGCCATTATGTTGTAATTTTGCCCTTCCTGTACATTATTTTGTATTTTTATATTCTTGATACTTTTATTTTTACATGCCTTCATGCCCTGTCACAACTAAATGTGGTACAATAAAGTGTATTTCTATCGTATTCATAATGATATTTCCCATAATGAAATGAATGTATATGTTCCCGTTTTATAGTTTCTGTTCACAGAGAAGAAGCAGCCTTTTGTGCAATGAGCAAGCGGTGAAGTGATGACTGATTTGAGCCGACATAAGGGAATCTTAGGTTCTGAGGTGATGCTGTATTTCCTGCGGCAACAGAAAAAGCACAGCCAACCCAAGGAGCTGCTGGTCATCTTCTACACGGCCATTATTCTGTCTGTTCTGTATTCGTCTAACACTGTGTTGTTTGGCTCACTTACTAAACAGGACAGGTCCAAACTGCAACGGCTGGCCTCGCCTCCATCAAGCACTTTTATAGGCTTGAGGTTAGGAAAGAGGAGCTAACACCTCTGCAGATCCTACACATTCTGGACACTTTAAACTTAAACCTTCATATCAGGGCTGTTTCCAGACAGAGTCTCTTCCCCCTTACAGCCTGGGTTGCTCATTCTTCTCTCTTGGAGAAAAAAATAAGTACTTTTTTTAATGCAATGCTTCAGCAATCATTATGGGGTTTTTTCATGTGAAAAATGACTGCAAATACATGTGGATATCATTCCTATCTTTATTTTATTCCTGCAAACGTTTACAGATGTTTTCTTTAAGTTTTTGAGTATTTGAAAACCAAAGTTAAATTTCTTGATTGTGCAAACAATATTAATCAATAAAGCACATTCCAAATATGAATTTTAGATTAATAGTAGGGATGCAAACAATTAATTGGCTTACAATTAATTCCCAATTAGTACTATTTTAAATTAGAATTAGTTCAATTTGATTTAATCTTTTTTCTCCAGAAGAGGGAGTTGCCAGTCATCCTTGAGCCAGTTGATACAGAAAAAAAGATGGCAGGGTCATCCCAGTACACCAAAGTGAAACAGCCCAAACAGAAGCAGGTCTGCGACGCAAAATCCACTTTACATGGTTTCGTTTTAAAATATCAACACTCAAAAAGCTCCTGAAGTTTCACCTTAATAGTGCTCATTTAACCAAGATGCATAGCGGAGAAATTACTGATTTGCTACGGAGGCAAGGATGTGATGACAGAAAAGTGGAAAACATTATACAGAAAAATTGTAACATGATGGAAAAAAGAAATGATGTCAATAAGCACTGTTGATTTTGAGGACATGGCAATAAAACAACAACAGTATATATCACGACAGTGAAGTGATCAGTACCAATAGGAAATACTTGTTCAATATGTTCAATAATTTCAGTGAAATCTAATCCATAACTTCACAACATTCTGGGTGTAGGCAGAGGAAAGGCTTTAGTCATGTTATTAACTAACTCGCTTATGCCTACCTTACCTAGCAACAACCTGCTCAGTAACTTTGCAGTTGTAGTGTCGCCATGGCTCCTCTTAACAACTTGAAAATAAAACAACAACAACTGCATGGAGTGACAGTAGAAAAGAGTAAAACAGCTCAAAAGGAAACTAGATAAAACAGGAAACTGGATAAAACCGTTTGTCAGTATTTCACATATATAAAAGGAAAAAATTAATCAATAATTATCAATATTGACTCATACAGTGATATATTTTTCAGCCATATTGTCCAGCTCTTCTTTCATGATATCTACTTATTCTTTATAAGTAGATATAAGTAGTAGTACAATGTCTTTGTGCAGACCAGGTAAAATTCTGTTTCTGCACATGATATTAGCCAATAAAACAGATTCTGAATATCAATTTTAGATTTACGCAAATTAAGAAACAATGATACCGACATCCATGATAGATTATGTTATTCATCCTCTAATGCTGTGGTTGCCTTCATACAAGTGAAGAAGCCCACAACATCACCAGCATGGCTCCAAATTCACACTAGGTGTGTGTGTAAGCATGTCGCAATAAATCAATTGATTGCATAATAAATTAAAACGAGCTCAATAATTTCCATTTTTACAATTTATTGTTTTTTTCTTTCTCCCAAGAAGGTCTTCTTTGGTCTCAACTGGCACCTTTTTGTTTTCATGAACTTGTTTCATTTTATTTGCTGCTTCTATTGTTTTGTTTGTTTATTTTGGATCTATAAAAGGTCTTTCAGTTTTAGTGTTAAATATTCATAGGAATTGAAAGTTTATTGCTCTTTGAGAATAAAATGTTCTTGCATTATTATACATTACCATTTATTACTTGAAAATGGTCTCAAAACAATATTATTGTTTATTGCAATAACTTCTGGGACAATTTATCCTTACAGGACTAGCTGTGTATTGCTGCTCCTGTCCAATGACTCTTGAACTTTGAACAGTTCATTTTAGAAGCAGTGACGGTTCCTGCTACCATCTACAGTGGTTAGTTTTTACTTATCAACTGAGGAAAAACACTGCAAAGTGCTCTAAAATATTTCACAACTCAGCAAAACTCCTAGTCAGATTGGATCAATTCAGATCTCTCATGAACCAAGTGGCTTCATCTGATGAACGGGCCTAAATATAGGATCATCCAAATGCTCCAGGGATTTCTATCACGTTTATGAATAGAAAAACAAACAATAAATATATAATAATAAAATGACGCGTGTTTTATTGAAGGAATTAGATGGATTTTTTTTTATGTGCGCCAACTTCAGCGACGCCCACAGGGCCGTGGGGTGTGGATGTTACTCTTGGATGAGAGGAAAATTGGCCAACAGAATCAATATTGTTTTTAAATAATGTTTATCCAATCATTAAGAAGTCGATGTGGCTAGTTATGCTGTAAAAATCAGGGTGGAGACAGCCGTGCTTTACGACAGAATATAGACACGTTTCGACGTTGCTGGGAGTCACTTTAAAATACCGACAACACACATACACACACCGTTAAGCTCATTCGGTTTTAACGCTGCAGCCTGAGCTGCCGTTAGCCGTAAGCTACCCAGGTGTTAGCCTTGGCTAGCTGCCGGCTAATCATTCACCTCACCTGAGAGGGCTTCCAGCGGCCAGGAATCCGGACCCGGCTGAGGGTGTGCCAGTCTGGGTCTCTGTTGGATTATCCGATGACAAATATTCAGCACAGCTCATCCAGGTCCATATAAAGAAACCCCAGCTAAGCTAGTTCACCCTCAGAGGGTTTGGTTGCAAAAACCACCGATATGACAGACGTTTGTTACTGGAGACAGCTAGCTTAAACGGGGTTAGGAGGCGCGAGCAGCTCCCTGCTTTCATAACCTGATATCTCCGAGATGAACACAGAGCCTCTGCGACAGCTAAGTGAATATAATCCACATAAGATAATATCCTCCTCTCACGTCTCCAGGATGTTGGTGGCCAACAGACTCCCAGAGGCCGACAGATTTCTCACAGCCACAAAAACTCCAGCACCAGGGTCCAAGAGCCGAGTTGTCGTAATAGAAATAACACTGATTGGGTATCACGACTGTCACTCAAGTCAACGGCGTATTCTATTGGCTTTGAGGCCAAGCCCCGCCCATCAGAACAGGTAACGTCACGATCGTTCCAAATCGTGATTAAATTGATAGCAAACACAGTGCGGCACAATCCGACGCTCCTTTCAAAGACCTATAATTGTTAAAATATTTTTTAAACGTGACTCAATCTGACAAGACTTCCTCTTACTTTTATGAGACACCGACACACTAACGTGCAGAAATCTGTAGATTTATTCCTATTATGCAGATATTCAAGCTTTATTATACAGACGCACATTTTGCCTACTAAATAATTGTATTAAAATAAGAGCAGCACTACATCAATATATTCTTATCTATATATTTCCCTTTGGGAGTAATAAAATATTTTTGAATACTTTTTATATATCCGCTTCTTTTAGTGAAGTTACTCACAGTGGGTAGAATATCTAGAAATGTTACTCAAATCATAGTAGCAATATTACCTATAAATATAACTGAAGTGAAGGTAATATGTATGGGTGGGTCAAGGTTTTTTCTATGGGAGGTTTGGTCGCAATATAAAATTGTGATATTGCTCAAAAGTTGTTTTTTTTTTTTAAATATTGTCACATTCTTTTTTTTGTCAAAATGACTTTTGGCAAAAAAAATTATAATTTTATCTTGAAATGCACCATATCATCTGTCTTGTGTTTGTTTTTGTTGTTGTGTGTCTGCGTGTGTGCTTATGTGTGTTTTGTATTAACCATATGTTTTTCAGTCTGTACCATCTGGTAGGAGGACAAACAATAGAAATCACCCTTTGCTGTAATCGGATGCATTTAAATCTAAATTGTTTATTAATGCACAATGTTTTAGTCAAATAAAGAGTTGCAATAACAATTACAGAAAAGTATGGCGTCATTTTCTCCCCCCCAAAAAAGTTACTAAAGTAAACGTAACTGAGTAAATGTTAGTTACTAAGCTCTTATAAAAACTGATTTATGAAAGGACTAATCACTGGCATGTTCCATCCCTAAACCACGAGAACAACAGATTAAATCCCAAATTTACTCAATTTCAAACAACAGCTACAATTCACAAACATTAATCTAAGCTGGTGGGTTTCATAAAATTGTTCCAGTGGAGTTACTGAATCCAAAAAGTATACAGTGTCTCCCTGAACGCATACTGCACCAAGCATGAAAAAACAAAACACACAGACCACTCAATGGACAGATTAAAATGACAGCAGGGGCTGTGAGGATAAACCCACACAGCCAAGCTCATCACACACACAGACACACATCCACCTCTGACACAGACACAAGCTGGGGAGTGAAAACAAACCTTAAATCCTGCCACCAGGAAAACAAACATGCATTGTGTGTTTGTATGTTGCAGCTTCTGGGCAGTCGCCATGTGATTCCATAAATCCCTAAAGTAAAGAGGCAATCTAGGCATTAAAACCAATGGATGTTTATGTGGTGACCCGTTTCTCATGCGCTGTTGCACAAAGAAAACCGGGTTTCTTTATCTGAACGTCCATAAAATGCATCAGTAAATCAGACAGAATCGGTCTTTTAAGATTCGAAATAAATCTTAAGCGTTAATAATAAAATCTGAGAGTGTGATGTTCTTCAAGTCAGACGTTACACAGACTCTGTTCAGTGGAATGAATGCTTTATTATCTTGAGCAAATTGTGTGTGATGACTTTTAATTTTCTTGTACTCCTGGGATAATAATTTTTTTATTGTCTCAGTCAGTGATGTTGGAACATTTGCACATCAATATTTATACATTTGGCCACAATAATACAAAATACACAGCTGTACTACTTTACACACAAAAACCTTGAAAGCCTAGTTGTAAATATAACATGATCAGTGACAACGATGGATGCAGACAACAACAATAAAAACAATAACAAAAATGGATTTAGTTCTGCCATAATGGTCCCTCAGCTTTATTTAATTTTTTCCTAAATTTGTAGTGAAAAAAAAAATACAAGTTGATTCTTCATCTCACTGTTGGTTTTGATTAGGAATGAAAGATATGGCTAAAAAATAACCAGATTTGATTTCTGATTTTAATTGATTTTCTTTAAGTCACTCTTTTCCTTAGAAAAATAAATAAATAGAAATGGCAGAAAATATCATAAAACCGCCTTTTATGATCATCATTCTTTCTGTGAGTTAACCTGAATTCAAAGTCAAAATCAACAGAAACTGTAAAATGTGCTTTGCAGTTCTGAGGTGAGCTAACATCCCTCTCTTTTATGAATGCATTGGTGAAAAAGAAAAATCCAGATTGTTCAAAACCAGAAAGTTTGATTAACCGATAAAATCAATTTATCTCTTTAGTTTTGACGTGAATTAAAATCCAAACTGCAAACAATTTTAGCTTTCATAATTATTGTAGTTTTATTAAGAGTCAATAAATCAATGACAATATATGTTGCAATAAACAACAGATAAATTGTTTAATAAAATATTCAGGGAACTCTGGTCCAGAACCACACGGCATTCTGGGAGATGTAGGCAGAGGAAAGGCTTTAGCTGCTCAACCTCTCACCTTTAGCTGAGCTAAGTTAGTGGAATCAACTAACTCACTCCCTCTGGTTACCTAGCAACAGTCTGATGGGTAACTTACAGTTACCTAGCAACAACTTGTCGAGTAACTTGCACAGCAGCAAGTTACTCAACGGCGTGGAGTGAAAACTGTGGATAAAACAAGGAAGGTCACATCACAAGTTTGTAGTATTTCAGATATTTAAACCAAAAAACTTATGAATAATTATTGATATCGACTGATATGAAATGATTATAGTGTGATATGTTTTTATTTTCAGTCATATCGTCCAGCCCTAATGAAGAGCACATTTTCAAGCTGGAATTTTGGTTTTGCTTATTTTGTTGGGCATTTATCTTTAGGACTAATGTTTTTTGTTTTTTCTCAGAAACACATAAGTCATAGTCAAAATAATAACACTGCTGACGATAAGTGACCATGTCATTGTAACCAGTTAACCAGTATGCCCATTGGGTATGTTTCTATATTTTGAAGACCCCTCGTCTTCACAGACTGACTGGATTAGATCTTCCTGCTCCTTCTCAGACTGGCGGGCCGCGATCACATCAAGCTGCGCCTTCTCTCTGATTAGGCCTCTCCGGTGATAGAAGAGATAACATGGCAACAGGAAGCCGACCAGGGAGAAGATGAGAAGGCCAACATTGATCTGCAATAAGAAAGTAATCGTGAGTTCTTTCTACAAGCCCGGGGATGTTTGAAAATACCTTTCTGACAAAATGCATCAGTACTCTTCATCTACTGCTGATCAGCATTTTAGTGAGGATACAAAATAATTCCCTCTGAGTGTAAAGTTTGGCAATGTTGACCATGATATGGAAAGGATAGAAATCATATGTGGGGTACCACAAGAATAAATACAGGTACCCCTGATAATTAATATCTAAATGCTCCTGCTAGCTCAGGTAAAAAACAGATGATACACAGTTCTACATTACAATGCCACCATGCAAGAACTGAACAAATGCTTAGAGCAAGTAAATATGTGGATGTGAAATATATGATTTCTCAAGATGAACAGAAACAAACTGAAGTTACTATCTTTGGACCTAAAGAGGAACGATCAAGAGTCAACACACATCTTCAGTTATTACAGCTAGAAACCAATGATCAGGTCTGAAATCTATACCCAGACTCTGACCTGGACCTTCAGAGACACATAAAGACAGTTACAAAGTCGGCCGTCTATCGTCTGAAGAACAGCTCCTGGATTAGAGGACTAAAGTCTTAGCAAGATCTAGAGAAACTCATCCATATGTTTATCTCTAGTCCCATTGACTACTGCAACAATGTCTTTACAGGTCTGACTAAAAAATCCATCAGATCCAGAACGCTGCTGCTGGCAATCTGACTAAACAGGAAGATAGAGCACATCATCCCGGTTATAAAGTCCCTACACTGGCTCACTGTAATAGACTTAAAATACTGTTGTTAGTTTATAAGTCAGAAAATGTGTTAAAGATCTGCTGTTGTTGTTTCAACCTTCCAGAAGACTCAGGTCTACCAAACATGGAGAAGCAGCTTTCAGCTTTTATGTGTCACAAATCTAAAGACAATCAGAAAACTGCAAAACAACCCAAACACCGGGTTGATTTAAATCAAGACTAAAAATTCACGTGTGTAGAGCTGCTTTTGATCCACAATAACTAGAACCTTGATCAATATATTTGATGTACATTCACTTGACTTGAATGTAATCTTTATTGCTTGTTTCTTAATTGGCTCCTGTATTACATTTTTATGGCATAAAGCACTCTGAAATGCCTTCTCGCTGAAATATGCAAATAAACTTGACTTCCCTGTGGATGGTGTCCTTCTGTGAGAGCTTCTTACCCAGTAAGGGTTTCCGCCGAGGTGCCCCACCATCAGTATGAAGAGCGGCTGCTGGAGCAAGGCGAACGCTGCACTGATTGTTGATTGGAAACCAGTCAGAGTCCCAAAGTGGTTCGCTGGATACCTGGATGAGAGGAGAGTGGAAAGGAGGGAAATGTGCCATCCTTTCCGATATTTGACTACAATTACACTAAAATGTATTCAAAAAAAAGAAAAACTGGATAATAATCCGATGTTGGTTAAGAGTGAAGATTTAAGCAAACAATTCAAGATCTGGAAGTGGAAGGAAATTATATAAAAGTACCGTAAAACAGGTCCAACCCTGCTGCTGATTCAATTCAAAAATACTTTATTGAGCTTAAAGGGAAACTAAATGTTGTCATATAATTAAAGTGTTATTGTAGGTGGTGATGACTGTGGTGAGTGAGGAAAGAAAACCTTTATTTTTAGAGCTACAACAAGCTAAAATTATCTGTGTTGCCTTTGGGATTGTGGCAGAAAGCTGCATCGTTCTCTCATCATTTCATCATTTTGATTGAATTAGTAACAAGTCTAAAAGATTTTAAAATCTCATTGTGTTACTCACACTGCTGCATAAAGGCCTCCACAGCAGGAGTGAATAAATCCTCTAACAACGGTGTGAAGAGCAAAGGACAACACCTGTTAAAGAACAAAACAGAGAGCAGGACACATGTTACAGGACTGTCAGTATCTACTTTTTATCTGCTTTAAAAATGTCAAGATTTTATTTTTTGTTGTAACAATGAAAGCAAATGAAAACATAACATGTGACACAAGAAGGTTTCAAACTCCAGTCATGAAGGCTGAGTGTCCTGCAGCTTTGAAACGTGTAACTGTTTCAACCAACAGGACTTCGGGGCGTCGTTTGTAAATTACACAATCAAAAATGAAGAGGAATAATTTGGTTTGTTAGCCCGTTATAAGAGAAACGAGAGAATTCATTTATCAAAGACATATTTTCACCATGTTGGTGATTTATGTCACAGAGGCTAATTTGCTAACTGAATATTTAGCTTGATAACTGAACATTTAACTTGCTAGATAAAAAATTAGTTTGCAGTTAAATATTTAGCTTGAAATCTAAATATCTAGTTTGAAGGTATTGTTCACTAAATATTTTTGGAGCTAATTATTTAGCTTGATAATTAATTATTTAGTATGGAACTGTGACATTTATAAATGTATGAATGACATGATAAAATGGGACTGTGAAAAATAAAGCCCCAAACTGTTGATGTTAATTTTTGACTGTGCAACTTTACAAAAGGCACAATGCAGGATATTTCAGGACATGGCAACATGATGAAGAGGCACTTCAGCTTTTTGATTCGTTTAAAAGTAGCAGGACATCGGCCCTCAAGGACACAACATTCTGTCTTAAAATGTCAAATTGAAAAATTACTGAAGGAGATTTCATTTCAAATTCTAGTGCAACATTTTTCCTAACCTGTATGGGCAAGTTGTCAATCAAGGAAATAACTCCAAACATGACCAGTAGGAGGTTGGTGAAGAGAAAGGCTCTGATGGCATTGATCAGTTTCTGGATCTTTCTGTCTCTCTTTGGGGGCGCTGAGTCGCTGAGGAAACAAGTATAACAAGTTTGTGCCGATGTAACATGGTTCCCATGGCATTCCCCTGATTTGGACTATTCACCCCACTTGCTGTTGAATCACATCAGCCTCAATAAATAAAGACCAAAACGTTTCCCTACCTTTTGCTTGTTGATGTGTTTACATGTTCCTCTTCACACTCCTTCATCCTCCAGTCCATGATGTAGCCGATCATAGGACACGTCACCAGACACAGAAGCTGCATCGTACCAAAGATGGACGAGTAGAAAGCCACTGGAGAAGACAGCCAGAGTGAAATCAGTTAAAATATGTGGAAACATAATGTTGCCTGGAGGCTCAGGATGTTCCTGATAGGTACCTTGGTCCTCCACCTCCTTTCGTAGCTCCACTGAGGCTGAAAGACAGAACAACAGTTAAACTCAACATCTCTAATAAATGGTTTTGTTTAGGTCTATATTTTAAGCTTACGGTTGGGGTCACCATGAGTGACCAGGAACTCGATCATCTTATTCATGGCTCCCATGAAGAAGATCAACCTGAGCTGAGTGATTGCCATGACCAGGACGCTCCACAGGAAGATGGGAGAGCACACGGACCGACAGATCGGAACTGCAGCTGGAAGAAAATAGGGCAGATTTAGTTTCATAATTTCAATGTGCGCATTTTTACAGTGAATGTAAATGATGCTGATTCAGCCTGCCATGGTTTGTGGGTAGCTTTGTATGATACTTTTACCAATCACAATGCCAACAGATCCTTATGAATGGTCATATCTGCATTAAATTGCTCAGAACAAGGCTATATTTACCCTTGGAGGAGCTTTCAGAGTGTCTCTTTTCAGATTCTTGTGGTTTGGGGCTCACTGTGTCCTCCATGATCATCACATTGGTGATGTACCTGTCCCCAGTCATCCTGTCCTCTGTCACAACCCCATTCATTCTCATCTTTTTACTGCCAAGAGAAGATCAAAAAGAGATAGATAGAGTATAGAAAGTGTATTATTATCATCATTATTATTATTTTTGTTACTGACGTGTATCTGCTGTCTTCTGGAGCTGGGAAGGATTCACCCGGCCAGTTCAGGAAGCAGTTGAGGACGACGACGCAGGCCAAACCCGTCCACACCCACATGATGAGCCGGAACGACACACCAAGGTCATAAATCAACTGGTAGGGATGAGGAGGAAAATTATGCAAAAATATAAAGAGATGTAGAGATAGATAACAAAAATGCACCAAACCGTAAAGCTAATATGACACCAAATAAATTTTGAACTGATATTTTTGAGGTTGCCCTCTGACCCCTATTATCATCCTTGAAACTAATTACCTGTCCTTTAAGTGCAATCTTTTTCAAACACTTGATACATTTTCACTTTCTTCCTTCACAGTCCCAAACATCTGATCTGTTTCATTTGCGTGTGAGTGCGCACCTTTATTCCGAGGAAGGTGACTGCTGAAGAAGCGTAGGAGCCAATCATGAGGGAAAGGATGGTCGATCGTATGTTTCCAAACATGTTAGGCAGCTGTAAGAAAAGGATAAATTAAAGTGAAAAAAATAAAAAACTGCTGGTGTTTATCAGCCGTTAGAAACACTTGTTGTGACACTTTAGGCAGTTAACATTTGAGAAACTAAAATTTCTTAATAAATATTTGTAATTTATGATAAAAGGTGACCTATTGTGATTCCTTGAACAGGTTAGGATAAGTCTGTACAAATATGTTAATTACATGTCTTGCACAAAATCATTCTTAGATAATCAGATATTAATCAGTCCTGCCTTCCAGAAAGAACTGTTTTAAGGGCTCTGTTACTTTAAATTCAATTATGATGCTGCTGGCCACACTGCCTAAATTAACATTTGCACTTGCATGTGAGAATGGCTGCAAACAGATGTGCAATTATACAACTGTATTGAAAAGCAGAAGTTGCGCCTCCTGCACAACCAATAAGAATGCAGCATATGGTTTCTGAAAAGTAAGTCAACAACAACACTGCAAAAACACAAAATCTTACCAACTATTTTTGGTCTAGTTTCTAGCGCAAATACCTCAGTACACTTGACATAAGAACAACTGACAAGTAATTTTTCAGCAAAATATAGGAGCTTATTTTTTATTTGTTTATTTAACCTTTATTTTATCAGATTAAAAACACATTGATATTTAAAACATATTTTTATATGTTTGGCACCGGGCACTACCAGTCCAAGTAGTGACAAATACAGCACAAAAAATACACAGTTTTAAGTCAATAATTCCTTAATAATGATTAAAAAGTACTAGTTCCACTGACAGATTATGTCACTCACAACATGGTGAGAAATGTCTTGTTATAAGTTAAATAATCCGTTTTTTAATCAATATTAAGGAATTATTTGCTTAAATTAAGCTTCTATATAATTCAGAAAAAATTATTGTAAGTTAGTTTTGTCGTATTTCTAGTACTGAGATATTTCCAAACACTGGACTAAAAACACTTTGTAAGATTTTATGTTCTTGCAGAGAAAACTCTTTTTTTCCCCACCAGTTACTTTACAGCAGTAAAACCAACTCACCAAACGTTACAGAGCTTGAGTTGCTAGGTAACGGGTTTGGGTTGCTAGGTAACGGCGCAGTGCCCATGGAATGTGACTTAACCGTCGGGAGGTTTTTGAAACGGCTAATTTCCAAGACACCAAATAACGTCTGGATGTTTGTTTTAAGGACTTAGGCTGTTTTTAGAAGCAGTTGAGACCTAAATAGAAGGATAAAAATGTGAATGTCCTCTTTCCATTTCCTGGCTGTAATGTAAGGGTGCCGTCAGCAGGAGGCGGTACAGCTTTTAACTCGATCAGAATCTACTTCAGTCAACCTTTGAATTAAATCTGAGCCGGTCCATGTGAGCATAGTCTGACTATGTAGGGGACCGTTTGTGGTGTGTGAGTGGGTGTGTGAGGGGGTGTGCGTCGGTGCTAGTTTTGGAAACACCAGATCCTGTTCCACCTGGTCTAAATTCCCATGCAGCCTCTCAGCCAATCAGAACCCTGCTTTGTTGACCCACCCTGCTCCTTTCGCCTGTCATCATCTGACCTGGAGAAGTCCCAAAGCTTGGCCTGTCCTTTCTGTCCTGCTGTGTGTGAGAATCTGTCGACTTTCTGGGTATGTGGGAGCAGCTCACAGCCCATTTCCAGTTCACCATTTTACTTTTCCACTTCGCCATTTTATTTTTTATAAAGTATTCTTTTGGACATCCTTGTAATGTTTGTGGCCATTTCTGTATTTATAGATTATCAAACCAGTTCAGTGAATGAGATTAGAAGAAGTAAAAACAGAAATCACTATAAAAACCCGCTATTATATTAAGTGTAATGTTGGGTATCGAGATGTTTGCTCCACTTGTATGGAGCTAAATTGGGGTCATGAAATTTGTACAAAAGAAAAGAAAAATTTAAACTGAAACATTATTTTGAAACTCAAAAAGATGTGAAACTGAAACAAAAAACAATTTGGAACTGTAAAAATGTTTCAAATGGAAAAAAATACATTTGAAATAAAAAAAGGATTTGAAACTGATAAAACTACTTTTCAGATTCAACGTCTTTTTTTCCAGTTTTATATTTTTTTGTCCTTTCAACAAACTTTAGGGCCCTAATTTAATTCCATACACCTGTCGCTGTTATTCTTCAATGTTCTTGTCCAAAATGGATGATTGTTATGACGGGAACCACATGCAGTGTCTTGTGGTCCTGGCAACAATACAGCTATGTCTAAAGTTGGAATAAAAGTTTACTGAGGTGAAATAAACACACAGACACACCCACGAACACCCCCCCCCCCCCCCCCCCACCCCACACACACACCCCCACACACCATCCTGCAGTTAGATATACTGGACAACAAGACAAAATTAACTTACAAGTGACATTTCAGCCAGAAATAGGAGCTTGTTTTAAATCAATATTTCCATAATGTTTATTTTAATTAAGAACTAGTTCCACTGGCAGCTTATTTCAGTTAATGCAAAAAAAAATTTTCCATGTCATACCTGAAATATCAAGACATGTAGCTTAAAATATGGAAAATTGTCTTCTTCCACTAGCAGATTATTTACAACTAGAACTTTTTCCATCAGTATTAAGGACTTATTGACCTAAAATAACTGAAAAGTTACTTGAAAGTTAGTTTTCTCTTATTTCAAATGTACTAAAATATCTGCACTAGAAAATAGACCAAAAATACTTGCCAAGATTTTATGTTTTTGTAGTGCATAACATCTTAATCTGTCATGGATCTGGTTAATTTTGGGTATTTACACCTTTGGCCAAATAGTAAGATTTAACTTAGGGTAGTGTTGTTATTAGCCCTTGCCTTCTAGAAACAGCAAACAAAATAAACTATGTGTGCGTGTGCAGGTGTGGGTGTGCGTGTGTGTGCAGGCGTGTGTTGGGGTGTGTGTGTGAATCTCACTGTGAGTGATGTGAAGGTCAAGCAGATTCCTCCAAAACCATTGAAGGAAACAGCGAAGAAAATGAGGACAGACAGCACTGATAAAAAATGAGACACATTGCAACCAAAATTTGTTTTTGTTTGGACTTTTTCTCAAATATAACTTAACCACATACCAACATCTAATTATGCAAAAAAAAAAAAAAAAAAAGTGGAGTAAATCAAGCTAGCAGCTGAAGCTTAATTTTAAATGCAGGTTTGTTTTCTCACCTTCAGGGTCGTACGCAGCGGCAGCCATCATTGCACAAGATGCTGCGAAACAGGAACTGAAACACAAACGTTGAATATCACTGTAAACAAGCAAAAACATTTTGATCAGAAACAAATTCAGTGTCAGACCTGCCGACGAGTCTGATCGGTCGGGGTCCGAATTTATCCATCAGGATTCCCAGAGGCAGCGTGGCGGCGCTCAGGAAGAACGAGCCGATGGTGAAGCCGAGATTCAGCATCTCCTCCTGCTCCACACAGCTGGGCCCTCTGCCTCCCTCCACCAAACTCCTGTTTGTGTCAAAAGTCTCATTTCCTGGATACAAAGACAACAAAAATAAAAATTATTCATAATTATGACTCTAGAAACTGAGAGTCATAATTATTTGCGTGTTGTTGATGCAGGAAATTTTGTGTTTTTGGCCTTTTTGTTCTTGATTAATTGTAAATGTTACTGTTTTTTGTTAATCTCTTTAAGTTCAGAAGTTAACATACATCGTGATTAGTTTCTCAGAGCATTTACCTACGCAGAGGTGCGAATAGAAGCCCTCCTTTTTCAGCATGATGAGGAGCGAGGCCCAACCCAGCAGGACGGCAGAGAAGAAGAGGTTCTCTATGATGGACGTGACCGCCATCCACCATCTTCTTCTGTAGGCCTGAGCCAAATTGGGAGCCATGACAACTGCAGATGACGAGGAACGCATCAATACACCAAACAGGACGCCAGCAGAAAGCCAGCAGAACCCCAGCAGAACCCAGCAGAACCCAGCAGAACCCAGCAGAAACCCAGCAAAAACCCAGCAGAAACCCAGCAAAAACCCAGCAGAACCAGCAAAGCAGAACCCAGCAAAAACCCAGCAGAACCCAGCAGAACCCGACAAACTAAATTACAGCTCAGGTCATTTAGTTTGATGACAGTCCCTTTAGATAAGGAGTGTTCAAACTGCGGCCCGGGGGCCATTTGTGGCCCTCTGACAGTAATTTATGGTCGGCCCAAATGAAGCAAATTTGATGCTCATTCACCAAAACATCAATAAAAGTAAAGTAAATAATTCCTTATAGCTATTTCTTAATTTTTTTAATGTAATAAATACAGTTGCAGAAAATCTCACTTAGAAGACATTTTTGCCAATGGAATAATACTTTTTAAAATCATTATTAAAGAATTATTAACTTAAACAAGACTATTTCTTGCTGAACAGTTGTGAGTTAGATTTGTCTTATTTCAAATGTAATATCATATTTTCTCTGGAAACTAGACCAAAAAATCTTTGTTTTTCCAGTGCAAAGAATAAAAGGTAACATAAACCCAGTTCAATGCTCCACAGGATGAATTGGCTGTGGTTAATTTAGAGCAACACAAGTGAAAGGAGACCTCATGCAAGAAAACTGTGTTCACTTTATTTATTTATCTTGCAGTTACAGTTATTCATATGTACAGTTAGGCAGCGCTTTACGACGCCAAGAGGAAGAAAGACGACTCCAAACATGTGCAGAACCAGAAAGACATCCAGTAGCTGCGACTATCAGGTGTCATGATCACACACACACACATGCACCTCCACCCACATACACACACGCAGCTCATTTCTGGACCTGCAGTCATTTCCTAATGCAGACTTGAGTTTCATCTTCGGCCTGTGGTCCTCATAAGGGAACCCCCCACAAGATGGTGCAAATTTGACTCAGCGCAACATGCAACATAAACATGCATGGAAAGTGAACCCGTCATAATTCATGAGGGGCGATAAAATGATGCAATAGTTTGCAGCAGCAGCTGGAACCGAATTAGCAGGTGCTAACTAGTTAGCTGCACCTGCTAGCTAGTTAGCTTCTCCTGCTAGCTAGTTAGCTGTGAGTCGTCAAACTCGTTAATATTTTAGGCCATATAAACAACTTTCAGCACATTAATAAACTGTTACAGTTCACAGTTTCACATTTAGTGCAGCAGAAGTAAGAAATACTGCCACCTGCAGGTAGGAGTTAGCATCATTAAAACACAATGTTTCAAAGCGTTGGCATAAAAAAAATGCAAGAATCTGTTGATTTTGAATTTCCGTGGTCAAAAAAATCACAAAAAATAGAAGCAACTGATTTTTGCAATTTGGAAGCAAAACAGACAAAAACAGCTTAGACTTGACTGATGAAATAGTATTTAAGCACCAAACTGTTTTCTTGAAGGTACAATGTGTGTAAATGAATTATTTGTTCCTTCTTTTGCTGCTTATTTGCTTTATAAGTTGTGATTTATGAGAATGCATGAACAGAGAGAGAGAGAAACAACCATATGAGGAGATCACATTGCCTTGGATCAATGCTCTGCAACCACTGCAATAACCAAAATAATAACAAACTTTAATTTTAAATAAAAATGCAGTTTTTTATGTGTTTTAGGCAATTTCTGCACAATACAGAACTAAACTACTGGTGAAATTAACACCTTTCCTGCAAAAACACAAAATCTTACCAAGTAGTTTTGGTCTAGTTTCTTAGTACACATGAAATAAAACTAAATTAACTTATGAATAGTTTTTCAGTAAGATATAGGAGAAAATGCATTTTGGCTCTGCAAAGATTTCATTCATTAATTCTAAAATATAATAATAGAATTGAGAGGTGTTTATTTTAATCATATAACAAGCAATTTTTGGTAGTATTTAGAGAAAATTGTGATTTTTTTGTCACGACATTGTAACTTTGTGCTCTGGACAAACTTAATTTTGCAGAAATGGCTGTTTGGATGATGAAGGTTGCTGACCTCTACCTCAGATTAACCCAGTGAGCAAAGCAAGCAAATGCATCATGCTGTCATTTACTGAACATTACCTCATCCACCTTTAGATCTCTGACAGCATGAAAAGCATCAACCTTAAATCTACTTACTTCCCCTGGAGGTTTTGCTCCCAAATTGGAAAAACAAAATCCTGAAATGATGTAGGAAATTTCTGCGTTGCGGCTCAGATATCGTTGGCTGCAAGCGGTCGCTCCAAGCACTGGCACATTAACACTCACATTGACCCGTGGCAGATCTAAAAATGGAGCTGGACACTAACCTGCCCAGCCCCTTATCACATAAACAAACACTTATTGGGAAACGCACGGCAACATTTATGTACACAAACTCAAGGCCTTTTTTAAAACTGGGATAATTTACCCAGATTTAAGTCATTTATTAATAATATTAAAAAATAATAAATAAATAAAAAAACACGCCTTGAAGGGCTTCATATGTGAGTTCACTTCAAAAACACTAAATCCTACCAAACTGTTTGGTCTAGTTTCTAGTGCAAATATCTTAATGCACTTGAAATAAGACAAAACTAACTTACTAACTACTAACTACCAACTAACTAACACGTAACTTTTCATCAAATTGAGATTTTTTTTAGTGAACAATTCCTTAAAATTTATAAAAAAGCACAAATTATAAATAACCTGCCAGTGGAGCTAGAACTTTTTTATATTTTTTTCCATATTTTAAGTTAACATGTCTTGTCCCACACTGGCATATTATTCTTAACTGATACTTTTTCATCAATATTAAGGAAATTTTTACTTAAAACAAGCCCCTATATCTCCCTGTAAAGTTACTTGTAAGTTAATTTTGTCTTATTTCAAGTGGAGTAAGATATTCCTACTAGAAACTATAAAAAAAACCTTTCCAGCTGTAGAAAATCCAAAACCAGACTGAATAATTGTCTAGAAAAAGTCCTAAAAAGACAAAACCCCCTGGTGTTTCAGTTACTGGCTTGAATTTGAGTGATTGGAATAACATTTAAAATAATTCACCTTGAATGTCGAAGTGAACTAGAGATACAGCTGCAGAAATAACTTAATGTATTTGGATTTGAACTGTTTTAATGTAAAATAATCCAAAACAACAATGATGTCATTTGAGATTCAACACTTTATTGAAAAAAACCAAAATGATTTTACTTTAATGTTGGTGAAACAAACAAACAAAACAAAAACAGTAGAACAAGCTTTTCTAATACAGTTCAAGATAACACATTCCTAATTAAATGTTATTTCTGCTTTGCTTCAAATACAATCTAAACTGTTAAAATGAAACTACTGAAAAAGAACATGGGTTATTATTATTATTTATGTTTATGTAACATAAGGGCCGAAAAAAAACCTTGAAAAATTTGCAAAATGTTAAAAAATTTGGTGAGCCATCATCACACACACAAATCATCAACATATTTATTCCCCTAATATTTAAGCTCATCTCAGTGTGCAAAATGTGACGCACAAAAATACAAACAAAGTCTTATGAAAACGGCAGAAAGTTTATAAACAAGCCTGGAAAAAAAATGAATTTAAATATTAAAGTTAAAATCAGTTGAAGCATTTTCATTCGACATTCTGGAGTTTGTTGTTTTGTTTTTTATTTATTTTTTTAAGACAAAATTCAACCGGATTGGTTTTTATCTGAAACTCCAGATAATGCAAAAATCACATGGACTGAAGGATTCTATGTTTACCCAACTGGTCATCAGATCAGGAGTTCCACAGGGTGCTGTCCTCACATCATTCATTTTCACTCTGTAATCATCAGACTTTCAACACAGAACAAGCTGTTGTCATCTGTAGAAACACTCGGATGACTCTGCAGTTGTCGGGTGGATCACAGAGATCTTCTACAAGCCAGTTTTTGAGAGTCGATTCTAATGGCGTCATCTGCTGGGATTTAAAACAGCCCAGCAACGTGAAAATGAAAGCTGGTTCTTGAAGGATTCTTCATAAAATCAAGAAAAGTGTGAACAATTGAGAGCATCCTCTTCATAAAACTGTCTTCAGTCAGAGGCTTCTTCAGAAAGGCCACTATACAGACTGCTACAGGAGACTCTCCCAGCTTCTACAACAACACTTTAAAGAATCTTGAATAATATGAGCTACATTTAATTTCTCTTTGGGATTTTGTCAGAATCTGAAGATCCTGACAATAAACTGAAACCATCAACAGCTTCTGCTCCAGGCATCGCCTCAAATGCATCCAAATAATCAAAACACGAACAAAAGTGGAACTCAGGACAGAAAATTCATGTTGGAAGCCTTAAACACAGAGTTTTATTACATTATCCAGCACAATCCTGGGCGGTCTCAGATCAGCTTCTTCTCATCCTGTTCTGGGATAAATGTTGAGCAGGAGAAAATGTCTGCATGGTACAAGTGAATATTAGGAACGATCAGCAGATACATTAGTCAATTCAACAGTTTCTAAAAGGTGCTCAGTGTAGCATTTTAGGAACATCACAGCAATGAAAACTAAATTTTACCAAGAAGTTTTGGTCTAGTTTCCAGTAAAAATATTTTAGTACACTTGAAATAAAACAAAATTTACTTACAAGCAGTTTTTCAGCAAGAAATCAGAGTTTGTTTTAAGTCAACAGTTCCTTAAAATTAGTGAAAAAGTTAAAGTTCAACTGGCAGATCATTTTATTTATAACAAAACATTTTCTCATGTTATAAAGTGAAATAATCTCTCAGTGGAATTGGAAGTTATTCATCAATATTAAGGAAGTATTGACTTAAAACAAACTCCTTTATGTTGCTGAACAATTACTTGTAAGTTATTTTTGTCTTATTTCAAATGTACTAAAATATTTGTGGTAGAAATTAAACAAAGAATATTTGGTAAGATTTTGGTTTTTGCAGTTTCAGTTATTTTCTACATCAGGTTTAATATTGAAATGAATCAGAAAACACATAAAGGAACTTAGCTTAGCTTAGCTCAACCAGAGAGACTTTATGTAAAACTCACTGTTTTTATGTTTTAAAAAAACAAATTCTCAAGAAATCAATAAATGGATGTTTGATTAATCAAAGAAAACGTGTTTTAAATTTCCACAAAGCACCTTTATGATGAAGGAAATCATTGTAAAACATTTTCTTCGAGTCTCCGCCATCTTTTCCTGACGTTTCAGTCATTTTCCCAGACATCCGTCTTCTTCTTTTCCTCTTCGGTGTTTCCGTTCAGGTTTCACTCCCAGAACATATTGTTGATGTCGGAGTCCAGGCTGAAGATCCAGATCACCAGCGGCGCTGAAATCAGAACGAACAACCAGGAGACGTCCTTCACCGCGTGGCGAAGCCTCGACGGGATCGAACCGACCAGCCCCATGCCGACCCATGACCTCTGCAGCTCCTCTTCCTCCACTGACTGTAGGAGGCAATAAACTATGATAAAAATAGGAACAAATAAACCAATCAGATTAAATTAGATCAGTTAAATCTGGACCTGGTTTCCTGGCTCGATGTAGTTGCGGGCCAAGAACTTGAGCGCCTCGTCCATCAGGATGACGGGCAGCGACAGCTTCAGAACCACGATCCACTGAGTCCAGGACAGCGGCCGGATCTGGAAGATCACCTGTGGATGGAAAAACAGGAAGGTTCTCACAACATCCGCAGTAAGAGAGCCAAAAGCTTCCGACGTTTTCTTACCGGCAGCGGGTCGACGTACAGGATGAGGAAGTGAAGCGCCATGGAGAGGCAGATGGCGCCCACCAACCACGGGTTGGACCACGGAGGCATTTTCAGCAGAGACTGGTTCTCTGACAGACTGGAGGGAAAAGAGGCTGATGTTGAAGAGGCCTGGCATGACAGCAAATGTTACTGGACGATAAATCATCCCAGAAGTTATTGTGATAAACGATAATATTGTTGTTTTGAGACCATTTTAAAGTAATATAGCGGTAAAGGAAACTGTTTCAAAGATCAAGAAACTTTAAATGCTAATAAACATTGGACACTGGAGCTGTAAGATATTTTAAGACTCCAAAATAAATGAATAAAACTACAGGAACAACAAATAAAGTGATTTATGAAGTCTCCTTAAACAAAACTATCCTTCAAAATAGGGATAATTGAGACAAAAGCACTGAAGACTTCGTTTTTTTTTTTCTTTTTGTGCAGCTCTTACAGATACAACAGAGTATTTGGACAATTGTAGATAGAAAACAAAAAAGGAGGATTAAATTTCTGCCATAAAACTCTGATTATTCTAAGAAAGTTTGTAGAAAAACTTGGAAATTAAAAAAAATCTTTTTGTTTTTTATTTACAAGCTTTTTCTATATTTTTTTCGATATTTCTGAACTTTTTTCTAGCAAATTTTTGACGTTTGAATTGAAACTCAGAAATGTCAAAGTTTTTTTGTAGAAAATGTGTGAGATTACTCTGAAACCTGTCGCTCCACTTCCTGAATAAAATACTGAGGTCTCTTCTGATTGGCTGGTAGAAGATAATGGCTGAATTATGAATGTAATCTCATAACTATTTTCCATTTGCCGCTGATTTTTGTTTACTTATTGGGTTAACAAGCTTATTCACATTAATTTCTTATTTAATAGAAACATCACAATTGCGAAATTGTACTTTTTTTTCAACATCAGCAAAATATCAACAAAGATTTTCATACTTTTGTAAAGGAAACACAGCGACTGACTGGAATATTTTAGGTACAGCTTTTCCTCTTCATCACGCAGGGATCCTTTAACAGACACTAAATTAAATAAATCTGCTTTATCTGCATGCTGGTGGTCGGATCTCACCTGTTCAAGGCGTTGCACATTTCTATGGTAACCAGCACAGACAGTGCCATCGTCATGGGATACGGCGACTCGAACACTGAACACTGCACACCGCTAAACTTGGCGTGATCTTCACTGCACTGCAGGTAATGGGACTGACACACAGTGGGAAAGATTACATTATAAATATATAGACAGGTGTGGTTGCTCTGATTTAACATTAATCTAATACATCACAGAGATTTCCTCTAACTTGTTCATGAGGGTTTTTATTCTAAAAAAAAGAGGGAGTGGCCTAGTCAAAGCCCAGACCTTAATCCGGTTGTTCACAGCTAAATTTCCACAAGTTTGAACAATTTAGCAGGAAGAATGAAGAAAACTGCATTAAAGGGTAGTTTGTACATTTGTTTGTCAAAAAAGTCACATTTTGTTGCTCATGATTAATTTCCAAAATTCTGAACCTTAACTGTTCTGCCACACATTGCAGACGTTTATTCATCAAACATTTAATTGTGAACTTTAGGGTGAAACTGGAGCGGTACCAGCTGGTAGAAGGAAAGTTTTGGGCCATCATGAGCCGCCATGAACCACCAGGCTGCAGCTCCAACGGTGGCGGCTCCCACATAACCTGCAGGAAATAAAAATAAAAACCTTAAATCAGATCATCTTTCTAAATATGACACACAAAGTTCGCACAGTTGCACCAAAGTAGCATTCAAGGACTTTTCAAAAACTTTTAAGGTAAGTTTTTAAACCTTTCCAGGACCAAACTTTGAAGATGAAAACAAAACAAATGAACCAAAAGAAGACGGTTTCAATTCACAATTATTTATTACTGCTATTAATAATGTTTTGTGATTGTATTCAGCAGGAACTAAACTAAAATACAGAAAAAACAGAATGTTTTGAAATGTCTTTGTCAAACACTGAGAACAAAACATTAATTTAACAACAATTTCAGTAACTTCAACATATAAAATAACAGTTAAACTTTATTTCTTTCTTCAATAGAAATAAATATGACCTATTTTTCACTCAACTGCACATATTGTAGTACATACATTTCTTGCAAAATTGCAAAAGTTTGCAGTTATTTTTAATACCGCCTCTGTCGTTTTTGATATGGTTCTTATTATATATTATTCTTTTATATTATTTTTTACTTTATCCAGGTAGTTTCTGTTTGTAACATAACATGCATCGTAATTTTGTTCTGCGGTGCATCAATGAATAAAACTTTATGACAAAATTTTGCAGTTTTAATATCAAGGACTTTATACAGAAATCAAGCACTTTCCAAACCTTGAAAATATCTCATTGGAATTCAAGGATTTTTAATGATGATGCAAAAAAGGATTTTACATACAATATAAAAAAGAAAATTAATCATAAGAATCATAAAACTGTCTTATGAAGGTGTCTTTAGTCAGAGGCTTCTTCAAAGTGGCTGTGATACAGACTGCTACAGGAGAATCTTTCTGCCCACAACCATCACTATCTAAAGCAACTGAAGAATTTTAATATGAGTTAAAACAACATTTATTTTCTGTTTGGGATCAGTAAAGTATTTTTGAATTTCCAGCAGCTGTATGAGCCCTGAACCGATCAGAGACGGTATCGGTCTGTCTGTCTGTCTGTGTGTGTGTGTGTGTGTGTGGGTGTGTTTGTGTCACCGTGACTCACATCCGATGATGAGGTAGCGGCAGAACAACCAGCTGGAGATGAGCGGCTCCTTGGGAGAGCGCGGAGGACGAGACATGATGTCCAAGTCCGGCGGGTTGAATCCCAGCGCCGTTGCTGGGAAACCGTCGGTGACCAGGTTGACCCACAGCAGCTGGACCGGGATCAGCGCCTCGGGCATGCCCAGTGCAGCGGCCAGGAAAATACTGAGCAGGAAAACAGACAGCTTAGCTTAATAAAAACACAAAAAATGTATTTATCTAACCACTGAAATGTTTCGTTCTTCTAACCCAATGTTTCTCAAACTTATACAACCTGAAAAGAAAATATTAGCCTCTTTAATGACTTATTGTTGTTTTCTTTATTCATCTTAAAGAGAAGGGTGGCGCTGACTTGCAAATGTGACAAAAACCATGAACAACTCGAGGCGTTTTGAGTTATTTACAGATTCTGGATTCTAAGTTTTCTAATGATGTCAAACATTTGGAAATCAAAAAGAAGTCGTGTTGTGTGCGTCAATAACAATTTAGAGATATTTATAATTTAGAAGAGAAATAGCCTTGAGTTGCTTTGGCAGAAACAAAAATGTTCTTCAATATTATATATAAAAATTATCTACCAATTGTATTTATCTGTTGTATTTATTGGTCGATATATTTATTTTTAGTTAAATAAAAATAATAGCTTTTCATCTACAAGCAGAGCATTATTACCAAGCACATTTGTAAAAAATAAAGAACAGTTCTCACCAACTGAGACTAAAAGAACCGTTCAAAAGAATCAAACGACACATCAAAACTATCACCAGTCTGACTTAACTTCCTCTGATCATATAATTGGTCCTGCCGCTGTTTTCTTTCCATTGGCATCTCAGATTTAGTTTAGAGTGTCCCAGTTTTAAGCCACTTATGCATTATTATTTTTTAAGCCAGCTGAATGCGTCCATTTTGAGGAGACGTCAAGGCAAATAAACAGTCGGCTTCGTGCAGTACCTTGTGGACCACTAGGGGGAGCCCATGGACCACAGTGTGAGAAAGACTAACCAGACCACTTCTCCGATGTTGGACGATATGAGGTATCGGATGAACTGCTTCATGTTGTTGTAAATGGCTCGGCCTTCCTCCACCGCCGCCACGATGGTGGAGAAGTTATCGTCCGCTAGGATCATCTCCGAGGCCGACTTGGCTACGGCCGTGCCGCTGCCCATCGCGATGCCGATCTCCGCCTTCTTCAGAGCCGGCGCGTCGTTGACTCCATCCCCCGTCTGCACCAATCAGAGAGGAGGGACAGAAAAAGGGAGAGAGAATCCCAATAACAAATATGGCTGGATGATAAATTGTCTCAGAAATCATTGCGATAAACAATAACATTGCTGTTTTGAGACAATTTTCAAGAAAAATGTTGATCATGGCATACTAGTGAAAGTTTGCTCTGTGAAAGATCAATAAACTTGATTTTGTACCATGAATAAAATGGATCAATTAATTACATGATAAATTAGAATGAGCTCAATAGTTTCCAGTTTGTTGATGAATATTTTTAAATGAGAGTTTTGTTTAGAGAAATATCATAATAAATTTTATTTATGGGTTTTTGGTTGTAGTGTTTTATTTTGGATATTTAAAATATCTTCCAGTTTTAGTATTTGAGAGAACTTGCATTAAATGCCATTATCAGTGTATTACTTGAGCTATTATCGTTTATCGGAATAATTTATCATCCAGTAAAATTAGTTATTGTGACAATAAGAATAGGTGCAGTAATAATCTGTTTATTTGCACCCTAATAAACCAGTAAATAGAGAATTGATGAACTTCTGTTCACAGACACGTTGCTGCAGAGTTTTAATCCACAGAAATGCATTTTTATTGGTTACTCTGGTCTCTCATTTTAACCTTCCAGGCTTAAAAGTGAACTCATGTGATAGAACAACATCATTTTGTCAACACTGAAACATTTGCGCTCACCATGGCAGTGATGTCGCTCAGGCTCTGCAGATATTCCACGATGCGGCTTTTGTGGGCCGGCTCCACCCGGGCGAAGCACCGCACCGTCCGGCAGACCTGCCGCTGAAGGTCAGGGGGCAACTCATCGAACTCTCGGCCCGTCAGGCCGCCGAACCCGGCCACGCCCTCCTGCTCCTCCTCCTGCTCGGTGATGATGCCCACTCTCCTGCAGATGGACAGCGCCGTCCCCTTATTGTCCCCTGGATGAGGACAAGAAACAGGGTTGATAGTTAGATGCTTTTGTTGAGTCGTCCAAAAAACGATTGTGTCAAGTCTTTTCACTGAATGCATTTGATTATTGCAACTCTATAAACTTGTGAGAAGAATTTTTTCTTCGAGGTTTTTTCAGATGAGTTTGTAGTTTGTAGTTCTGGACTCATATCCTCCTGGTGAAACCATTCTGTTGTTAATCTACAACAACGTTATACTTTGCTGTTCTGGTTCTTGCTGTTTCACTAAATACTTTTGTTGCAACTGTGTAAATCTGCACACTGACCTGTGATCATAATGACCCGAATGCCGGCCTGTCGACACATCTGAACAGCGCTGCGGACCTCCTTCCTCGGGGGGTCCAGCATCCCCACACAGCCCACAAAGGTCAGGTCCGACTGAGGGAGGTGGCGTCACAAACAGAAGGACTTTTTAATTTCACATAACATGTAGATCTATTTTTAAATACATTTTTAAAAATAGATCCAGAGTGCAATCAAGTCTATAGGTGTTCAAAGTGGGGTCTGTGGGCCATTTGTGGCCTGTGCACTGATTTTTCTGCGGCCCCCTCAGACCACAATTCAAGAATAAATTAGAACAAAACTACAACTTTTAATTAAATTCTACTTAATTTTTTTTAAGTAATCATAAACTCTAAGTGTTGGTTTTCTTCTGTTGTCATGGTAACAAGGACCACATCTACTCATTGTTTGCTTTTAACTGCTGTATTAAAACTTAGTTTAATACAGAAAATGTTTTCAAACAAAGACTGACCTAGATTCTGTTTTGATAGCTGAAGAATAAAATGTAATAGTGGAAAAAAAAAGAATAAAGAAATATTATATACATATATATATATATAATAATTATTGGATTATAAAAATTAGATTTTTTTTTGTATAATTAAAATAGTTAACCTAGTTTATCACAACAACATTTTGGTGATTCTAGTTTTTAAGAATGATGTTGTTAATATTGTAGCTTTGAGCTGACTTGACAAAACGTTTGGACTCGTCTGGTCTAGTGCATCATCAGAACCTCATAGTCAGCGAAGGTTGCCGTGTCTTCCAGGTTGAGGGAGTGAATTTCAGGCGGCGAGTCCCTGGTTGCCATGGCGAGGCAGCGCAGCGTGTCCCGTCCAGAACCCCAGCTCCGTATGGTGGACAGGAGCTGCTCTCGAACAGCCGGGCTCAGAGGAACGCGACCAGAACCGCTGACCCGGATGTGGTTGCAGCGCTCCAACAGGCTTTCTGGAGCGCCCTGAGAAAATGAGACGAACATGTCCGTGTCTTTATGGGCAGCAGATGCACTGCAATCTTACCAAGTAAATTCGTTTTGTCTTATTTCAGTTGCATTAACATGTTGGGGCCAGAAACTAAAATCCTTAAGGTGTCGCTGACCTTTACGAACATCTTGGCTCCGGAGGCAGACGGTGTGTGTTTGTTGGAGAAACAGAAAACAGACATGGACTTCCTGTCTCTGGAAAACTCCAGTGTCAACTCCTTCTTCATCAGCTGTTTAATCACCTGGAAGGAAGTCATAAAGAGAGAAAGAGTGGAAAAATGTTCTGATTGAACAAAGCAACATGGAGAAAAAAATTCATTTATCAGACTTTACATTCCTGTGGTATAAAATGAATGTTCTCCCGGTGCATGTGTGAGTTTTCTGCAGGTACTTTGACTTCCTCTCACAGTCCAAAATCATGACTTTTGGATTCCTGGTCTCTCCAAATTGCCCTTATGTGAGAGTGTTTTGGTGGAAGTTTGTCTTGTGCTCACTAGTGCAGAATAGTTACGATTAAAATCATTTTAACCAACCAATTGAGTTACACAGGTATTTTTCAGAGGTTAAACAGGACTTTTGATGCAAAAGTCACATCTTGTAATTTTTCCCTTCCATTTTTCTCTCAACTGCTCCGAAAAACAAGCACTAAAAAAATCCACCTAGTAAATTTTTGGCAATAAGTTTATTTGATGCCCGAAAAATGAGGTGTGTCAAAAACCTCCCAATTGTTAAGTCACATTTGACTGAGCATTCGCCATTGCCAAGCAACCTTAGCGAAGCCCAGCCTGTTACCTAGCAACCATAGCTGAGCTTCAGCTCATTTGGTCTGCTGGTTTTACCGCCATACAATGGCTGCTGGAAAAGACAAGTGTTTTGTTGTTGACTTATCATCTAGAAACCATTTTATGCATTGAAGACAGTTGTACAGAAGGCTGTACTTCTGCTTTTCAAAGACATATGGTAGGATAGTTACGCATTTGTTTTAAGCCATTTTCAAGTACGAGTGCAAAAGTTGAGTTGGGGGGTGCGGCCAACAGGAGCACATATGGATTTAAAGAAACAAGACAGCCTAAAAAAGCTCATTCTGAAAGGCAGAACTTAGCAGAATAAAATCTTATCATCTAAGAATGGTTTTGTGCAAAAAGTGGAATGAACATGTTTTCTATAGGACTATCCCAACCTGTTTAAGGAAGCATAATAGGTCACCTTTAACATCAGACATAAGAGCACAGGTCTGAAATAAACATATTACACAGGCATCTCTCTCTGTGCTTTTCTGATCAGATGTCAATATTGATCTATCAGAGCTTCACACACTTACAGAACAACAGGCTGTAGCTCTCTCAGCACGGCTCAGTCCTTTCAGATCCACATCAAACACGTTCATTTTCTCCACCAGACAGCAGAGGGCAGTCTCTGTCGACTCACCAACTTTCTCATACACACCCTTTGCCTGGAGCCCAGGAGGAGAAGCAGAAACAGGCTTGAACTGAGTGTTTGGTGATTGTAAGAGCTGTTTTCATAGACATGTTAGCATTTCTTACCTCATTGTAGTCGAGCGATGAGTCATTGCACAAAGCACAGATGGTGGCCATCTCCACCAGGCCATCATACTGGCTGCATTTCACCACTGAGCCGTCCTTGTATCTGCAGAGACAAGGAGAAAAACTGATTAAAGACAGAATAAAGATGGAGAACGAGGAAAAATAAGGAAGTGTTATTTCATTAATAACTGACTCAACATTCACAGGTTAATGAAAGAGTTAAAGGTTAAAAACACTCACACTTCCCCCTCTGGGGCATAAGTAGATCCAGTCACAGTGAACTCGTTCAGGCTGCAACGCTCCTCCGATGCACTCCCTACTATAAACATCTAATTACATGCACAGAGCAGACATTGGAGTAGTTTATTAGTTCAGTCAAGTTAGAAGAACGTATCTGAATCAAAGAGCATTTCACCAAAATAGTAAAAAAAAAAACTAAACATTTTTACTTTGTTTCACACTAAAATCATGATTACTAGGCTAAAAAGAGCAAAATCAGTTGGATTAAACACTTAGTGATCGTCTTTGGTTGTACATTTGCAGCGGGAACACTGCGTCTGATGAACTCTAGTTTTTAATTAATGATGCAGTGAGAGAAAATTGTTTTAATATTGCAATGTCTGTAGATGGATGTTTTATGGTTTTGATTGCTTTTCCAAATCAATCACAAGCAACAGCATTTGGTGCTTTGGACACCAAAAACATTTAAAGTCAAAGTGAAAGCAGATTTCTACAAAATAATGACAAATGAAGGTTTGTATTTTTCTTTAGTAGAATATATCTTAGTGTATTTAACTTCCCCTAAATTAAAATGAGCAGATAAATTCTAAACCGCTAATTTACTTGGCTATTTTGTAAAGTTTCTGGTAAATAAAGTTTGACATTTGTGTTCTGATTATTGAGTAGTTTGTCATTTACAGCATGCTCTTATTTTGAAGGGGGTGAAGACTGTTCCTCTCCTCATGTTCTTTCTGTTTTTCCAAATAACTTCATTTCAAACAGGAAACACAGGAAAAAAACACTAGAGGATAAGATGCGCTATAAGCATAAACACTATATCTCTATATGGAAATTATTGTGCTCAAATTAAATTGGAGCTTGAGAGTTGAAGTCTTTCAAGGGCAGATATAATTTGAATTGAAGTTAGTGCTTTAGCAATAGCTTCTGCAAAATACCATATTGGTGTTTTGCTTTAGCGGTGGAAGAACTAATATTGCACTTTAGTCAGAAACATTAAAGTGCAAATGTTTATTGAACAAAGATATATGATTTATGCCTTAACGTTGCCAAAGTTATTTGTTTATGATTAGCATGTTAGCTAATGTTCATGGTTACCGCTTTAGCATTAAAGCTTTATGATTAGTGCGTTAGAGTTAGCAGAACCAATGTTTGACTATCGGACACAAATCACACTTTCTGAAATTGATGAATGCTTCTTACTATTTGGACTAGATGTTTTGTTAATAAGACAAATTATTTATTTTTCATTACTGGATAGAAACAGTTTGTTCCAGAGAGGGTGAATCTGAGGTGAATGTCAGCTTACCCTGCACACAGACATCTGGTTGGTGGTCAGAGTTCCTGTTTTGTCTGAGCATATAACAGAGGTGCATCCCAGCGTCTCCACTGACGGCAGGCTGCGGACGATAGCATTTTTCCTGGCCATCCTTCGAGTACCTAGTGCCAGGCATGTAGTGATGACAGCTGGAAGGCCTGGAAATGAAAAAAGTGACCTGCTTCATGCCCAGTTTGTAGTTCAGATCTAAATAAAGCAGTTTTTTGCGTCATCCTCAAAGAAGGTGGGTCACTGGGTTCTGGCCTAGTTTCTTATCTCATGCCTGCACAGTGTTCATGCAGAATGAACACTGTGCAGTGTCCATTTTGCATGAAAATAGCTCCAGCGGTAAGGAAGGAACAGTGAAAATATAGTGTTTAATGTAAAAGCCAGGTTATTTTTTGTGACCTTACCTTCTGGAATGGCAGCTACAGCCAATGCGACAGCAATCTTGAAATAGTAAATAGCTCCTCTGAGCCAGCTGCCTCCGTGAACCGGGTCGTTAAAATGTCCGACGTTAATGGCCCACACAGCCACGCAAATAACGCTGATGACCTGCAGACCGCAGGAAGAAGGACGGTTGAGTCGTTATGCTGCAGGTTCCCCAGCGTTAAAATCTCAGCAGCGACGGGATTTTACCTTTGACAGTTGTTCCCCAAACTGGTCCAGTTTCTGCTGCAGGGGGGTTCTTTCAGGGTCGGTGGAGGCCATCTCATCCCGGATTTTCCCGATCTCTGTCTGGACCCCCGTTGCCACGGCAACCCCGATGGCCCGACCCGCTGCGATGTTTGTACCCTGGATGGGAAAACCAGAATGTAACGAACTGAAAGTTACGATTAATCAGATTTGTTGTGATTAATCGATTATGTAAATAATTGTCAGCTAATTTAGTTATTGATTCATCGTTAAATGATGTAAACTGACTCAGAAAAAGGTAAATTGCTGAAAGAACAACATTCTCAGAGCAGTAACTCAGCCAAAAGGTTACAAAAGATTTGTACATTTTGCATTTAATATTTTAAAAAAACTTCGTCTGTAAATATCTTCCATCCAGAACTCTCCCTGTGGACTAGATCTGGCTTCTCCTGGTTCAAATTCTGTAAAAATCTCCTACTAAACAGTTTTTTCAGTTATTAATAAAAAATAAATAATCAGCAGATCAGTCCTACACAGCATTGATATTAAGTTGAGCAGAAAATCCTAAGCTTTTCACATGTTGTTTGTTTTTCTTTTGCAGCAGATGGTCCTTCGCTACAAAAGGAATGTTATTATTGCATTTTAGGCAATAAATGTTTATTTTTCATTTAAAGAAGGAATTAAATTATTTGTTTTATCTTTTAATGGATTTTTAATATTATACAAAATGAAAAATCTGCATGAATGATCAATCGTCGGAACAATCAATAGGTTAGTAGATAACTAAAATAACTGTCAGTTTCGGCCCCAGTTACATCAGCTAACGTGTGCAGAGAGCAAAAAAAGGTAGTAAAAGTCGACAAGCACAACGAAATGACTAAGATCGCCAACCTAAACTCTCATGAGACGCACCTTTTCTCTTTTTTATGTATTTTTGATGGTATCACTGCATGGCTGACACCAAATCAATACATCCTCCACAACACAAGCAGAACGTGGCAGCGTGGAGGCCTGCAGTCTGCCAGGGAAATGTTGCTGAATAAAACATCAGAGCTGCTGCTCTTTGACCTTTTGCACCTATCAAAGATCGTGACGCTCAAACCTGCCCTGCTGATGCCCCCCCACTCTGCTTTCACAAAATGGCTGATATTTCAGCACTCACACGCACACGGACGGATGCCAAAGCAGTTTGAATTTCAAAGACTCTCGGTATCAGAAAATATCATTAAAAATAGATTTAAAAAAATTATTCTCTCTTTAAAAATGCAGGTTTGTATGACGGCTGATTAGAGCCAAAATATTCACCAAAAAACTTATTTCAGAATTTTTTTTTTTAATCAGAACAACCTCACAAATTTTGAGATTGATCTCTTAAATTTTCCAGATTTCTGAGTTTCAAAAGTCAAATTTTTTTTACTTCTTACACTCAAAGTTTTTGAGCGTTTTTCTCATAAATTTTCAACATTTGGAGGTCTGAAAAGTCATTATTGTCTCTAAAAAAAATCTAAGTGTACTCCTTTTCTTATCCTACAACGGCCCTAAGAGGCTGTTTATTATGTATTTATGTCCTCAGTCAGTTTTAGAAAATCAACCTTTAGTTGAAAAGTCGCTGTGACTTATTCTTACGTTAGCATCTTCTGGCTTCAGAAACGTTAAAATTTATTAAGCTCAGAAACATTTCCATCATCTTTCTGTTTACCTATAATCAAATAACGCAACATTTACTGTATCTCAGAAGAGATAAATGAATAAAAAATGGATTTTAAGTTACTTAGTTTTATATTCCAACAAGGGCATTCAATGAATCAACTTTTTTTTTACTTTGTTATCAAAAAAAGACGTATGAGTGTTTGAGACTCACAGAGAACAGCATGTTCTTCTTGTCCTGATTGACTGCTCTGGGGTCTGGTACCGGGTCGGTGTGTTTAAGGACGGAGACGGACTCTCCCGTCAGAATGGACTGGTCCACTCTGAGCGTGGTGGAGCGGATGGACGTTAACCTGATGTCAGCAGGAACTTTATCACCGACTGGAGGTTCAAGGGAGGCAGAAAGAACAGGAAAAAGATTTACATCAACTATAGATTAAGCATTTGAAAGGTGACCTCTTTCACGGCCTTAAACGGGTTAGGAGAAGCTGATACCAAACATGTTTATTACAGTTTTTGCACAAAATCATTCCTAAATAATGAGATTTCAGTCGGCTCAGTTTTGCCCATTATGAACTCCTGTTTCAGATCTTGTTGTCACTTTAAATCCAAATAATTAATGGCTGCATAAGATTTAAATTCATTCATCATATCTTCTGTTTTCTTCTGTGTTCCATAACACATCCTGGTTATGGAAACAAAATGCAAACTCAAACTTAAGTAGGGAGCAGGATTTTTGATGAGAAATAAACATGCCACAATGAGTCCCTCTGAACTCAGACTGTTTTGCATTACCAAGTTCCCATGCTCTTAAAATAAACAGATAAACTGCAAAGAACACACACACACATACTTATTGTCTCTGTATGAGGGACAGACCCAGAACTGTGGAATCTCAATTCAGAAAAGCTCTCAGTGTTTGGAGCAGAGCTGAGAGTAAAAATGGAAACAAACTGACCGCGCTCTGTTTGCCTAAAAGGAAAATACTTTCACATGGCTCTTGTTACCCGTTAATGTTTAAAAAAAGACAGCAGGTCAGCGGGATGATTATCTCTCTAAAATGTAACGGCCGTTCTAAAAACAGAAAGGTTCAGCAACTGATGGGAAAGACCAGCAACCAGGCCCAGACGAGCTTAAATCCCCTCTGACCACAGCAGATCCAGGCCAATCGGATTCATGACGAAACAGAAGGGTGTTCAAAGAGCGGAACGGGGACCTCATGTGGCCCCTGCATTGATTTTATGTGGCCCTCCAACTACATGTCATAAATTACACATGTTTGCAGTTGATGCAGATGGAGATTTGTTTTACAGACAAATTAAAATGTTCCTAAAATTTATCTAATTTTGTTTAGACAAAATGTTTAATGTTATACAAACTATTAATCTTTTTTTTTTTATTACATTTGTTTCATTCTGTTTGGTTAGTGACTTAAATCTCCTTTAAATTAATTTATTAAACATGGAAAGTACATCAAAATTTCATCCAAAAAGTGACATAATCCTGTTTTTATATCTGAGAGATTTTACGCCTTTTATCTAATAATGCAAATGTGCAAAATCATCTTACATCTTAAGGAATGTCTAACCACTTTCTGCTTATTATTCTATGCTTGGTTTATTATTGAGCAGGTACAATTTGTTTTTAAATCGGTTTAGAAATTACATATTTTTCTCCAGAGAACTCGACTTCACACGTTTCATCCAGGCTGGTTATTTCTCTTGCCCAGTTTCCATGGCAATATCAGCCAAAGACGAGTATAGAAACGTGCAGACAGACGTTTTCCAGGAATAACTAATTGAAGCTCCGGAGGCATTGAAAAAGCTAGGAAACGTGTGCTTTTTCTAGTCGAAACAGATTTCTTCTTCGACTGTATTTATTGATATTTAATATTTGTTTTGGTCTTTATATTGGAAAAAAATCTAGATTGGATATCAGTGACAAAGGCAGATCTATTTAGTAAAATTCTACACTTTGTGCTCTGAGTGACATCATGCTGTTTTATTTATTTTACATTATATTTAGCATTCCTAATTTCATTTTATGAACCATTTGAAATAAAGTTTGCTGCAATTTAATTTCTACAAGTATGACCAGCATAGTCAATGTTTTGTTTTTGTCAGTTTCTTCATTATTTACTTTATGTCGCCTGTTTTGCTCCTTGTTGCATTAAATGGATAAATTAAAGTTGTGCTGCTTGCTGTGCTGTTGCTTCACCAATGTTTCAGGGAAATTAAGACAAAGTAAAAAACTGTTTCTAGCCATGAACACCACAAATCCATCCAAACCGTCTTTTCCTTAACATTCTGATCGTTTCTGCTATATTTATTCCAGTATTTATTTTCAGTTTGAGAGTTGCTATTTTTTAAATTGTGTTGTGCTTTCTCGCACAACAGCAAAGGAATTTTGATTCTGTTTTTACATGTCAACCAATTGATCAGATAATGTTTAAGTTATCTGATCAAATTTGTAATTCAGTATATTTATGTCTTTGTTTAAAAAAATAAACATTTTAAGTCAAGTCATGGCTGCTTTTCTGTGTCAGATCCGTATCGGTCGATCCTAAGCCTCAGTGGATCGGCACATTCCTAATATGTGTAAAATAGTACAACTTTAGTTGATTGTTTCTGCCCTACAAACAGATGAATCCGGTGGTAAACAGTGTAGGTCACCATGGTAACTGTTCCTGGTGAACCGCTGCTGTCTCTCTGAACTGTAACTGACTCCATGCTCGATGTTTCTTCTTTTCTTACCAGCAACTTCCACGATGTCTCCAGGAACGATGTCTCTGGCTCGGACTCTCTGGACGCTTTTCTTGTCCTGCCTGTAAACTTTCCCCATTTCAGGCTCATACTCCTTTAAAGCTTCAATGGCGTTCTCTGCATTTCTTTCCTGATGGACACAACAAATATTTTAGTTTTCTATAAAGGAAAAAGTAAGATTTGGATGACAAGATTGTGGTATGAAAATAAAACTGACAATAAATTCAAACATCCTCCAGTGACATTATTAGCATAACATTAATTAATATAGTATTTTTTGCATAGATAAATCTTCCTGCAGAACATGATAACCTACAATATAAGAAATGAGGAACAAAGGTTTGTGAGGTAAATATAATTATTAAAAGCAGATGTTGAAGTCAGATTACATCAGGTAGATGTTTTGCTTTAGCCTCTGCTGTAAATCAAATATTAACAAAGATGTTGGAGAAGCTGCTTCACTTCGTTTTTCAGCCTCACACTCCTGAAAGGGTGAAGCAGTAAACATGCAGGATGATATGGATATCTATTTTTTTAATGAGTTTTAAATTATTTTCCTGAATTAAAATTGTCACACTGTAATTAGTTATATTTTCCTGCTCTTTTGGGAAAAAATTGTTTTCAGTATCATGTAGCTTCAGCTTACAGAATAATTTAGTTAAATTTTATGTAATATTAATATAATCCACAACATAAGACATTTACCTGCCACACCCCAACGATAGCGTTAGCAATCAGGATGAGGAGGATGACGAAGGGTTCAACGAATGCAGTGATGGTTCCCTCCCCTTCTTCAAACCACGCCAGGGTCTACACAACAGGGCAGAGAGAAAGGTCAGAGTTCAGGAGCTGTAGGAAACTCCTCTCATTGGGAATCAATTGGAACAACAAACCTTATGATTAAAGTGTAACTAGTCAAGTGAGACATGTACAATGAAACAAATAATTAATCTGTTTAGGATTTTGTGTTCTAAGAACTAGAGATTAACTTAATCAATCATGATGCATCAGTTATTGAAATAACTGTCAAATACTTTAGTAATCGATCAAATGTAGTCGATAGACTCAAAAAGGCCATATGCTGAAAGAACAACATATTTAGAGTCTGAGCATTTTGATTTAAGATGAATAAAATGTATTTTTTTGTAAATATGTTCTACCTAAAACTCCTCAAGTGCCACAGTTCACCTGATTCACTTTCTATAAAGAGAATCCTCTAATAAGCACCTTTTGCTATCCAGTTATTGATCAGTTAACCTAAAAAGAATAATCAACAGATCATCCATATGCTGTATTGATAAGACAAGCAGGAAGGTGAACTTTTTCAGCTACAAATGATCAAGCATACCTTGATCATTTGATCATAAATGTTTACTTTCTTATTCATAAAATGATTTGAATCATTTGTTTGTTTGCATTTAAAATAGATTTCTAATGTTGTGAAAAATAAGCATAAGTGGCAAAATGAAAAATGTGCAGAATTTGCCAATTATTTTATCAGATTAATCGTCAGAATACATATATAGAGTAATCAATTACTAAAATAATCATTGGTTGCAGCCCTGATAAGAACATTTGTAAGTTTTTAATCCTGTGTTGAAGAAGCATAGAGGCTGTTCTGCAGAAACTCCTTTTTCCCAGGCATTTAAAGTGACTGGGTTTTGTTTATGCATGAATTTATCTGAAGAATCCGACTCTGACTCACCAAATGTTCCTAAATAACTGAAGGCGGCGTCAGGAACCAAAAAAAGCTGGATATGGACATGGATAATTAGGATGTTTGTTCTCTTGTAACTCCAACCCTAACGCTCTAACCAAACCTTACATTTCATGCTTTTTACTATCGCTGAGTTTTTCCTGCAGAACTCAACTAATACACATTATATTATAAACAAAAATACTAAACATACACAGTTGCTCTGTTTAAATATGACTGATTAGTTCTCCTTGAAAAGACAAACATGGCTGTGGTAGTATTTCCTTACAAAAGAAATGCATGCAGCCAGCAGCAGGATTCGAACCAGCAGATCTTCAAACTGTTCCAGGACCAGCTCCCAAAGCGACTTTCCTGCAGAGGGACAATAGAAAATAACAGCACAGTAAGCAAAGTTAACATAATAACACAAAATATGACTATAAAAATATACAATGTATGTTAGATTACCTTCTTCTGCAGGCAATTCTGCAATTTAAAGACAAGAGAAAAACATCAACAAAGCACCAACAGGCATTAAAAACAAGATTTATAAAGAATGCTTTGGAGGGAAATTTAGTGTTGCATACACAGCAGTGCTATCACTCTAACAAATTTGCTGGTTGATAAATTGTCCCAGAAATGATTGTGATAAATGAGAATGTTGTTGTTTTGAGAGTTAACATCATGATAATAGCATAACAAAACAACAAAGATTAATAAACTTGATTAATAATTTTGTGAAGGACACAACACTGGGGCTGGAATATATTTTTAAATAACAAAAAAATAAATAAAATAAAATAAAAATGCGACATAAATAGGATTAATGGATTTATTGCATCAGGCCTGGATGTATGTTTTAAAAAATTAACATGACTTTTGTAAATAAAAATCCCCATTTGTTTAAAAACTACGAGGATTATTGGTTCTGTTTCTTTGCAAATACATCAATGAATATTTACCGTTGGATCCCCACTTCTCTCTGTTCTTCTTCAGCTGCTCGCAGCTCAAACCTGTGGATTCATTGACATTGAAGAAACCCAAAACTTCCTCCACCGTTTTAGTGTGAGCGTTGTCCATCACTGCTGGGAAACTGAAAAACAATCAGTGATCAGGCTTTATTTAACGTTTCTACAAAGATATTCTATGTTTAAATACGGATTAGTGATATGGTCGTTACCTTAGCCTAACATGATATTAATAATCTTTGTCAACATTTAACAACAAGTGTGTGGAAAAACTTTAGCAGCATCACCCATTTCATCGTCATATATGTTCTTCAAAGCTGTAGTTCTGTAGAAGACAGACACAAACTGTCCTCCAGGACTTTTCTATATTTCGCTGAATTCATCTTTTTGTTATTGTTTTTTTTTTTCTCCAACTCTTACCACTTCTATCCCAAAGGAAAATAATAATAAAAATCAGAAAATAACTGCCAAAAAAAAAGGTATCCTACACCACATATGTTGATTATATTTCTGTTGTGACACCACTTTGCTGCGATGTTTCGTCTTATCCATTTTATTGTGTACCTCTTTTATTTATTTTTTGTTCTGTTATGTAATTGGTTATTTTTATTTTGCAGATAAATACCTCTGTTTGTTGGTCTGTAATGTTTGTTTTGCATGCACTAATTGGTGAATCTAAAAAATACATATATCTTACAGGGCCTGCTGCTGAGAAACATCACCGCATCATGATGCTGCCACCAACATGTTTCACAGTGGGAAAGGTGTTTTTCTGGCGATGTTAACCTCCTTATGTTAATGCACATATATTAATGCAATGGCTTATTTTATGGTAAATATATTTCTAATTGTCACAATTTTGTAGAAATCACATTGACAATAAATAATTTTTTGTAAAATAAAAAAGCAACACTTGATTAAAACGTAAAAGCAATAACAAATGGTATAATTAATGACAAGATTTCATGATGGTGTTTATTGTTATTGAAAGCCAAAGTCAGCTGTTGAACGGACGCTGAGCATCTCTAAAAATCAAAATCCCCCGACTCAGCTCATCATCACTGGTCACAAATACCCATAATATGATTACAGTAGTAATAACTGTCTGCTAGTTATTAATTTTAGAAAATCTATCAATCCAAATCAAAGTCTAGCTGCGCTTTAACTGAACAAAAGCTAGCGATATTTTTTTGTAAGACCTCTCGGTATTTGACACAATGACAGTTTAATATAGCAGCATAATGACCCAGTTACCGTGATGAAGGATTCTAGAGAGTTATGCTAGCTGCTAGCTTATGAGCGTCGATGCTGAATGAGTCAGTAGCTGTGAGGCTAACGAGCTAACGTGATGTCTAACCGTTAATCCTCCGGAGATGAACAGGTTGCTTACCAGAGCAGTCCGGGTGTTGTCTCAGCTCTCACTGTTCAGCCTGAAGGAAGGCAGGAGCCGTCGATGCACCATTAGTTTCACTCTAAATTAATCCCAGAGACCAAAGGAGTACTATTTTAAAATCATAAAATCGCTTCTTCTTCTTCTTATTATTATTATTTTAAACAAGGTCGCTTCTTGGTCACAAATCAAATCCTGGTACCATCAAAACTAAATCTTTGTGAAAAAAAAATGAATACATAAATAAAATTAAAACAGAAGTTTTTTAAAAATAAGGTGGCTCAAAACAGCTTGTTAGTGTAATAATATGTTATTTCTCCTCATCATGTCAGTAAATCTGATGTCAGCCTACAGCGTTCAGTGAAAACAAGCCGATAAAGGATAATAAAACACAAGTTCCGGTGAAAACCTTTCAAAATAAGAGCTGTGCCCGTTATTCTAAAATTCACATAAGATCCTGTTGTTCTTTTATTGTGACAGTCACATCGCGAAATAACTTAAAAGTCATCAATGAAAAACTGCTTCTGACTCTGCTTAACTTATAATAAACAGAAATAACTACGTCTAAAAATGAACCAATGACACACCGAGAAATCAGACCGTTGTACCATTTTAACCAATCAGCGCTTACTCATATCAACGTATAGCGAAAGCAATGAGACGGAAAGACACCGCGTCCCTCCAGCCTCAACCAACAGCGAGCTGTGCGACTGCTGACACTTGGGTGACATGTATGTGAACCAATCAGTGTCACGAAAAGTCTGGCTAAAAAAGAAAAGTTTACACACATTTTTTTTAACATTCTAAGCTGCTGTAGTATGTACAGCAAAATTATTCCTCACAATCAAAATTTCCCTTAATAAGATTAAATAAGTTATTTAAATGTGGCTTTTATTTTTTAAACCTGTTACATCAATTTCTTTACCCCAATATTCAACAGAGTAAAATATTTTTTTATTAAAAAATATAGCATAGATAAAAAAAGACGCATGTTGGTCCTGCTTTTCTTAACTTACAGGAATGTAAAGGAAAAATTAAACTTTGTTTTTAAATCATGTTATAAATGGAAATGTATGCCAATGTGATGATACCAAAGGAGAATAAAAGAAAATATAACAGATGAAGACACTTCCTGGGCATATTTTTTAAGTGGGAACTTCCACTACAGTACCAATCTTGTAATGCAAAAAGAAAGATACATGGTAATCTTTTATTTAAAAATAGATAATAAAACTTTTAATTGAAGCAGAATAAGAGAAACAGCAAGTGGCCATAAAAAACAAAATAAAAACATCCTTGACTTTCACAAAAGTCTGGCTCTTTGTCCTCTTCATGACGTTTTTCTCAGAAAGGATATTCTCTCCAGAGGCTGAAAGAAAAAAGACAGAAAATGCAAAAACTTTAAATTTCTATATGCAGGTATTATTTTCAGAAAAAGAGATTTTCAGTTTCTAATGCAGTTTTTCAAAGTTAATTTAGGAAAGCTTCATTTACAGAGGAATCTCACTGAGACGGGTCTGCTGCCACCTATGGGACAAACCGTGAATTGTTTTCATTTCTAGATCATTCTGGCTTTGTTACTAAAACTCTGACACTTTTAAGGCATGTAACATTTACTGTTAAGTAGATTTGATAAAAAATAAATAACAGGAACCATTCCAGTGCCATTATGAGAATAAAATAACTATTTGGACTCAAACTTACACCACATCTGCTTAAAAAATCGACTAGCTGCTGCACTTTAGCTTAATAGAGCTTAAATAAGAGGTGAGCTGTAAGTAGTTTAAGACTTGATTGCATGTTTCATTACAGTTATAACTTAAAAGCAGTGGTCAGAGGAAGCAAAGGTGTGTGTTCGTGTGTGTGTGCGTGCATGCGTGTGCGTCACCTCATGGAGTACTCAGGATCATCGTGTGTTTGCAACAGCAGCTCTTTGATTTCCTCAGGTGGGTTCAGACCATGAAGCTTCGCTCTCTCCCACCTCTGCATCCTGCTGATGCCTGAAAACAGACCAAAATTGTTTTGTCGACAAAATGCAACATGGTAGATGTTTCATTTAGAATAAACATATAATAAATACGATTTTTTTAATAACAGAGCTTTATTTTAAGGCTTCTACTATATGCTACCTGTGCAAGGCCCAAATCTCCAGTCCAGGTCAAACTGTTTGAGCTGCTGCATTTCCTCCTCTATGACAGGACATGCAGCATCTTCTGTTCAAACAAGAAGATTCAAAAAGAACTGAAGACAGGTTTGCATCAAAACAAGAGCAATAACAAATGTTTGCATAATAATGCAAGAACATATTCTCAAAGATCAATAAACATTAAATTCTAACAAACATTTGACACGGAAACTGGAAGATATTTTACATATCCAAAATAAAACAACAACAGAAACAACAAATAAATTTAATTATAAAGTGTCTGTAAACAAATAATTTTTGTTACCACAAGTGTATTTTATTACAGCAAATTTGAATGAGTCTTATCTTGCCAGTATGTTTGACTTTTAATTAGTACTGTATACTTTTAAGTTTTGATTTTGCAGGCCATTCGGTGCTGGTGCCAAGCTGGAGATCGGCACCAGCACCCCTCCCGACGCCGACGGGATAAGGGCGTAAGAAAATGGATGGATGATGTTTTCTCCAAATAGTACGGCACTTTGTTTTTCACCGAGCGTTGTTTCATATTGTCGGCCTCTCCAAGAGTCAAAAAGTGTGTTGATTGTAAGATTTATTTTAATGTATATTTTATATGTAAATATGTTTATTTGACCTAGACCTAAATTAACATATGAATGTAAACATTGTAAAATGATTAGTTACACACACATCTTAAGTTATTTGTGTTTCAGCTCTTTTGGCAGTGATACGTGGATGTCAATGCTAAAGTGAATGGAATGTGCTTTTTAAGGAATTAAATCTCATAAAATCATCAGTGAAGCTTCATCCTTGTTCAGAGTGGCATAACATATGTATCGCTTATTAACCCTATGATAGACTATTCTAGAATATCTGGAAGCTACCAAAACAAAGCTCTATTCTTTAAAGAAAAACAGTCATAAAACATTTGATTAGCACTGTAGAACATATTGTTGACATAAATCTATGCAAACTAATTTGTAAAAATAATGAAAGTTCCCATTAGCTAATGCAAACAGCAGCTTAAACCATGAGCGTTGCCTCACCTTGCTGTGCTGGAGGAGGCATGGGACTCTTCTTTCGCTTTCCACCTCTCCTTGATTTCTTCAACACTTTAAATGAATCGGTTATCAGTCCACGTTTTGTTGTCATGGTGATGATCTAGAAAACACACATATCAATGAAATTACCTCTAGCAGATCGGCTGCATGACTTAATAAGCAGATTTTAATCATTTCGTAAAGACAGCTGGTTAAAAACTTTACCGAAGAGTTCTATTACCTGTCTCATACTGTGATGCACCAAAATTATGGAAATCAGAGAAACATGTAGAAGATTTGATTCCTTACTACAGGTTAACAGCTGATTTGAAAAAAATGGAATCAAATACAGAAAAAAATATAGAAAGCAAATATTATTTCTTTTCCATGTAATGTTTGGTTTTGATTCAAAATTTGTCTTTCACTTTGGATATTTCTACTCATTTACTAATATGTGATCTGCTCCTGTTTAAAATTATTCTGATCAGACTGGTGAATTATTGCTTTACCTAACATGTTATTAAGTTAAACCAGGTATTTAGATTATCTAAATTATGTTTGTAAACTAAATTAACATTTCCAAAGATAGACTGAAAGTTTATTAGTTATTACTCATTATGTTAGTGTGACTAGTGTTTAACTTAGGCTTTCTGAAAAATAGAATTTACCCCTCACAAAATGTAAAACTGTTGAATATGATATAGTTTGTGACACATACAGATGCTGCTAAAGACTTAATTAGATTCATCTCTGAAACATGCTGTGCCAAACAGAGAAAAACATTTAAATAATGGAATCAAATACTGAGTTAAGATTTGATGCACTTTTATGGATAAAATACTTCAATAAGAGTAAACCCAGGTTTCATTTCCAGACGTATAATCAAATAATAAAACAAGAAAAAGAAAGGGTTCGTAATACGTTTGTAATAATCTAGCTTTCCATTAATCCTTTTGAATTTAAATTGTAGTTATTAAGGTAGTAGAGGGAAGATATTGCGCTGCTACACTTTATTTTGTTTGACTCAGACTTTAGTTAAGCATTAATTTGTTATTACAGCGTTATACTCCCGCTCCGAGATGTCAGTAATCTGATTTAAATAATTAAGAAAACAATGAACGACGTGCATTTACGGAGAACACAAACAGATCCCGGATGCACATCAGCACCGCTTTTAAGCTCAACTTTGAGTTGCATATTATGCACTCACCTTATGTTCACGACTTAAAAGATTTTTTAGTGTTTATTCTCGGTTGATAGTGTTTAAGGCTCCACTTTTCTGCAGAGGAAACGAACCAAAACAACCACCCGTTCAAATTCTTCTTCTACGGTCGTCTCGCCAGTCCACGCCTCTGCTGCCACCTGCTGGAATCCCCTGACTGCAGCTGTTTATATTCAATTGAGAAAGAAAGATTAAAGACAAACTGAAATCTCATTAAAATATAAAGTATTACTGTTTAAATAACTACACATTTTTACATTTTTTGCTAGGAAAAAGCTATTTTCAAACAGGCAGGTCCTGCTTTTATTGCTCCGAACTGATATATTTTGACTTTTTTTTTTAGATAAAAATTTTACAAATTTGCAAAAACATATGTTTTAACTATAGTTTCCTTTCCAACAAAAGAAAATTTAACCAATTTATTTGTTTAACTAAACTATTAGATGATCAAGTTTGTACATCAAAACAAAAACATCACGTGTAACTTTCTGTAAAAATATGAAATTTTTTGGCTTAAAATTAGTTTGATTTCACAATTTTGACATATATTATATAGGTAATATTAAAATATAAAAAAATTCCAAAAAGGTAATTATAGTCAAAAATATGCTTGAAACAACTCACAAATGTTTTGAGAAAAAAACACTGTACATGATAAATTTCTCTTCAGGACGATGCCATATTTCATACTGAAGCTTTAAACCATGGTTTATAGAACTAAATTGGGGCCATAAAATGTATTCAAAAGAAAAACAAAAATTGAAACAGAAAAATTATTATTTTTAAGTGTTTTCAGTTTCATATGAGTTTTTAAAGTTATTTTCAAACTTTTCTGAAAAGAATAAAAAAAAAACACCTATATTTTCGTTTTATATATATGTATATATAAATAATATATATATTTTAAATACTTTTAAAATATGGCCCCTAAATTGGGGCCATTTTGTTTTGAAGAAACTTTATGGCCTCAATTTAGCTCCATAATTATTAAATAGTTGCGTGTGTGAAGGGGGAGGGGCATGCTGGTTTGAAACCTCTCAGCACTATTATGTATAAAAGTGGCAGAAAATGTTATCTGAGATACATTAAAACTTACTGGATCAAATTAGATGGTATTTTAAGTTTGTGTGAGCAAATCAAAGTGGCAGAAAATCACAGAAACCTCAATCCATCAGTCACTGCAGAGGGTTTTACAGTGCAGTTCATCTGAATTCCCATCAGCTCTCCCAAAGTGGTTGAATTATAATGTCCGCTGACATGATCTCTGTGGTTGATGTTTCAGTCCTGGATGGAAGTGCTGACTTTAATGGAGACGTTGGTCATGCTGCTGGAGGCTGCACTAATGGCAGCCTCCAGCCTCACTAATGGCTGGAAGGAGGTCAAAAGATGGACAACGTCCTTTTCTTCCCTCCTCCCTTTCTCTGCTGTGGCTTTAATTCTCCAAATCAATACAAATCTCTTTAGAATGGCTTGTGTAGTACAATTTTGTCTTTTGTGTCTCACTAATACTTTTGTTATCACGGATCGCATTCAAATGAAGCTTTATATGAGTGAGAATATGAGCGTCCCATGCATTTTACTCATTTTAATAAAGACTTATCACTGTGTTTCGTAATGAAAGCTTAAGATTGAAAGATTATATTATGTAGAGAGTTTGTTTCTAAAGCTGTTGCAATAAGCAATTAATCATTTAATAACATAATAAACTAAAATGAGCTCAGTAATTTCCATTTTGATGGTTGATATTATGTTTACCTACACTTCATAATCCATTTTATTTATGCTCACTTTATTGTTTATGGATGTTTAATTTTTAGGACATTTATCATTTCTCCCAGTTCCAGTTCAAAACGTTATTTACAAAATCGAAGTTTATTGATCTTTGAGAAGTCAAGCTTATTATGCCATCTATATTACAGGAAAATAGTCTCAAAATAGCAATATCATTGTTTATCACAATAATTACTGGCATAATTTATTGTGCAGAAAAATTTGGTATCCTGATAGGCCAGCCCTTGAAAACTGGGTTTGGAAACCCCTGATCTAAAATAAAAACAATAAAAGTTATACCATGTCTACAAAAAATGTTGACATTATAATTTATGTTGTCTAAAATATATTAGTTTAGGTCCAATAGGACTTATTTTATAAAATAAAATGGAGTGGATTCTAAAAATGAAAGCAGAACAAAGAGAAAAACATAGAAAAATGCAACAAAGAAAGAAAATAAAGAAAAAAGAAATTAAAAAATAAAAAAAAAAAAGAAAAAAAATCTAAGAAAAGGAAGAAAAACAGAAAGAAAATTATTTTAAAAAATAAAATAATTGTAATAAAAATGTAAAAATGTAATAAAAAATTAAAGTAATTAAAAAAATAATTAAAAAGTATTAATAAATGTCTTAAAAATCAGAATTGTACAGCCAGATTACACTACAGTAGAACATTTTCATATGAAAGAAAAATCACATTTCTTTATCCAGCACTTTTGACTGCTGGATAAAGTAGCTGCTTCATAAACAGCAACAATAACCAGAAACCAAAGATGCAGCTAAAAACGTAAAACTGCCCGGCTACAGAAATAATGATGTAGATATCTTCTGCAGCGAAAGAAAGAGAGAGAGAAAGAAATAAAAAGAAGGAGGACTCTATCAGCTGACAGGCTTTTATCCAGTCCTAACTTGTGATGTTTAATGGAGGCATTCAGTGGTTCCTGATGGCATTAGACTGAAAGGCGCTGTAAGTGAATAAGTGTGTAATGTTATATTCTCGATATGGTTAGATGTGTGTATTAGGATGTGGAGACTCATCCATGGCGCTAATAGCTGTCTTTTACACAAAACGACTTCTCCTCTCAGTGTGGTCTACTTCTCTCTCTTAATGGACATTCTGTGGTTTCTGTTTCCCTTGGCTGCATTTCGTCGGCTGTTTAATGGAAACTGTCCTAAGAAGTCCTGGAAAAATCTCAGCAAAAGAGAAAAAAATAAGGTTTTAATTTTTACTAATCTAATAAATATTAGCTAAAAGAAAGAAAAACAAAAAAGTCCAAAAAACTGCAGCATTTTGCAGGATTTAAAGCTAAAATTAGCAGAATTTTATTGATAAAACTAATATAAAGAGTATGTAAAACTAATTTGGACTTCCTTATATATTTGCTGCATTGTTTATTCTCCATGAGTTTGTGTGTTTTGGTTTTTGGATTATTTGAACTTTTTTATTATTTTGACGTCAATGTCAAGATTCTTTTGTTGTCTTCTGTTCTTTATGCTATGTTCTGATTTTTTTTTGTTTTGTTGTTTTTGATTGTTTGTTGCTTGGTGGTTCCTACTACTGACTAAATGCAACCACAATCAGACTTGTGTTTGAACGTTGATGTCACGTAACAGCACACCGTTGGTAGTAACAATGGATGGAGCCATTTGTGGATCAATTTCAAAGTTATCAAGTAATTGTTGAATCATCACAAGATTTCAACAAGATGAAGAAAGGTAGAAAAAGAAAGAAAGAACGAAAGGACAACTTTTATGAACTTTTGTAGAAAAGTCAGTCTGGATGCGTAAGAGTGGTGGGATGGATGAAAAAGTATAATTTCCACTGGCATATTATTTCATTTATAGCATGGGAAAAATGTCATGTTATAAATGAAATGGCACTAGAACTTTTTAATGAATATTAAGAAGTTATTGACTTTGTATTAAGATATTTGCATGAGAAAGTAGGTCAAAATTACCTGTTAAAACTTTGTGTTTTTGCAGCTAAAAATGACTGGATAATATGAAGAAAGTGATAAATAACACTGTGCAACTGTGTAACTACCAATTTAACATGAACAAGTTTTAATCTCTTTCAATTATGTTTCTTAGGTCATAAATACCTTTGTATATTTCTAATGGAATAAATATTAAAGTTAATACATTATGAAACACTGATTTGTGAATTGTAAGTTGTAAATTAAATGTTAAAAGACTCGGAAAAAAATTACTTGTGCATGTTTCTTTTCATAATTAACATAAAAATCTTTCTTTTCCCTCTCAAGTTAATCATCTTTTTGTCTTAATTAATGTTGCAATCTATTCTGTTCAACTTAATTTTTTGGCTTAAACCAAAACTACTCAAAACTGAAAGACCAAAGAATGAAAAAGAAAATAGAAGTGGCTGAAAGTAAGGTTTGTATCTAAAATCTGAGCCTCGTGTTAAATTAAAATTTTTTTCTGACCACTCCCTGATGTTCCTCATCAGCACCAAAATTGACCAGGGTGCCTAAACTTTTATGAGGGTGCAAATACTCTTTTTTAATACTTATCATTTTGCTAAGTTTTAACATAGGAGGCTTACCCCTCTTTAGTTTCTTAAAGCTTAGTGAAGCTCATACATATACTTATACCCAAATAGATTTCTTTTAGTGTTATATTAGAGAAACAACTAAATCAAGGTATTAATACTTTTATTTGAAGTCTGATACATACTTATTTTACAGTTACCATGTGTGCAAAAACAAATTAAGTTGTTAGCAGAAAGTAATAAGAGAAGTGTCTGTATATACAAAGAATCGAACAGGAAGATTCCTAGCAGAAGTGTCTCGTTTCAATGCCTAAAAAACAGGATGTTGCTTAGACTTATACATATAAGTTAAAGGTTGAAGTAAGGTTGAAGTTTCAACACCTATGGAAAAGAGGAACCATCAACTAGAACATCTGCACACTGGTCCGCTTTGGTCTAACACCTTTTCCTTTTGAACTTATTCTGAACTCTCACTTCTTGTTTATTTTGAACTCTGTCAGACAGTTCTTGGAAAGAACTGTGCAAAAAGTCCACACCTGCGTGCGTGGTACGGAAAGAGCTGTATACAGAGAGGATGTTTCCTTGTCCAACTTAGAGTTGACTTCGACAAGCTGACTTAGAGGCTGTCAAGCGCTTCCATCTGCAGATGTTAAATAAAGTGTTTGTTCCTTGAAACTTTGAATCTCAGCAGCCTTAATCCGGAGGACAATTTAAACTTTTCTCCAACACTCGTGAGAGGAGAGGATGTGGATTAAAATTTAGCTGGATGGTTTTGACTGAAGGCTGCAGAATGGCCTGAGTGTGTGCGACCACAGCGCACTCAGCAGAGAGAGGAGGCGTCTTATTATTGGCCTTTTAGGAGATCTGTCAGGTTGGCTGCCAGAAGGAGGAAAGCCTGGCTGGATCACGGCTCACATAAAAGACAAACACTGAATCAGAAGGATCCTCATTTATTCTCTTTATCATCGAGATGTTTGACGTCTGCAGGAACAGGAAGAGAACAGAGACAGAGGAAATTTAGACCAATTAACAGCTTAATTGAGCCTTTTTTCATTTTATTTTATTTTTGTCTTTTTTGCGTTCATTTTAATCTTAGAATTACTTTTGAGACTGTCCAATACAAATCTATACTCTGTAAAAAAAATCACCAAGGTTATTTTAGTTTTTTTTGTTACATTTTTGTATTTTCCATCCACAAACTGCCAAGATGTGGTCGTGTATAAAGAACTTCTTCACTTATGAAACAACAAAGTCGGTGGTTGTGAAAAGCTGGACTATCGGCATCATCAACCGGATTGTTCAACTTATCATCATTTCTTACTTTATTGGGTAAGTGTAAATCATTTCACTAATTACTGCAAAGCCTGAATAATTAAATGATATGTTGCTAAAACAGTTAATTTAAAATAATTGTAAAACTGAATTTACTGAAATGTTAATGTTTCGCAGTAAATCCATTTGAATGTCTGCAGATTTTAGCTTGTCTGGTTTAACGTGACTCTTCAGCATAATTAGTCATAAACAGATACTTCAATTTCCTTTTATTAAATGATGGGTAGCTACACTTAAGGTTTTAAAGCGTAAAGCAGTGTCAGTTCCTCGCTCTAAGATTTCTGTCAATACAAATGCATTAGCAGTGATTTAAGTGCTGCGTCTAACCGCTCACTTTAACACAGCTGAGCTTCAGAGAAACTGAAATTAAAATAAATAGAATATGCTTTTCAAAACTCATTGTGTTCCATTGTTGTTAAAGCTTTTAGAAAAAGCTAATTTCAGGTGGTCAAAATGCAAAAATATTAAATTTTACCAGGTATTTTTAGTTCAGTTTCTAATGCAAATATTTTAGTACACTTGAAATAAGACAAAACTAATTTAAGAGTAACTTTTATGCAAGATACAACAGGTTGTTTTAAGTTAATAATTCCTTAATATTGCCAGATTATTTCACTTATGACAAGACATTTTTCCCATGTTATCAGGGAAATAATCTACCAATGAAACTAGTACCATTAAAAAAATCAATATTAAGGAGATTTTCTTAATTTAAAACGATCTTCCTTTAAAGTTATTTGTCAGTTATATTGCCTTATTACAAGTGTTTTAAGATATTTGCACTAAAACCTAAACCAAAATTGCTTGGTAAGATTTAGTGTTTTTACAGTGCACTGATACCTGTTCAGGTTTACAAACAAAACCTGAATTGAATTAATTGGTCGTTTAGAAAAACAAATGAACATTTATAAACTTAAGTTTGCTCAATGCAAAAAGCTGTAGATCATTGTTCTGTAAAAAGACTTTTACAGTCTTTTACATCTGCCCTCCCTCTGGAAAAGATTACATATGTAGGGCAAACAGGATTTATTTGAGTTCATCTGGGATCCCTTCATTATGTCTGACGGGATCCCAGATGAAAAACACGTTAACTGCAGTTCCCAAAGACAATTCTATGAGAGGACATGCACTGCTGAATTTAACATCTAAAATAAAGATGATATGTGGAATTTGTGATGAGTTGCATTATAACCAGAATTGTGAAAGGCATTTTGTTGATTTCTGTTTGTATTTTATTTGGCCTGAACACTAATACTACTACTACTGCCATACTTTGTTCAAGCAATGTTCAGCAATGTTTAAGCTGTTTGTCTAAACTGCTAAAATTCCAATAAAGATATTTTAGGGGAAAAAATTGGGTCATTTAGGAATGAACTGACTCAGTTCAGCGTCACAGTGCTGATACTCCAGCTCTCGTTAATGATTATTGGACTAAGTGCTAAATGGAGATTATTTCTAGTCAAACTGCCTTGTCCAGTGGGACGTCATCATGTATAATCAAATCCACAACTTCCAGATTTGCTGCTATTCTATTTACTACAGTCACTCTTTGTGATCTATATGCCAGCAGCTAAAATCTGTGAATACTTGAGAACTTCTCTATAAACGCATATAGCTGCCTACTTTAATAGTTTAAACACCAAGTATATCTTGTACGTATTCATCTGAAATCCCTGTTTTCTTTTGCACATTAATATTAAGTAGCAGTGGCAGAAAAATTTATTCATGTTTATTTAATTATTTATGCTAATTGTATGTATTTATTATCAATGACTTTGTTTGAGGTGATGTTTTGTTTTGGTTGTAGTGCAGTTGTGTCCCCTCTTCCATAACAAATTTCCCCCATGAGAGACTAATAAATTATCTTATAATAAGTACTAAGATTGGTTACCATAGCAATGCAGATGTAGCATGGAGCTGTAGCTACGTTTCCATTACACTTGCACTCAAAACTGTTTTGATATTCCACTAATGTTGAAAAAAAGAAATTGCAGTTTATTGAAGGAACGCAACTGAAATCACATATGAATAAGTTTGTTCATGCGACAAATCATTTAAGAATATGCCTCACCATCATCCTCTGACCACTTCCAGTCGTCTTCTTTGTATTTTCTGCCAGTAGAAAAATACAACTTATTTGCTGGATCTAATTCCAAGCAAGTAATTTAATCCAGAATGTGTTTTTCAACTCCTCTTTCTTCTATTATGATCCTAAGCTTATTTCATAAAATAATCTCACTGTCACATTCTTGGTGCCAACAAAATAAGATTATTTTTTGAATAAAATGCAAAAAATTAACAGATTTTTTTAACCAGTGCAGAGTAATTACTCTAATGCAACACTGCTTAGCAACAATGTTCCAGCCTATGAAACAAGGATACACTGATACAAATATTTGGACCAATAGCCGATATTAATACTGATATTTGCCAATGTCAGAATGATTACACATATTTCCATTAACTTTTAACCCTGTCAAAGAGCCACGCTGCCTTTATGCTTCAGTTAAACACACAATAAACATAAACACATGCTGCATCATAAGAAATAAAAAATACAATTTCAGTGCTCTTGCAGGTAGAATGGGGGGCTGAATGTTGTTCACCCCGGGCACTGAAAAAGCTAAGAGAGTACCTGCATCTAACAGTGTGATTCTAAGAGTGGACTACCTAAAATTAACAGTAGCAATCGAAGAAATTACTTCAGTAATAGTGGAAAAGTATTTGGAAAAAAGTCTACTGAATAGCTGAGCAAATTATCAATCATTTAATATTTAAAAATTACATCATCAGGCCAACTGAAATATAAAGAAAAGTGGAAATTTTGGTATTTAAAGGACAAAAATAACAATAATTAATATAAGTGACAAAAAAATATTTGCCATTCAGTGGGTAGAAAATCCAAACATTTTACACAAATAAGAGTAAAAATGCTTCATAATAAAATTACTCAAGTAAAAGTAAAATGTTCAGCATAGTAAAAATACTCCTATAGTACATCTTTTCAAAAAGTTACTGAAGTAAATATAAATGAGTAAATGTAACTAGTTACTAGTTACCCAACTCTGGTGATTTTAAGTTGGGTAAGTTTCTAACCTGCTAATGGGCTTCAAAAGTCACTTAGCCTGATGTTTATTTCAATTAATTCTGATGTTAAAATGTTTATTTGTCACATTTTCCCTGTTTGTGTTTTCAGTTGGGTGTTTCTCTGGGAAAAGGCCTATCAGGTGAGAGACACAGCCATAGAGTCGTCAGTCATGACAAAGGTCAAAGGCTTTGGAAACTACAACAACAGAGTTATGGATGTTGCAGACTATGTCACGCCTACGCAGGTATTTATCAGTACATTTAAGTAATTAAAGATTCATTAAAAAGATGAGGTGCAAAATCCATGTGTTTTTTCTACAGGGAGGTTCAGTCTTTTGCATCATCACCAAAATGATTACAACAGAAAACCAAGTGCAAGGATACTGTCCTGAGGTCAGCTGCTGTTAAATTCACTTCTGAATTAACGTTTATATTAATGACAGGATCCAGTGTTCAAATATGGGAATTAATCATCTGAGCAAAAAACAACTTATGCATAAGATTTATTAAAACGAGGCAACATAATTAGGCATTTGAAAAGAGGGAAGCAGCTTATAAACGTCTGGAAAATCATCATTTCCAAGGCCATGAAGAAAATACTTAAAGTTGAAGTTTGTCACTTTTTTAAAAATATGTTTTTCACATATTTGTTGAAATTATCACCATATTGAGACAGACCTGTGAAAAGATCTGTCTCATTCACTTCATTCCTGAGTTACTATCTCAAAATGCACCACTCTGGACCAAAAACAACCAACCAGAGTGAGGATGTGGGCCAGAACGCTGTAAATCAATCTCATGAACGCGCTGCTCAATGTGCAAATGACAGAGAAACAACTTACAGTTACAGAAATACAGTTTATTCACCGTCATTGGTGGCCATGCTAGCTAGACTGAGTATTAGTGAAAGCTTCTGCTAGCTGCAGGGTGATGGAGAGCGCTAAGACCCGCCTCCTGTCTCTGATTGGCTGTTGCTAGTTAACACTGGCAGAACTGAGTATGAAATTGTGAAGAAGAAAGATTATACATGATTTCAATACATTTTTTGCAAGTAAAACCTGGAAAGTGCGGTGTGCAAAAGTATTCAGCCTGCCTTTTCTCTGAGTTGCCAGACGATGATTAAATAGAGTAAATCTGTGTGTAATTTAGTATTAGTATTAGCACAAATACAGCAGTTCTGTTAAAATTGCACTGGGTTAGCAGTTCTAATCATTTAACACATTTATAAAAAGTGCAAAATACTTGTCCTAACATTATTTAATCAATTAATCAATCAACTTTATTTGTATGGCAAATTTAAGCAACAAGACCCATACTTTACATCATAAAAACACAATAAATAGTTGTGTTTTTAAATCTTTCCATGTTATTCAGACTGAGAAATTCCACTGTACCACAGACAGTGACTGCACAAAGCGTCGTCACCAACCAGGAGGATATGGTAACATGTTAAATTAAATTTTTTTATGATATGAAACTTTAAATATAATCATGATAGTATTTGTTTTGAAGTTCCTTTTACATTGGTTGTACTCCTGCTTAGGAATCTTCACAGGGAAGTGTGTTCCTTTCAAGGTCAACGTCTCGATGTGTGAGATTAAAGGGTGGTGTCCTGCAGAGATTGACACCATCAAGACGTGAGACAATACTTTGCATGTCATTTATTTACTGATATTTTTTATGTGTATATTCTATTTGAAGAACCACTTTGGAACGTTATTATTGTTGGTGATTTGTTGAGCAGTAAAACATCCAGATATCATCAACTATGCAGATGATACGCAGCTCTACATTACAATGAGAGTGACTCATAACCAAAGAAGCTACTGCAGGAACTTTTTAGAGTCAACACAAAGCTACAGTTATAACAGCTGGAAATTAGAGATCAGGCCTGACATCTTGGTGTAGTGATGAACTCTGACCTGAACCTTCAAAGACACATAAAGACAGTTTACAAAGTTGGTCTTCTATCACCTGAAGAACATTTCTGAAGTTTAAATACTATTGTCCCAGCAAGATCTAAAGAAAATCATCAATGCATTTATCTTTAGTTGCATTGATTACTGCAACCCTAAATGTGTTTCAATTAACCATAAATTTGCGTAAATTGAAATTATGAAAATAAATTTGCTAAATGGAATTACGGCAAGATTGAAAAAACTATTGTTTTGATGAAAAGCTTCAGCTCTGTGGTGGTTTTTCAGCTGGATAGAAACAAATGCATTTCACAAAACTGCAACAGAAACACTTTTTTTGCATCACATGAGTGAAATGATCACCAGATGTTACTACTGGAGAAAACAACAAAGAAGAAGATGACAGGAAGTGGTTTTGTTTTTGTTTTTTCTGGCTCCATCAGAGCTCTTACAGCATCGCAGGTCTTAAAAAAGTACGTGTCATTCCAACATTTTGAATTCATCGTTCTTCTGTAAAATTGCTCTGATTGCCTGACAGATGATGAGCGCTAGCGGTAAATTATGAATATATCTCATCGTAACTGTTTACCTCTGTCGCTGCCATGACTTTTAATGACTTATTCACGTGTGATTTTTATTTAATTTCTTATTTAATGGAAACACAATGATTGCAAAATTGTGGGTTTTTTTACATCAGCAGAAGATTTGCACATATTTGTAGTGGAAACACAGCTACTGTTTTAGATTCTGCCTGCGTTGAAAAAATTATGCTCAGTTTTAACAACTTTAGGTGCATTTCAGATTTTAAACTGATCAAAATAACTTGTTTCAAAACAAGCCTGTTCGATTTAACCCCTGGAACTCATGGAAAACATTTGTAAATAACCAAATAGTGAAGTTATAATGCATAAAGGGTTCTATCATAAGTGCAGAATTAGAAGAAATGTTTTGTTACATATATTTCAATATCATTTATACACTTCATTTATTTGCAAGCTTTGCATTGGACATTGTGATGTTGTGACAATCTGTTGATATTTTTTTTTCTGAAACTCCATCTCTGAGGCTTCAGAAAAGTTATAATGTGTTTGTTTTCTCTTCTCAGCGAACCCATGAACGATGTGGAGAACTTCACAATCTTCATAAAGAACAGCATCCGTTTCCCAACTTTTAACTACACCAAGTACAAAACCTTTCATATTATTTTCTGTCTGTATCTGATATTAACTCACATCCTAGGTCAGTGGTTCCCAAAGTCGGCCCTTGAGGCCCGGCATCCTGCATGTTTTAGTTCTGTCCCTGGTTTAACACACCTGGATCAAATGATGACTCATTAGAAGGTCTAAGAAGAACATTGACAAGCTGAAAAGTTGTTACTACCACCAGGGAGAGAAGTAAAACATGCAGGATGACGGGCCTCGAGGACCGACTTAGGGAACCACTGTCCTAAGTGATGAAATTATAACTGGAGAAAACAGACCACTAGTACTTGTGAATTAATGTTAGTTATGACTGAATATAACTGAATATAACCCAGGCTAGATCACGTTTTCCTTTTGGATTTATTTCACCCAGAATACAGATAACCAAATGTAGAGGTGATGATTTAACATGAGTGCTGTCTTTCTGCAGAGGGAACTTTCTTCCATCAATAACTAAAGAGTACATCAAAAATTGTAACTTTAACAAAGAAAAGGACATCTACTGCCCTATCTTCAAAGTGGGGGACATTCTTAAAAATGCAGAGCAGAACTTCACTCAGCTGGCAAATACGGTAAAAACAACAATTGCATTTTTTAAGGGGGTTCAATTAAACTTGTGATGTTTGCTGCACATCTTGTGATCTTAAAATATGACCTACTAAGCATCCTTGAACAGATTAGGTAAAACTGTCTTATACAAAACATGTTCCTTTAATTTTTTTGCACAAAATAATTCTTAAATAATTATGTAAGACTAATTATTAAATAATTAATAATTATTAACAATTATTAATTATTAATGTATTAATAATTGGTTATTAATTAATTATTAATAATTAACTGTTATTAATTAATTACTAAAATCTCAGATGAGATTTTAGTTTGCTAATTTCTTTCAAATTGGACTGTTTTCGGGCATCTTTAGATCCAAGAAAGCTGCTGCTGGCCACATTACTCCCCTGACCCACTGACTCAATATGAAAATAGCTGCAGACAGATGCACAATTATACAACCATACATCTTTGAAAAGCAGAAGTAGAGCCTTCAAACAAGAATGTAACAAGTGGTTTCTGAGTGAAAAGAAAAAGAAAAACACACATATACTGCGCATACTGCAGTAAGACCACCTCACCAAAATATGACGGAGGTCCTCTTAGGTTGCTAGGTGACAGGGTGGGTTTTTCTGGGGTTGCTAGGTAACAAAGCAGCACCCATTGATTGTGATTTTAATTCTGGAGGTTTTAGAAATGGCTAATTTTCCAGACATCAAAAAAATTTAACTTATTGCCAAAAAACAGCTGGGTGGTTTTTTTTTTAGTTCTTGAGCTGTTTTATGAAGCAGTAGAAACCCAAAAATGTGCAAATGTGCAAAATGTCAATTTTGTGTAATAAATCCCCTTTAAATGGAATCCACACAGCTAATTGTTTTAGCCTTAAAACAAAAAACCCTGAAACCTTTGAAAAAACCTGAAATAGTACAAACAGTGTAAACTGCAATCTATAATGTTTACCTACACGTTTATTATCCTGTGATAAAAATTTAGAAAGTTAGATGAAATATCCCATGCAATGTTTGTAAAGGATTTTAAATAGTAGCTGTGGTTTAATTTAAAGAAGTCAGCATTTCACATGTTGATCATTTAGAATGGCCCTGTCAGCTCATTAGGTTAATTTTCTTATTAGTTTTTTTCTGTTTATTCTTATATTCCTTCTCTGTTAGGGTGGAGTGATTGGAATAATGATCAGCTGGATGTGTGATCTGGATAAATCAGATGATGAATGTAAACCATCGTACTCATTCACCCGACTCGATGCCATGTCGCAGCAGAGCAACGTTTCTCCTGGGTACAATTTCAGGTGATTTAAGTTTCTTTCATAATTACCAACCAGAAAACTCAGTTGCATAGTTTAGACTAGCATCTTACTTTTGCGCAAAATTTTTTTTAACCCAGAATGTTCTTGGTACAGTGTAGACAACATATAATTCTCATCCTTTAACGTAAGTTAAATTAGACCTAATCATTTCATATTTAATGCAAAACGTTACTATCAGAATTAAATTACTTGTGAAATATTTTTGCCAATTTGTCAAATTTTTTTCAAAGCAAATTAGAATTTTCAGCATTAGACATATTATTTTAATGTTATTTATTATTAATTGGGTTAAATGTAAGAAGTAAATATGCTGAAATATTTGTATGTTTGTATTTGTTTGCACAGGTTTGCAAAATACTACAAGATGGAAAATGGGACAGACTACCGCACTCTGGTCAAAGCTTTTGCCATTCGATTTGATGTTATAGTCAATGGAAATGTGAGTATATATTTTAATATTTGAAAGCAATTTATTCCAGGAATCTTTCTGTTACATGATTAGAGACATATGTTGTCCTGTTTGCATAGTTTATGTTTGTTCAGAACAAGTGAGTGGGAAACTGTGGATCTTGACAAAAATCTTTGTTTTTAGGCGGGAAAATTTAACATGATCCCAACAATCATAAATATGGTGGCAGCATTCACATCAGTGGGAGTGGTGAGCTAAACTCTTATAATTTACACTAATATTATGCAAGACATTTGTTTATATATTACATAATTTTCTACCAAATTACCAGAATTTTAAAAAATTACTTTTTGTAACCTCAAAAGTCTTGTTTAATTAGGGCCTTACGAGAAATGCAACAATCCATTATTACAAAGGCAGATCTATTTAGCGTAATTCTAGGCTTCATTTTTTACATTACATTTAGAATTCCTATTTTCACTTTCCGAACCATTTGAAAGAAAATGTTTGTTTTTGTACATATTTTACTATTCTGGTTGTCAGTTTCAGTTTCTTTATAATTTATTTTTATAGTGGCTGTTACTCTCCTATTTCACTGGCTGAACAAATTAACACTGTTCTTACATATGTGACCAAGCTTGTGAAGCTGTTGGTATATTTAAATGTCTTTTACTGATTGAGAGTTATCAAATAAATTTTAATGCAGTACAATAATGTCTTTATTTTAAAAGGGAAACATTTTAAGTCAATTCAATTCTCTTTTTCTGTCAGATTGACCGACACTAAGCCTCAGATATCGGCATCAGTGTCAGAAGTGAGAAATTTGGATCGGTGCATCCTTATTTCTTACAGTTTCTTCTTCTATTATTAATACTGATATTCTCATTGTTTATTGTGTCGTTGTTGTTTTCTAGGGCACAGTGCTTTGTGATATAATACTGCTAAACTTCCTGAAGGGTGCAGAGCAGTACAAGGCTAAGAAGTTTGAAGAGGTAAAGTAAAACTTCATAAAGCTGCAGGATATAACTTTTATTAAAAAATATGTTCTTTAGATATTTGTTAAAATTGTTTCGACGTTGTGACAATTGTTATGAAATGGATAATCTGTGAAAAGATCTATTTCCTTTACCTCCCATTTGTGCTACTATGGACCAAAAACAACCAATCAGAGCCAGGGGGAGGGTTTTAGGCTAATGACGGAGATCTATTTAAAACCGTTAATTTACCATTATCGGTGGCTATGCTAACTAGCTTTAGCGTTCACAACAGGCTATGCTAGGTGCGGCGTAGCAGAGAGAAAGAGGGGAAAGTGATTGACAGAGCTAAGCCCCGCCTCCTGGCTCTGATTGGTTGTTTGTAGCTACTACTAGAAACAACCGATCAATCAGGAGATGGATTTTTTTCCCCTCATTCTAAAGTAACATAGTGACAGTTTCAACAAATATGTAAAAAGATGATAAAATCTTATCATGAATTAATGTAGACTGAATGCCTTTTGTAAAAAAAAAAAAAAAGCTTTCTCCTTGTCATTTGTACAGGGCCGGCCCAAGCCTTCATGGGGCCCTAAGCAAAATTTGATTTTGGGGCCCTTTAGTTCTGCTAACAATGTGGTCTGGCTGCAGCCAGCAGTCCGATCATTAGATCATTCACACATCTGCTATAAACTTATTGCATCTCTGGCAGTGCTCTTTACATTATGTATAATATAGGATACATTTATTGGCCAACTGATTTATCGACCAGTTGATTTCCTTAATTTTGGGGGACTTACACGTGAAGCCCATCTTATCCCCTAATCTAATCTTCGTCAGCAAAGGTTTAAAAATCAGCCTCTGTCCTTTTCTGCTCTACAGTGAGAGGTTTAACTGACAGACCAGGTCAGGTCTGCATGTTCACAGTTAACAATAACACCCCACTGTTGCCAACTCAGTGACTTTCTTGATATATTTAGCGACATCTCAGAAAAAAAAACCCATTGTTTTGCTAACTTAACCTCTGACCGGAGCTTTGGATGTTTGGATGCTCTGCACATTGCACGCAGCTCATTATACCGGCGAAGCGTGCGATACCTACGGCGGCCACCAGGGGCCCTTAAGAGCAATCTTTTTTTTTAATCCATGAAATAATGATTTCTACATACATTATAAAATATATATTATTGTAAAAGCAAATCACTTCATAGTGAAATTGTGTGTTTATAATGAAAGAAATTATATATATAAAAAAAAAAAAAAATCAGCTCCACTGAGGGGCCCCTTAGTGGAGCTGGGGTCCTAAGCGGCTGCTTAGTTTGCTAATGCCTTGGGCCTGTCCTGCACTTGTATGTTGACTTGATTAACATGAGTTCAGCACATTTAAAAAGAAACTTCTGGTTTCTTTTTAAATGTGCTGCAGAAATAAATTTGAGTTAGGTTGAGTTTTTCCTTCTGTCTTTTACTCTAGGTTTCGGACAATCCGCTGGACATCCAGAGCAACGGCTTGTATCGCTCCCAGCTGTCGCTCAGACAAACGCACTTCAAGTCCAGTGACTCTGGGGCATTTTCTATTGACCATTTCAGCTAATTAAACAGAAAATATCACTGCGGTTTCAATCACATAACCTCTTCCAAGGCTGACAACATAAAAATTACAAAAATATATAAAGTGAATGTAACATAAAAGCATGGCTGTCTTTGCATGAGGATTTTTGAACGAGTTGTCTAAAAGATGATTTTGGTAGCCCATAGAAATGATAGCAATAAACAACTGGTTCACTGCTCTGTAATAATTTATTCAGTTGCAACCAGATGATTGAATACACCAGATAAAAAGATACACCTCTATTCCCGTACTGTCTGAAACTAAATCAGACTAAACTTCTCTTGTTTAAGGTCAGTTAGAATCACCAAAATTATTCTTATTTTGAAAAATGACAAGCTGTGTTTCCAATACAATTTAAATAAAAAAATAAACAAGTTTTTAATTAAAAGTTGTTCCTCTGGATAACTGCGATGTAGAACTAATGTAGTGTCACTTTATGTTCACTTCTGGTTTCAACTGTCTAAGTACAAGAGCATGAAGATAGACTGTCAATTTGTTTTATGATGATACCCCAAATACTCACTGGTCTGTCCCTCTTAAAAAGATTGTGACAAAATCAAGAAATAAAAACTTTTAAAAGATAATTTTCATTCATTCCAGCAAAAAAAAAAAAAAAGCATCAGTTTTTTACAAGTATACAAATAATGGAAAAGTTCTCTCAACTTATAATATGGCTTATTTATAGAGGTGAATAAAAAGCTGGCACTGATTGTGGATCTTTTTATATTTTGAGTATGAGTGAAAACATATGAAAACACCTTATGCAGAAGCTGAAATCAATAAATATTTATTTCCCAAGAAGTTTGTCAAATATTGTCAAGTGGTAAATGTATTTATTTTTAGTTTCAAGTATCCTTTCACATTTGTTCTTGCCATTGATCCACTCTGTAATTAATTTGGCAGAGCTTTGTTCATTTAAAAAACGGTATTCTTTAAACTGTAACTTAAGAACCACCATTATGTCCAAACCTCGCTGTCTCCATAATTAAAGTGCTTTTGCAGTCTTCAATGTGTATTTATATATTTTATTTCTTAATGCTACTTTTTCATCTCCTTGAGTGAATGTCATTCTATTTTGCAACAGGTCATGTTTTCTTGTGATTACTTTTCAAACAACCTGGGGATTATATAAATTTCACCACTTGTTAAATTAACTCAGTCGAGCACCTAAAAATGTACTCAAGTTAGAGTAGCACTACTTCAACACATATTACTCAAGTAAAAGCACAAAGTAGGCATCTAATAAATGACTCAAGTAAAAGTGAAAAGGTATTTGGTAAAAAGTCTATTCAAGCACTGAATAACTGATGAAATTATCAATCAATTAATATTTAAAAATTATATCATCAGACAGACCAGAATATAAAGTTTGTGGAAATGTAAGTATTTTAAGGATGAAAATCATTTGCATAAGTAAGAAAAATATCAAAACTGGGCAAAAGAAAATGTTTCCAAATCAGTTTCTGTCAATAAAAAACTTATGATTATGAAACTTTAACAAAAACTGCAGGTGTGTTTCTGTGTTTGGTGAATTTTTGGTTAAAACATGTTTGTTTTAATTTCAGTGGGTTCTTTTACCACAAACAAAGATTTGATACATGATAATGAAAAAGATAATGTTTTTATATCCCACAAGTATGAATGTCCTTCTATTATCCCACTTTCTCAACTTGTACCTCTTCTGTTGACGACGACGATACGTCTTTCTAGTGCTCAGACTGAATGAAGGTTATTTTATTTTATTCCGCAGCAACAGGATCCCTCTGAGAGAAGCCAAGTCTCTCTTTCACATGGTGTCAGATCTCAGCCATTTTGGATGCGAGTGGGAACAGCAGAGTTGGTTTTCACTCCTTCCTTCAAAAGCACAGGCACAAAGGGAGCGACACAGGAAAAACAGACTGAGCATTTAGGTAGATGAGGATCTGCCTGAAACCAGAACTCTGCCTGGTATTCACCAATTTAAAATCAAGTCAGGTTGATTTGAGTAGCACATTTCAGCAACAACAGAGGTGGCTTTAATGTGTTTATTCAGTTACATTTACTTGAATAACTTTCTCCTTGTAGTATTTTTACTATGTTGTATCTTTTACCTAAGTGACTTTATTATGTAGTATCGCTACTCTTGGTTGAGTAAAATTGATTTTGTATTTATTGCGAGTAATGTAACCGAATAAAAAACAAACATGTTTTGACCAAAAAGTCACCTGCAGTTTTTGTCAAAATTTTATAGACTTTATATTGAAAGAAATTGATTTTGATTTTTTTCTTTTGCCTGTTTTCGATCATTTTTAATTATGCTATTTATATGAATTATTTTCATTTCAAATTTCCACATATTTTTACACTTTGGTCCATTTGATCAGTCAGTAAGTTCTTGAGCAGATTGTTTACCAAATACCTCTTTATTCTTACTTGAGTAATTTCCTGGATGACTACTACACTGTAAAAAAGTCTCTAATTTACGGTAAAACTCTGGCAACCACAGCTGCCAGTGTTTTAACACAAATTTTGGGGCAATTTTTTTATTTTACGTTTTCTTGAGTAAAAATATGTCCAAGTACTGTTACTTTTACTTCACCTGTCTCTGGCTTTACATCATGAAAGCATGATGATAACATGAACAATCACCAATTGTAAAACCAGTGGTAGACATTATACTATATTTTATCATGTGCCGTCAAAATGTTGGTCAATGTTTAATTTATTATTATTTAAAAGCAAACCTAGTCTGGCAGGCTTTTAGCCTCGATTTAAAGGAGCCCCGTGTCTTGGCTGTTTTTGGAATTTTCTGGAAGTTTGTTCCAGATTTGTGGTGCCAGTCGATTGATTGGTGATCAGCTGATAGCCGAACTTATCGCCTGATCTTATCTACCTCAGCAAAGGTCTAAAAATCAACCACTGTCCTCTTCTGCTCTCCCGTAAAATAGGTTTGACTGACAGACTGGCCCACCAGGTCATGTCTGAGCATTTGCAGTTAACAATAGTCACCTCACTGCCAACTCAGAGACTTTCTTAGTGAATGCTTTTTTATTTAGCATCTTTTTTATTTAGCTAAATAAAAATAAAAAACGTCTTGTTGATTATTATCATCAAATAATGCAGTCGAGTTCAGTTTATTATTCAAATTATTTCAAAAATTTTCCATCTAAGGAAACTTAGCTAAAGCAATGGGTGCTCAGTGATCTTTTTTTTTCAATTTTATTTTATTCAGAAGCATTGTTGCTTCTGGACAAACATCACAGACTCTCTCAAACATCGCTGTAATGTGTTTGAACCTTTCTGCTGCACTCAAACACACAGACTCGTCATCATGGCTGCAGATGTGGCACATCTGGCCGAATGGAGTGAGTCATACTTGGCAATCTACACCTTCCTCTCTTTTTTTCTCTCTGCCGCCATGACAGTAGAGTATTTGGCAAGCATTAAACCAGAGTAGCTGAGGTATGCAGCTCAACTCGGGAGAGGATCTTAGAGAGGGAGTAAACAAAAAGTGAACTTGTAAAAAGTCCCTCTGTCTAGCCTGACTGGATTTTTCTGGCACAATAAAGTTGTGTGCAACTCCACAGCCACTCCCTCTTGGCAGCTGGCCGACATTTTCCTGCAGGCCTGCAATGAGAACTGGGACGAGGAAGGGAGGTTAAAGTAAAGTAAGGTGAGAGGAAACAAAGAGTCTTCTTTGCCTCTTATTATCTCCTTTCTTTGCCACCTGTGATATCACCGCCATGCAGAAGTGGGTAAAATAGCACGACTTCAACATGTTTTTACTCAAGGAAAGATAAAAAGTACAGTATAGTAAAAATAATAAGAAAAATACATTTAAATATATGTTAATAAAACTTCAACAGGGTCCAAATTGGAGTCATAAATTTGAACAAAGTTTGAATTAGTAAAACTATTTTTGTCCCCATTTAAATATTCATGTACATTGCCTTCATTGTTGTTGCTCTTGTTTAGTTGGGACATATCCCTCTTTATCCGGCAATTGGTGACAAAAACAAATTGCCAGATGTTGCTTCCATGTAATTAAAATGTTGATTTGAATACATTTCTGTCACATTTTCAAGTTGCTTAAAATAACTACATCTAGGATACCTATAGCATATTCTACTAAACATTGTACAGTAAAATATACTTAACATCTAACTTGATAATTAACTTGATATCTAATCAATTTCCCCTTGGGGATCAATATAGTATTATTCTATTTCATAATAAACAAAATGGAGGGAACACAAACTTCAACAATCAATATGTATTAAAGTTTTCTACAAGACACTGAAGACTGAATAGTTAAACTAGTGGTTATTTTAAAGTGCTTTGCAATATTTATTTAAATTAAAACCTCTTTCCGCTACCATTTCGCGTGGGGGAGGGGATACTGAACGTTCTCCTTAACAAGGGGTGTAGCCCTTAACGGTTCACCGGCGGATCAATCGGGAGTGAGTACTAAAAAGGCGGAGTGAGAGGAGCTTTCCTCCGAAATGGAAGACAAGATCCGAGATTATTTGTCAAAGGGATCTGATTTTATCAGCTTATTAATCGCTATCAACTAAATGTGCAACACTGAAATATAAACTATGAGTGTTTACACTCACAACCTGGAATGCATAGTATTATGTCGATTCTTTGACTTTATCCCTTACTTGTTAGACCACAACAACACATCGGTGTCATGGTCAAAGTGAATGGGTTTGCAGCTCCCACTGATGGATCTGAGGGAGCGCTTCCGTGACATGCCGCAAGTGGCTGGACAGATGGAAAGAGTTTCCTCCTTTCCCGATTTTCTCGCCAAAGAATAAAATGAGGCGCACCAATTGATAACAGCACTGAGCATGCGCCTGAGGTGTCGTCGAAGAACCAAGTAAACAGAAGAATAAAAGAAGGTGTTAGCGGAGGATCGTGCTGACGTCACGTTTCTACTTCGGAGCTGGAGCGGAGTAGTAAGCGTGGAGCCGCGCTTTGGAGGCGCAGCAGACACCGCAACAATGGCCCCGAAGAGAGTATTTCACTGCTGCTCGTTGATGACTCGAAATCTCACAGCTGCTTAGTTGTGTCTCCCAGCGGCCAGAAGCCAACAGACGGACATTTTGGATAGTTCTGCGTTGTCTCCCGGGGCTTTTACAACATGTCTTCCGCGGCGGTCGCTGCCTCCAGAAGACAGTCCTGCTATTTGTGCGATTTACCCCGCATGCCTTGGGCAATCATCTGGGATTTTACCGAGGCCGTTTGCCGGGGATGTGTCAACTACGAGGGCGCTGACCGAATCGAATTTGTTATAGAGGCTACAAGACAGCTGAAACGGGTGCATGGCTTCCTGGAGGGCCGCTCAACCGGGCCGGGGAAGTCCCACCACGCCTCGGACCCGGGCTCCCGTCCGTCGCAAACTCTAGACCGATACCCGCTGTCTGAGCGGCCACCCCGTCTAGGTGTGGAGCACCCGGCCGGAAGGCAGACGAACGGCTTCCCCATCCCGAACGGATATCCGAAATCCGACGATCCACCGGAGCTCTCCAACTCCCGCAGGACTAGCTCAGTTCCTCCCAGTCTGGTGCCTTTGGTTAACGGCGGCATTTCCGCCGTTCACTCGCTTAACGGCCGTCCGGGTCAAATGAGTCTGGTCGTTTCGGGTCCCGTGGATCACGGGAAGCGCCACGAGGAGCTGAAGGACAAACAGAGGCCGGACAGCATGTCGGACATGTCAGAAATCCTCAAGGAGTGGGGAGGCAAAGGCAAAACGATGAGGGACCTGATGGTGCTGCATGACGGACGGTTTACCAAGGACCACGCCGCCATGCAGCGGATCATGGCGTACGAGGCTGGCGCCACTTCGTCAAAAACAGGTAGGAGTTGGTTTTATGCTTGAGGAATTTTATAATAAAACCTATTTATAGGAATTTGTTTATCCTTTTTTTGTACAATTTTACCTTATTTAGTGAATTGAATATGTTCTTAAAGCAAACGTCCCTGTTTTCAGTCTGTATACTCCGGTTAACGATTAATCGATAACTGAATTAGTTGACTCAATTATCGATTGATCTCGAATAATTGTTTTTTTTAGCCTTTGCCTGCTGGCATGTGTTTGTGAACAAAGAGAGCTTTAACAAAATATGTCATAGCTTCTTCATGTTGCAACTATGCTAACACAACAATCAAACATTTTTACACCGTATACTCTTTTAATCTTGCCTTTGAAATTTTTAAACTATTTAAATAGCAGGACTATTTAATCTACTACATTCTATGTAGATTTTTTTCTCAGGGAATTTTCTATCAGACAAAAGTTTGAGTCCTGTGCAGACGTCTTCACTCACTGCGTTCTATGAGGTAACGACATGCTAACACTTGCCAGCTAGATAACTAGCTAGCTATCTAGCTGTGTGAGAAGCACAAAGCTGCTGCCAAGAAACACAAGACAGTCCCACCTTTTGTCCTCTGAAAATGAAATGATAATTTCTGTTTTGCAATCCTGACATAGGTCTTAAGTTTGAATTATAATGACTAAAATATCTTACAAAGTCTTAAATTTGAGTTGATGTAACTGCATGGACTTTGTTACCTGTGTTGTGGTTATTAAAGGTGACCCATTATTCAAAATTCACATTATGCAGGTTTTTATGCTTCCATTTGAGTCTCAACTGCTTCTAAAACCAGTCCAAGCTCTTAGAAAAAGCACCCAGCTATTCTCTGGCAAAAAGTTAATGTTTTTTGGTATCTGGAAAATGAGCCGTTTCAAAAACCTCCAGATTTGTAAGCCGCATTTGAGGCATTATGCTATTGCCTAGCAACCCCAACCAGAGAAACCCCATCACCTAGCAACCCAAGCGGAGCTCCAGCAGGTTTGGTCAGCTGGTTTCACTGCTGTATGTTGGACAAGTCAAGTGTTTTGTTATTGACTTACCATCCAGAAACTATTTGCTGCGTTCTTGTTGGTTGTGCAGAAGGCTCAACTTCTGCCATTTACACCATTTTTCACTTGCAAGTGGAGAGTTGAGTTCGGGACGTGGCCAGCAGCAGCTTATTTGGATTTAAAGTGACACTAGGCCATAAAACAGCTCATCCTGAAAGGAGCATAAACTAGGCAGAACTGAGCAGATTAAAATCTCATTCTACTGATTTTATACAAAAACAAGTATGATGAATATGTTTTGTATGTCGCATAGAGCTATCCTGACTTGGAAACACAATAGATCACCTTTAATCTTTTGAGTCTTCTTTTCCAGATCGAGGGAAGCAAAGTCGGCCTGCGAAGAGAAAAGCCTCCCCAGAGCCAGAAGGTGAGGGCAGCGCCGCCAAGATGAACAGCAGTGAGGGTCAGCCATGGCCCTCAACTTCTCTGCTAAGCTTTTCAGCTGCTGCGTCACCCCACCCCACTGAAGCTGCCACCACACAGAGCGTCCGGTCACCGATGGCGGCGCTCATCCACGCCACCGACAACGCAGGAAGCGCCGGCTCGCTCAAAGATGCCGCGGCGGCTGCTCGGCTGAACAGCAGCAGCCCCGCATCGCCTTCCTCCTCTTCCCAGAGGAGACCACCTCAAAGGGAGGGGTCTGCTCCACCTGGGTCCGCGGCATGGCCCCCCCCCGGTGCGCCACTGTGCTGCACTCTGTGCCATGAGCGGCTGGAGGACACACACTTCGTCCAGTGCCCATCTGTTCCCGCTCATAAGTTCTGCTTCCCCTGTTCGTGCAACAGCATCAGGCAGCAGGGTGCTACTGGGGAGGTGTACTGTCCGAGCGGGGAGCGGTGCCCGCTGGTTGGCTCCAACGTGCCCTGGGCTTTCATGCAGGGCGAGATCACCACCATCTTGGCTGCAGACATAAAGGTGAAAAAAGAGAGAGATCCTTGAACTCACCCGACGTCCAGCTCAGTCAGCCGACAAGTTGACCCATTTGTCAACATCCGAAGCAAGGAACTTGTTTTAGTTTGCTATATAGGACTGGGCGATGAATAGATTTTATGTGCAGTATGAAACTTTTGTGAAATATACATTTTATATATACAAAACTGTTAATATGAGCTACTACTGCACCATTACCAACCAAAAACAACCAATCAGAGCCAGGAGGAGGGTCTTAGCGCTGTCAATCATTGTCATGTATGCCACTCAATGTGCAAATAGTGAAGAAACAACTTTCCATTACAGGAAGACCATTTATCTTCTGCTAACTACCATAGCATTCATAACAGGATCTGCTAGCTGCTAGCAGAGAGCAATCACAATTGACTGTGCTAAGACCCGCCTCCTGGCTCTGATTGGTTGTTTCCAGCTAGCACTGGGACAAGGCAGAGGAGCTCCTTTTTTTCCATAGATTATCTGTCGCATACTAAACTGTCGCAACATATTGACAATTTTAACAAATGTTTCAACAATGTAAAAAAAAAAGCCTTTTATAAAAGTTACATACTGCACCTTTAATTTTTGGAAAATCTGGATTTTTTAATATTTTTTTCACCAATCCACTCCTGGGGTTTCCATAGTTAAGAATGATGTCACCACGCCTGAGGCCGCCATTTAATCATTTGTCATTTGATTTTTAGAAACAAAAGTAATTGAAGTTGGATTTTATTTTCAAGCCTCATCTTTGGCCTCATTTGGCCCAGCCCTAGATTTTTCATAGTTTATTTTTGTGCTTGAAAATGAATTGGTATGTACTTTTCATTCACTATAACATCTGTTTGTGTTTTTATCAGAAAGCGGCTCTACATATGTAGAAAATTTCTAATTTGAGCACTTGACTAAAAAGCTAGATAAAAAATCAATAAAGTATGCTCGAAGCTGTAAATGTATGCACTTGTTTATTGGGGAATAAAAGCCAAATGCAATTTAAGATCTTTAATACCACATCAAGTGTCTGTGAGTTAATTTGTTTAATGTATTTGGGAAGCCAGGAATTGCTTGAATCAGCAGTAAGTGATGATGATTTGTTAATAATTAAAATTTACAGTGATACCAGAATTTATATTCTCATTTCAGTTTGCAGGTTTTCTTCCTTTCTTCTCTTAGCATTGCTGACTAATACATTCAGCTTAAGAAATTGTAGGCTTGTCACATATTGAGTTTTGTGCCATTATTCCAATGAAATTGTCAGAACAGCTTTGTCATAAAGAGCGACAGCGGTCTGCTGGAGCGCTCTTAAGGCGACAGCTGACTCAGCAGCCTGGTTTTTCCATATAACTGTTTTTTTTAAAGCATCCAAAGTGTTCCTATGCTCTTTAATGCTGCTGCCTCATCAGAAATGTGCTTCCATTACCCCCTATTATCTTGTTTCTGTGTGCTTTTTTTTTTCTCTTTGCCACCCATTAAAGGAGACCTATTATGCAAAATTCACATTTTGCACGTTTTTATACACCCATTTGGGTCACAACTGCTTCTAAAAACAGCCCAAGTGCTTAAAATAAAAACCCACCCAGCTGTTTTTGGCAAGAAGTTCTTGTTTTTTATGTCTGTAACATGAGCAGTTGAGTTTTACATAGTTACATTTACTTAAGAATATTCTTACTATGCTTTACTTTTACTTGACTAACTGTGTTATGAAGTATTGATAGTCTTACTTTAGTTAAATTTCTGGGTGCCCTACCTGCTATGATTAACTTCACAGAATGAGATTAACCAAAATTTGACCAGACACATACCTTCAGTTTTTGTTAATGTTTCATCATTTTTATAATGAAAGTAATTGATTTAGAAGAAAATATTTTGCCTGATTTAATTTTGTAATTATGTCACAAAATACATTTTAATTTTGGTCCTTAAAATTAACATCAATTTCCACATAACCTTTTTCGTCCGTTTATGATGTAATTATTGAATATTAAATGATTGATGTTTTGATCAGTTAGTGCTTGAGTATACTTTTTACCAAATACCTTTTTACTCCTGCTTGAGTCATTTCTTGGATGGCTGCTTTCTTCATTTACTTGAGTAAAATATATAACTAATAGAAGGTTCTGTCAAAAACCTCCTAATAAGTAACATTCTACGCACTGCGCCGTTACTTAGCAACCCAGCCACGCCCAGCCGTCGCCTAGCAACCCAAGCAGAGCTCTGGTATGTTCGGTTAGTTGCTTTTACCGCTGTATACCTACTGGAAAATAGCTTGGTTGTTGAGTTACCGTTAAGAAACAACTTGCGGCATTATTTTTGGTTCTGATTTTTAAAGATGTATGGTAATAGAAATACGCGCAGCTATTTTCACGAGAGTGTAAACGTTGGGATCGTGAGTAGCAGTTTATTTGGATTCCTACCGGTGAGTGACAAGAGGCCCGCACCATGGCCAGAAATAAAAAAGGAGTACATTTCGGCCAAAAACCTATGAAATTTTGAGATTAATCTCAGAATTTTCTAGAAAAAACTTGAGATCCAAAAGATGAAAAATTGAAAGAAAATCCCAAAAGAAATCTAGGTTAACCCCTTAATGTTTTCCATTAATCTCAGAAATGTTCTAGAAAACACAGTCTGGAAAAGACTAAGAAATGTTGAGATTAATTTAAGATTTTTTCTACAAAAAATTAGAGATTTCTGAGCTCGTTTTTGAAAAAGATTAAAGATTAATTAAAAAAGAAAATGCAAGAAAAAAAACTAGAAATTTTAACATTTCTGAGCTCCAAAAGTTGAGAATTTTCCAGAAACAAACTAAACTTTTGAGATTAATCTCTGAAATTTTCTAAAAAAACACTCCAACTTAAAAATTTGTGAGGAATTTTGAGATTAACCTAAGAATTTTTTGATATTTTTTTTTTTTTGAGCTAAAAAAGTAAAAAAAACCTGACAAGATAAAACTCATAAATTTTGAGAATAATTTCAGAAATTTTCTAGGAAAAATCTAAATATTTCTAAGCTGCAGAAGTAGAAAATTTGCTAGAAAAAACTCATAAATTTTGAGATTGACCCAGCAGTCAAACATTTTGGTCTCAGTTGCTTTCCCCCTCTCCCCTTTTCTGCCCTTTACAATTGCAAATTCAGTGCAGTGAAATTTATTCTGTTCTCATGGAAATGGTACAATGGAATATTATATAGTCATCAGAGATGAGAGGGAGAAAGAAATTGGCCACAGTGGAGTAAATCCCTGCCAAAAAATTTTTGATTTGTAGGAGGAAAAAAAACATATTGCTGATTAAAAGCCTGAATTTGCTTTTTTAAATATTTCCCAGGTCCAGGTCAGACTTGTATTTTGGATTCTGTTCAAGGAGTTCTTGCCAAGTTTGCACCCAGGAGATGTTCTAAAATTAAAAGAGCTTCAATGTGCAGGGGCACTCCAAGAGGGGGGCAAGTGAGGGCCGTGGCCTGATAAGATCCCACGGGCTTATTGTCCCTATGACAGCATAAAATCGATAAGTCAAAATAATTAAAAAGTCAAATACAACACACATTTTATAAGATGCAATCAATCTCATCCTATTTGAAATCAACATAATTTTTAAATATTTTCCATGAAGGTCTGGTGGTGGGTTATTCCAAAGTGAGGGCACGCTACACTTAAGTATACTTTGCTTAATTGCTGTTTTGCATAATGGTGAGTAAAAATCCCAAGAGTATCTGAATCGGTTGGATCAAATTGTTTCAGATGCCTTGAAATTGGGAATATGTGCTATTTAAATGACGGGAAGGTAATTTATTAAAATTGAAACATGTGAAACCTCAAAATGATGCTGCAGATTTAAACTGGAGAACTAAATATTGAGTCTCAAGGGACTATCTTGTTTATCTGGAGTCATTTAAACGTATTTATTTTACAGCAACTTCTGTAAATGTTTCATAAGTTATGGAAAATGTCCACACCTCCAAAAAATCAATTTATTTGGCATAAGAGGAAAAGAACAGAGTAAACATAATAAACATTTACATTTCATAGATCTTCACAGTGCCTTTGCATTAACTGCAGATTTCTGATATGTATTTCCAAATTCTTTCATTTGTTTTCAGCCTTATTGTGAACAGAAATGTAACAGAACTACATGAATTATTATATATTTATATAAGAGAAACAAAATTGGCCTGCAATTTATTCTTTAGTCACTTTTTATTCAAGTTAATCATAGCTGCAGCACAAAAGATGACATGGAGAATGCAGGACACTGAGATCCTCCTAAAGTCACAGCAGATAAGATTATTTTACTTACCAGTCTGAATAAATGCCCAAGATACCTTTCATTACACAAAGTGTCTAATTTAATTTGTTTAATATTTAAAATTTCAGATGAAAGTAGCTTCATCATAAGAGGAATAAAAGATTGTAAGCATATGCATCTGAGCTTAAAACATCATCCCAATCTGTGTGAGCATCTCATTTCTTTATTAAAATAAAAAAATGCATGGTTTATCCCAATTAATAAGGCAGAAAAAGTTACTAAACTCAATTACTGACATGCTATCTGGTAATTATAAGAGTAATGATTCTTTGTTTTGGTACAAATTGTTAAAACAAAATTTAAATGAATCTAAATTTTATATATTTTGTGAAATATTTTCTTTGAGGAATAAATAAAAGAGAGAGAAAAACGCCCCCATTAATTTCACAAAAAAAAAATTATAATTTGAGTGCATACAATGCATGTAATATTTCCATTAACATTGATTTTTTACATACACTATGACATTATTTTTCTTTATCATTATTATTATGATTAAAAATAGTAGCAGAAGTGGCATTAGTAGTATTAGTAATAGTATTAATTTTAGTATTTGTATTAATAGTATTAGTAGTCAGGGCAGCCAACAGGGGACGACAAACTGAATTATTCCGGGTCCAGGATAACTGACTTCTCATCTTTATATCCTTTGATCTAATGGCGCTAACAAAAACAGCAATTTTGTCAAAAATATGTTTTGTATCTTTACTAGAGGAAGTTATTTTTAGACAAGGTTAAATGGGAAATGTTGGGATCTGCAGCTGAAGGTTAACAGCTTTGAATAAAATGAAGATTCTGCTGAATCTCAACAGCAAAAGGAAGGTCTGGCCAAATCTAAACATATAATCCTTATAGGATGATCAGCCATCCTGTACGGGAAGTCAAAAGTGCCATAATTTATTATATCAAAAAGGCCCAACAGTGTGAAAATTGTAATGTATCCTGGGCTGCATGTTTTCAAGAGTAACAAAACTCTAAATCATCGTTCTTTTTTTTTTTTTACTCATATGCTTTATAAATTGCTATCTTTTTTGTTACATTTTCATGTAAATTTGTTTAATTCTGCAACATTTGACCTAAACCTGTCTCAGTGCTGCCCTCTGTGGGTTGACTAGTTGATACTGCAGTCAATTTTTCTTATTGGTTACAATGTTACAGTTTGGTGGATGTCTATTTTAGAGTACTGCATTCAAATCTAAAAGAATCTCAGTCAGAAAGATACCCCGGGTTGGTCAGTTATTAGAATTGTGAGAATGTGATTATTGATCAATTAGCATTTCTCAGCATTCCACATGTGAATTTAGTTTCCAAATGTGAACACAGATTGGAACAGGACTCCTTTCTGCTGTGTTAGACACTTCATCTGTTGCAAAAGTTTCCAATAATGGAGAAAAAAGTGAATACCTTTGTCACTTGTCACTTTTTTGAAAATAAAGTCACTAGAGGGGTCTGAAAAGTTGGTAAATATAGTTACAAAATCAATAAGTTTGCAAAAGTGCTTCCTCTTGTTCTGACCGTAGCCCTACTTAACCCCCTGCACCCAAAGCCACGCCCCTTTGTGTATCTTGGCTCGGCCAACTTTGGTGGAATTTTTCAAAAATTGTCTAGGGGCGGAGCTAATCTGTCCCAAAGGACAGTGATTTGGTTTCACTTGAATCTTTCTTCATGCTAAATAATAATTAAAAACTCCCATTAAAATTCAAAATAAAAAATTACTAAGAAGGACTAACACTACGCTATAGAAAAGGCAATTGGTCTGCAGTATTCTTTAATGATTTTGCATCACATGTACTGCATCACTGGAAACAAAAACATAATTACATTTTTATGTATGATTTTAATATATATCCAACTGAAATTATAATTTGATTCACCTCCAAGTAATAAAGTGATATCCTTAAAATATATTTTAAAAAAAAGTTTATTTATTCAAAATGTATTAGTAACAATTAATTAAGTAACATTAATTTTGGAGATCTGTGTCACTGTTAGCCTTCTATAGAAAGGATATTATCTGGACCCTGGTTTAAGAAGTAAAATAATAAAAAGAATCCATAATATGGAGGAAATAGCAGGGGAAGAATATGAAAGAAGAAAGATTCAAGCACAAAATGGTAAATAGAAATAAATGTTCTCCTAATTATCAGGGCCGGTGTTAGTAGTATTAGTAATATTAGTTATAATGACTGGTATGCAAAGCATTATCCTGCAGTGAAGTAATTGCGATTTGAAAAGCATTGACTGAAGAATGTGAGACAGTGGTGGGTTAAGCATACAGAGTTTAATCAGTAGCTAGTTTGAGCTGCTTACAAACTCAAACCAGATAGAGTTAAACTAGGAAGATGACAGCGGGGCGATCTACCAACACATCTATAGGAAAGATGTACAAAGTCACAGTCAGTACAGTGACTAATGAGTCAAAACAGAAGTGGGTGGTCAAGAAAGCCTTCTGATTTAGTCTGGAGATCTCAATCTCTTCAGTTCGTTCTTTGTCTTCCTTTTGTTTAGCATTTCTTGCATTTTAGTTCTTTTTGGAGCATTTATGCTATGCAAAGGTTGTCCTTTCCTTTGATTTCCATAAGCAACTCCACACTCTCAAGAACTCAGCAGAAGTGGGGCATTCGGCTGCAGGTTCTGGAAGAAAAGAGTAAACACTTAAGTCTGCCATCTTGGCACTAGGCAGAAATGATCAAAAAGCAAAAATATCAATTCAAACTGCAGGCCACAGGAGGAAGAGGCATTACAATTGAGACTAAAAGTTTAGTTTTAGTTAACGAGACATAATTGTTAACAAAACAAAAATCCTGTTTGATGTTTGGGTAGAATTTTGGGCAAGAGCAGAATCCTATCAGAGCATAAAAAAGTTTTCCTACAACAAACTGCAAGAGTGGGAAATTAAATTAACTTTGAAACGTATTTACAATTTGTCATGTTACAAACACATATTTCAATTTAATCCACTGCAACTCTGGAGAGGCGACTGTGGATGTGCATGCAGCTGTTCATCAACAAAATCACTGAAATGAATTCAGAGCAGAATATACTGGATCCCCGGGCTTTTAACTGAAATCCGCGAAAACTTGATAATCACTCTAAAAACTTATAAAACTATCTAATTTAACATTTCAAACATTAAACATACTGTAATATGCATTATCATCGCAGAAGCCAACTTAGCACTACCAGAGAAGCTAGCATTAGCATCAACCGTCTTGGGGCTTCAGCCAATCAGCACAGAGGAAAACAAATGGCACTCCTGGATTGGCTGCTTTGCAAACATCAGCTAATAGCATCACAAGTACAATTTCACAAAGGTTTTTCCAGTTTTGCAGCTGAATTATCTTGATAACATTTTAATTATGCCCTTAGGAAAATAAAATAAAAAAATCTGAGAATCTGAATTTTCTGGTCATTTTCCACGAATAATTTATAGTTGCGTTCCATCGACAAATCCTTGAGCAGGCAAATCAGAAAATCCTTGAAATAATCCAACTGTATGCGCATTCCTGTCTGCGGTTTACTGGCCTGCTTACATTTACATTAGAGTCCAATCAAATCTGAATCTTCTGCTGGCAACTAAACTAAGTCTGTTTTTTTCCCCAAGTAACTATACTTGGGAATAGTAAAAACAAATGAAGAAACAAACAAAAGAAGGTATTTGTTGACATGATACAATACTTCCATGAACAAAATGTGCACAAAAATGTCCTTAGTTTTCAATGTCAGATAATTCTAGTGCAATGAAGTTCAATTTTTATTTTTATGTAAATAAGTGTGGAGGAAGCCATATAATCTGTCATGAATGCTATCAAAGCTAATTTGACAGAAATAAGGTTAAACAAATTAATCATGAAATCCAAAATATATTTACATTTGATTTGATTTGATGCAGAAATAAACGCATCTATAAAACAAAAAGAATCAAGGAAGTCCAAACTAGAAATTATAAAGTTGGGCATTGTATCGCTTTTTCTAGCCAGTTGTTTCTTGTTTTGAGTTTGTGGATATATTTCTTAGTATGGACTTCTACGTTTCATCATGCAACATAAGTCATATTTACCGCTTACGTGGCCTTTGCTACTTTTGTGCGCTTCATCCTTTTCCTCCTCATGAGGGTCACCTGGGGCCTCTTTAACCCTGCAATCAGCAGCAGCAATCTGGGCCGTGACTTGGTGAGCCAGCTTCTCAGTAGAGTCCCTTTGGGAAACCTGCCGGAACAAGAAATCACAGGCAATCACTCTTATCTAATACTTAACCTCTTAAATCCACATTCAAACTATTTATAAGACACCATTTTAATACAGCAACAATATAATCATGTCCAATTACATGTATTCTGCAAAGTAATTCAATATAGTTTTCATATTTTCACTCATACATAAAGGTAGCAAGGACACCTTTGCTCCCTGCTGATCATATACAATTACCTCTAAAAGAAAAGTAATTATTTTGAACTTTTTGTGCACATTCAGATTTCCCAATATCATCCAAATACATTTAATAACATTTTGTTGGCACTTCTACAGGTTTCATCCACAAATGCAACAGCTTGTTTGTCATAGAAATATTCAATTACATTTCTGAGGTCCATCAGAAATTAAGTTTCAAAAAATATATGCTCTTATGGTTTGTCATGTTTTCTCTTCTTTTAGTTTTTTTTAATATGTGAATATTCTTCACAAATGCAGAGACAATGTTTTTAAAGCCAGCAAAACTGATCAATGTTTAAAATTAATAAAGGCATGCTGATAGGAATTAAGTGACTTAGCAGTCAAAGCTGATAATTTACTTTCTGTGGTGAAAGTGAAAGTTTAGTTGTTTAATGTTTAATTTAGTGGACTAACTGCTGGACATGGTCTGGTATAAATACAGCTGTTTATAACGGTTCATGACGGTTTGGATATTTGATTCAGGAGTGTTGGAGAAAATAACCATCTAAAAGTTGCTGGGTTGGAGTTGGACACCAATCATCTAACTAAAGATTCAATGTAATTTTTTGTCTGACTTATCTTTGAAATTATAATAACTTAGTCACTTAAAATTTATTTATGCAGTTGCTATACATATTTTAAAAGGTAATGCCCATCTCATGTAACAGTTTTCAAAGGATTTGTTGAAAGGAATAAAGCTTTCCAAACTAATCTGGTACTGTGTAGAAACATATCTGCCACCTTTTAAAATCATAAGTTGTGGTTTTTAAGATAGACCAGTTTCAACAGCCACACAGGATTATTGCCAAAACAAATAATAATCTGTTGAATAATAGAGGCTAAATGATAACAAGAAAACAGTCAAAGTCCCTCTAGGAAATGATACAAAGACATTTCTAAGACTTCAGGAACAAAAATGTGAGCCAATTAAGGCCAAACGAAGAAACAAATGGGCCAGTAGAACCTTCTCCAAATGACTCCATAATGGCTTTGACAACTCTTCCAGGAGGATTCAATCCATTTATAACAACATTCCAGCACTGGAAGCCTCATCTACCTCGGCTGAAGTCAGTTTTTATTCAACAGAAAAACAAGGAGAAAAAACGAAAAACAAGTATACATCCAGACAGACCACAAAGGCTCATTTCACGTTTGCCCAAAACTTTCTTCCTCATCCTAATGGTTTTAGAAAAATGTTCTACTGACTCTTAGACAAGAGTGGATCATTTTGGATGGTGTGTCTTTACATTTTTGGCATAAAACCAAAACTCAGCATATCATAACAGAGCAATGTAATAATAAATGTTAATTGTAAAGCTCTTTTCAAGCAGAATTACAAACAGAACACTCAAGGACGTCAAACAAAATTATAAAAAAACCCCCACTTAAATATATAGAGCTGAACATAAAGGATAAGAATGAAGCAAGACATTAGCCAGACATTAAATAACATTTGAATGAAGGTGAATATTGCACATTTATCTTAAGCCCTGAGGACAATGATCTAAAGCATCAGCAAGCCCATATAAAATGCACGAACGTTTTGGAGTGGCAAAAATAATTACTTAAAAATGATTTAGATGCTCTAATGTCTGTCAAAGTGGCTAAATTCAAAACATTTTGAGGGTCACAATTTCTAAAAAGCCATGTAAAAAAAATTCACTGGTAACTTTAGCCAATGCTTTGTGGTTGCTGCTAATTTCAAGAGTTTTTATTGGATTTAGCAGGTAATAATTTTCAACATTGGGTCAAATTGCACTGGGAATCATTACTTAAAAAGAGCTTTCTGTATTAGGTTAGGTCATCTGAATGTAACATTAAAATGCACTTGGTTATCTATGATAAGGAAACAAGTACAAAAGCAATCGGAAACTCTTTTTCAAAGCACTTTACTGGCAGCTGGTTGCCAAGTTGCTGCAGCTGCAACCTTTGTATTTGCAAGAGTTGTTACCTGCTGAGCACAATAAAACACAGAAAAACCTCCCTTTTATTGTTAATGCACACTGAAAACAACCAAAGAGAAATCTGGCAATGTTTAGAGATGGAAGGGCCTTGCTGATGCCATTGTTGTCCCCTGCTGGGCTTGATGTTAAATGTAGCGAGGGTAACATTGTTTGTGTCGCTGAACCTGCTACCCCCGCTCACTCCCTCCCTTTCTTTGACTCCTATGTAAACCTCATCAAATTACCTCCCTGAAACCTTCTTCTTCTCACAAACTGGTGATTGGTTTTTCTAAAGAAAACCATTTTAAATCCTTCATTCCCTTTTTCTAGCCCACCTCAGTTATTTGACAATCTAAACAAAATAATCAAGTTCAGTGACTCACCACCTTGGGTCCATAATTCAAAGGTTTTACAGTTGAATTTTCTTCATTTCATCATTTTAGCAACATTTCCTGAATTTAAATATATTTTTAGAGTTAAAAAAAAAGCTTTCCAGACTTTTGTAGAAATATAACCGCCCTCTTGTTCAGACATTAATTAAGTTTGATTGGTACCGTTTTAGGTGCAGTTTTCCTATCCACAACAGGGCAGGACTAGATGAATAAATAACTTCAACAGAATATCTCTCATAACACAAAGTAGACTAAAATATTTCCAGAGTAACACATCAGACCTTGATTTAAAAAAAATTAACAAAAACAAATGATAAACAGAGTCATTAAGTGTTAAAAAGGCATTTCTATGCAAATGAGAAAAATGTCAACCATTGGTGAGGAGAACTTGATTGTCCCAACCTCTGAGAAATTATTAACTTTCTGGAAGATTACATCTGGCATAAACCTAAGAAAGCAAATTAAACAAATATAATGTCGACACTCAAACATTTTAAAGTGAATGGGATAACCAAGATGACTTGTTGATTGAAAAAACTATGAATTAATTTGTGACCGTAAGCTGAAGCACACTTAAGTAACACAGCAAAATAATAATCTGTAGCAAAATAGCAAATCCACCTCAGCATAAAGTCATCTTATAACATTTCAATTTGGCTGAACGCAAACAATTACCCAACAAAAAGGGCACAAAACTCTCCCATGGTTCTAAAAGATGACCACAAGCAATCAGTAGATGTAGTGGGGAATTACTTTCTCCACATATGCCAAAGTTGGCCTAAATATAAAAAATTATTTGAAAACTGCCTTTATGTGTCACCTCAAGTAATCTTTGTCTAATATTAAAATTTGCTTATCTAAGTGCTAAAACAGAACAAAATACACTCCAACAAAATCCAGAGTTACCCATCTAATTAGGAGTATGAAGTCGCACTCCATCTCCATCACTTCTATCTGTCAAGTCAGTATACAAATTTATTCCTACACACACACACAAAGAACGGAAGAGAGAGAAATCCTTACCAATTGACCCCACACATTTGTTAGGTTATGCCCCTGGTGTCCTTGCAGACACACATATATGATCCTCTCACACAGGAAAGTTCAGCCAGGATGTAAAAACAACTATATGGAATAATAGGATCCCGCAAACTGTTCTGGTTGGGAGGGTGAGTGCAGGGCTGGGGCCTTTGAAAACAAGAGGGTCAACTCAGCATTTCTGATAGCAACAGGGAGTGATGGGAGGACAAAAAGCTAGTCATGGAACAGACTTAGCCAGTTCCACAATGCCTGGTACTACTGACAGTCCGTGAATCAAAGAACGGTTCATAGAACGGATCATAGAGCGGTTCATAGAACGGTTCATAGAACGGATCAAAGAACGGTTCATAGAACGGATCAAAGAACGGTACATAGAACGGTTCATAGAACGGTTCATAGAACGGATCAAAGAACGGTTCATAGAATGGTTCATGGATGGATTGGTGATGCCTGCAAATAAAACTATGCCACTTCATGGACTTGGAAACTTGGTGATTTCACAGCTGAAGCCAGACACCAGATGTCTGGCTTCAGATTTTGTCTGATTTTGTCACTTGGGCCAAAATCGTAGTCAAACGTTATTTTTTCTTGGCTCATTTTTTCATGAGCCAAGAAGTCAACTGTCTATCACCTGAAGAACATTTCTAAGATAAAATAGTCAACACACATCAAACTGCCTTGTTGCTGAAATATGCTACATAAATAAACTTGATTGAGTTTCAAATTCTTTTGAGTTTGGTTGAACTGGATGTGAGTCACTTTTAAAATGCTGGCTACATTTAGTCGAGATAAAATTTTTTAGTTGAGATTAAATTTTTTATCTTTTTGGTAAAAGTCCCTGTAGAGATATGGTTCTACTTATATTACAAAAACTAGGTTGTACAGAGAACACTTTGCACTCATTGTTGGAAAATGTCTGTAATAATTTCACCTTGATTAAAAATAAAATGTTTAATGACCAAATTTGTGTCATTCTTGAACTGCAATTGGGGCCCACAAAATATCAGTCCAAGGGCCCCCAGGGCACACTTTGGACGCCGCTGACTTACACTGTTTTAAAAGACTCAGACCTATTTTCTTTATAATTTTCTGATGTTAATATAGATTAAGCCTTTCTGTTTTAGGTAAGTTAGGACTGTATGTATGTATAATTTAAGAGACAAACTATGAGGCTCTTTTTGTGTTGTGTCTCCCTCTGCTGGTTTGATGTAGAATAGCCATTCTAACCATATGAAAATATATATTTTCTGATTGAGAAATTTACCGCTGAACTTAAGAATAGTATTTATTTATAAACAAATAGGAAAAATCTTTTTCACATTTTACAGGGATGACCGTACCAACTATCAGTCACATTTGAAACATTTGTTGTGGCTTCCGACATAATCTACCTATTTTTGGTATTTGTCAATAAAAGTGTGTTTAAATGTTGCCAAAGTTATATTTTTAATAGTTGCATTTTACAGTTTCAACATGTTTGTGTGGGTTAGTAGTGTGAGCGGAGGGATATATTAGTGCTAGCTAGCAACCAACATAACGAGTCACACTGTACCTCTACTGTGCGTAGAAAACTTCCGCCGCAACAGTTAGATCCGCCTCCGTTACAGGTCGTACAAAGATACATTTAATTAGAGCAAATTATTTTCATTTTAAAACACAATTATTCAAAACTCCACGCATATTTTTTAAAATCCATATTATAAAACGTGCTTGTGAACACTCGGTAGAGAAACGTAGAAAGCCGTACAGCGACACGGCCGAAGGTGCGGCGAGTACGGGACCCGCAGCCGAATCCGTCCGGCTCCAGCTGACGTATTTATCGGGACACAGAACGTTAAAGATCAAATTTAATCGCAAAGATGCCGGGGATGATGGACAAAGGCTCCGAGTATTTAGGGAAAGGTCGGTCAAACGGCACTAAAAGTCCGTCCAACGCGTCTAACGGGCATTTTTCTGACGAAAGCGGCAGCGACGACGAACATGGTGAGTGGTAGCCTCGAACACCCTGCTCACTGTTTGGTTAGTAAAAATGTTTGTCCATCGGTTTGTGCAATTACTGGTTCTGTTAATCTTTTGCAGACATTGGAATGCGTGTTGGAGCGGATTATCAGGCAAACATTCCCGAATTTGAGCCCGGTGAGGTTTTTACTGGTGTCCGCCGAGTGACGGATGGTGGTAGCCTCGGTCAACAGACAGGGAACAGACCGAAGCTGCTTTAAATGAAGTATACTGCAGAGTTCATGCATTGCTTTCAGTATATTTATTCTGTTAGTTCTGATCGATTATAACAAAGTAAAACAGGAGCAAACATGGACCGAGGCTACCTCTACTTATCAGGAAACACAATGAATTTAATGAAATTGCTCTTTAATTATCCAAATTTGTGTTTGCTAAGCCTCTTTTTAAAACAAAGGGAATGTAACTCATAAAGCCATTCCAGTTACTAATCATTCCCAGTTTTACAGAAAATGTTATCTTTGAAATTAGTTTATAACCCTTCTTTAAAATAACTGCCAATATTGTCATTTCGGGGTAAGAAGATCCATTTAAAAAACAAAAAAGTTCTAGGTCAAAAATGAAATGTAATATATTCAATATTTATTTAATAGGTATTTTATGCTGAGGTGGGTAAAGTACCCAAAAATTGTACTCAAGTAAAAGTAAAAAGTAGCCAAGAAATTTCTCAAGTTAGAGTAAAAAAGCTACTGATTAACTGATCAAAACAACAATCACTAAGTATTAAAAAAATGACACCAGACAGACAAAAATATAAAGTCACGTAGAAATTTTGGTATTTTAAAGCTCAAAATGAAAATAATTTATATAAATAACCCAAGTCTTTTTTGGACAATTATTCCAACTGGCTTTGGAAGGATTTTTACTCTGACTTCTTTACTTTTGGATATTTGCTATGGTATATAACCAAGGCAAGAAGGCATTGTTTTTATTTGTTGGAGCAGCTGATTAACTTTGAATCATAATGTGCAAGGTTCATATCCCCTACTCCAACGTCTCTCTTTCTAACAGCCAGACAAAGATTTACAGAGGAGCGGCAAAAGCAAATGAGGAGGATTAGCATCAACAATTAATGGTCATCCAGGACATGTTACTCTAGAATATTGTTTCTGCTGCTTTGATATTGAGCTATTAACATGTCATAAAACTCTCATACAACAAGTCTTAAGTCAGACATTCCTTCAAAGCTGCTGCAACCCTGACTGCTACTGGAGAAATGTAGTTTTCTTTTGGGATCAATTAAGTATTTTCTTTTAATTGGATTGATTTGAACTACATCTGAAATGTACATGCCAACACATTACCTTGCATGTATCAACATCTTCATGCAGATAATTTCAAAGATATTTTGCTTTGTTCTTAAAATTCAAATTAAAAAATACTTTATTGATCCCAAAAGGAATTAAATACAAATGTCTTAGCAATTCATATTTAATTCTGGTTTTTCTGGTTGTTTTTTATTATTGTTTTTTTTCCCTCCTTAAACTTTAGTATGAAATCTATTATTGAGGCTTTAAATATTATATCTACTGGAAGGAGAAGCTGCAGAGGAGATTTTTCACATTTTTGTTTTGTTTTCTGTCCACATTCAGGTTCCATCAAGTACACGGAAAAAGACAGCGGTGGGATGCTGGTATGGTCTCCATATCACTCCATTGTCGACTCCAAATGTAAGTGACACACCTCTGATCCAGTTCTTGGGTCACACCACCAGGCCAGACTAACAGTGAGTCTTTCCCTTCACAGTGGATGAATATATTGCTATTGCAAAGGAGAAGCATGGCTACAATGTGGAGCAGGTGAGTCTTTCTACACCCGCATCTCTTACTTTGGTTTGTTACTTGATGCAAAGTTAAGAAAAAGGTTTGTATAGAATTGAAAGCTAATCCGAACAACTGCAATTTACCATTGATTCAGCTAATTTCCCGCACACTACATATAATATGAATTGTTTATTGTTTTCCAGGTAAAAATAAACATGTAGTTTGTATTTTTATTGTTTGTGTCAAACAAGTATTTTGAACGCAACACTTTTGCCGAATTGTTTTCTATTTCGAGAAAAAGGGTACAATTAATAGGTAGATATGGTCCAATTTAACATGTTGCGTAAGCTTGAAGGAGGTCTAACCAGAGCTGAGCAAACACTCAGCCAACATACAAACAATAAGTTTCAGGGGCAAAACGTTTATTTACTTAACATCTAGGGAAACAGTTGCTGGATCTGCTGTTGGTTGACACACTGCGCCTGTGTTTGTGGACTTTTATTCAGGCTCTCGGTATGCTGTTCTGGCACAAACACAACATCGAGAAGTCCCTGGCTGATTTGCCCAATTTCACGCCTTTCCCAGACGAGTGGACCATCGAGGACAAGGTTCTGTTCGAACAGGCTTTCAGCTTCCATGGGAAGAGCTTCCATCGCATCCAGCAGATGGTAAACCCCCAACAAACTCTACTCGTCTTCATCTGTGCTTCAGGTTTCATGTTCTTTAGGCTTATTATAAACATATCTAAACGGTTGTGTAAAGCTTGGACAAAAAGAAGAAGTTGGTACCTGGAAGTACTAAGCAAATATTCCTGTATGTTAATTTCTAAAGTGTCGATTAGCTGATTCAACGAGTAGCTTCTCATTTCTTAAACAACAATGTCGAAATACATCCTGTGGTTGTAGAAAGGATGCCAGTCTGTCGAGAAAAAATAAATTAAAATGAGCTTAGTAATTTCCATTGGCATGATTTCTCTCTTCTCTTAATCTCTTTCTGCCAAAAACTGGATGATAAAAGTCTTCAGTCTGGTGCTTTGGTCTCAACTAGCCTTTTTTCTTTTTTAAGAAAAATTATTTCAAAGTCCATTTTATTTTTTGTTTCTGTTGTTTAATTATTTTGTACATTTAAAATCTCTTCCAGTTCCAGTGTTATATATTAGATATGATTTAAAGTTTATTTTTTATTTTTATTTTCTTGCATTACCATGCTATTTTAACCATTATATTACTTGAAAATGGTCTCAAAACAACAATATTGTCGTTTATCGCAATAACGTCTGGAACAATTCATTGTCCAGCAAAATTAATTTTTCTGACAGGCCTACACACACATCTGTCAAAAAAAAAAAAACGGCTAAGTAGATTGCAGAAACTACTCGTTATTTAAAAATGCAAGGAAAGTGGGGAACCACTCAGAAAATAAAATCCTGAATGATCGTGATCGGCGATCATTTAAACATTTGCTGAATTTAAGGCTGTGTATAAACTAAGCAGTTAGTTTATAAGGAGTGATAAATGCTGCCTTAATGTTGTAATTTAACACAGATTGGCCTCTAAATGAGGACTACATTTATCCTCTATGTTAAAATAACTATTAATCTTGAGGAAAAGAGTAATAGTTTTTTACACTACATGTGTAATTCTGTTCTGTTTCATTCAGTTACCAGACAAATCCATCTCCAGTCTTGTCAAGTACTATTATTCGTGGAAGAAAACGCGCTCCAGAACGAGTCTGATGGACCGGCAGGCCCGAAAGCTGGCTAACAGGAGCAACCAGGACGACAGGTGCTCCTCACTGACTCAACTATGACTTTACTGTTTGTTAATAGAGCTGATCAATTTGACTTCAAGTAAAAATGTGAAAATATATGATCAGCAGCTCTGCTAAGTCTGACTTAGCTCTTTGATGAGCTTGCTTAGCTAATTTCAGGAGGACAAATCTAAAGTTATTTAAATCTATTTTGACTTCTTACTGTAATCCATAGTTATACTTTTTTATTCAAATACCTGATAATGTAATTTCTTAGACTCTGTAAATGATTTAAAGACATCAACTGTTAAGTATTTGCTCATTCTAACTACATACAAACCATCCAGATTTTTTAGTTTTGTGACAATTGTAAATGATTAAAAGTTAAAAAAAAAAAAAAAATGTTTCTTTGTTTGACCACGACAGTGTATTAGGGCCACACTAAGACAATACAAAAAAATAAAGTTACAAGAATAGAATTATATTACAAGAATAAAATTGTCATTGAGAATAAAGTTATATAATGATGAAAATAGTCAAAATATCCAGAGAATAAGGTCATATTTCAACTTTTTTCTCGTAATAATATGACTTTATTGTCAAAATATTCTGACTTTATTCTCACATTGTCGCAACTTTATTCTCACATTACAGTATTATTGTTGTAAGTTTTTTTTACTTTATTCTGCTAATTTTATTATTTTCTTTGTTTTATATTTGGCAAATTCTATCAGTTAGATTTGAGAAGCTGTTCTTTACTCGTTGTTTCTCTTTTGAAATGTTTCTGTCTTTGTTGTTCCTGTTGTCATAGCGAGGAGGAGATCGAGGAGACCAATCATATTGAGGCGAATGACAGCGACTATGATCCAAATAAAGAAGCCAAGAAAGAGGTGAGCCCAAAGGATTCGTGCCCAGATGTTGATGCACATCGTTCTTGTTTAGGAGTGGACTTCCTGTTTTTTCCCAGTGTATATGCTGTTTGCATATACACTGTAACATATATCCATATATGGTTATATTGATAATCCATATATGGATTCAAATAAACACCTTTTTTTTCTTACTGATTTTACTTACCTACAATACACATATTGTAATATTTTTTAGAGGGATTTACAAAGATTTCAGTGTTTAAAACTCATTTTATCTTCACCTGAAATTTTGTTTTTCCAGTGTCACACAAAATATTTAAATTCGAGTCACTTTCAGTGAGCTATACTCGCGTATGATATGACTTAAATACTTTTCTCTGTCTCAGTATTCCGTTTTCCAGTATGTAAAGCCATTTATTTGCTAATCTGTATCATTTTCCCTCCAGAACCAAGCCGAGTTGGTGGTGCCGGGCACTAAGCCGGTGTTAGGGCGACGTGAGCACCAAACCCTGCAGCACCGACACCACCAGCGTTCCCGCTGCCGCCCCCCCAAAGGCATGTACCTCACCCAAGAGGACGTAGTGGCTGTATCCTGTAGTGCCTCTGCTGCTAACACACTCCTGCGTCAGCTGGACATGGAGCTGGTGTCCCTTAAGAGACAGGTAGAAGGCGCTGCCACTCACTCTCCTCTAACCTCCATTGGTTTCTCATGGTGGGGTAAATTAAATATCAGCCAATGATGCTGGCTTTAGATTTTTTAGCTTCATGTAATATCAGAGACACCTCTACTGCTGCCTCAGTGTGTGATTTATTTTATTAACACATGGAGGGACATTTATTATTTATCCTGAAAAATGTATTATCATAATAAAAATTTTGATTATTCAAAATAATGATGTTAAATAAAAAAAAATACAAGGCTGTGACAGTACTGAAGAAAATGTTATTTTCTCCAGCAGCACATCAATAAGTATTAGAAAAATAAAAAAACATGATAGTTTTCGTGAGCATCTTAGGGATATAAATCACACAATTTTTTTTGGTAAATGGCAACCAGAAGAAGACTATTTCTACTGAGAATGTTTTCAAAAACAGTGTTTGGCAACCAGTCAGCTGTGCAAAACGCCTCGGTGGACCTGGCTCTGCCTTAGAGACGCAGCTCCTCCTCAGAGCTGCAGTTTCCAAGATTTAAGTTTCCAACTCGGCTCCTTCAGACTAGCCTGCAGCAATTAGCAAATACCTGGTGCCACTGCACATCTCTTGAGTTCATTATATGAGCTTCTTCTCAACACTGGTAAAAACTTTGTTAAAGGGTTAACAGGAGCCATGTTGTGGTGACTTATTCTTAAAGAGACAGCGGCCCAATTTCAACACCTTAAATTGTAAAGTCAAATTTATTTGAGTCATGTTTTATGCATATAGCATTTTTACAACAACTGACTTTCACACAGTGACTTGATAGCGCCACTTTATAGCATTGTGTTAAACACGGAGAAAGAGTCAATGTGACTTTTTTTGTGTTTCTGTTTTGTTCTTCAGGTCCAGAATGCTAAGCAGATGAACAGTGGACTGAAACAGCTGTTGGAGTCTGGGATCGAAGAGTACAGACTGACTGAGGTAGTAAACGCATTCCTTTACTGGGTTTAGTGCTGATTTACATTTTTGCCATTCTGCTTTACTCGAGAGTATTGGTACTCTGCTCCACCATATTCCAGTCTGTGCTCCAAGAACTACCTTTTGGAGATTAAAATAATGATTTTAATACTGTGCAAAGTTTATGTTTGGATCTCTAGCAGGTCCCAGTGAATTTCTGTATTTATTTATTTTTATTATTAAATTTTTCCAACTGCCATTTAACATTTTTCACAGATTAAATTTCTACATTTATTTTCTGAATTACATGTTTTCCAGAGTTGATACACTTTTTAACTGAAATGATCCAAAAATATAAATATCAAATAATATCGGTCTTATTTGTTTGTTTCCTTCCTTCTTTCTATGTATCCTTTCTTTTTCATTCTCTCTTTCTGTTTCTTTGTTTCATTTTATTGTTTTCTCTCTTTCTTTCCTTCTATGTTTCTGTATTTATTTCATAGTTTTTTTCTTCCTTTCTCTCTCTAACAAACTAACATACTAGCCAGTCAGGGATAAATATTTTTGCTTTGAAGTAATCATTTGTTAGAATAACAGTGGAAGATTTTTTAACTAAAATCACTCAGACTTATACATATTTATTAATAAGATACTCGAGTAAAATAGTGATTATAATCTCATTTCACATTTGTGAATTAGATTTTAATGTTTGATCTGTGTTTGTTGTAGACTCTCATTGTCATCAAATGCAGCTGCTGCATTTTCTGTTTGTGTCTCAAAGAAAGAAAGAAAGGAACTAAAACCTTTTGTCTTAACTCTATTTCCAGTGTTTCTCTGTCGTCTCTCCACCCAGTCAGTCAAAGTGATGGTCATTCATACTCAACCTGCTTCTTCACAAAGTTTTATTCTGTGTTTTGATGTTTTTGTTGTTTTTTTATGTTACAGTCCAACCAGAAGGTGAACGCCCGCTGGACCACAGACGAGCAGCTGCTCGCTGTTCAAGGTGAGCTTCATCCTTTAATAAAAGGTCTAAATACATAAATAAACCACATGATTAAACATGAGCTGCTTTAATGGCACTGACTGTAAATTCTCTGGTCAGTGTGAGTAAAAATGGGTCAGGTCAATATTAAGATTTATAGGGTTTATAAACCCTCTTTTCTCCTAAAATAGATATTTTTTATTTGAGGGAAATTTTTGTATGGTACAAAATGGTTGAACAGCAGCATGGAGGCTGGGGAAGCATCTTCTCTAACGTAAAATAATAATTTGGGAGACACGTTGTTATGTGAAATCTTTACACAGAAAGATGTTTTTATCTTTTAACAAAATATGTACAGCTAACATTCATAAGTATCTAACTAGGGCTGCAACTACCAGTTATTTTAGTTATTTAATCAGACTAAAATACCAATGCAATGCAAAGTTCATATGTTTTGTTTTTATAAACCAATTAAAAATTAGTTAACAAATAAATATATTTTTATTTTACAGAATTCAAACAGGGTGAAGTTATAACTAAGACAATTGAGAAGTTCTGAGTAGAACATATTTACACAAAAATAAGTTTTTTATCTTAAATACAAAATTTATATATTTTTTGTTTATTTTTAGCTTAATTACTGATATTGGAGTGCTTTTTTTCAGCAAATTGAGTCTGTACTCCAGTTAATGATTAATCGATATGTAAATTATTTTAATAATCAGAGTGCCCAGATCGATGCTGTGAATATTTGCATAATTTAGTCTGGTCCTCCTCTGTCTAAATATTTATAAAAAACAAAACCTTCATTTTTATTTACCTTTCCATATTTTTGCAATTTCTGGGTTTCCTTGCCTGGAAGTGGTGTGAAGGCAATCTGCTACCCACAACAATCCTGCAGTCTTTTTAGAGCATTTCATCAATTCATCTTTTTTTTTTTTTCTACACCGTTCGTGTAGACAACGGTAACGATTCGTTTTGTTTCTACAGGAGTCAGGAAGTACGGAAAAAACTTTCAGGCCATTGCTGATGTCATTGGGAACAAAACCGTGGGTCAGGTGAAAAACTTCTTTGTGAACTATCGCCGGCGGTTCAACCTGGAGGAAGTGCTGCAGGAGTGGGAGGCAGAGCAAGGAACGCAGGCTCCAAATGGAGACAGCGCCACCTCAGGAGAAGAGGGGAAGAACAGTTCGACCACTCCTTCAGGGAAGAGCACAGATGAGGAAGACGAGGAGGTGAGACCTTCACTTTTAAATTTAAAGGTGGCCTAATATGGTTGCTCGAACAGGTTAGGATAGATTTATGGGATAAACTAAACATTTATTAAATCTTTGGTACAAAATCATTCTTAGATGATCTTATTCTGCTCAGTTCTTTCAGAATGAGCTGCTTTAAGGCGTGAAAGTGGAAAGTTTGGAAATATGAACCTATGAGCTGTTTCTTTTAGATTCTGTCCTTCCAGAAATACAAATGATCTCCAAGTCGGCCATTATTTAAAGTAACTACCTTTTCCTCTCTGCAGGGTCAGGTCACCTCTTCCGGGGCTTCGCCTGCTGCCTCCTCTTCTTCTTCAGCTCAAAATCCCGTGACCTCCAATGCCTCCTCCTCCCTCCACCAGCCGCCGCCGCTCCTGAGGCCCTCTCTGCCGGCCACGCCGTCGCTACACCGCCAGCCTCCTCCACTCCAGCAACAGGCTCGCTTCCTGCAGCCTCGAACCACCCTGCAGCAACCCCCGCCCCTCATCCGGCCCTCCAACCCCATGCCGCCACGCCTCAACCCGCGCCCCACTCCCGTAAACCTGGGCAGCAACGCCACTGGCCCGGGCCAGGGCTCCGCTCAGCAGCCTGCTGGCATGGCCCTCCACCTGTCAGACACGGCGTCGTCGTCGTCCGTCCACTAACAACCCGCAGACCTGTCTAAGAAGCTGTGGAAAGTAGTTTCCCTTCAACAGCTTGGAAATTATTGAAAGTCTCACATCGGTGTTCCAGAATATCACAAAAAGGTTCTACAGCTAATTGAAATCTGGTGTTTCTCATGTAAGAGGATTAGGACCAGTGAAAAAAGACAGACTTTAATGAATGACTGAGTGAATTAATTTATTGTCTCGCTACTCGTGTAAAATGAAATTAAAGCTAAAACCAGCCAACCCCACAAACAATGAAAACAGGGTAAATATGGCGATATTTACAATTATATGAATATATAAACCACAGGATGTTGGGGACATTATAGACCAAAAAAAAAGATGAGTATGCAAAAACTCTGAAAAAAAAACAAATGGGGAAATTTCTGATTTTAATGGGTTGAAAATTTGCTAGAAAAACAGGAAATTTTTAGATTAACCTCAGAAATTTTCTTGTGTACACAAGGAAATTTCTGTGCTTGGAAAGTTCAACATTTGCTAGAAAAAAGAAATTATGAGATTAATATGAGACGATTATGAGGGAAAATAGTCTAAGATGTTTGACTGGAAATTTTCTGAGTTTCAAAAGTAAAAAAATGTCTAGTGCTTTCTACAAAATTTCAGTTTTCTTTCTAGAAAATGTTTGACTTCCAGAGATTTTTTTGGCATTTTTATATTTACAGTAATATATTATTATATACTGACTTTGGATCTCAGATTTCTGAAATCCAAAGTCAGAATTGTTTCTTTTTTTAGTGGTCCTAATCCTCCTCCATAATTTTTCAGCATTTCAATGTGGACAGAGGTTTCTTACTCCCAGACCTTGAATGCAACATGAATTGGGAAAAGAAACTTTGTCATAAATCTGACGTGACGTAGAGATTTGTAATCCAGGAAACTGAGGCTCAGCCTTGTGTTGAAGTGCATGTGCCTTAAAGTGCACAAGGTGCTGCCTGAAAAACTGGTTCAAATTCAAATTATTCAGAGATTTCTCAAAAAATATTCATCTATCTTATTATTTTTCTACCCCTGTTTTCCTCTGACCCAGTCAACTGGACAAGTATAGTGCATATATGTATATACTGTTATTTATTAGATTATCCCTTCTGCTCCTCTGATTTAAACCTAATTTCATGATAATGTAGTTAAGTCACCAAAGATGCTTGTTTTAACTGAAAGGATTTTTCCCCTGCTCTCAAAAACATCTTTTCTGAAAGACAACAAAACCAAACTCAACATTTGCCCCTGGCAGCTCATCGATAAATAAATTAACTGTGTGGTAAAAAGTCATTAATTTTAAGTTTAACATCTTGACTAACATAAAATTAATCATCCTAATTTAATATGAGCATGCTAAACCTTGCCATTATCTTTTGCAGCTAATTTAACCTCAATGTGTCAAATTCACTGATATTTTTCAGACTTATTCACTCAGACCTTAAAATTAAAGTCATATAAATAAAAGTCATTTTAATTTAATTTGCGTGGAAGTTTCAGAACATGATGAATGGGTTCTAAACTTATTTAAATTTAACCTCATTCCTACAAAATACCAAGTACTTTTATCTTTACATTTACTGCAAATGCTTTAGTACAGTTGAAATAAAAACTTGGAATTAACTTTTTAGCAGGATAAACAAGATTATTTTAAGTCAATAATTCCTTAATATTGATGAAAAACTTCTAGTTTTCCTGCCAGAGACACTTTTCCCTGTTGCAAGTGAAATAATCTGCAAGTGGAAATAGTATTTTTTATTTCATTTGATCAACATTAAGGAATTATTTGCTCAAAACAAGCTCCTATATTTTGCTCAGAAGTTACTTTTATTTAGTTTTTGTCTTACTTCAAGTATACTAACTAATTAATATTAAAAATACTTGGTTAGAATTTGTATTTTCACAGTGTAGGCTGAAGTTAGAGTTAAATAATTTTACAGCCTGGCATTTGTCAGACAAAACCTGTGATCAGAAGGAGGGTGTACTTTCTTTTGAGCAGGACCGTACCTCAGCGGGGAGTTGTTTGTACATACAATTATATTGTTATGATGACCAATGCACGCTACGCTGTAAGATGTTGGTAGGACTCTAAAGTGCTGTTTTTTGTGTGTCTGCAACGTTTGTCTGTTGATTTTCTATTTGTTATTTGCTCTGTTAAGGATCCTACTGAACTCTTTATTACACTGCAAAAACACAAACTAAGTAGTTTTACTCTGGCTCCTAGTGCAAATATCTGAATTTCAAAAGTTGGATCATTTCCATCGTAATTAAAAGTAAGACAATTATGGAGCTGAATTGGAGCCATAAAGTTTGTTCACAAAAAAAATATGAAACTGGAAGAAAATGTTTCTAAACTCTTTTTTAGATTCAAAGGTTTTTTTTCCAGTTTAATTTTTTTTTGCCTCATTCTTTGTTCTTTTGAACAAACTTAATGGCTCCAATTTAACTCCATAGATAATTCTATAATACTTGTTATAGTACTTGTTCCGCTGGCTGATCAATTTACTTTTAACAAGACATTTTTCCCATGTTATAAATGAAATAATCTGACAATGAAACTAGTTCCTTTTCATCAATTTAAAGGAATCATTTATTTCTTGTATTTCTCATATTTCTTGATTAACTTAATTTTAAGTAGGCTTTGTTTTATCTCAAGTGATTTGAGATATTTGCAGCAGAATTACTTGGTAAGATTTTGTGTTTTTGTAGTGTTCCTACTTGTTTGCAGTTTGTTTGTGGTTTTCAGCTCCTGCGGTTCCATCTTAAATCTCTGCGTTTAATTTAATTAGAAAAATGCTTCTTAACATCACAATAAACAAGAAAGAGATCTGTTTTGTTAACTTTCAGGCGATTTATAGGAAAGTACAACATTTTAGCATTATTTTCAGACTCAGTAATTGAAGAACTTCTTTATTTTCCATCAGTTAGATCCGCCTTTAAGACACTAAAGTTTCACTAAAAGCCTGTGGAATAAATATTTTTTTGATAAATTACAGTTTTTACTCCTGTGATGTTTTTTTTCACTAACCGAACGAAACTGGGAACTACTTTATCATTCTTATGTGGTGTATTTAGTTTGGAAGTTATTTATAGTCCTTTTGTAATACCAGCTTGTATTTCATGTAAAGCTGATCATTGTGAAAATCCTTTTTTTTTTTGTACGTATGTATCATGATTGATGTTTAATGTAACTAGAATCATATGAAAGGTTGAATTTCCATCAGAACTTTGACCTTTGATATGAAGCCACTTAGTTTTCTCTCTCTTGAGTTGGACTTGGTAGTTCTTAATAAACATTTATTTTAAAAAGAATGTTGATTTTATAAAAAATATTTTTGTAATTTCTGTTTTTCATCCATCACAACATGTCCATCAGATTAGGTTTGTGGTTTTTACTGGATCATTACAACAGTTTCAACATAGTTAAGCCCAAAATGTTTTATGTTATATTGAGTTATTTTTCTATTCAACCACCTATTATATTTGACAAATACACCTCTCAAAAAATACTAAGACAATATATGTTTTATTTACATTTTAACAAAAAATAACATGCCAAAAATTATTTATACACTTTTCATTAATCAATTATTCTGACTGAGATGTTCAAAAACTTCAGTAATATTTTTAAACCAGGAGAAACATAAAAATGGAGCAGGTTAGAATAAGTCTGTGGGTTTTATGAACCAAATTATTCTTAGATAATGAGATTTTATTCTGCCCAGTTGTTCTGTTTTAGGGCGTCTTGTCATTTTAAATCCGAATAAGCTACTGCTGGCCATGCCCCCGAACTCAATGTTTACATTCGCACATGAAAATGGCTGCCAACAGATTCGCAATTATACAACCAGACATCTTTGAAAAGCAGAAGACGATCCTTCTGCACAACCAACAAGAAAACAGCAAGTAGTTTCGGGACGGTAAGCCAACAACAAATTTACTGTGTGCGCCATTTTACAGCACACACATCGGTAAAACCAGCTGACCGCGCTGGAACTTAGCTTGGGTTGCTAGGTAACGGGGCTGAGCTTGGCTGGGGTTGCTAGGTAACGGCCCTTGGAACGTTACATAACATTAATGGCTTTGTGGAATAATTTTTGGCTCAGCTGTAGCTTTTACATTTGGGCTTAATCTCAGTTAATTAAAAACAGACATAACATTGAACGGGTCATTGTTTGTACATTTATAATAAACAATAATAATAAAAATAATAAATATTAATCACCATTCTGTTTTCGGGGAACTGTTTAAGGAGTTCCAATTTGCCTCGACTATTTTGCTAGCGTTATATTTCGTAACTCAGGTATGCAGCAGATAACATCTACAACCAAAGGAACAACAAAACAGTTACACAATATACCTGTTAAATCATAGAAACGTTGTCTGGGCCAACTTCTTCTAAAATATGACAGTGATACTATAATATTAAAGCCAGTATTGTTATCTGACCACTTCTGCCTCAAGCTGGTTTTCCCTAAAAGCCCATATCTTATGTTGTTGGTGCATTACTGTACAGAATCAAAGATTTTAACTGTTATTTGCATTATTTGTTTGTTCTTGTGTTTAAAACTGTTTTTAGCTGCAGCTGTTAGACAGAGGATTATTTTTGTTGCTTCCTGCTGCCCTCATTAGTAAAATAAATCACAAGCATTCTTTGCTCTCACTTCAAATTCATACACCCTTCAACGGTTTCTTCATTTTGAAACTAATTCAAATCTGCAACTGGTGAAAACAAGGTGTGACCAGAAACTGAAGTGGTGCTTCTATTCATCGTTCGTTTTTTTTTGTTTTTTTTTTTTTATGTAGAAGCATGCAGACATCATACAAAACACTTCAAAAATAAAACAAACTCTTCATTCTTCTCAGGTTGAGAAGTTAAATATCTCTCCTGCCGGTGTGTTTGTGATAACCATCTAGATTCTGGGTCACAGGTGCGTGGAAGTTGAGAAGCAGAGTTTAATGGTGAAGGGGTTGGAGCTGCCTGCAAGTCAGAGAGAAACGAACGGCTGAAACAATGCGCCTCACAGTCAACAACAACAAAAAGTTTATTTATTCTGATCTCTGTGCCACTTACCAGCTATTCTAAACTGGTGGTGATTGAGCATGATCAAAGCTTCAACAGCATCAGTTTTACAGTCAAACTCCAACAAGCCAGAGAGAGTCTTAGAGCTGGCTGCAAAAGCAAGAGAAAAAAGTCTGACTGTCACATATGTACAGCATTTTAGAGTCAGTACACTGCAAAAACAGAAAATATTACCAGTTATTTTAGTCCAGTTTCTAGTGCAAAATATTTGAGTAAACTTTGAATAAGACAAGCAAGATATAGGAGCTTGTTTTAGGTAAATAATTCTTTAATATAATTGAAAATTTACAATTTTTACTGGCAGATTATTTCACTTAGAACAATGTATTTTTCCTACATTGTGAGTGAAACAAACTGCAACAGAACATTAGGGCCTTCACAGGCACTGAAAAGGAAGAGTACATTTCAATCAAAAAACTCAAAAAAAATTTGATTAATATCATAAATATTCTAGAAAAACCATGGGAATTTCTGAGTTTGAAAACTTGAAAATATGCCAGAAAAAAAAAATCAAATGTTTAGATTAATCACAGAAATTCGAAAATGTCAGAGTATCAAAAGTTGAAAATTGTTGACTTTTGGAACTCAGAAATTTCTGAGATTAATAACAAAATGTTAGAATTTTTTAAAAATGTTGTAGTTCAGAAAATTCCTTGTTTTTTGGTTGAAAGATTTAGAGGTTTTGCAGAGTTTGAGTGCTTTTAACTCACGTTTGGCATCAAAGACCTTATACTTGGTGAAGGCAGGAGCGTTGTGTTCAGAACAGAACTGAAGGGAAGCAGATAGGAGGGATCATGGTTTTTTTTGGTGAGTAAGGGAAAACGTTACTAATAAAAGCAGCGTTTGGTCTGCCTGTCCTCACTTTCAGCAGCTGCTGCTGGTTGAAGGTGGGTGGGGCGTTGTAGAAGTGCAGCACAGCGGTGGGCGGCTGGATGATGTTTCTGTGGCTGTGCGTGCTGCTGAAGCGATTGTTCCTGGTCAGACTGAAGTCCTGGTAGCTGCTGCTGCCGTCGGCCAGTTCAAACACCTGACTGGGAATCACCGCCTGCTGCCTGGACACACTGGGAAGGGACAGACGGAAGTCAAAGCCAAAAACCAACCACTAGGAAACAGAAATAAACAATCAACAATATCATCCAGGAAACACTGCAAAACCACAAAGTCCTACCAAGTAGTTTTGGTCGAGTTTCCAGTTCAAATATCTTAGTGCAGTTAAGAAGACAAAGCTAATTTACCTTTCCAGCAACACATAGAAGTTTGTTTTAAGTCAATAATTTCCAGTATTGATAAAAAGTGCTGTTTGTATTCCCAGATTATTGAGAAAAGGTTATAAGTGAAAATAATCTAGCAGTGGACCTACTACCTTTTCTTTTTTTTTTTAGTCAAAAGAACGGATTAACTTAAAACAAGCTCCTATTTCTTGCTGAAAATCTACTTGTAAGTTAGTTTTGTCCTATTTCAAGATATTTGCAAAAATTACTTGATCAGATTTTGTGTGTTTGGAGTGCTACGTGGAAAGACTAACGTAACATTTAGGAATCAACAAAAAACATATGGGTGAACAATTAATCATGTGACTCAATTATTGAAGTAATTAGTTTAGCAATCAACTAAAAGTTAACAAGAGTATGCAGATTCAAAAAAAGCCAATAAAAAAAAAACATGTTCAGAGCCATAATTAAGCCAAAACTGTACAAAATATGCATAAATTTAAAATTTAAGATACAAAACATCTTTATCTGCAAATGTATTTTAGCCACAAATTGTAGCTTCACCCCATTATAAATAAACTGAACAAATACAATACTCTTACATTTTAGGAAATAAAATTTTATTTTCTTCTTTAGAAAAATAATTTATTTATTTGTTGTTTTTTTTTGTTGCATATTTTAATGTATGTTCAAATATCGGATAAAAAGTCTTAAGTGGCTAAATGAAAAATCTGAAGAATGAGCGATAATATTGCACTGCGAAAACAAAAAGTATTGTTGGTCCCTTGGTCTAGTTGTGCAGATATCTTAGTACAAAACTAGCATACAAGTAACTTTTCAGCAAGACATAGGAGTTTGGTTTAAGAAAAAAATTGACGAAAAGTTTCTTGTTCCACTGGCGGATTATTTCACTCATAACATGGAAAAAATGGTTTTTATTAGTTAAATCATCTGCCACTGGATCTAATACTTTTTTGTCAACATTTAGGAATTATTCTTATTGTTTTATTTCTTAAAACAAGTTCCTATATCTTGCTGAAAAGTTCCTTGAAAGTTATTTTGTTTCATTTTAAGTGCACTAAGATATTTACACAAGAAACTAGAGCAACTATACTTGATAATATGTGGTGATAACATTGTGGTCTTCCTATTTTTCTATCTGCACAGTAATATATTTTTATATACGTTCTTCAACAATTTCTGCAAAGTAAATTATATCAATAATGAATATATTTGCACAAATCAACTGCATTGTTTAAAGCAAGCCAGGATTGATACTTTTTTGTTCAATTTTAATCTTTAAAAGGTTGACCTTTGACACCTTATATGAGGTAGAAATATTAATATTAATATTTTAAATATTAATATTATTATTATTATTATTATTAATATTTTAAAATTTTTACAGTGGTTTTGTACTTGGGCTGCTGTGACTCTCAGCCACAGTCTCAGCCCTAAGCGGGTCTCGTTCTCACCAGACGTTTAGTTTCTTCCCGAACACCTTGGTGCCGTTGAGGTGGGTCACAGCGCGATCCACTGCGTACTCATCCGCCATCTCCACCAGCGCCGTTCCAGGAACGCTCTTCATAAACTTCACCTGTAAACATCACCAGAGATGAAAACACTTCCTAAGGCTAAGATGTGAATAAGAACAAATAAAACTTAAAATACAGATTAATAGTACTTTTATATAAACATGGATATCTAGGGATGAAACAATAATCTTGTTAAAAAGATTCAAATTAAGAATTTACTAAATACTTTGTGGATTAGAGCTACTAGAATATTTACAACAAAACAAGCGGTTAAAGCTGCAGTATGTAACTTTTATAATAAATATATTTTTTAACATATTTGTTTGTTGTCCATGTCATAATTTATGAGGCAGATAATCTGTGAAAACTTGAGCTTCTCTGCCTTCTCCCATTGCTCCCAGTGCTAATTAAAAACAACAAATCAGAGACAGGAGGTGGGGCTTAGCGCTGTCAATCATGCTATACCCCTTTCTGCTGCAGCTTGTCTGCAAAGACAAGCTGCAGCTGATGACATTCCTGTAACAGAAAGTAATTTCGCCATCATTAGCACATTTAGCAGCGAGTACAGGACGTTGATTGACAGCACTAAGCCCCACCTCCTGAGCTATTATTTTTCAGACACTAATAGTAGCTCTGAAAGAAGACGGAGGGGATCAATCTTTTCACATACTATTTGTCTTGTATTACACTGTCAAAAGGTGGTGGTAGTTTTAAGAAATATGTTTAAAAAAACATGCTTTATACAAAAGTTACAAACTGCACCTTTAATAGAGAAGCAATGTTGAGTTTCAGAAAGAGCAGGAGTTTTTAAAGAGACAGAGACCCAATTTCAAAGTGTTAAATTACGAAGTCAAATGTTTCTTTAGGTCCTGTTTGATATATGTAGCATTTTTATTTTTTATTTTTTAGATTAGGTTTATTCGATGAGGACAGACACACATTAACAGAAAAACTGAATAAAACAGCATCACCACATCTGTATCATAGTTCTTATTATAGTGCAAGCTAATTTTCAACACTTATCTCTAGATGGGCTTTATGAGCTGTATATCTAAAGTCTATTAAATGATAATATTACAATATAATGTTGACTACAAACTTAAGTTACTTGATTTTGCTATAAAAGGCACGATGTTCATGGAAAATACATGATACTGTTCCCTTAAGCATCCGTGAAACCCTGAAAACAATTTATTTATGTTTATCTTGTTATCATGAAAAAGTGCTTATTAGCAGTAATAATAATATATAAAAACTCAGACAGACCTTTTCCACGTTGCCATAGAGACAGAAGAGATTGAAGAGGCGGCTGCAGTTCATCTTGTTGGGATGGAGGCCGCTCACCATGGCGACGGCGCTGGAGCCCAGCAGGGTGGAGGGAAGGGTGGAGGAGAAGGTCTTTGGGATGAGCTGCTTGTAGGAAACCAGCTCCGGCACCGGCTCATGGCTTCTCCTGTACCGGCTGTTCGGAGGCAGCGGCAGCAGGGGGCAGTGAGGGCCTGCGAAGACGAGCAAACATAACGAGTGATTTCAAACGAGGAGGAGGAAACATTCAGGGAGGAAGGAAGAGAGAGAGGCGGTACCGTAGCCGTTGGATGGATGCTCTCCCAGGATGGCTTGACGTTGCCTTCCCGTCCCCCGATCTGAAACAAACAACAAGAGAAGCTTTTAAAAGACAGGAGCGCCGACATCACAATGAGATCTGGAAACCCAAGGACAGCCTGGAAAAAAATCCAGATTCTCCAAAACTTTAATCTTCAAAAGTTTGATTAATTGATGACATTTAATCATTACATTTTTTGAGTTGAAAACGATGGACTATTATGAGAAAAAAGGAAGCATAAATTTCCACCAAAAAACTAAAACATTTTAAGATTAATTAAAAAAAAATACAAAATAAAATAGTCTGGAAATTTCTCACTTTGAAAAGTTAAAAAGTTGCTTGAATTTTTTTTTTAAATTAATCTCAGAATTTTTCTACAAAAACAAGAAAATTTCTGAGATTGACAAGTTTATAATATTTTAGAAAAGTCATAAAAATTTTGAAGAGTTTGAAAAGACAAAAATGTAAAAAAAAAATTTAATCTTCAAAACCCAAAGATTTGATTGATTGATGAGATCAATTAATCACACAACAATGGTTGTAAATACAGTAGAATGCTAAAGCCATTGTAGACAGAAAAAGAAAACATTTCTGCCAAAATACAAAGAAATTTTAATATTAAACTCAGAGATTTTAAAAATTTGCTAGAAAAAAATTGAAAAATTTTGAGAATGATTTCAGAAATATATTAAAAAACATAAAAATGTATCATTTTTTTATTTATATTTTTGACTTTTGAAACCCAGGAATTTCTAATCTTTTTTTCTAGAATATTTCTGAGATTAATCTCAAAGTTTCAGAATTTTTTTCTAGCAGATATTTGACTTTTCAAACTAAGAAATTTCCTTCAGACTTTGTTGGCAGTAATATACTCTTTTTACTCTGATCAGAAACGGCACAAACAGGAAGTTGAGATTCCACATTATTTTCAATTACTAAAATGATTTAAAAATAAAACTTTTGAACTATTTGTTGACATAATAAACACAGAGAACAAAGTAAACAAGACTGAAATATCACTACTTTTGTATTATTTCTACACATACAAAAAAACAGTTATCAAATCAAACTAGATGCATTTCTGAATACTCACAGAAAATGACAGCAGCCACATGTGTGTGTGTATAAGTGTGTTTATGTGCGTGTGTGTGTGAGCAGAACCTGAAGCTGTCCTACCTCGGTGCAGGAGGAAGGGTTTGGTGTAATCCCAGCTGGAGGTGTCATTGCGGACGACGTTCAGTCTGTTGGGCTGCAGGGGGCGACAGAGCACAGCACCTCTGGGTGGGTGTGTGTGCGTGGGCTTAAGGATGAGGATGCATGCATGTGTGTACATCTGGGCCGTGTCTGCAGGATAGTGTGTGAGTGTGCTTACCCGAGCATACTCGATCTTCAGCGTGCAGCAGCCGGAGTAAATGTCTGCTCCGTTTAGAGCCATCTTGGCTTTCTGAGCGTCTTCAACTGACTGAAATGTTGATTCATTTGTTAAGGACGACTCAGCAGAACAACAAGCAGCCAGTCAGGAGAGAGAAACAACACCTTGAGTTGCTGGTGTTGATGTTTTTTGTTTATTTTGACACAACAGCAACAACAAAACAAATAATTTCTTGTTTCTGGTTGTTATGGAAACCATGCTAAGCGAGTGAACCAAACGGTGTGACTGTGTCATTACGGTGTTGTTTCCCACACAAAGATCAGCGCTGTGCAGAGGTAATTAGTTTCAGCCGCTGAAAATAGTACCGCCTCTTTATAGCCCCAAAAACACGCTCTACTATCTCAGAAAGCAAATAAAAAACATGTTTGTTCTGCTGGTTTAGCTGTTAACTCTCTGCAATAAAGGTTGTCTGTAATTCACAGAAAGAGAACAGAAAAATTAAAAATAGAGTTTGGTCAGGGCCGTCTCTGGCTTTTTGGGGGCCCTGAGTTTATCAAACCACAATGAAGAGATTCCAAACCCTTTAGATGATCCACAAAAATTATTAAACTTTACTAGCAAAATTTTATAGGTGACAGTTAAAATTACACAAATTTAGGTGAATAAAATTTATATAAAACTATATATCTAATACAAAAATAACAATCCATTATACACCAATAAAAAGTTTTTTGAGTACGGACTAGTCATTCACATGTGGCAATGGTGTCCAAACTTTTTACCATGAGGGCCGAAGCACTAAACTGTTTTTTATAAAAAAAAAAAAAAACATTATTGCATTTTTTTTATTTTAGCTGCTCGATAATAATCTAAACAATTTCAGCTATATTAAAAGGAATAAGTTGAAAGCATTTGGGGCTGCAAAAATTGTATATGATTTTATAATATCTTTAAAACAAACTTTTGGTGCATTTTTTAATGTATGTATTTTAGTTGTTCAATAATAATCTTAACTTCTAGAGATTCTATGTTATTGAAATGACGTCATGTTAAAACTGAAGGCAAAGCGATCAGAAGGATATTCCACCATGGCCTGAATGCCGTTGCGTTTGAAGATGACAATGCGCTGGACGTTGCCCACAGGGTTACACACAGTGTACAAAACATCCTGTAAAAAAACCAGAAAACACTCTTAAACCATTTACTTAACAAAAAACACACGTAAAGTTTGTCACCAGGTTTTCTTCATGTAATGATGCACAGATAGATGCTGGCAGCTGAAGGAGGAACAGCTTATCCTGCTCTCTCGTTCTTACTGATAACTTTGAGTTATTTTTATAGTCACAGTTTATATTTACATTATCGCCATCATAACAAATATTCAACGGCTGGAGGTGAAGTTTGAAGTCAACGCTACCTGTGGAAATGAAACAAATCTTCCTCATATCAACGGAGAGGTCGCACGCCCCGCACCAAGCAGCTCGTGAAGCCGAAACAAAAGTCTCACACTGCGGGTCCTACGAGACGACTAACCTGGATGAGGTGAGGGGTTCGGCTCTGAGCCCAACCCACCTTCAACTCTAACACCTGCTCCGCCGAAGAAAAACAACCAACCAGCTGGAACCAAACGGCTCTACCAACCCCAAGAACAAAGCGACCAGCCCAAGCCTCAAAACATTCTGACTCGGTGGGAATCCCACTGAAAAACAGATTTTCTGCACTTCAGCCTGAGCCTCTGAGGAAAACCTCGCCTTCAAACATCAACAATGAGGCAAGACCAACACATCCACCCCCAGAGCTCCAAAGGACAAAACGACTACCAGGACAACGAAAGGAACGCCAGAAGTGCTTATTGTTGGAGATGAGGCAGTAAATGGAATCAGCCACGTTTGCAATAGAAAATGAGAGATTTCTTTTCCTGGTCACACTGGATCTGATTTAACTTGGAAAGTGCTCTCTCTCTGACCACTGATCAGCCGAACATTGAGACTTTAGTTGTGCATGTTGGAGCCAACGATCTGTCAAAGCAAAAATCAGAGATTCTGAAAAAGGACTTTAATACTCTTCTGAACACTATGGGAAAAGTAAGAATGAAGTTATTTCTCAGTGGCCCAATTCCATCACCTCAATGGGGAGACGAGAAAAACTCCAGGCTGGAGTAATGGCTGATTAAAACAGCTCAGTGACCTTCATCGATAACCTCTGGATCTATTGGCAGCGCTTCCACCTCTTTGGAAGAGGCGGACGCAATCTTAAGGATAAAGCTACTCGCTGCAAACCTTTTTCACTGTATCAACAAGGACAACAATGTGATCATCGCGTCGGAAGATCAGGCTCAAGGATGTCTTTCTAGATGGATCCCTCCGCGTTTCAAGAACAAACTATTCCAAAACAAGCTGATGTAACATCGACTGGAGACAGAGCGACTGGTTCCCCTCATCCTCCCTCTCTGCTCCTTCACTGCATTCACAAGATACCTGTGAAAAACAGCTTCTGGACCAGAGTTTCTCAAATTTACAGATGGAATGGATCAAAGGTTTCGCCTCAGCACGTCTCTCCTCAGCGCTCCCGTAGCAAACCTCTCTTCATTTAAGCCACCTGCCTCTGACTCCCCAGAGGATCCACCACTCTGCGTTTATGAGTCCAGGGTCCAGATATTGTCTTTACACTCATCTCCCTCCAGAATGTGTCTGGACCCACGGCACTGCAAAACGGGACAAAACCTGTGTCAATGTTATTACAACTAAAACCTAGAGATCAGGCTCAAAACCTGGGAGCAGTGATGGACTCAGATCTGGACCTTCAGGGCCATATTAAGACAGTCACAAAGTCTGCCTTCTATCACCTGAAGAACATTTCCAGGATTAGAGAACTGATGTCTCAACAAGATCTAGAGAAACTCATCCATGCGTTTATCTTTAGTCGCATTGATTACTGCAGCAGCGTCTTCACAGGTCTGTCCAGCAAATCCAACAGCTGCAGCTGATCCAGAACGCTGCTGCTGGTGTTCTGACTAAAACCAGGAAGACGGAGCTCATAACACCAGTTTTAAAGTCCCTACACTGGCTGCCTGTAAAGAATAGACTTTAACATACTGTTAAAATGTAAAATACTTTAAATTACTATTTTAATTCATTAGAGGATGATCTAAGAAAGGTCCAAATCATTAAGGAAGACTTGAGCCACTCACAGTGCTGATGGGGTACAGCGGGTTCTGGATGGATAGCAGCAGAACCTTGTTTTTGCTGGTCGGGTCGTCGGCGTTGGTGGGTCGGGTGATTCTCTGGCTGGTGGAGAAGTTGAAGAAGGCCTGCTGGTTGGCGATGAAGACGGGCTCGCTGCCTCCGCTCCTCACGCATCGCTCCGCGCTCTCCAAGCTGTTGAACTCCACCAGAGCCTGCCGCTTGAAGGGCATCATCATCACATAACTGAGGGAGGAAACAGACGGTAAAACACAGACAAACTGGATCTATCCACTCAGAAACACGCAGTTTGTTCAGCAAGTATTTATCTGTAGAAATATTTAAAATTTATTATATCCAGAGTAACTTACTAGTTACATTTATTTAGTACTGTTTTGGAAAAGCCAAGTAATTTCTATACACAGTATTTTTTACTTTTACTTTAGTATATAACTGCAAAAACACAAAATCTTATCAAGTGTCTTTGGTTTAGTTTCTAGTGCAAATATCTCAGTACACTTAAGAAGACAAAAATAACTTAAAAGTAACTTTTGCAAGTTATAGGAGGTTGTTTTGAGTAAATAATTCCTTATTATTGATGAAAATGTGTTAGTTCCACTGGCAGATTATTTCACGTATCTCATGTTATAGGTGAAATAATCTGCCAGTGGAACTTTTTCATCAATGCTAAGAATTTATTTATTTAAAATAAACTGAAAAAATTGTGAAAAGTTACTTATAAGTTATTTGTGTCTTATTTTAAGTGTACTAAGATATTTGCATGAGGTACTAAACTGGCAAGATTAAGCATTTCTATTAAGTAATAAGTACTATCTGTAAAATTTATACCAAACTACAACTCCACAAGATGCTCATTTAAATTTTTTTGTGTTATTTTTGTTGTTTGAGTTTTCATAAAATTACTACTTTACTTTTGTATTTTTATTATTCTTGCATTATTTCAACTTTACTGTTGTACGACTGTATTCTCGTAATTATGAATAAAACCAAAAACCAAAAATTAGATTAATCGATAAAGTTGATTTGTCAGTTGACCCAACGACAAATAAGGGATTAATTAAAAAGTTTAGCTTGAGATGAATTTAAGCAATAAAACTAATTTAATTAGATGTTTCCACTAAGTTATCCATCCATGTTTAGTGACATGTTCATATATGTTAGTGGACTGGATAAAAATGAGTTAAAGCAATAATAAATCATATTTAAAAGTTAAAAACTACCAGATGGTGCCAAACTTTTCAAGCACTTCCACCAGGTCGGCCTCCACCACGGCGTCACACAATCCTCGAACATGAACAACGGGCGAAGGGGGGATGAGGTGACTGTCCTTCACAAAGGAAAACATAGAAATAAGTTACATTCACAAGGAATCAGACATGCAGATAATATTGGATAACAGTTGAAGATGAACAATAATGTGAAATTATTATGTTGATGATTAATTGATTAATCAGAAAAAAAAATCATTGGCACATTTTGCAGATTTGTCCCTTATACACTAAAACCTTTTTGATACAATATTAGAAAAGATGCAGAAAGCATATTATTCAATCTTTAAATTTTTTAGCTAAGAAAATAAATATTTTACTGCACAAAATGCAAATGAATTTGATCCAGGTGAAGCTAAAATTGTTCCACTTGAAGAGTTTTGGCTAAAAACTATTTATAAACAAAAATATGTTTTGTTTTGTGTTTTTAGGGCAACATGTCTGACATTCCGGGCCACAAAGCAACGATGGAGGCCGCAGCCAAAATATGAAAACTTCATGTCAAAGGTCTGATGAAAACTCTGCACAAGATAGAAAACACAGCAGAAAGGCTGGAGGACAATGCAGTAACCGGCCCCACCCCCATAACCACACACACACAAACACACCCCTGCACACTCGCACACACACACATTCACACCTTTGATTTAACTCAGTGATCAGAGGAAGGCTATGGCGCAGAGAAACTCTTGGTGTGAGCAGTTATCAAACCATTTCTGCCCATCTGTTCATCAAAAACTCACTGACAACTGAAACCACGATTGCACAACAATGCACGTACTATTTATCAGAAACAGGGCAGGCGTAGAGCAGCAAACCTATAAAAACTAAACAAAAAGTATGCACAGTCCCACATCTGGTAGTAAAACTGGTTGAGACTTTAGTTTTTCATGTTAAGATGCTCTTAGCAGCAACTGAGATCAAACTTGTTCAACGACTCTTCTCTCTTCAGCTGATTCTACTGCAAAGATATTTCACTTCCAGATTCCCCAAACAGATTCACATGTTTTACCAGATTTCAGTAAAGGTTCAGGATGTTCCTGTTGTTTCTGAAACTTGTTTAAATGAGTAAAGTGCTGCAATATGCAGCACTAACTGTCCATACAGTGCAAAAACACAAAATCTTACCAATAATTTTGGGATATTTTATGGTGAAAATATCTTAGTGCACTTTAAATAAGGCAAAATGAACTTATGTGTAACTTTTCAGCAGATAATAAGAACTTGTTTTAAGTCAGTAATTCCTTAATATTGACTCCATTTGCAGATTCTTTCTATTATAACTTGGGAAAAATGTTATAAGTGAAATAATCTGACAATGGAACTATGTTTTCATCAATAGGAGCTGTTGACTTAAAACAAGCTTTTATTTCCTGCTGAAAAGTGACATGAAATTTAGTTTTCTCTTTTTTTCTTGGTGCACTAAGATATTTGCACTAGAAACTAGACCAAAAATACTTGATAAGATTTTATGTTTTTACAGTCATAAATATAGAAAGAAAATAAATCTACCATAAAATGCTTTTTGGTTTGATATCTTCCATCACACACTCTTAAAGTTTTGCTCTATCTTGTCTCTTTAAAGATCTCTGAACCTGGTCAGTAGACCAGAACTACTTGGTAAGATTTTGTGTTTTTGCAGAGTATTTGAACTGGCTGAAGCTAAAATGATCCCAGTTGAGGAGCTTTAGCAAGAAAAAAAATGCAGTTAAAGGTTAGTTTGGTATGAAGTGGAGCTAATGTCCTAACAATCATCAGGTTAACGACTAATTCAAAAAATAGAAAAAAATTGTGAAAAATATAAAGACTAATGAAACTAAAATCAGCTTCTTAAAATAAACCATCTAATTAACATTATTTATTGTCATTACCATTAAAAAAATCAAACAAAACCAAAATAATTTAAGGTAATGTATGCATTCAAGTGGTACTTTTATGGATTTTTGCACAACACAACCTTTAGTGAAAATCTTCATGTATAAACCTATAGTTTATAGCTTGTTTTAAGTTTTGTGAACTTTAAGAGAATCACAGAATGAATGTGTGGAAGTTGTTAAAGTTGGAAAATAACGACTTCAGGTTTGTGCAGAGCATCAAGAATCTGAATGCAACACTGAGTCAGAATGCGGATGGCTGCAAGCGGAAACATCTTCTGCACGCTGGCGCGGCCGACAAGCAGAAGATCCTCACTGTCTTTGTCAGAAGGAGGTTATGCAAGCATGTGGGTTTTGCAGCCTGACCTTTTCTGCAGCTTGTTGAAACTGCAGGTTCAGATTGAGTTGATTGTCTTTTGCAGTGAAGCCGAGTTTTTTTGTTTCGCTGCCTGCAGTCTGCAGACCAGACAATGCAGACAATGACGCTCTCCCAAAAAAAGCCCAATTAATTTCTTACAAGAATAAATACATGTGATTAAATAAATGTCAGCGTTAGTAAGAAAATTTTAGTGGCATGTGTGTTTGTAATTATTTTCATGTGCTTGTACTTTATCGTAGTCTTATGATCCCTACATAAACGTTTCCTTCAGTATGTTTTTATGTTTTGTTTTCATTTTTGTACCCAGTTCTATTTATAATTACTTCCTTTGCTGAGAAAAATAATAATAACTGAAAAAAGATGATGAATGTTGCAAACGAACCAGAAAATGCATGAAAACTCACAGGTTGTTAGAGAACAGCATACAGTTTGATAGACATGTTGAAACTCTGTTGTTCTTTGACAATGTTAAAACGTTAAACTGAAAATACTACAAATAAATAAAATTGACTGATTGATTGATTGATTGATTGATTGATTGATTGATTGATTGATTGATTGAAATTACACCAAACACAATTGTATTACAGTATAAATCTGACCATATTTAACTGAATTTAATGTATTCCTATTAAACTGGATTAGGGATGAATCAGATTAATTGCAATTAATCATGATTAATCAATTATTGAAATAATCGTCAACTGAATTAGTAATCGTTTAATTGTTAGCTGGAGTATACAGAGTGAAAAGGAGGCAATTTACTGAAATAACAAAATATTCAGGGTTATAATAAAAAACCCCTGAATATTTTATTCCTAAGTGATACAATCCTAAGTGATGTATTTCCTAAGTGAAATACAATATCCTAAGTGATATTGTATTTCACTTAGGAATACAATATCTTGTTACAAGTGAAATAATCTACCAAAAGAACAAATACTTTTTTTATCCATGTTTTAAGTTTATTGACTTAAATCAAGCTCCTATATCTTGCTGAAAAGTTACTTTTATGTCAGTTTTTTTCTTATTCCAAGTGCACTCAGATATTTGCAGTAGGAACTAAACCAAGGATTCTGTGTTTTTGCAGTGCAGTTTGCCTGATATTTTCCACCAGAAACAACAACAGCTGTTCTCACACCGGTTACTGTAGCAACACCAACAGTTAGTCGCTCACCTGCTTGTGAGCGGGTTAGCTAAACGCAATGCAATTCTGTCGCCATGGTTGCGCTCCCTCTCTGTGCAGACACACACATGCTGCCCCGTCGCCGTGGAGACCAGGCCGTGGAAGGAAGGTTGTGCGTCTTTATTTAGCCTGTTTGCACGCCGGGGAGGAGGTGTTGTGTTACGCGTAGCATCCTTCCTGTCGGCTCACACCTGATACTTTCTTCTTCTGGACCCACTGACCGGATTAAACCGGCGGCGTGGAAATGGTGTCACCATCAGAACGATATGTGATTTGTTTGATTGTCTATGTTTGCAGCTGTATTGCTTATACTTTTAATAAGTTTAAAGGAACGCACCAGTGCAGGGCTCTAAAGTGTGACTGATTTCTCAACAGTGCACCTAAAAAAATACTTGAGGTCAAACCAGTGCGACCAGTTATTGGAGTAAAAAGTTCATCAGACGAGATCTGAGATGATTATCACGTTTAACGTTGCCTACAACAAGAACTTCTTTCACAAACTTTATGTCTGAAATAATTATTCATAAGGAAAATGGTTTGAATCTTAGTTTGAAATGTTAAAATATACATTTTTACCCTTATTTTATCTTAAAAAGTTAGATTTTCAACTAATTTGAAGCACTTTGAACACTTTTTCAGTGAGTAACTGTATTTGCACAATTCTACATAAACTTGTTTATATTTATTAGATTGTTTACAAGTAAATATTTCCTTTATGCAGGTGAAAGATTTGGTGCTCTTATCTGTCCTATTGGTGCACCTACAAAAAATGTTAGGCGCACCAGCATAACCAGTGCAAAAGATATATATTTTACAGCCTTGTTGTGAAATCAAAGTGCGTTACAAGAGTGACATTTTTTGACTACAACAGGAGTGAGCTCTTGAACATATGGCCACTTTAAAATAATTTTTGAAAACACAAAATGGGCTGAAAGCAAAAATGATGGATGGATGGATGGATGGATGGATGGATGGATGGATGGATGGATGGATGGATGGATGGGTGGATGGATGGATGGATGGATGGATGATGGTGGATGGATGGATGGATGGATGGATGGATGGATGGATGGAGATGTTAATGCATCTGGGGGAATTGGAATGAAATATTATAAGGATGAAGAGGTTCTCAGAATATTATTGCAACTCAACTCAAATTTAAGAACATTATGGCTCAAATTTAAGACTTATATACAAAAGAAATCTATGTTTACTATTTTTCAAGGGACCAAAGTTGTGAAATTTCTGAGGGTCATTTCATGACTTTTAGCAGAAGCTTTGTGCTTCTCATAGCCTTAACTCCCAAAGTGCCGTGTTTTATTGCACAGAATGCACTTAGCATTATAAGTAACAGAAGCTAGCCAGTGGCAAAGACGAACAATGTCCAGTCAACTCTTGGTAAATGTTCACCATCTAGATGTCTAGATAAATTCAAACTATATGCAGTATCTAGCTAGCAAGATGTTACCTTAGCAAGCAAGTATTAGCATTTTCTGAGATAGTGAAGCTGTCTCAAATTTTTGCCTCGTAGAAATGTCTGGCATCGAATAGACAAGATTAAATAGTTCTGCCACAGCAAAATTAACAGCTGTGATAATGTATTTAAGTCTAACTTAGTTTTCTTTAATTAATTTAAGACATTTTAAGGCCTTAATTTTAGATACATCAATTTAAGACTTTTTAAGGATGTTCAGACGCCCTGAAAAATAATTTTTTAATCTCAGCTGACCCAAAACAGGACAAGATTACTTTGATTTGATGTTAATCAGTAAAAAAAAGTTCATTTGTTTCTTTTCTAATTCAGTGCGTGTAGATATCTAGTTTTAGTGGTAAGGTGTATGCAGGATTAACCTTAAGTTATAGTGGCATAAGATTCTCACCTACAACACCTGGCTGACCCACAAACATGAAACAAACCCACAGAAAACCATGAGAAACAGCCAGTCTGCTCTGCGAGGCTGCATGCACCACAACCAGCCTGAGCACTAACAGGGTCACACATGAGAACCTTCCTGTGCAGAGTGGCTGCATTGAGTCCAGTTATGAACATACGACCTTACATCCTGCTGAGGGCAGACATTTCCTGTCACAGCCACATTCTCACTAAGATGTTGTGTTTGTCTCCTAATTAAAGCCTCAGACTTGCAGAAAAGAGCAGGAACAAACAGATTCATTTATAGATACTCACACATCTAAGCCCTCATTTAAAAACATCTCCGCAAATAAATTAGACATCAGAGATTCAACTTTTACCTGCGGACGAAACAGACAGACTTTTCCAAAAACATAAGCAGAAAAAAAGTTGTTTAATTTAAATTCATTTAATTTGGAGAGAGCACCTTTATTTAGATTAACTGGCCTGTAAGGTGTTACCTTAAAGGAGCATTATTATGGGTTTTCCAGGCCATTTTACAGCATCATCGAGTAACTGTGGTAACTTCAGTGGTTAAAAAATGCATGATATATCAAATATGACTTAAATTAAATTTTACTTTGTAATTTAATGTCTCTGTTGCTTTAAAAGCTCCTGCTCTTTCTGAAACGACAGAATGTCATCATGACATCACTCCTCTATTAACCCTTTATCAAAGTTTTCTCCAGCATTTCTATGAGAAGTAGCTCCTAAAATTACCACAGTTCCACCAGGTGTTTGCTAATTGCTCCTAACTAGTCTGAAGGAGCCTTTTATAAAGATAGTTACAAAGTTGACCTTCTATCACCAGAAGAATATTTCCAACATTTATCAGTAAGATGTAGAGAAACACATGCATGCGTTTATGTTTAGTTGCATTCAGCTACTAAGCACTTCAAATCTGGAACAAACGACCAGAAAACTGCAAAACAGTCGAAACACTGAGTTTAAATCTAGACTATAATCTCACCTGTTCTGAGTCGCTTTAGATTAATAATAAATGAAACATTGACTTTGACTAAATGTAATGTATGGCAATAGTTTCATAAATGGTGGCGGCATGATGTGCTTATGATGTTTTTTTGATGCATTATTCTTGAAAATGCGCCACACAAATAAACATATATTTTGCATATTCTTGCAGTCTGTAAGATATTTTAGCTCATTTTTTGTATGTTTTAAGGTCATTACAGAGATTTTTTTATTTATTCTGTAAAGTTAATCTTCAAGTCTGCTTTAATGTAGAAGGACTCCTTTACAAAGGAAACGTCATTTCGTTCTGTGTTCACTGTAAGTTGATGCCAAATAAAAGTCAAAGTCAAAATCATTTTCCTTTAGCTTCACCCTATGTGACACTTTCTATTACAAAGTTGTACACTTTGTGCATTTCGTGTATGGTTGTTTTTTTTATCTTTAACATTCACAGCTATTCACTCCTTCAGTAGAACAACATAAAAACAGAATAAGGTGCAGACAGTTCTCGCATGAGTGACAAAAGTCATCCTAAGGTAGTGGTTCTGAATTTGTGTGAGAGATAAGGCAGAACAGCCTCGTTCAAATCAAAATCGGATGAAGATGTCGTTCTGTTTACATCATTTTTTACATTTTTCCCGGTTTAATATATATTTTAACCAACCTTCCTCCTTCGGCTCCTGCTGTCGTTGCATCCCCTCCCCGCTGCATCCTCCTCGGCGGAGCCCGTTTCTTCCTCCTTCTCTTCACCTTCCTCCAGATCCCTGGCACCGGCCTCCTCCTCTTCCTCCGTCCGGGCTCGTTTGGCTGAACGGTAAAATCCTCCTTCTCTTCTTCCTCCTCCTGACTCCTTCTCCTCCATCGGAGACAAACAGTGAAAGCGCTGATTGCTGAAAACGAGACGACGAGCGATGACACCTGCTGTCTCACTCTCTGTTTGTCTCGTTGCGTCTCTCTGCCTGCAGAGCCCCGGTTACTTTTCTGCAAAGATAGTTCATGAAGAAAGATGTCTTACTCTGTTATCGTTCCAAGCGTAGGAGTTATTCATTTTTACCTTTGCAGTTCGCACTAGTTTTGATTATGTCTTACGAGTATCTCTACATTTACTAGATAAAATAAAGAAGGACCCGAGTAAAAATGCTGATAATATATTCATAAACTGGAAAGAAAATATTGGTGTTCCTTCTGGGTGTTGATGAGATTAGTGCGACCATTGGAGATAGAAAAAAGGAGTACATTTCCAGCAAAATACAAAAAACATTTAGGTTAATATCAAACATTTTCTAGACAAAAGCTTGAAAATTTCTGAGTTTTAAAAATAAAAAATGTGCTATGAAAAACTCCAAAATTTTTAGATTAATCTCAGAAATTTTCTAAAATAAATAAATAACAAAATTGAAATGGAATTCTTGACTTTTCAACATTTCTGAAATTTTTTGGTAAATATTTTAGAGCAAATTTCTGAGATTAATTAAAAAATATCCAGGATTTTTTTCTCACAAACTTGTGCTTTTCCAAATTCAAAGGTTTACTTATTTTTCTAGCAAATTCTAAAGTCTTAAATTCCAGAAAGTTTTTCTAGAAAAGACTTTGAAATTAATCTAAAAATTTTGGCAGAAAGTTATTCCTTCTTTTCTATGTAATATTGCCCTAATACCATCATAGACTGAAGAAGTTTGAAATGAGAACTTATAATAATATAGAATAAAAATATCCTTACTCTCCCACTGTGGGGAATTATGAGGTGAAACATCAGGAAGTCAAAGGTAACTGGGAACATGGATATACATTTATTTATAAAGCACAGACAAACATAGCAACAACACACAAAGAGTTTACAGCTAAAGTTAATTTACAGATCCAATTCACACAGAGGTAAAAATATGAACAAGAGACTGTACAGTAAGAGCAAATTTACATCAGACAAGAAATAATAATGCACAGCTATTAAAAATAGCATAAAAAAAAATGCAATTGAGTAGACGTACAATATGTGTGTATAAATATATGCATAAAATACAACAAACTATTTACAAAAAGTGGAAAAAAACTACAAAATACCAACCTATCTACCTATATCTATTCTATTCTAATACATCTTCGCTCTTATCTGTCTGTATTGAGGTCACGGTTACCACAGCAACGAGACACCTGTTAAACTGCATCTTTTCTGCAGAATGCATGCACCAAATTGTCAAAAATCATTGTTTTATTTCAGAACTTGTGTTTACAGAAAGGGCTGCCCAGTGGCACAGCTGGTAGAGCTGTTGCCTTGCAGCAAGAAGGTTCTGGGTTCGATTCCCGGCCCTGGTCTTTCTGCATGGAGTTTGCATGTTCTCCCTGTGCATGCATGAGTTCTCTCTGGGTACTCTGGCTTCCTCCCACAGTCCAAAAACATGACTGTAAGGTTAATTGTCCCTAGGTGTGAGTGTGTGTGTGCATGGTTGTTTGTCCTGTCTGTCACTGTGTTGCCCTGTGACAGACTGGCGACCTGTCCAGGGTGACCCCGCCTCTCGCCCGAAACGTTAGCTGGAGAGCCACCAGCACCTCCCGACCCCAGTTAGGGACAAGGGTGTAGGAAAATGGATGGATGGATGTTTACAGAAAACTTTTTTCCAATTTCTGTCAGTTTTCTTCTACACAATGTTCATACGTTTCAGTTTTTAAGCCATAAAGAGGAACTAATTAGAGTAAAAATAGCTTTCAAATAGGCTTGAATCATATTGTAGCAATTATTATGTAAACTAAACCCTGCTACTCATTTCCTTTGATTTTTAAATCTGGGTTTGCTATTTTTATTAACTGTACAGTTTTTTTGTTATGGCATACTTTTTTGTGATTTTATACATTTAAACACCTGAATTTCCCACTTTGGAACAATATTTTTATTCTGTTATATATTGTTTTGTTTTGGTTTATTTAACTTTGGAAGGTGTATTAGTTTATTTGTTTCAGATTTAATCATGTTTCATGACAGATCTTTAGATGAGTTCAAATTAAAATGCACCAAGTGATACATCTTAATAAATATCAATCTTTGTTTTACAGCGCGTTATGATTAACTCTCTAAGTCACACCTTTATGTCTAAACCAGTGTTGTTTATGTGTAAATTGTTGACAACAAGAAATTGTCAACAATTTCTTGTTGTCAAACAAGAAATTGCCCTGTTAGCAATTTCTTGTTTTTAATTTTTTTACACTTTAATGTTTCAAGTAAAAAAAATAAAAATAAAAAAGGCAAAAATCATCAATAAATACAAACAGCTTTGAATTTATAAATCTGAATTTTTATTCAGTGAAATTATTGTAAACCTTTTGCCTTTGACTCAATTTTTAGTTTTGTTGGATAGGTGACAAGAATATAAATAAATTCTTGATCAGCTTTTAAACTACAATGTCCAAACTGTGGCGCAGGGGCCATTTGTGGCACTTGGACTGATTTAACATGGCCTTCAACTGCAGCTCAAGAATGCTACTAATTAGTTTATTTTTAATCAGGGTGAAATTATTTTTGAAATGATTTCTTACAATGGAAAATTTTATTTATAACTTAAAATAAATAACATTTATTGTGACAGATAAATCACAGTTGATTTATCTGTATAGATATTTAAGCTTCAAAATGTATTCAGGAATACATTTAATGTAAAAATAAAGCCAAATTCTGATTTTTAAAACATTAATAAATAAACCTTTATTCTACATATATTAGTGCTAGTAACAGTAACAGGGGTGGTAGTGTATTTTTAGATTAGATATCTTTAAATAATAAATATTCATATTCTTTTTATTAGTCTTGTTGTTGTTTTCAGTAATTAATTTTCATTTTGTTGTGTAAGTTACGAAAAAGTAAATTCAAAATCACAGTTTATTTATCATCTAGCTTGACAAAAACTCATTTGTTTTAAACTATTTAAGCTTCACATTTTATTCAGGAAAGTTTATTATTGTTATTATAATTATTATTATTATTATTATTATTATTAGTAGTAGTAGTAGGAGTATTGAGTCAATAATCGGACACTTGATGGCTTTTATTTTGACAGTCCCGCTTCCTGCAGCCCTCAGTCCGCTGTCCAGTCCGCAGCTGATCCGGTGATAGTGGAGGAGCGTCGAGGCGCGTCACAGAGCGGCCGGGATTCTGCCTCCCGACCGACACCAGGCTTTGCCCCGGTGACGAAAACATCGGCGGTGCTTTTCTATAAAGGCGAGAGAAAATCTGGACGGACTGGACCAGACGAACCTTTCTGCAACAGGTCAAACAGGAGGAGCCTCCCGAACCGACGGTACCAGGTCCACAGCATGATGCCGGTGAGAAGGAACTTTATATTTCACAGCATAATTATGTAATATTAACTTTTAAATGCTGTAAATCTATCTATCTATCTATCTATCTATCTATCTATCTATCTATCTATCTATCTATCTATCTATCTATCTATCTATCTATCTATCTATCTATCTATCTATCTATCTATCTATCTATCTATCTATCTATCTATCTATCTATGATTGTACTTTTAGGTGACAATTCAGACTTCATAATCAAACAGTTTGACTGAGGAGAGGAAGTATTGATTTATGATCGATTTATCTGCAACTGGTAGCAAATCAGGGAGATTCCAGTAATGAAGGTATAAAAAATTAATAACTATCAAAAAGTAGAATTAAAAAGCTCCGACAGCGTACTGGAGTCATGGCGGGTATTAAAAAGAGGAGTAAATTTACATCAAAAACTCAGAAATGCAGAGATTAATTTAAGAAATTTTCTAGAAAAAACCTGAACATTTTTAAGCTTGAAAGTTGAAGGTTTGCGAGATAAAATTCAGAAATGTTGACAATAATCTCAAAAATCTTCAGAAAAAAATTTATATTTTTTTCATTTCAAAAGTTTACAATTTTAAACTTTTCAAACTCAGAAATGTCTTTTTTTTTTGTAGAAAATTTCTGAGTTTTTCTAGAAAATTTCTTAGAGATTTTTGGCAGAAAATTTCTCCTCCTTTCTATTTTTCATCTTTCGTGGCCCTAATACTACGTTGAATGAATCACCCATATAGCTTTCTTTAGAAGCCAATAGGATTTTTGATTTCATCACCATTGCTTCAAGGGAAGATGCATTCATTATACGATCAACTAAAGCGCATTAATGTTCCTCCTCTGGGCTTTGAAGGTGAGGAAGTGACTGATAAGAGTGCACAGGCTAACATGCATCTTTTTCCAGTCAAAAGTGAATTTAATTGTGATAATAGAGGAACCTGATATGATCTGTTTGAGGAAGTAAAAAGCCAAACTTCTCTGTTCACAGTTTTGCTTTCAGCAAACTTCCTACACTGCCCTTTGTTTCACATTTTAAATTATTAAATTATTCGCAGCATCCAGACGGACTCAAAGCCATATGTTTCACAGCTGCCTTCTTTAAAAGAAACCAACCCACGACTGTTTGAGGGTTGAAACAATTAATCACATTAATCGTGATTAATCAATCATTGAAATAATGGTCAACTAATTTAGCAATTGATTTATCACAAACTGGAGTTTACAGTCATACAAAAACATACATCACAGCATAATTTTGCGATTAAGAAGAAAAACTTTCTGTCTCTAAATGTGTTCAACCCAGAACTACTGAAGTCACAGTTTTAGCTTTGCACAGATGTAAACAAATTTCTCATTTTAAGCACTTTTTGCAATTATTAATGAAAAAAGTAATTTTGTTAAATTGACTGTCTTGCGAGATTTATTTTTTAATCTGCAGATGTTTGTGACAGAAATGAAGTGCAGACTACATAAATGCTATGTTAATGCATTTGTCAATAATTATTTGTCTATTAGCAAACCAAACCTATAGTGTATTTCTAATACTGCATTTGAAATGATTAAGTGGTTAAATAAAAAATCTGCAGAATGTGGCAATGTTTTTACCCGATTAATCATCAGAATGATCAATAGAATATTTGATTACGTAAATCATCTTTAGCTGCAGCTATAGACTGAGGCGTGCCGTTCTTAATGTATCTAAAGTTCAACATTATAAACATTTAGATTGTAAATTACCTTCATAAACTGGATCTCGCCTTGAATGTGACTCTAATCTGAGGGAAACTAAAATAACTCAAGAACTCAAAATAGAAACATTTGCTTGTGATATAATCATGTTAAGATTTAAGAGCTTATTTTAGGTAATTAATCCTTTAATATTTATTTCAAAAGTACCAGATTATTAAAGGCAATGTTAGAAGTGAAATAATCACCCAGTGGTTCTTTTTAAACCTGTTTAAAGATTATTTACCTAAAATAAGCTCCTACATCTTGCTGAAAAGTTAGTTTTCTCTAATTTCTAGTGCACTAAGATATTTGCATTAAAAACTAGAGTAAAAATACTCCATAAGGTTTTGTGTTTTTGCAGTGCAGTTCATAAATATCAGTTATGAAAAAGAACAGAAATCTGACATAAAATGGTCTGATATCTTCCACCACTCATTCTTAAAGTTTTGCTTTATTTAAAATTTTTAAACATTAGGAACTGGTCAGTGCTGACATCTATTTTATAGCACACCTGGAGGCCTGTCACAACAACAAATTTTGCTAGACGATAAATTGTCCAAGAAGTTATTGTGATAAACGATAATATTGTTGTTTTTTGAGACCATTTTTAAGAAATGGCGTAATAATGCATGATCAATAAGTGCTAAATTTTAATGAACATTTAATACTGCAAACAAATAAAATAAATAATGATGTCTCTGTAAACAAAATTGTCCTTCAAAATAGGACTAGTTGAGACCAAAGCACCAGACTGAAGACTTTTATTACCCAGTTTTTTTGCAGAAAAATGAAAACAATAAATGGAAATGATTGATTGTTTCAGTTTATCACATGATTAATTGATTTATTGCTTATTGCGACAGGCCTGCACACCTACCATATGCAATACTCTACTGTAATAATCTTTTTGGTTACGGTAGATTGTTTTCTATAACTCTCTGACCTTTTTTAAACATTTCCTGGATAATTTGCTGCATGTTTTTAGATGTTCCTTACAGTACACCTTGGCAGCAACGACCAGCGCATCACGGATGTTCCCATCATGCCTGATACGCTGTGCAGAGACGTAGTGGAGCTCTGTAAGGAGCCTGGTGAGGCCGACTGCTACCTGGCTGAGACCTGGAGAGGCTCAGGTGAGTTTTACATAAATAATGACCACAGCTTTTCATGATTACTGCTCCGTTATAACTAAAAACTGAAGTTACTATCTTTGGACCTAAAGAGGAACGATCTAGAGTCAATGCACAGCTTCAGTTATTACAGCTGGAAACCAGAGATCAGATCCGAAATCTGGATGTAGTGATGGACCTGAACCTTCAGAACCACATAAAGACAGTTGCAAAGTCAGGCTTCTATCACCTGAAGAACATTTCCAGAATTAGAGGACTATGTCCCAGATCTACAGAAACTCATCCATGGGTTTTTCTTTAGTTGCATTGATTACTGTAGTCTCTTCACAGATCTGACTAAAAAGCCAATCAGATCCAGAACTATAACTTAGTTCTGAATTAATATTTTTCATTTTTTACTTTTATTGAGTATTTTGTATTTGCATGACTACTTTTTAATTTTATAAGTAAAAATAATTTTAAATGAATATTTATCTTTCTTGAGTTTCTGTCAGTCTACCCCCCTCTCTGTATTCGATAAGATCAGTAGGAGGTTGAGGGGCATGTTAAAGCTGCATGTTAAAGTCTCGGTTGTTTTCTAACCTTTCAGAGCGAGTGGTTGAAGAGGACGAGCCAATGTTGGAGGTGCTGCAGCGATGGGGCCAGCACAAAGGAGAGGTGCACTTCATCTTGCGATACCAAAGAGCTTCTGGACATGAAACAGGTTAGACATACCTTATTATCACCAATCTTACTTTTACCTTTTGGATTTATTAATCAAAGAAGAGTTGAAAGAGGGGCAAAGTTGAATTGTTGCACATTTTTGTTCTTCCATTGCTTCTAAAACAGCTCAAGTGCTTAAAAAAGTGCTGCTTTTCTTTTTAGCAAGTTGATGTTTTTTGGTGTTTGGAAAATGAGCTGATTCAGCAACCAAACATTGCAGTGCCCATCAATGTTTAGTCACAATGGATGGGCACTGCACTGTTGCCTAGCAACTCCAGCCAAGCTCAGTCCATTACATAGCAACCCAAGTGGAGTTCCAACAGATTTGGTAGCTGGTTTTCCTGCTGTATGTGCCGTACAATGGCTGCTGGAAAAGACAAGCTTTTTGTTGTGGACTTACCATTGAGAAACCACTTGCTGCATTATTGTTGACTGTACAGGAAGGCCCACTTCTGCTTTTCAAATATTTGCGGTTTTATAATTTCACATTTGTTTGTCTCCATTTTCACATGTGAGTGAATTTGAGTGAACGTTGAATTTGAGGCCTGGACAGCAGCTGATTGTTCAGATTTAAAGTGACAAGAATTGAGCGGACTAAAATCTCATTATCTAAGAAAGATTTGGTGTGAAAAATTTAATGAAGATGCTTTTAATAGTCCATATACCAATCTGAACCTGTTCAAAAGAAAACATGTTTATAGAGAAACATCAGAGAAGTCAGACAGGATCTGGATGATGATAAATGCAGGAATGAGGAAACCTTCAGATGTAATCCAGTGTTCCTATATCTAGGAAATCTGCAGGAGGGTCTGCAGCTCCCAAAGAACAGATTCAGCATGTATTTCCAGCAGCTCAGGCTGTAATCAGCTTAGAGCTGAACGAATTAAGTGGGCTGCTCCATCTGTGTTTTTGTTCACAGTAGATTGACTTATTTTTAAGTATTGATTTGCTTTAACTTTAGTGTATCTCATAAACAGTTGCTACCGTACGATTGATTTGTTGTGTGTATTTTGTATTTAACATTGTAGCAAGTCTGAAAAGATACGTCTGTTTTGTGTTCAGCAGGATGCAGGGCTGCAGACCGAACTGCTGTGGAAAGACTCAGAGAGAATGGGGTGAGATCTTTATTTATTCAGAAACATTGAATCACACCACATCATAACGTCTAGTATGGAAACGCACCCAGAGGCTCTGTAATTTGGCATAATGACTGCTGGATAGAGAGAAAAACAATATGAAGATGTGACTACAAACTCAGACTGAGCTTTCTGTTGCAGTTCTCAGTTATTCCTCTGGATATGTCGCTGAGCGAGCTGCAGGATCTGGCAACAAGACAGCAGCAGCAGATTGATGCCCAGCAGCAGCTTTTGGCCTTCAAGGTGCAGCACACCAAGCCCTCTGCAGCATGCATTCGACTACTATTAATAGTTTTACCAAAAGAACCCGTTGTTCTTCAGCCAGTTTCAGCCTGACATTGAGTTGAACCCAATATATACATTTGAAATAGTTTGATTTAATGTTTGAAGACCTTTATGTCACTCATCAGTGTTCAGGCCATTCTCCAACCTCAGTGACGGAGAACAAATATGTTACAGAATATTGTGAGTTCAGATTATTCTCACATGTAGTTCTTATGGGAAATCAGTTGTCTGCCAGTTTATTATTACTGATAGCAGGAGAATGTGTTATATTGTCAAGGAAATGTTCTGTAACAAAGTTCACATCGCATGTAAAAGCAGACATGAAAACGGTGAGTGCTATCACTAGTCCTGCCGCATTAAGCAATAAATCAGTTAATTGCATAATAAATTAAAACAAACTCAATAATTTCCATTTGCATAATTTACCATTTTTCTCTTTTTACCAAAAACTGGATGTTAAAGGTCTTCAGTCTGGTGTTTTGAAGGACAATTTAGTTTACAGAGACTTCATAATTTGTTGTTTTATTTATTTATTTGGGATATTTGAAATGTCTCTCAGTTTTTCAGTGTTGAGTATTTATTAGAATTTAAAGTTTATTGAATTTTGAGAATGTGTTCTTCCATTGTTATGCCATTACCATCATATTACCTGAAAATGGTCTCCAAAAAAACAATATTGTCGTTTACTGCAATAATTTCCCAGACAATTTATTGTCCAGAAAAATTTGCTATTATAACAGGACTAAACATCTGTAATATTCATCCACCAAGTCCAGTGGTTGTTGGACTGCACCGTCACTCTTACTAGAGTTTTGTACATTTTGTACAGTTTGAACATTGTTCACACGTTTTTGTGATAAATGATAATATAGTTATTTTGAGGCCATTTGCAAGTAATATGTTGATATGTAATGGCATAATAATGTAAATTTACCCTCTTTAATTTTGTACAGAACAATCCACACTGGAAGTGGGAAACATTTTAAATATCCAAAATAAAAAACAACAACCAAAAATAACAAAAAAACCCCCCAAACAAAATAAATGCAACAGAAACCATGAATAAAATGGATTATGAAGAATCTGTAGACAAATTTGGTCTTCAAAAAATAATAATCATCAGAATGGAAATTATTTTATTTCATCAGATGGTTAATCAATTATTTGATTTATTGTTTAATTGCTTATTGTGACACATCATGTATGAGACACTGTTGCTTTATATGTTTTCAGGATCATCTTATGCTTTCAGAAGCAGTGATACAGGAGAAAGCAGAGCTTAATTTTGATCCCAGTTTTAAGGCCATTAATTAGTAATGATGGTTGCTAAGTAACTTATCTTAAGTTGTTTTTTGTAGGTGTAAATGCTATAAAAAAATTGGTCAACTTTTATCATGTTAAAAACAATATTAAACTATAATATCGTCGTGTACCTGTAAATTGGCTGGATGTTGCAGGAGCAGCAGCTGGGTTACCTGAAGCTGCAGGAGCAGTGGCAGGAGCAGCAGCAGGAGGCATCTGGGCAAGACCGACTGCTTCAGCTGCAAGAAAACATACGCAACCAGGAGGCCAAACTGATACGGGTCCGGGCTCTCAGGGATCAAGTGGAGAGGAAACGAAACGTAAACTCCGAGTTAGGTCAGAGGCTTTCCTTCCTGTACCAACTCTGTGAAACATTTCAGCATTAAAACGGTTTTTAAATAGTTGTATTTTCATTGCCGACAATTGACCTGTGATGACACTATAAACTAGTTTTATAAAACAACTTCTTTAAAATTACATGTATATTGTATGGACTGTGCAGCAGATAGCATACTGATTAGCATTTGCTAGCTACAGCGGATTCCTGCCTCTTCATGGTTCAATGTTTGCATATTTTTCCATGTAACAAGGGCCATTGGTTTTCCTTGTCACAATGCATATTAGAGTATATTTAGTGCAGGTATTGGTTATAAGTGTTTTAGAGGGGGTCGCTCATGCCTTCATGCTTCTTGTGTTGTCATGTGGCAAGGAATGCAAACAAGAACACTATTTCCTCACAACCCCGTCTTGTTTGTACGATACGTTTTCATTCAGTCTGACTGGGACTGTTTACATTACTACAGTGAGCTTTAAGGCCATGGACATTGTTGGATACTTCTCCTTTATCCCCTCTCTCAATGGCTGAATAACGAGTAGCTGATGGTTATTTTATTTTTCTTGCTTTTTAAATATAGAGCAGTGGAAGTAGATTGTGTGTTTTTGTTAGTCAACCTGTTATTTATGCTTCATTATTAGTTTGCTTAATCATAAATTTGAACCTTGATTAAAGCAGCTTTTGGTGATTTTGTCAAGGCTTTTTGAATGTATAACAATTGATCATTCAAAGGTAAGGGAGATATGTCAGATTGTTTGACTATTGAGAAAGAGGGCACTAAAGTTTAGGGTAATGGCAAGGAGACCTTCCAACCGCATCTTTTCCACATATAGCAGCTCTTAAAGGAGATAACTTGCTGTGTGCAGTGACATTGTGTTTATTTTCTGTTTGTACCAGTGGAGGAGATTGAGCAGATGACCAGCCTGTTCCAGCGGAAGCACAGCGAGTTGGAGTTGGCTGCAGCCAAGGTGGAGGAGCTGAGCGACCAGCTGGAGGCAATAAGAAATGCTCGTTTTGAGCCTCCGTTTCCTTTTCATGCTCACAACTCTCCTTCTGAGCTAAAGGACTTATATAAAGACCTGCAGGTGAAACCTCAGTCATAAAAGTTTGTTGTGCATGCTTAATAATTTAGTTGTAACAAGCTGGTTAATTGTTAATAAAAATAAGACTGTAATACCTGCTAATTAAAAAAAGCAGCAGAATTACTGTTCAAGATGGTAACACCTTGAAAACCAAGATTTTCCCAGTGAACCAAGCAGAAACTTGTCACCTTGTTGATGTTTTAACTTCCTACTCCTTTCCAGCTGAGGAACAAGCTGAACATAGAGCAAAGTGCAAGGTTGCAGCTGCAGAAGGACAGGCTGAAAAAGAACAACTTGGAAGTTGTTGCGATGGACCAACGTCTTGGTGAGCTTCAAGAGAGACTCTGGAAGAAAAAGGCTGCCCTGCAGCAGAAAGAGAACCTGCCAGTATGTTTAAATAATACATTTATCACAATATCTATTTATCACAAGGATATAAGCAACAAAGCAAAGAAAGTCCATTACTTTTTGTTGTATTTTTGCACCTTTTTGAATTCTGCCATCATTTGTCAGGTGGCCTTAAACAGCGTCAACCCTCAGCATGAGCCAGGCTCCAGAGTAGCAGCAGTGGGGCCGTACATCCAGTCCGCCTCCAGGTCAAGCTCGCAGTCTTTTGCTGTGCTTCCTTGCCAGGAAACGATGGTGAAGGCGGCATATCCAGATGGCACTGTCACCCTACCAAGGCCTGCCTCATCCCGAAAGCCACCAGCTATACCAGCCAAACCCAGCATTAGTATGCATAGTGATCCGATCCTCTTTGGTTTAACATTGTTAGACATTTTAAAGATGATTATTGACTAAAGAGGTTCTTGTACCCTTCTTGTTGAGGGTACAAGAAAGCTTCTTCAAAGTCAAAGATTTTAATATAAAGAATCTTTTGTAGGTGTGGAGACCCTAAAAGACAACGCTTCCATTCCTTCCCATGGTGCTTCACGACTTGGCCACACCGCACAGACGCAGCCAAAGGATAACCAGGTCTTACTGGACTTCTGCTTGATTCTTAGTCTGTTCTCTGATGCATGACTTTAATGGTTCTTTTTGCTTCCAGTCATTTGGCAATGGTCTGTCCAAGTCAACTGTGCCACCAGCAGTTCCCACCAAACCAAAACTATTTGCTTCCTTTGGTCCACCAACCTTTTCCAAGCCTGCCTTTTGGACAGGGACCTTTCCTGGGAAAAAGAAACTTAAGGACCCAGCGGTCATGTCTACCCACAGCAACACCCTCCCTCTGCACAGCAATAAGGAGAGTCCTCCTGCAGCTGCAGTGCGACCATACACACCAGACCCCACAGATGTGCCTCCACCTGTGTTTCAGAAACCCCAAACTCTGGCAGCTTCATCAATCTATTCGATGTACACCCAGCAGGCCACCCCTGGTAAAGCCTACCAAGCAGAAGGCCAAGGCACGCTGTCCCGCAGCAAACCCCGAGGTGATACCGATCCAGTTTCAGTTACCTGTGTTTTGTGTTTGGGAGTGTAATTTCACATTTGACTGGGGTATGAATACTTTTTGGTTTAACTGTACTCTCAAAATGAAGTTGAGTTGGATTGTGTTATCCAAAATGAAGGTAAAACTGCAGGACATTTAGACGTTGTTTTAAAATGTACTGATTATTTTTGTGTATCACCGTTTCTTCCTGTGCAGTGTACGGAAAACCAGTCCTCCCAGCTGGCAAGAGGCCGCAAACAGTCAGCTCAGAGAGCACTGCCTTGAGATCTGGGCTCTGTGAGTCTGAGACTGATACCATTTCGACTGCTATCAATGATGACAAAGGTGCAGATGCCGATACAGCAGAATGCGCGACTCCTCGTCCACTCAGTCCTTCCAAGCTCCTCCCCTTCGCGTCCAACCCTCACAGGAACTCTGATGCCGACTTGGAGGGCCTCCGCCGTCGACTGCACAACGCCCCCCGGCCACTAAAGAAACGCAGTTCGGTCGTAGAGGCTGAAGGCCCAGGTGGATTTAATATTGACAAGCTTCTGTACCAGAAGACAACTCTGGCTGCCATGGAAACTATTCCTATGAAGACCATCAGCGCACCAGAGGAAAATGTTCAGTCCACAGTTCCTGACGACACGACCATCAAGAAAGATGTCAGTTTCAGGGTCAAAGATAAAAGTTTAGCTGTTCTGATGTCAGCTGGACACACAGTGACAGTTTGACAACACCGTCGCTACCCTTCCCTGATCCCAGATAATTACCCTTTCCTCCTATCCCAACAGGAAGACAAGGGTGAAGAACTTTCTTCCACTGCAACTCAACTGGAGCACTTCCCAGAGGAGATGTTTACTTGGCCCCCTCCACCTTATCCCAGCTGTGAGGAGGAAGAACAGGCAGATGATACATTCAACTTTCAGCAGCCGATGCTTCAAGACACAGTCCCACCTGTGAGTAACAGTTTTACCAGTTAAGATGCTACTTCTGTTGTAAAAATGCAGCAGAAAAATGTTCTTTCCCTTACATGCAGTGACTCTCAAGGTGTTTAGAACCTTTTTCAAATGGGCAGTTTGTATGACGAATGAAGACTTATACAATTTCAAACCTCTGCCAGATACATCTACCTCCCTTATTGGTGAGAACTGGACTGGAGACCTACACAGGTCTCCAGTCCATCTCAAGACAAAACAGAGACACACAGGACAAACATTCACAGTCATACCTGAATAATCAATTATATTAACGTTGGTGCTTTTAGACTGTGGGAGGAAGCGGGAGTGAACATATAGAACCCATGCTTGCATAAAAATGACGTGCAAAAACTTCTCAGTCTGGGATTAGAGCTTAGGACCTTCAGTGCTTCCAACTGTGCCATATTTAGGTCTTTGTCCCCAGTTTAAAAACTGCAATCTGGTCTTTTCTGTTTGTTTTGGAGGAATGGCTTCTTCCTATCTGAGTGGCCTTCCAGCCCATGATGGCAATTTCACCAAACTTAACCTACATTGGTCCAAAAAAGTAGTGCAAATAATTACTGTTCTCTAAACAGTACAGATTCTGGTAATGGACTTTCTGCTCTGTCTTTCAGAGTAAACAGTCAATCTTCCGTAAACCTGGCTCTGACCGCATGCAGCACAGTACGCGTGTCCAGTTCAGCCCTCTGGCCCTGCTGCTGGACTCCTCTCTGGAGGGAGAATTTGACCTTGTCCAGAGAGTCATCTATGATGTAAGTTACAGATCTGGCTGATGCTACCTTGAAAGGCTAAAGCTTTTAAGCAGAATGCTGCAGAATTATGAAAAGTTGGGTGAAGAATGGGATGGATGAATGGATCTGATATTTCTTTATGCAGGTGGATGACGCCAGCATGCCTAACGATGAGGGAATCACAGCGTTGCACAATGCTGTCTGTGCCGGCCACACTGACATCGTGAAGTTTTTGGTTCAGTTTGGTGTCAACGTCAATGCTGCTGATAGTGACGGCTGGTGCGTCTGATCTCCAGCAGGCTCCTCTGATAAGCTTCACCTTCATGATCATGAGCACAGTTGATGAGAGTCTGTTTCCCTTTTAGGACGCCCCTGCACTGTGCTGCCTCCTGCAACAATGTTCAGGTTTGCAAGTTCCTGGTGGAATCTGGGGCAGCTGTGTTTGCAGCGACATACAGTGACATGCAGACTGCAGCTGACAAGTGTGAGGAAATGGAGGAGGGCTATGCACAGTGCTCCCAGTTCCTTTATGGTGAGATATTAGGTCATGTATTTTTCCAAAAGTGTAAACACACACTGCTCACAAAAAGGTTAGGATATCTTGTTTTCGGGTTGAATTTCAAACATGCAAACATTTACATGAAGAAGTTAATGTTTCAGTACTTTTATGCACAACTTGCTGCTCTCCAACAAGGAGCTTAAGGCCACATTCACAACTGGTACATTCAGAATCGCTGTTTAAACAGTCCTCTTATCATTCTCTATTCACATTTCGACATCATTAGATCAAGATGAGACTAACAACTAATCAACAGCTCCTCCTCGCCATTGTGAGGCTGCAAACACTAAGTTCAGCATTGAACAAAAACAAAGAGTAATAGTAGGGAATTGTTGGTAAATGATTTAATCTCATCAAGGTTCCTGTCTGTGCCGCTGCAGGTGTTCAGGAGAAGATGGGAGTGATGAACCGTGGGGTGGTGTATGCTCTGTGGAGCTACAAGCCTGAAAATAAGGATGAGCTTGGCTTTAGCGAAGGAGACTGCTTGACGGTGCTGAAACAGGAAGGGGAGGTCGAGACAGAATGGTGGTGGGCTCGATGTGGCGACCATGAAGGATACATCCCCCGCAACCTTCTTGGGGTAAGATGAGCTGCAGCTTACACCTCTCACCATTTCCTTAGGTGTATGCTATGATTGGTAGCTATAATTGGTATCGGTGATGCAATGATTGGTAATTAGTGATTGGTATCGGCGATCGGCACTCATGGGTGATCGGTATCGTAATCGGCAGGAAAAAACCTGACCGGAGCATCCCTAGATACTCATCCCTTTCTCAACGTTGTGATGCTTTCTAAACTTTTCCAGGAGTTACTTGTTTTAAAAAAGGCTCTTTAATGAAATTCAAATAATTATTCTTATTGGTTTAAGTTTGTAAACTTAATCTTTTCCTCTTTTTCTCTCAGCTCTACCCGAGGATCAAGCCACGGCAGAGGAGCCTAGCTTAGCAATAATTTATTTCCATTTGAAGAAGTCCAAATGAGAAGAAACAGCAGCATAATTACAGATCATTTCTCTTGAACTACTGCCACCAACACAAAGAATGCATCAAAGAACTGCTGCAGAGAAAGAAGAAACAATGTCTCATCGGTTTCCACTGTTAAATGGACTACAGTGGTTATTTTTCAAATGCTGCCCAACAAAGACAGAAAACCACATAAAAAACAAGATTTAAATTATTTTGGGGTTCTTCCACAGTTTTAGAAAGTTGATTAATATATATAGAGAAACAAGGTGGGGAATGGAAAGGGACGTTTTGCAGCTTGTTCTATAATAATAGCGAATTGTTGCTTTAGATTTTTCTTTAAAATGGTATGAACGTTGTTTTTTATTATTAAAGCCATTTCATTCATCCTCATAGTCCTGTTTTATTGCAGATCTGGTGATTTTACCAAGAATTAGCATGAATTTAAAGATTCAAAAATAAAAACACACATTCTTATGATGTTAAAGGTAAGATATGTCACATTCTCAGCTTTTCACTCTTTATTTCAGAGCCTGAGGAACGATAAGGAAAAGCAAACTTTAAACCCTCTGTGTCCGTTTTCAGCTTCTACACTCTGCAGAGTCAGCAGTGCGACTCTGTGGCACATGTACCCCCAGAATACAGAGCAGAGTCAGCAGCGACTGCATTTCAATACTGACAAGAACCACATTCAAGAGTAGATTAACAATTGCACAAATCCTCAAAAAACAAAAAGAAAACAAAAAGGTTAGAGGTCACCACATACAGGTGTGGAGCACTTGCCCATCACCGAGCATGCATGTTAGCCTTAACTGGGCGTAGCTGCAGCGTGCATTTAATCCACATAATTACAAACCAACCACACGCGTCTTTCACTGCAGCTCATTTAAAAAAGGAGTTAAGTGATTCAGATCCAGTTGTACAAATTGAATTTGATGTGTGCTGCTTGAACAGATTCACCTTCAACCCTCAAAATACAAAAAATGTCTTGAGATGATTGATGCAAATGCAAAGAAATTGTAGTTTGGAATATAGTATGTGGGTTTTTTTAAACATAGGTTTTAGAAAAGTGCTACAATGAACATGTGGATGAACTTTAACCGTTTCTGCATTATGGACGAGTAACAGAACAGGAAAACATGGATAAATCTTCCCCTACACTATAGATCCAATCCAACACAATGGAAGACAATGAGGGGAAAAAGGAGGTAAAATGATTTTTAAATGTTCATTTGTAAAAGTACTAAAATATATTTATTCTAAATACAGTCTCAAAGCAATAGTAATTTAATATGTGTCGTATTTGTTGGAGTTTCTGCACTTCCTCCTGTCACTGGTAAGTGGAAACATATTTTCCAGAGCAGGTTTTATGCTTGACATCATCTTCACTCTTTTATTTTAAATTAAAACAGGAGTGTTAGTAAAAATCTACCACAACTGGACCATGTTGAATCAAACGGTCCAGTTGTACCTTCATGATTGTACCTTAAAGCTGTCAATGCCAGATTTGAATTTAAAATCCTAATAAAGTTGGTCTGTGCAGCAGAAACTGAGATGAATAAAAAAATATATAAAAACAGTTTTTTCTGATGCTTTTGCTTTTTAGTCACTTAGTATATCAGATCAAACACATTTTAGTGTCAGATAAAGACAGCATGAGTAAAAGCAAAATAAGGAATATTTAATCTATTAAACAGCTATCCAAATGAAGAATGATTAAATGAGTTAGTTCAATTTAATTTGAATCAGGAAATCATTTAAGTAGAACCTGCCTGACGACATGAAGTAAGCAAACACTTCTTCTTCCACTAGGAGAAGAAGAAGAGACTCATATAAGCTAAAAGCCAAAACTACTGCAAGAAGAAAAAAAGAGGCCAGATGGGAGCCACATCTGGATGAAGTGACTCGCTTTTCATCAATGAGTGGAGGAGAAAAAGTGAAACTTTCTGGAAAGAGTCGCACCTTATCCATCCATCCATCCATCCACCCGTCCGTCCGTCTGTCATCACACCATCACTCCATCGTTGTCCGTCGCCGTCGTCCGTCCTCCATCACATCCATCATCTATCCCTCATCCATCTCGTCCGTCCGTTGTCATCTCACCATCATCACCCCATCGCTGTCCGCCATCATCATCCATCACCATCATTACCGTCCGTCCACCCACCCATCCTCATCATCCATCCATCCCCATCCATCCATCATAAAGTCAGCAGCCTGAACAGAGAGTCCCAGCCTTCTCTCTCTTGTTGAGATTACGTTGGGGAATCCCAACATAATCCCAGTCCCGTTGATAAGCTTAGTCCCTCCATCGTTTCCTATTTCCTCATATGGCTCCTTTTGACAAAGAGAAGCAGCGGCTCTACTCTGAGTCTGTCCCAGATGACTGAGCTTCACACCCCATCTCTAACGAAGAGCCCAGACACCCTGCAGAGAAAACTCATTTCAGCTGCTTATATCCGTGATCTTGCTCTTTCGGTCGCTACCCAGAGCTCGTGACGTTAGATCAGGATAGCTACGTAGATCAACCAGTAAATCGAGAGCTTCACCTTTCGACACAGCAATCCATCCATCAACCTCCCTCTTCATCTTTCCCCCATTTGGGAACAAGATCCAGAGATACTAAATCTCGTCCACTTGCCCTTTGCTGGCTCAAGACCAAGGTCTGGCAAAAGACGACCAATCTGGGGTTTGGTGGTCCATCTTGTTCTTGACTCATCATCTAGGCAGAACTTATTACTTCTGTGGTCCTCAACAACTATTGTGTGATTGGTCAGAAATTTAAAGTGGATGCGTTAAAACAACGATGTTTGCTGCAGTGAGACGAACTTATCAGGACTTCTTGTGCGCTTTGTTCTTGCAACCTTGAGTAAGAAACCAAATTTCTTAGTTTTGTGGAGTACGGACTGTGGATTAATATGCATGTAGGTGGCAGGAGCATAAAGCCAGCTTTTGTTGGTCCAGTGAAATCATCCCTAATAATCCTGCAGGTTCTGGTCATGGTTCAGATTCTGGTCTCGAGGAAGCAGACGTGTTACATGACCGATGCCCTTGGTGACTCCCTCCCTAAAGAGCAGCTTGGCGCTGAGTCGCAAATACTCAGGGTGCTTGATGAAGCGAAAGCGAACAACGGCCCTCTCTCCCGTTCGAAGTTCGTCCTGAAACCAGCAGGGAAGGATTTACAGCCTGTTTCCAAATGCAACACGAATGAGAAAACTCACCAACCTTTCCGTGAAGGCACTCCACCGTCGCCGTCTGCCGGACGTTACCGACATGGACGGTGACCTGCGAACCCCTCCGGAAAGTCTTTGCGTGGAAGAGCAGAACAATGGCAGCTTCGAACTGGCAGCAGATGGTCGGGTTCATCTTGGGGCTGACCATCACCATGCCCTGCAACACGCAGGAAGTGGAACTCTCTTCACCCACTTCAAAATAAGAGCATGCATATAAATGTCTAAGTAGATGAAGAATTCTTAACAGAGTTGAGTCGGAACCAGCTACATTTACTCAATTGCATTCAATTCTGTAACTTTTTTGAAAAAAATTACTTTTTAGAGCATTTTACTTGAGTAATTTTATTATGAAGTATTTTTACTCTTAGTTGTGCAAAATTTCTGGTTTTTCTATCCACTGAATGAAAAACAAACACGATAAAACCAAAACTTCACCAGACACACACCTGCAGTTTTTGCAAAAATTTCATAAGTTTTTTATTAAAAGAAACTTATTTGGATTTTTTTTTCTTTTGCCTGATTTAATTTTTTGTTACTAATATCAATTATTTTCCTTAAAATACCAACATTTCCACTTAACTTTACATTTTGGTCCATCTAATTATGTAATTCTTAGATATTAAACGATTGATTATTTAATCAGTTACTTTGTACTTGAGTAGAATTTCTGTCCTAATTATTAGGCCAACATTAGGTGACCTCTGACCTTGCGTAAAAGTGAGCGATCAAAGTTTCCCAGAGCCAGAGTGGCTGCTTGTCCGGCCTTCAGCACCCTGCAGGCCGAGCGGTTCCTCTGGATGCTGCCCACTTTCAGGCGCATGAAACGACCCTCTTCAGTGGGTCCAACAACGAGACGCTCGCCCTCCCTGCAAACTCCACTGGCAAAAATGAAAGGCTGTGTTCAGGTCTTATTTTCTACCTTTTTGGGATAAATTAAATCAAACTGAATCTAAACAGACAAAAATAAGGACAGCTAATAATCCATCAGCATTGCTAATCTATTCATTAGCAACAAAATGGCTAAGTAGAAGATTTAACCTTTAATTAGACCATGTCATATTACCTGTACAGAGTTCCTCCAACAACAGTCCCAACATCAGGAACTGAGTAGATCTCATCCACCTGCAAACACATGATTGGACATCTGCAGCATAAAAAACAACTTTTAACATGGATGATTTCATTCATCAACAGAAAAAAGCTTCCCAACCTTTTAACATTTTTGACAGTACGGAGGATTTTCTTTTTATAAAATCCTATGTAAACTTTATTTATTCTAGTTTTTGAATAAAACTTGGGCAACAAATCGATTTTATCAGTTAATCAAATTTTGGGTTTTTGAAAATTTAAGTTTTGGACATTTTTTTATGACCAAAGCACTTCTTGGGTTTCTTGTTTGACAAGTGTGTTTTACAGTTTCTAGTTATTTGGACTTTGAATTCATATACATTTTATGATGAGTTATTAGGGCCAGGCTAAAATGTTTTATGTTTTTTTTATACAATTTTGTGAATAAAGTCATAATATTACAGGATTACCAGAATAAAGTCAGAATATTTGGAGAAACAATTTATGTAAACAACTGTGTATATTTCAAAGAAAGAACTACATTGGCTGGTTGGTTACATCAGATCTTAACAACTCTAGAGAAGCAGGAGCTTTTGTTCTCTTTAAAACAACTTTTTCTTATCATTTTAAAGATATTCTTTCACTTTGTTCTCCTAATTAAACAAACAAAAACATTTTGTAGCCTGTCCTAATATTCTGCCGCACAACTCACTCTTTAAGGGATGATTAAAGCCACTTTCTGAAAATATTTTCTGCTAATTTCTTTTCTTTTGGATAATAGCTTTCTTTTCCAAAAGAAAAATAATCGATTAAAATCAGAAATCGGATCTGGTATAAAAGTTTGAGAGATTTTATTTTCAAGCCATTTTGCCCAGTCCTAAAAGAGACAGAAATGTAACGTTGTGTCCATGTTGTGAGTGTTTGCTTGTGGACCTGGAACTCTGTCAGCTGTTGCATCAGCTCCTCCTGTTCTTTGCTGTTGCTAAGCGGAGGAAGGATGTTCAGGAAAACCTTCAGGAGGTCAAGGCTTTCTCCAGACACGCTGGACAGGGTGAAGATGGGCGTGATGCTACACACACAAGAAGGCAAACAAACAAGAGTAACAATAAAGTAATTTGTTTCAAAGGGCAACAAAGAATAAACACATTTTCAAGTGAGAAATCTGCAACGGGGTCTAAAGGCCTTGGCAGATGCAAAAAAGGAGAAGTAAATTTGTGAGGAAAAACTCTTTGAGATTAATCTCAGAATTTTTTTTATAAAAAATTTGTTAGAAAAGATTTCAAAATTTTAGATTCATTTCAGAATTTGTTTTAGAAAAAATCTTGGAAATTGCTGAGTTTCAAAAGTAAATTTGAAATTTCCAAGTCTTTTTTGGAAAAAAAGAGTCTGAAAAGTTTAAAATTTGCTACAAAAAAAAAAACTAATTTTGAGATTACTTTCAGAAATTTTCAAGAAAAAAATCTTGGCAATATGATTTTCAAAAGTCCCCCCAAAAAATAGCTTTTTGAACTTTCCAAGTCTTTTCTAGAAAATGTCTGGGGTTATTCTCAAAGTTTTTGTGTTTTGGGTTGTTTTTTTTTGCGCAAATGTACTTTTTGTGCATCTGCCCTAATACGTCGTAATCAAGCTTTAATGTCTAAGTCTAGGAACGTATTTCTTTGCTGAACTGCCTCTGTTCGCTATAAGTTGGTACCCACCATGCAGACTGGGTGAACTGCTGCGCTGCAGTCACTGCATCATCAGGGTTCATCACCACCATGGGAATCTTGTTGCAGCCTGGCTGCTTCAGGACTCGCTCCAGCTGCCGGACAGTTCGCTCCACGGTGCCGCGGGAGCACAGGTCCACTTTACTGACTACGATAAAAATTGGGACTTTTAGAGCCATGGCCAGTCCCAAGTGCTCTCGAGTTGTACCAGCTGGACGCAGAAGAGAGGAAATGCACTGAGCAAGAAAACCACATATAAAAATAAAATGCAACTGAAACAGAGCTAAAAACACAAGATGGTGTTTTTTCATTTCTGTTTTAATGTTAAAAGTTTTCCTGCACCACATGTGAATTTTGTCGGCCTCCAGGTGCTGTGTGGCACGGATGATGGTAAGTTTTCTGCATTATTAAGTATACTTCTGTTAGTTTATAGTGCTTATTATATTTCTGCTGGAATGTATGTTAATATGTAAATATTTTTAATAGTATTGTTTTTTTTTACTTTTATAACTAATGACATGTCTATACATTTGACTCTGATTTAATTATCCCCGTTTTGCTAACTGGTTTCATTTCTGTTAGCCAAACTATCTCCTCCTTTTGAATATAGAAAAAAAAGGAGTAAATTTCCACAAAAAAACTATGAAATTTTACAGAAATAAACTTGAAGATTTCTGAGTTTGAAGAGGTGAAAATTTGTGAGAAAAAATTCTGAAATTTTGAGATCAATATCAGAAAATCTCTAGAAAAAAACTAGAAAACTTTGAGTTTGAAAAGTTGAAAATTTGCAAGACAAAACTTAGAAATTTTAAGATTAAACTCTGACATTTTCTAGAACAAATTTGAAAAATTATGACTTTGAAAAGTCAAAATTTTCAACTTCTGAAACTCATAAAATGTTCAGCTCCAAAAAAATGTCAATTTTTTTTCTGGAAATTTCAGAATTTTTGGCAGAAATGTATTCCTTTTTTGTAATAAGCTGATGTTAGCAGCTTGTACCTTTGGTTCATAAACATGACACGCTGTGTTCATGTGAAGCCTAAATTAGTGCATTTTTGCCTATTACAGTAAATGTGGTCAAATCCATTTCAACTCCTTGTACGGACTGATGAAGAGTTGAAATCTGTTACTCATCCATTGTCTCTCCAGGTGTGTTTGCAGCTCACCTATGCCGGTGTTGGCGCTCACTACAAGCACAGCAAAGTCAGGGCAGTAGCTGGTTAAACCGAAGACGGTGGTCTTCAGGTACTTGTGGTGACCTGCGAGGTCGATGAAGGTGATCATTTTGGATGAGCTTTCACAGATCTCCTCCGCTGTTCGAGACTCACTGTAGTTTACCACCTGAGCAGAAGAGTGATATTGTTAGGATCCAGAAAATAGCAGTAGTTCTTGACATTTTGAAGTAAATAACTGCCCAGGCATTGGAGTTTCCCAGTGTCAGTAAAATCAAAGTCTTGGCTGTGTTTAGGATGAGGTTGTTGTCTCTGCACGATGCTGTCAGTCGCTCCACCTCGTTCCTGTAGGCAGACACATCGCCCCCTGAGATGAGGCCCACTGCAGTTGTATTGTCTGCAAATTTAACGAGGGTGGCATTGTGAAGGACTGAAACACAATCGTGTGTGTACAGCGGAAAGAGCAGAGGGCTCAGCACACAGCCTTGAGGAGAGCCAGGACTGATGTTGATGGAGGAAGAGGTATGGGGTCCAGGCTGACTCTTTGTTTGCGGTTCAACAGGAAGTCCTTAATCCAGCAACAGGTGGGAGAGGGGATTCCCAGGTACTAATCTGTCAAACTTAATTTGGATCGAACTACGGGTTTGTGTTATGATAACATAATCTTGCAAAACCTTGTTTTTATGTTTTGTATCTACAATGATTTCATATTTTACTTTAGTTTATAATGTTTGGACATGTCTTCACTATGGGAAATGTATTGTCGTTTTTAAAGAATCACTATTTTTTTACTAGTTTTAGGATTTAAAATAGAGATAAACATCAAATTCAGCAGAACACGTTAGATCTTTTTTTTCCATCTCATTCTTCATCAGTGCAAATATTGCAGGAATAAAACAAGAAAAATCTGCATTTGTTATTATGTCTAATTTTAAAAATATCAGCTAATTCCTTTTTAAGTTTTAGCCAAAGCTGTAAACAGCCACTGAGTAAGAGGAATACCTCTCCTTTGCTGTTAAAGCCCAAGATTTCAAAGCTGATGCTGGAGGTGCGTCCCGTCTGGATTTCATGCAGGTGTCTGAAAAGGTTTAGCCGAGCTCGACCTCGGCCGTTATCCAACTCTCCCTGCGTCAGGACGCCCAGCAGGGTCGACTTCCCTGAGTCCACATTTCCCAGCACGGCCACACGCAGGTCCAGGAACTGAGGAACGAAAATAGATTTGGCCCAAGCCTTGCAGGAAATACAGAATTTTAACATGTTTACAGGCACAATGTTGCAGAGAACACACCTGCTGATCGTCAGGAACCTTTCGGACTAGAACTTCTGCAATTTTCCGGATATTTCTGTCCAGGCCATAGTCCACTTCCCTTTCTCTCAGAAGCGTTATATCAGCTCCAACCCTTCAGCAAGAAAAGCAAAACAAGTATCTTTAGTCGCATTGATTACTGCAACAGTGTCTTCACATTCAGACAACTTCTCCTCACTGAATGGCTTAGCACTGAAATCCAGCTGTTCTGACTAAAACCAGGAGGATAGAGCACATTAAACCAGTTCACACTGCCTCCATGTGGCTCAGAGAAAAGACTTCTGTAAGCTTATGAATCACAGAACGACTTAGCACCACAATACATTAAAGATTTGATGTTGTCATGGAAACCTTCCAGAACTCTCAGGTCTTCTGGTTCTGGCTCTGCTCTGCATTCCCAGAATCAAACATGGAGAAGCAGCATTCAGCTTTTATGCACTACAAATCTTCCCAACATTGTTTTCCCAACATTGATAGGAAAACAATCCAACAATGTTAGATTGGATTGTTTTCAAACTTTCTGAAAACTGCAAGACAGCCGAAACACTGAGTTCCTTTACATCCAGACTTCAACACACCTGTTTAGAGTTGTTTTTTAATCATAATAATGATCTTGGTAGTTGTATGATTTTTTGGGGTTTTTATTTTGTAGCTTCAGCAGACGAATGAAAGGAGGTCATGGGGTCACCTACTTCTCTGCCATTCTCTTTAGCGTCTTCAGCGAGCCTTTCATGTCGGCCTCCGTCAGACCCACCAGAAGGCCGTTGTCTTCCACTCCAATCTGGTACACGGCCTCACCGCGACCCTCCTGCAGACGCCACTTCAGCTGCGTGGCCAGATGCTCGAAGCGGTACTGAGTGGGGTTGACGAGCTTTAACTGGAAAAAACGAGAAACAAACACAAACCTGTGCAGCAGGAAAATTAAATTCAATTGTGCTTCTCTAATCACCAAAGAGGTATACTTTTATTTCTCATTCCTCATTCTTTTAAAATTATTCTTCTGCCTTGTAACGGCTAAATCTAAACTTTTAATGTTCAAACACGAAATAAGCAGATAATGTTAAATGTTTTCTGTTTACCTGCTTATTGATTAAAACATTTTTAGGTAAACAAGGAGATTTTGTGTGCACATTTTATGTGTGGAACTACATTTAATAAATGTTTTTCATACTGTAAATTTGTTTTAAATTAGCTTCACTGTTTGCTGAAGTGCTACCAATGCTGTTGTTGGGTTTTTAATGAAGAATTATAATGTAAAAGGGTCTTTATTATAATTTTTATATATTTTTTGACTTTGGGGCCAGACAGTGAACATATCTTTTGTGAGAAACAAGTGTGACTAAAATAAAATAAAAAACTGCTGCAATTATAAAATATGTCCTTTAAACATTCTGTGGCATGATTCACACAATAAGATGATTGGGACAGTGACAACTACCACTTAAAAGAATAATAATAAGCTGTAATACTGACAGCAGCTCTGCTGCTTGGGCAATTAAAAATGCCATTTTAAAACCAAAATTACTCCTGATCAAAACATTTAAACTGGAAAACTTAATTACCTTGTATTCAATGTTTCCTTCTTCAGCCTGGAAACAAACAGAAACAGAAAACATGTGGAATAACTAAACAGTACACCAATAACATGTAGAGTGCTTTTTACACATCAAATCTCAAAGTGGTTCCCAGTCAAACACGGACATATTTTCTACTGATGAGGGTTGAATTGCACTTGAGTCACAAATTGAACAACTTTAGACAGACTTGACTAAATCTGTTCACACCCCTAATATGGAAGCTTAGAGGAAAAGGGTGTAAAAATCACTTTTATGCAGTCCACTGGAGAGAAGAAAATGATTTCAGCTGTGGACTAAGGTATGACAGACAGCAGGCCTGCAAAAAGTGAAACAGAAAAAGAAACTCTCTCCTATAAGGAAAGTCAGCTTGTGGATCGGAGCCGTGAAAATACTTGATATCTTACACTGAACATAAAGCCATGAAGTAATTATGAACTACTGATGACAACATAACTGGAAAAATACCTGCTATTATAAAGATTTCATGGTGTAAACCTGCTTGACGGAAGATGTAATGATGTTTTCTGAAGACAATAAATGACACATCATTATTATTATTATTGAATTGTTGGTGGGTTTATAACTGTTTCTTATAGGAGATATTACGTTAAAGTTTATCTGGGAGTTTCTCTCTAAACACGGAAGCAGATAAACCTGAAGACATTGCGCCACCATGTTTGAGGGACTCTTATAATCTGTGCTGCAGTACGGACTAACTGCCTGCGTTAATTCCGGTCCAGAACCAGGTAGCTACCTCCGGTGGTAAAATCGGTGGCGGTGTCCTGTTGTTCCTCCTCCTTTTATTCCTTCTCTTCCTGCCTTGTTTGCCTCGTCTGGCCCGCGACTTTTTGGATGATTTCTTCCCTTTGATATTTGACAGGGAGCCAGATCCATCATGTCTGTTTCCGGGAGGAACCGCGGCATTTTGGAGCAAATCAACCATGGCTGACCTCAGGCAGTGATCGACTGACGGGAAACTACGGAGCTCACAGTAGATTCACGGCATTCCCCCGGACATTTCCTGCTGCATCCCACGGATTTGATGTGTGGAGACCTGCGGCAGGTCGGATGCTCTCTCCTCAGCACCAGCAGCGACGTTAAGCTACATTTTTACCTCAAACTTCCGCCTGAAAACGCTCAAACCGGAAGCGAATGTTGGATTGTTTTCAAAATAAAACTCAGGCAAAAACATTTGACAAAAATGATAAAGAACCAACAATTATTTAAAATATAGATATAATAAAAATGTAGGCATTTTTCAGGGAATAATCCCATTAAAATTCCACAACAAAATTAATTTAAGATTACCAGCAGAGTTAGTTACATTTATCCATTTATATTGACTTTATTTATGTGCTTTTACGATATTTTTCCTCATATCATTACGATTTTATTCTCGCAATATTATGTGCTTCTTCTCTTATGATTTCTATTTTATTGTCATACGACACTATTATTGTTATTGATTTTTTTTTTCTTGGTCTGACTCTATAATAATCAGTTGTACGCATGCGTAGTCATCCCGAACAGAAGGTGGCAGTGATGCCCCATTACAACATGCCGCCTGCCACCGGAAAAGAAGAAAAATCTTTGTATTATTTCCGGGTTTTCAGCCATGTGGAAAAACAGCTGTGGGTCAGGAATCTGTTGAGTGTTTATATTTTTCTTGGTTCTGTCTTTTGTAGAAGAAGAAAACTGAGGATGAGGAGAAGAGAGAAACAGCGGCAGGAAGCGGAGCGGAAGAAGAAGAAGACTGTAAGTTGCAGCGAAGAGGAAGACTCTGATGTGGAGAAGAAGGTATCTCTGTTTACCGAAAGAGGAGGGGAAGCAGAGGAGCTGCGGTTAAGCGGACACGACGACGAAGATCAAAACCAATCTGGTGGCGGGGCTGAGGAAGACTCTGGGGTCAGCGAAGAAGAAGAGGTATCGGAGGGGGAGAGTAATGATGATGATGATGAGGAAGAACTAGAAGAAGAGGAGGAGGAGGAAGAAGAAGAAGAGGACGCTAATGCAGATGAAGATGTAGAGGAAGAGGAGGAACATACTGGTGATGGCGCAGAGCTGCAGACAGAGACACGCATCAGGAAAGGTGAGGGTGACTGTGCCGACCTGTACATGACATCTGAGTTTTGATTGGTCAGTAATTTTCCCTGATGGCTTTATTGCTGACCCGGCTGCCAGTGGACTATAACTGTTGTACTGACTTTCCATTATGCCTGTCGCAAAATAAATAATGAATTAATCGCATAAAAAATAAAATGAGCTCAATAATTTTCAGGCTGATGATTAATATATATTTTTGAGGGGCAATTTTGTTTACAGAGACATCATAATATGTTTTATTTATGGTTTCAGTTGTCATCGGTTTTTATTTCCCTTTTATTTGTTGCTTTTACTTGTCCTGTTTTATTTTCGATATCGGTGTCACTGCTGTAATGCCAATTAAGCTTTTTCCATTGTTTATGGAATGGAAAAACATATTTTTTGCTATGCTGTTATTTTTTTTACTCAAATCTAAGTAAAAACAGAATCTCCTTTAAAACTTAATTCTCTTTTGACGTTACATATTTTCCTACCAGAAACAATGGTTTTGGAGGCTTGAAAATAACATGCAATAAAAAATGTATTAATTTCATGATAAATTGAGCTTGATCATTTTCGTTCTGATGACTATTGCTTTTCAAATCATCAATTTATTTATGGTTTTGGTTGTGAGTTTTATTACTGTTTTTTTTGGGGGGGGGGGGGTTTGGTGTGTTTTATTTTGAATATTTAAAATATCTTCCATTTCCAGTGTTGTGTGTTTACAAAATGAAAGGCTATTTGTCTTTGAGAGGCCAAGCTTTTATTATTATGCTTTTGTCAATAAATCATATGTTACCTCAAAATGGTCTTGGAACAATATTATCATATTCTGCCATAATTACTGGAAGAATCAGCCAGTAAAGTTTATTGTTACAGAACAAGTTATGATTTATTTTGGTTTTAGCTGTAGTTCAGATTTGTTTCTTGCTCAGTAAAAATTCTCATTATGATGCATTTTCTGATGTTTTCTTCCTATGCAGAACTGTCCAACATGCCCTTTGAAGACATCATGAAGCTGCAGCAAAAAGTGGGAACGAAAGCGTTCAATGAGGCCGCATTCAACAACAAAAAATGTCGACCTGTCAGCAGTAAGAAACGCCTGAACAAAAACAGGTTTGTTGCTTCCTAATCCTCCTAATTAATCAAAAATCTGGAAGTGCAGCTGCTCTCTCTTCATCACTGTCAGTTTGTCACACAGTGTATTTTAATTTTAGACCAATGGAAATTTCAGCAAAGATACCACCGTCCTTCCTACGTCAGGTCATTCCTGCCAAGAAATCAGTGAGTAAACGCAGCACTGACAAAACCACAAATCTTGTTTGCATAACAACATTCATGTTTTTTTGTGCTGCAGACCAGGAGAGATCCTCGATTTGACAGCCTGTCAGGAGAATACAAACCAGAGATTTTTGAAAAGACGTACAAGTTTATTAATGACCTTAAACACAGAGAAAAAGAGGTGAGGAAACCAGAATCAGGTACTATGAAAAGTCTGTTTATGTAGATCGTGTAACATGCAGTCTGTTCCTGCAGGTCATTAAGAAGAAGCTAAAGAAGACAAAGACTGACAGCAAGAAGGAGAGGCTGCAGTTCCTGCTGAAGAGATTGGTAAGAAGTCCTGACACTTCAATCTTTTAATCACTTGTCAGTTTTTCAGCAAAAAAACAAAGAAAAAAAAGTAAATTGGTTCTTAATGGTGCAGACAATTATTTGTCTGCATTCGATAAAGTAATCTGATATTCTGTAATATCAAATTAATACTAATGATCTAATAATTAAAGTTAGTCATTAAATTAATATTTAATAATTTAATTAATTTCCATGTGTTTGTGCAGGATAACCAGGAGCGAGCGAGACTGATCCAGGAGCAGCAGAGAGAGAGAGAGCTGCAGTTCAAGAAACAGCAGCGAGAGCGAGCCAGTCGGGGAGAACGGCCATTTTTCCTCAAGAAATGTAAGAGTCCAACACCAGACCCGCTCGTCCTCAGAGTTCTGTTTCCTGTCCCTCACACATCAGTTTCCCAGACATCCGGACTAGACGTAGACCTGATTATTTGGTTCCATCAGAGCTAAAACAACACATTGGTAAAACATTCCTCTGCTTTATTTCTCTCCTCAGCGGAGAAGAAGAAGCTGCAGCTGGCCGAAAAGTATCAAGAACTGAAGAAGAGTGGCAAACTGGAGAACTTCCTTAGCAAAAAACGTAAGAGGAACGCAGGAAAAGACCGCAGGAAGCTTCCTGGGAAACAGCTACACAACAAAAAGCCTTCTTCCTCCTGAGAAGTGGTGAAGAGTGATCTGCTGACAAATGTTTGATCAGCCCGGCTGTAGAGACTCATCTCAGTTTACTGATGCTGTTGGTTCCTCACATCAGGTGAACTTGTTCTGTAAAGGCTCTTATTTGTGATCAGAGATGCTGGGATTCATGAATATGTTCATAAAAAATGTTAAAAGCGTGTTTGGAGATTGTGTCAGATGTACAAAGGTTCTTTTTACATGTAAAAATAATGAAGGTTTTCCTCAATACTTTAAATGCTCCGCTCACCTGCCTGCTTATTGAAGTATTTTATTTATCCCAAAGAGAAATTAAATGTCGTGAATTATGTCCAATCTAAAACAGTCCTTTTGGATGGTAATGGGGTGGGCAGGAATGATCTCCTGTAGCAGTCAATCTTTCAGCAAATCTGAAGAGGCCTCTCTGACTGAAGACTATTGGTTTATGACAGTGTCATGGCTGTTGTGATGTGCCAGCCGTTCAGAAGCTGATTTATGTTATAAAACCGGAGGCAAAAGTGCCCATATGCATATTTTGATTAATAAATCAGTAACTAGCCAACTACCAATGTATCTAAATGTCTATCTATGACATAATCGGAGAAACTACAGCCTCCTCTGACATGTTTTTATTACATTTAACGTTCCTTCAGTGTGACACAAACTTCTATCATATGAACAACAGGAGCAATGGGAGCGTAATTAAACCAAAGAGTTTTAAACATCTCGACAATGAGAAAACAGCTGGATCAGTTTTAATATTTTACTGCTGTCTTATTTTCATTTTATTTACTGCGTTAACTTTACTGACGTGTCCATTTTAAGAGGCTGCATTTGCAAACGAGGCGTCTCAAAGATATTTACCCAAATCAAAGGTGGAATTAAAAAATATATAATTTCAGTTAAGAATTATTTAATCTACTGTTTTTATGAAGATGTGCAAGCTGTTAATCATTTTTTTCTGTTCTCTAGCAAATTTGGTAATATTTTTCCCAACTTTTTTGATGGTGGATGTTTTTGGCCAACTTTGAGAACCGATTTTTGTTTTTATATGTTTCACTTTATTCCACACATTCTATTCTTGAAATGTGACTAAAACAGAATATTCACCTCCAAGAGCTTTTTAGGATTATTTTGCTTTGATCTGTTGTCTTAAAAGTTTGTTGGTCTGTAGAGGATCAGAACCAAAACAGATGAGTCAGGTTTTCAGATTGTAACTTTAAATTAAATGTGAGATTAATGCAACTTCAAAGAGTGGTATAAATGCAAAAGCATAAAATGTTTGTTTACAGATTTGAGATGAAAGTATGAATGGATTGAATAGTACTAAATGGATACAAAATGAGTTGTTAAAGGGGTGAAACAATCCGGCTGTGAAATAAGTCCATTTGTCATTGTTATGTTTGTTTATAGGGGTACATGTTGGTTTGATTATAGGTTCCAGGAAAACAAGCATGGTGCCAAATAAAACATTATATTTAAAGCAAGTGATTAAAACATAAATAACTTTCCAAGAATATTTTTACTGAAAAATGTACAGAACAGATGAGTCGCTCACTTTCACTCCAGTTGATGAACTCAACAAATCAAAACAGCTACATTTTTACAGATACATAAGATCATGTTGTTGTGCATCTTTGCCAATATTCACAACTCAAACCCTGAAAGAAGAGAAGAAATGGTGCTGCTCTCAAAGCGCCGTGTCCAGAAATCATTCTGTCTTCCCTCCTTCAGTTTTCTGTCTGAGCTTCACCTCAGAGCGAATGCTGCTCTTCGTCGCTTTCTGTAAGACCCATGTGCTCAGATGGATCAGCACAAATGCGCCACCAGCCGCCCACAGCCAGTTCTTACGCAGCCAGCTCTGAGACTTCATTTTGACTCACTGAAAGGCAGAAAGAGAGTTTCAGGACCTACAGATTTATGTCTTTTAATTAATTATTGGTGTGTGGTTGGACAGTGAAAGTAGTTTTGGTGGAGCTCTGCTTGGGTTGCTAGGTAATGGCCTGTATTTCACTGAAGTTGCTAGGTGACAGGCAGTGCCTGCTGATTGGGCCATTACATTTGGAAGGTTTTTTAAACGGTTAATTTTCCAGACACCAAAACACATTAATGTCAAAAGATGACTGAGTGTTTTTTTTAAGCATTTGGGCTGAATATAGAAACAGTTAAAACACAAAGTGCAAAAAAATTAGCAAAATGTGAATTTTGCATAATTGGCCCCCTTTAATATAATAATTAGCCCCTTTTTAGATGCCTGGGACATCTGGAGAACAAACAAGGAACTGCGTAAAGAGAGCAAAATCATGTTGCAGCCACATACCTCAGTGTATTACTTGCTTTTGGCTGGAGGAGGAGCAGCAGCAGGAGGTGAGACGTATGCAACAATGCCAGGCTCAGGAATGTACTCCTCTCTTTTTTGCAGCACTGGGTTTGACTTCAAGTTGTACCAGCCCAAGTGAATCAGTCCCAGACTTGGGACCATCACAATCAGAACTTTGTAGTTATTCCAGAACGTCCGCAGACCCATGACTGATAAGGAGCGTGCTGATGAAAGCAAACAAAGCTGAAGTCCAGATAAAGCAGAGTCATACTTTAAAAATATTAAATCAACATTATACTATCCAGTCAGTCTGACTTAACACTGCTGCCCTAAACCTATAAATAAAACATACAGACACAAAGGTTACTGAGAATAAACCTTTCATAAAGGAAGGGATGATATGGTGGTATGTACATGTGTTGTACATACCACCATAATAGCATAATATTCTGATATTTAATGGCGGTTATCACAGTGTTGATAAAAACTGTTTTAAAATTCAGTCGTACTGCTCTAAAATGCATTCACCCAAAACCCCATTCTCAAAATGCAAATTCAAAAATACTTTATTAATTCTGAAGGGAAATTAAATAATAAAAGGGTACAAGAGTAGCATCAAATAATGCATCTGTGCTGTGTAAAAGTACGAAATAACCGCAAATTTATCATGCTTTAGAAAGGTAAGACGCAGTGTTCTTGGTCTTATATATATAAAGCATTCACATATTTTCTTGTTTTTACTGAATTGATAAACATTTCAGGAATATTGAGACCAATTGTTCTGTTTTATGCAATGGGAATATTTCTTCCTTAATAGTCAACAACTGTAAAACGGAGCAAATTTAGTTTTCGAACTAATAGAAAACTTTTATATTTAACGTAGTAAACGCAACGTAAAGAAACATTTTCGACAAAAAGACAAACTTGGATCTGGGTTGAAGAGAAGCGTTTCAGAATTTTTTAATATATTTTAGACACGTTTAAACAGCAACACCAGGTTTAGGTTTTCTGATAAGGGTAATATTGCACACAAGTCTAAAAAGTTTTGGACCAGACAAATAGGGAAATAAAACAGACTTTAAGTGGTGATATAAGCAGAAACTCACCTTCAACAATCAGCTGCTTCTCTTCAGCAGGCCGCCATTGTTGTGTCCGCCGCTGGTAACTGGTGATGTGCCTGAAACATTTTTTTTCCGCCGGAGTGTTTACGGTAGAAGAAAAGCCGTATCAGAGCATGAAACCTTTAATTGAAACTTGTCTTATTTTAGATTTAAACATTTCAGCATATTTAAATTAAAAGAAAACTCTACGATCGTTGAATCATATTTAAAAGCAGGCCAAAACCCGGACAACTACAGTTATGCCACTTGATGACGTAACAGGGGGCGTTTACCTATGTAAACATTTCATTCGTTCTTTCCTTTCTTTCTCTGCTTATTTATCTTTTTCTCTCCGTTTCTTTTTAGTAAGTTCACTTTGTTATGAACACATAAATATGATGGCCTTTTAAGGACAATGTAGGTAGAAAAAAGGAGGAGTACATTTTTGCTTAAAAAATAAAATAAATTTCATTAATCTAAAAACATTCTAGATAAAACTTGGAATTTTCTATCTTTGAAAAGTCGAAAATTGGCTAGGAAAAACTTGGAAAATTTCAGATTAATCTGAAAAAAAGTCCATTGCAAAAAAGTAAAAAGGAAGTCCACAATTTCAAAAGTAGGCAGTTTATAGCTTTTTTTAAATAAACTGAGCTTAATCCAGGATGTCTCAGAGTTATATCATTTCTTGACTTTTTTAACCTCCATGAGATTCTGAAATGTTCAATTCAGATTAATTCAAAAAGCTTTATTTATTTATCCCATTGGGAAATTAAATGCCATACCTAGAATTTTCAAAGCATCGTTGTGATTGGCGGTGCTATGGGTAGAACTCTTCTTTCTGTGAATCTGAAGAAACTTCTGAATAAAACACATGACATAAGGTATTCACCCTCATCCTCAGGACATCCACATGTCAATGGCTTCTTTCCAGTTAAATGGAGTAATTGATCAGATGCAGTATGTTTTGAAGGAGACAATGCATTTATGTCAGCGCCACAGATCTAAGAATTTCTCCCTTGCAGTGTGTCAGGAATTACCCATTTTAGTCTCAAAGGTGGAAAGGCATGCAGTAGTAATCCTTACAGGATTCTTGAAATGTGACCTAGCTGCTGCTGTTTTCTTTATGCCTATGAGCCTCAAAATAATGGTAAATATTATCTGAAGGTCTGTAATTTTTTCAAATTGATCTGCTCATTTAATTTAATTTAATTTAATTTTGAGCATCAGCATTTTTCACCTTGTAAGGCCTATTTTCCCCAACAAACACTACTTTAGGACGAAGGTGAAAATTGAGTTTAGGTTAGGTTTTAGGCTAGCCATGTCTGGTCAGGGCTAGACTATAGAAATTAATGGAAAATGAACAGAAGTCGCAGGGCCGGCCCAAGCCTTTTTGGGGCCTTAGTCAGATTTTCATTTGGCCTCCGCATACCAACATTTCAATTGCAGACTCTTTATCATTCCTATGTGTAACATTCCTACTCTCATTAGTGTCATTTGTAATTAGCTTATTATACCAATATTATTTTAGCTATTGATTTTAACCTTACAGGATTAGCAAACAAAAAAAAAATTGGATATTGAAGTGCAGAGTGGTATGGAAGAGTGCCATATTATTTTAACTATTTACTAGTAACATCCTCCTATGATTCCTACCTCTTTGAAGGGAGAAAAGGTAGGAAGAAAGGTATATATGTATTGCCAGCTCTGAGAAGTTAACACAAAGTCTTTGTGATGATAGAAAAACTAATAATAGTTATATTAGTATTATTCTTCAGACCTGATCAGCTGCACTTATAAAGATTGCTGTTCCCCAGTCTTTATCAGTTAAAATCCTATTAAGTGCATTTTAACTGTTAAATGGGTATTTATTGTGAGGTGGTTTTATTATCATCATGGCGAGTTTCAACTTACTTGAAATGGTAGCAAAGGGTTCTTTGAGTACTTTTGAAAAACACTGCACTTGTGACCAAGTCCTGAATAGCATTTGTCATGCGCTTCTGTTTACAACTACTTGACAAATTGAATTTCACGTTTCAGTCAATTTCCTTGTAAGCACACTAACTCATGTGAATATATCGCAGAGGTTCCCAAACTGTGAGGCGTGGCCCCTACTGGGGGCTCCGTGCCAATGCAGAAAGGGGGCGGAGGGGATGGATGAATGAAGAAAAAACAAACAAACAAAACAAGAACAACGATGAACGCTGTGTGTTGCAGGGGTGGATGGGTATAACAGGGAGTCTCTCTAAGAGTCTCTCTACCCCCCCCCGTACACACATTGTATAACAGGCAAAGAGGAAGTCTCTTTGACTTTGGTTGCACTTATAAAAGCAGGCACTGTTCTCACATCCTAATCTGATGAAAGATTCTTACATGACTAATATTAAGCTAATGGATTTGTATTTGTTTCCTTGCAATGTCTTCTCTAAACTAATTCAAGAACCTTTGCAGACCTATAGAAATAGACAGTAGACCAACCTAAAAATGTTGAATAATTGTGTTAAAGTCAGATTTGGTAATTATTTCTAAAGTAAAAGTGTGGAAACGTTCAAATTATATATAGATACCTTAGAGGATCTCAGTTAAAAGTGAATCCTCCATGTGTAAACTGACATAAATTAATACAATATGTTCATTATGAAAATGTGAGCATTTAAGGCAGACAGAAACAGAGCAGACCTCACCTCCCTAAAAAGATCCTCCCTCTGACTGTCCCCCCCCCTGCTGTAAATAAGAGATTACTTAAGGCAGCAAGTAGAAAGCTGATCAGCAGAGCACCCTGATCCTTTTTTCTCCATCCCATCCTGTCAACATGAGGTTTGAAGAGATACTGGACGACATTGGTGGATTCTCCAAATTTCAGTTTTTCCTGTTGTCCGTCCTGTGTCTGCCTCGTGCCATTCTCCCCCTCCACTTTCTCCTGCACAACTTCATCTCTGCCACCCCTCCTCACCACTGCTCCCTCAGGAAGTTGGAGAAAAGCAATGACAGCGCCTGGCCCCCCGATCCTGAGACTCTGGCCCTCTGGATCCCCCAGCAGGACGACGGCTCTCTCAGCTCCTGCAGAGTCTACAGCTCCCCACAAACTAGCAACCTCAGCCGGGAGAACAGGACTGTGATTTGTCCAGATGGGTGGACCTACGACAAATCACAATTTAGCTCCACGACGGCCTCCGAGGTAAAAAATTTTACTTAATGAAAATGTAAAAAATGCTTATTTCTTTCATAAAAGGTCAGCAGAAGAAAACGATTTAATGTTAACAGGAAATGCTGCTAACAAATCAATGTGAGAGAATTGAGTTGGAGTTGACCCAGTTAGTTGATCATTTTTATTGAATTATATAAAAATTGAGGCATAGCTAATACTAGAAGCAGCAGATGAAACAACTCCTTTGTATCCACATCTACCCCCAAAATTATGAATTAAAATTCCATTTTATATGTTTATGAATTGGTGCTTCTCTCTCTGTTTTTAACATCGTCTATGGACCTTTATGTTGTTTTGTATGCTTGAAAACAAAACAAATTTCCCCCTTGGGAACAATAAAAGATTTGACATAAAAGATTTGACAAGACATGAATTTTCTCTGAAGGGATTTTGCAGATCTCTTCATATTCACTATTTCAGTTGAACGAATGATATCGACCAGAGGGATGTGACTTGCATTTATTTTGGTAGCTGATTTATATGGGGATCAGAATCACATTAAACAGAAATAAAGTGTAATAAAATATTTTAAATGACATCCAAATAGAATAAATCACATATAAGATTTCAATTGTAGCAGCAGAAATGACCTGGGTTCAAATCCCTGTTTTCTGGGATGGATGGATGTCAATTTTATTTTTGAGGAAATTTATTTCCATAATTCATGAAAATTTTTAATTAAGGCAAATAAATCAAAAGTCAAGATTTGTAAGAGTAATGGATGTAGGAGTGGATGAAATGGCAATGTGAATCATGACTCAGCATCTTCTACGTGACACAGACATACAACAACAGAGTGTCTTCAGTAGGCCGCTGTAATACAGACTGCTACAGGAGATCCTGCATTCAGTCGCTACAATGATTCAATGAAAAACTTTGAAAAATATGAATTACAGCAATTTTTTTCCCCTTTAGGGATCAATAAAGTATTTTTACATTAAAAAATCTAGTTTATGAAAAACTGAAAGGGCAAGATGACCCAAATCTATTTTATGTTTGTAGATATACTATTGTTTTCTTTTTTTTTGCATCTGTATACTTGTTTTGGTGTCACTTTATTTAAACTCTTTAAACTCAGCAGTTTTATAACCCTTGACCTTTCCTCGGCTTTATTCAGACCAAGTGGCTGTTTATGTCCTCCGATCAACAAAGGCAATCAAAATTACTTTGAAACCTAAAGAGTTCATCAACTAAGAAGCTGAAAAGTTAGGTCACGCACTTTAAAACATTTCTGCTTCTTTACAGTGGGATCTGGTGTGTGATGACAAGCAACTGAATCACGCACTTGCCACCTACTTCTTTCTTGGAGTGATGTTTGGAGCCATTATTTTTGGACAGCTTTCAGACAAGTATGTTAATCCAAAACGCTTAATTACGCTCATCAATAATAATTTTAAAAGTAAATTAAAGTTTCAGTGCACTCCCCAACTTCAAATATTTGACACTCAGCTAAAACTAATAAAATTGAAGGTTCTAAATACATTTTTTCGCACTTTTCTTCATTTGAACTAAGAAACCTTCTGCTGCAAAACAATGAATGTTAAATGTACTTTATTCTCAACTTATTCGTGTTTTCCCAAATAATAAATAAACTACTTCAGGTGTCTGCAAAGGTGTTAATAAACGTATGTTTTAAAAATGTAATTCTCAATTATTTGTGTACTCTGTTTTGATGTTTCTTGTTCCCTTTTCTTCTTTTTGGATTTTGAAGTTAAGCAGAATGACATCTTAGGAATTTTTTTCAAACAATGATAAACACAATAAATTTGTGTTTATTTTCATTTTTATATCAGTTATATACAGGCCTTTTGAGCTCACATTTTCCCAATGGGACAATAAAGTATTTCTATTGTATGACATCATATAATAAAAAAGAGAGGAATCTAGAAATAAAAACTAAGGCAAAAACTCAAAAGCAAAGTAACAATACTATCCCATTGTTTTTGGAAAAGTGAGGGTTGAATCAGGTGGAGCATTTTCTGCTCCACAGAAATCAGAGCACTCTCAGTAAACAGTGTGCATGTAACATGATCTTATCAGTCATATTACAAAATTGAGGTTTTAGTGTAAAGGAGATTCCATCCATCCATCCATTTTCTAACACCCTTATCCCTTAGTGGGGTGGGAGGGTTGCTGGTGCCTCTCCAGCCAATGTTCCAGGCGAGAGGCGAGATACACCTTGGACAGGTCACCAATCTGTCGCAGTGTAAAGGAGATTGTAGCATAAAATTAATAAATTGGTGTATGTGTGTGTGTTAAATCAAATATCTTTACTTAAGAAGTCATCCAAGCAAAAAGAATTTCAATTCCACACAGTGGTCACGTGTTTTGTGTATTTAGTAGCAGCTTTTGTTCAAGACATGTCAGCTGCCTCTTTGCTAATGAAACAGCATTATGAGTGTATGGGTGCACATGTGGCTGTGCAGTGAGAATCAAACAACTAAATGCCAGTTACCAAATACCTAATACCAATGATTACAAAACTGGATTCACATGACCAGAAACACACTAACTGTTTTATTTCTGTTTTTTGGATGGACATGCTGATTTTACTTGTTATATCACTGAGGTGTAGAAAAAGAAGCTTTCCATGTGCACACGTGTCCATTTACTTATAAATATATATATATATATGCCTTGTGCATTTTGTGTAAATGCAATTTTTCTAAACATCTGAGGGATTCTGGATACATTTTAACAACTCTAATAACTGCTTCTGTTTGTGGTTGTTTTGATAAGTTGTTTTGCATGTTTAGCTTACCATCATCATGTTTTTATTCCAGACACATAAGAAGATTTACAGTAAAAAAATAAAACAAACAAAATAAGAAATAGAAAAAAATACTAGATAAAAATATAACTGACTCCTCGATTCAAAGTTGTTCATGACCAAAGATGAATGTTCTATTTTCACAAAGCTGCGGTATGTTACCACACAATGATCCAGCAGAACAAAGCCCTGATTTTAAGCAAAAAGTTGCATTTATGCTGGTCAACAGTTGAGGCAACAGCACAGTGGAAAAACTATTAGCTGTTGGTCATTTCTAATTAGTTCCACTGTTTTTTTTTTTTTTTTTTAGCAGAAACTCGTGTTAGAGTTTGTCTAAAACTACAGTAACCTCTGGTGCATGACCAGCAGATGCATGTGAAGATCTCTGTGAGCTTGTGAAAGTCTCGTTAAACAAAGAATCCTGTTATTGATACGACTGCTGTTTCCAAATGGGTACAGTGGTTTTGGCATCTTCCTTATGATGTTCATCACCCCCTAACATCAAACTGTTGCTAAGTAGCCGGTGTTATTTTAGGATGAGTTTGCAGCAATAGCAGTATCTTGAAACTTGCAGCATCTTGTTGCAAAAAAGAAAGTACCAATTTATTGAGAAGTTTTTGTAGACAATTTCACTGTCATTATCATCATCACGCTACTGAGGAGATAAGTTAAGCTGCAAGTGTCATTTATTATGTTAAGAAACAATATTCTTGAATGGTTTTAGTCTGATTTTAAAATACAAGGTAGCACTGAAACTTACTCTTTTATAGCATATTATCTTCTGTTTTTATTGACTTTTCTGTACTTTTGTGTCCACTTTGGATAATGTAGCAGTTATTACTTAAATCTGCTACATTAATGAATTTGAACCTCTGTTGAATGAGGTTTGAAAACTGTTGCTACTCCTGATAATAACTTGTGTTTTATGTTCTGTTTGTGTTGCAGGTTTGGTCGAAAGTCCATGCTTATGGTGGCTTTAATTGCCTCTACCTTGTTGGGAGCCACCACTGCCTTGTCCACATCCTACACCATGTTTTCTATTTCCAGAGCGCTCTCCGGCTTATCTCTCAGTGGGCTGTCTATTATCGGAATAGTTCTCGGTAACAAGGCCATTTCATATCAAATAAATATACAGGCTTTAAATACAAACTCTAAATGTTGTACAAGCTAATTTGTGTAAGTAAATGTCAAAACAGGGTCTCAAAGTTTCAAATTCATACAGAGCTGTTTAAATGTACCAGCAGATTATCTATTAACGGTTTTACTCAAATAATTTTTTTATCATTTATTTGGTAATGTTTTATGGGTATTACGATAATTATAGTTTCTCAGTGCTAAATTGAATTTGTCCACTATTTATCTACATGCTAAGGTATTGAGTGGACAGATATAAAGCACCGCACCTTTACGGGAACCATTATGAGTTTGTCATGGAGCGCCGGAAACATGCTTCTGGCTCTACTTGCCTATTTCATACGAGACTGGAGGCACCTAACGCTGGCAGTGACTGTGCCCTGCGCTGTTACCATCATCTGTTGTTGGTGCGATATTTGGTTCTTCTCCTTAACAATTGTAGTTTTTGTTTCAATAAGAATGAGAGGCAGGAATCTCTGTTTTCCTTCAGGTGGCTGCCTGAGTCCGCTCGTTGGTTGTTGGTTAACGGCAGGACAGAGGAAGCAAAAAAGTATTTGGTTCAATGTGCTAAAATGAACAGGACCGATCAACGCACAACCAAACTGGACACTGAGGTAAAGATCAACTTTTTCTTGCTTTATTTTATGTGATAATGTTATTCCCTCATCAAAAACATAACTGAAGTGTTGATTTGATTCTTTCATGCATGTTTGAGGAATCCTTGAATCTCCCATTACAACCATTCAGGGTGCCTAAATGTTGGTCTTACAAAGCTCAAGTTTTCCATTAACAAAGCAGTCCTGCCCCACACAGCTCCTTCAAACTAGCAGTAGCAGTGGTTGCAAACTCCTGGTGGAACTACACATCTGCTGAGCTTATCACACAAACTACTTCTTAGTCTAACTTTCATAAGAACAGTTGTAAACATACAATGAGGAGCATTATTTTCATTAAGTGCTGAAGGCTGAGTATCAGAGGGAGTAGAAGCTTCTTAAAGAGACAGAAGCTCAATTTCAAGGTGTCAAATTACAAAGTCAAGTCATATTTGATATTTGCAGCATTTTTGTAACAACTGAAAGTAAAAGTGACTTGATTGTACTATAAAATGGCATCATGTGCCTGAAAAACACATAATACTTCAGCTTTAAAAACAAATGCAGATCAGTTTTGAAAAAGAAATTAAGCAAATTAAGTGTAACAAATATAGGAAGCACAAATTGATAGGTATAAAAAACAATGAAATTAAATCTGTGTGTATGTATATAAAGCTCTGATATGTAGGTGATATAAGAGTGATGCAGTTGTTTGCTTGATTCAACTTCAAAGTTAGGTAAATTTAAAATGTTCTACCTGAATAAATCAACTGATAATCAAACAAATCGGTGATGAATTGTGTTGCTATTTCAGGTTCTAAGGAAGGTAACCGTCACTGAAGTGGCAAAGAAGAACCACACCTACCTGGACCTGATCAGAACCCCTCAGCTAAGGAAGATTACTCTCTGCTCTGGGCTGTCCTGGTACTGAATCAACCTTTAAAACTACAAATACTACTACTATTACTACTACAACTACCAGTACAACTGCTGTCTGTGGTGCAGGTTTCTGTAAGGTTTTATCTTAATCATGTCACTAGATTACTTGTTTATTTATTTTAGCATTAGTGGAGCCTTGCACCAAAATTTTGCTCAAAATGTAAATTTTAAATGTACATGTGAATGACAATTATATCTGTATTTGCAGGTTTGCTGTTTCCTTCCTCTACTATGGGATCAGTTTCAAGATCACAGGATTCGGCGTCAGCATCTACCTGACTCAGTTCATCTATGGTGCTATTGAGGTCCCCGCCAAAATCCTCACATTTTTCATCCTGGATGTAATTGGCCGTCGGAACGGCCAGGCATGGTTTCTGATCGTAACAGGGGCTCTGATTGGAATAAACACTGTCATACCTTTAGGTTAATTTATTAACTTCTTTGTTAGTTTTTGACATATGGAGAAAAACATCTTGATAAATGCCTGTGCATGGACATGTTCAGAAATGTGACTTTTTCCTTTTAGAGTACTCTGTGATTCGAACATGCATTGCTGTGGTGGCAAAAGGTTTCTCTGAGGCAGCATTTACCACAGCATTCCTCTACTCAACTGAACTCTATCCAACTGTTCTCAGGTAAACTCCTGTCATCCCAAACCTACAACCCAAACTTTAAGCATACATTGTCACTATTAGCTGATTGCCATCTTATAGGTCCTTAACCGTTACTTTCTGTTACTAACTGACATGACAGTTGCTATGACAACATAAAAAAGCCACAAGCTTATAACTAGCTCTCAGCTCGTTCCTAACTATCCTAACAATATAAGTACATTACAACTATTACTCGATTAAAAATTTAGGTGCTCCACCCACCTTTGTATAATACTAAAGTAAAAATCTGTTTACTGACAAGCTAGCAAAATTAGCCTAGCTTAATGTAGCTTTTATCTGCTAGCTAAGACTGACAGGTAGCCTACATGCATGTTACTTTAACAAGTCCAGAGGACTCTAAAGCACTTGCACTGCGTTCAGTCATTCTACAAATGCTTCTCATGCATCAAAGTTTAGCTCATATTTGTGTAAGGTTAAAAAATGCTGAGAGCTTTGTGGCAGTAAACATTTAGTCAGATTTAGTGAGAAAAGCAACTCACACCTGTTTTTTTTTTGTTTGTGAAGGCAATGTGGTTTAGGCTACACCTCGAGCCTCTGCCGGTTTGGAAGCTCCCTAGCTCCAATGGTGATGCTGCTGGAAGATGTTTGGCTTCTTCTGCCTCCTGTGATCTTTGCTGGAACTGGAATCATCAGTGGCAGCTTGGTTTTTCTCCTTCCAGAAACACTAAACGTCAATCTGCCAGAAAATATTCTCGATGTTGAGGAAGGAAGGTATGCATTTAGAAATGTCTGGTTGTCCACAGTTGATTGAAATATGGGGTCAATCATCTGCGCTACATTCGTGCAAGCTTGTGATTTTCATTTGAGACATTATAATTTAAAATTTTTTCCAGAGGTCACTAAAGAATAGCTTGTCGTCCAGCTCCAACATTAACAAAATCAAGTATAATTGATATCATTTGATTTTACTACATTTTTGCTGGTTTGGGCAGCTGAAATAGTTGTAGTCAGTTGATTGACCCCAAATTTGCTTGATTTTGTGAAGGTCAGAGGGCTGGTTGACCTTTGATCACCTCTGGTGTAAAACCCTGGTATTAGTGTGGGTTAGGGAACAAAGTATTGTCTTTCTAATTTTGGTGTGCTGCTCTACAGAAAAATCAACAAGTAGGTAGGTTTTCCAGTAATAATTTGGAGTTTAGATCCTAAAAAAAATACAATAAATAAGTAAATAAATAAAAATTTATAAATTGTTGAATCTGCCGCTGACTGCATAAATGAATGCCTTTTCCTTATAAACATGGCATCATTTAAGTGTGAAATAAACCAAGATTAAAACAAAAACATACTTTTTTCATTTCACATAGATTAATTATATTTACGTGACCCATAAAAACTGACAAGGGTTAAATTAAAATGCTGATTCCAGAACTGTGTGGGAGAATTTACCTTTATGCATCATAGTTTTAGCTTTTCTTTTCTTAAGTGTTTTTTTTTAAACATTCACCTTCACTTTGTCTTATTTTCTTTGCAGGCACATACAAAGCGATGCAGAGGGAGGTGAAGATGGAGAGATTCAGCTGAAACAACTCAACTGCGAAGACAAAGCACCACAGCTTGCAGCTAATTAAAATTCGATTTCTGTTGGCTGTGGATTTATTTAGTAAACTGATGCTTTTGGATTTTCATTGTGATGTTTAAGTTTTTTCTTTAACCATACTATTGAGATTATTAGCTGAATTTAACCTTAAACAAAATAAATTCATAACTGGTGCATGTCACATCTAAGGAGAAACCATTCTAGGTTTAGCTGCCCCTGTTTCTTGTACAGAATTAATTAAGATCAGAGCACATTTTGATGTACAATGATCAAATGTACATCAAGATGCCACTACTCTACCTTTTTAAAGGTTGTTTGTTAGATTAAAAGGTATTAATCTGACAAACAAGTCTCTTCAGAATAATGGTGCTGCCACCCAACAGCTTGGATGCACTAACTTTTTGTGTGATTGACAGGAAATGAAAAGGAGTGAAAGAAAAGGAAAATAAAAAATCTGAAAAGTTGAATGAAATTAAGATTTTTTTCTTCCAGTTAGCATTCATAAAACAACCAAAACAAATATTTTAATTAATGAACATGTAAACTGTGGTATTTATATTTTAAATATATATTTTTTCTTTACATATTTGTTAAAACGTTTGCTAAGTTGTAACAGTGTAATGTGAGACAAATAATCTGAGAAAAGTTCATACTCCACCTCCTCCCTGAGGTCTGCAAAAATGTACCTTTCTAACAAAAAACCACCAATTCAAACCTGGCGGCAGATCTTAGCACTTTCAATCATCCTCATGCACTCACTGCTCAATGTGCTGATGGTGGAAATATAACTTACATTTAAGGGAAACTTTATCCGCCGTTTTCAGTGGTCATGGTAACTGGCCTTAGCACTGGTGGCAGATTATGTTGTCGTGAATCAGCTTGAGTTTAAGAAAATGCAAGAGAGAGGAGTTGCACAGATAAGTGATTGACAGTTCTAAGTGTGTCCTCCTGACTGATCATTTTTTTCACAGGTTATCTGTGAAAATTGTCACAGCATTATATTGTCATGGCATTATGATTACTTTAATAAATGATTATGACTGAAAAAGTAATCATTTCAGTCATAGAAATGATTAGTTTAACATATTTGTAAAATAAATAATTTCTATTTTTTAAAATAAAAGTGCATTCTTTAGTTTTACTAAACTTATGTAGATATTTAGTATCCCGTCCCACACTCCATTCCAGTTGGTGGCGGTTGCGAACCGAAACGTTGCTTGGCAACCGTCAATAGAAAACAGGAAGAAGAAACCAGAGCAGCGTAGAAGAAGAAAAACGATGGGAACTGTTTTTCCGGAAGGAAGAGGCGTGTTTGTGCGTTTTAATCGAAAGTAATATGGATATTTGGTGGCCACAGACTTAGAAAGACATGTTTCGTTCTTTTAGCGTGCCTCTGTGTGTTTTTATGCAGTGTGAGCGGACTTTGTAGTTTTAGCCACAGTTAGCCTGGTGGCTAACATCCCATAGATCGCAGTCGAACAGAGAGAGGCGGAAGTCTGTTTTTTTTTTATCCTTGTCCATAGTTGACAGCGCAGCTCCGTGAGGGATGTGGAGGATAACTGCACAAGCCTGCTGGGTTCTGGTATCCATCTGCTTTCTGAGGATCTTCGTTTCTGGTTGGCTTCAACAGAATAACGGAAGACCCCAAACGCAGCACAACGAGCAGCAAAGCAGCGAGTGGGACAGTGCGGATCAGAGCTGCCTCTGTCATGTAAGGACACCCTGCAAACGGGAACTTTTAGACACTTAATGTGAAAATAGGTTTGTTTTTACCCAGAACTGCGTGTTATGGTGCTACTTTCAGTTCTCTGTCTCCATGCAGCATTTTCTATAACAAATATTTACGCAGGTCAGGATCTCCGGTCTTCCGCTATCCTGCAACTTTTCTAAGTCCCAACTTCAGTTCTGCTTAATCGAAAGAAGCAGTTCTGGATCAGAACCTCTGATCCAGGTGTGTTGCAGCAACTCTTCAGGACATGAGCCACCTCACTGCCACACAAAGCCTTGTTTTTGTTTCTAACAGCATTCGGGTTTTGTGTGGGTGTGAACGTAATGCTTTTTAATTTCAGCTCAAACAGGTCTGACTCCCACGGTCAAGTCCAAATCGTGGTGTGTTCTCATTGGCTGCAGGCCGCATTCTGCCCTGTGCCTGGTCATGGGAGTTGTAGTTTTTGTTCTGGTGTGTTTTAGTTTATAAAGGGCACAGTTCCCCTTAAAACTACAACCAGAGCGCTTCCGTCAGGCGGGGTTTGGTTGTTTTGGAGGTGGAGCCGTATCATGGGTTGAGCTGTTGGTTAGTTGTAACAGTTCTGGCTACAGAAACACTTCTGCTCTGCCCCAGCATATGGAGAGCAGTTTCACCACTACAATAGGAAGTTTGTTAATAATATCAGAAGAAGGAAATGATGATGAGAACAACGGGGTACTCTATCATGGTGCTGACTTTAGGTGGACTGCTGCACTCAGAGGTCAGCTGTACTTAATTTTTCATGCTTCTTTTGTGATAACAAGACAAACTGGTATTTCTGAGTGTCTGCGACACCTGTGCTATTTATATCTAGTTGTATAAATGTTATTGTAAGCTGTCTTTGTTTTTTAAGTTTGTTTCCTATTTCTTAAAAGTTAAATTCAAGCATCAGTTGATAATTTCAACATTTTGTTATCATAAACAAACAAACAAAAAATACAACTAAAAAAGTAAGTTGAGTTTTCATAGAGTTTAATTTGGTACTATTATATGGCCGCTTAATAAACTTTATATAGTTTTTCATTCGCATCTAATAGAATCCAATATTTGTCACATATGTTAACTTCTTGAGTAATTAATCAATTTGATTCTGAAAATGAAACACTAACCTGACCGGTGAGTCAACAGAAATGTTTGTAATGTAAATTACTTTTTGAAACCACAGTGAATAATTTCAACCTGTGGAAGTATTTCCAGTAATGCACTACATAACCTGGACTGACTGATTTTCATCTGATGCAAATTCAGGCAGTATAAGTCGCCTGAGACGCAGCATAGCCATCGTATATCTGACCAGGAATAAAAGCTTTTCTTGTTTGGTTAATGGATAAATTTAAAAGTTTTTTCATGAGATTATCTCAGTGTTTTTTCTCCACAGTGAATAACAAAACATTTATAAGTGTTTTTATGTAAACAGAGCAGACTGCTGCTCTGTTTACATAAAAAATGAGAACATGCATGCACATTGTTTTTCACTTAGAACGAAGTTTTTAAATTGATTTAATAGAATATTTAATAAAAGTCAAATAAAAACTAAAAGAAAATTCTTTCTTTTGGATTTTTTAAATATTCTGTTGAATGAAGCTTGTCTAGTTTCCAGAGACAAACTTAGTAATTCAATGAAAATAATTTAAAATCTAAATATTGTGAATAATTCACCTGTATAAATAAAATTAATCTTTATAATTTCAGTATAATTAAATTATATTAAATGCTAAAATCTCACATGTTACTTAGTTAAATATTATGTCCTAAATATTTCACATGCTGTTGTGTTCCAGTTTATCATTCTGATAGATGTTTAGGGCAGTTTATTTGGATGCATTATGGCATTTAATGGGCCTTGATCAAACTACTCTTGTAGGATTTAAAGTGTAGCATGAACATCTCTTAAAAACAATAATACATTTATAAAGTAAATAAATCTCCTTGAAGTTTCAGCTAATTTGCCTTGTTTTTTGTGCTCTGCTTTAGCTCACAGGGGTTCTCGATGACTGCTTCTGTGATGTCGAAAGCATTGACGTTTTCAACAACTTCAAGATTTATCCTAGCATCAAGAAACTGGCGGAGAGAGATTACTTCAGATACTACAAGGTAAGCGGATTATGAATCAGTGTAATTTATGTTCAGAGCTTTAACATTATCCAGCAGATGGAAATAAATATAATCAATGGAAGGCGTCACATTCGTCACTGGCATAAAAAAATCTTTTTAGAGGTTTTCATCTTAAGAGCTTAGATGCTGTGTTTTGAGTTTCCATGGGCTTTGAAATCACATTTGTTTTGTTTCATCGTTAATAAAATAGAATAGTAATATAGTTTATTGTCAAAGAGTGAGAAAATTCAGGTGTAACAACGTTAAGACAAGTGGGAGCATACTTATTCAAACAAAGGTAAAAGTATGCCTGCAATTCAGCGCTGGATGATAATCCATTAATCAAAGTTTTTGTTTTTGAAAATGTACATTTTCGAAAATCGAAATTTTTTTCTCACTAATGCGCTCTTTGAGTTTCCATATCATCTTACTTGATAAACATATTCCAAAATAATGCAAGAATAAGGAGTTTATTGTTACCAGAATAAAGTTATAATATTAGAAGAATGTAATAACTTTATGAAAACTAATACAAAAAAAATAACAACAAATCAACTGAGGAATGTTGAGCATCTTTTTAAGTTATACTTTGGTATCTGCTTCACAGATGAAGAAAACATTTTCACACTTCAGCATCAAATTGTTATCAGCAGCAGGACTTTGACACAGTTGAGCAAACAGCTGAATATTTCAAAGAAAGAACCACAGAGTTGCTGAAGTTTCTCAGTAACTCCAGAAACCTTTTTTCTTCAAAATTACTTTTACTCTCATGATTTTGAGATGTTCTGGTAAAATTGTGCCTTTATTCTGCTACTGTTATGACTATGCCATCATAATTAAACAACAAATATTTTAGCTTTGCTCTAATGCAACGGGATGACGGAAATAAAAGCCCCTTTTTAAAAAGATTTTCTGTCTTTTGTAATTCCTACCTACTTCCATGTTTATTTTTTAAAACCAAAGAGCCTCCATTTCAGTTCTGCACAACGAGTCTGTTTATATGTCCAGCCAAGCATGGAGTACTTGTAGAGTTAAGAGAGTCTTGAATTCTAGCTGGGAAGCCATCGTTTTCACCAGAATGTCTTAGACGCAGTGACTCCATGTTTGTTTTTTCCCAGGTGAACCTGAAGCGTCCATGTCCTTTCTGGCCCGATGATGGTCATTGCTCCATCAAAGACTGCCATGTGGAGCCCTGCCCAGAGGTCAGAGTTCACCCACACTCGCATCACAGATTCAGTCAGATGAATTAGAAACTTTATACCACTATTTAGTTCTATGTAAGTTTTCACTACATGCAATTTTCAGTTGATCTGCTGAAGTTTATTTATGTTTTTAATTATAAATTCCTCACAATTAGAGTCGGTAAGTGATATATTTTATTAAATTGAGATAAGGGGGAGATAATTAGTTAATTCTTCCTGCTCCTTTTCAAACAGAAAAGTGGTGACAAGCAAATTATTCTGTTCTTGGTTATGTATGCAGATCTTTTCTCGTGTTCTGCTGTTTGCTTCTTTATTTGTTTTTTGAAATAAATTAATAAATAAAATAAAAAATATGGTGCTGACTTTGTTAATGTTGGATTTGCAGAGTAAAGTTCCTATTGGCATTAAGTCTGGAAATTACAACAAGGTAAGAAAATCTCTTAAAATAAATTTGTATTTACAACCGGGTGTAGAGTTCCGCCGTCTGATTAAGCTGTTTTAATTGTAATGAAACACAGCAATTCTACAGAACAAAAAAGCTTGAGAAAACTTTTAAATCGACTCTGATTTTCTTAATTTAATTTAATTTCTTTTTTAACAAAGTCACATCTGCAGCTGCACAGTTGGCAGTCATAACCCACTGTTGACAACGTAGCAACTTGGTTGCTACATTTAGTGACTTTTCAGTCAAAAAAAAAAATCAGCATTGGGCAAAATTCGAATGTCAGGCTTTTTACAGATGGACAGATTGACGACTGTCTGGAAAACTGCTATTGGTGACCTCGAATTTCCAGTTTCTTCTTGTAGGAAGGAACTAAAAAAAGTGAATCTACCGTTTTCACTTTCTCTTCTCACAAAACTTAAATAAAGCAAATTAAAATGTTCATGATGGGCCTTAAAGAAAAGTCATGTAAATATTTATTGACTGCATGTTCAGCCTTATTATCACAGCTATTTGTTTTTATAATTTAGTGGAAAATGATTAGTTCTCTAAATACTTGAAAATGGATGGGATATTAAAATTCCAGTTTTGATGGTTTGTCAAGGCAAAACAGCAGAAGGTCAAACATATTTTTGTTTTACTTGAAATTGAAATCACTCACACCCTGAAGCAGTTTGTGATTACTAAAAGGCGTTGTAATTCTGCTTGTTAGCTCATGCTAACACATGCTATCTCCTTGTGTGTCTTCAGTACTCCCAGGCAGCCAACACGATGTCGGACGAGGCCGAGTGTGAGCAGGCCAATAAACTCGGCGCCATCAACAGCACCCTGAGGTCAGACCACTCACCTTGACCCACCTCTGTTGGCTGCAGGTCAGGGGTCAGACTCCTGTTCGAAATGCTGCGTGTTCCGTTTTTGGGATACGTTAAACAAAATGTATCCTGTTTTGTTTAACCTGATTTTAGAAGCAGGTTAAACAAGTACCTTCATCTCCTGGACCCTGAGACAGCTAGCACTCCCTAAAACTGAACAACGGCCTTTTTAAGTGAAGCGTTGTGATATTAGTATTAGTAATACTTCCTTTCCACTGATGTCAGATGGGAGTGAGCTTATAGAAGAGGGAAATCATCCTGAAACAATAGAAGACTAACAGCTTGTTTCTCATGACTGCATCCTTTACAAGCCAATATGGCTGCAATTAGTGATTAGTATTTCTTATCTTAAATTTAAAATGTAAATATATTTTCTGTATAATTCAGTTAGCAATTAATTTACAAACAATTATTACCAATAATTGATTCATCAAGATCAATGTGGTTCATCACTCAGCCCTAATGGGGATATTGGGAAACTTACTTTAAATGTCCCAACATGTTTAATGTTCGGCTCTGATCTTACTGATGTTCTGCTCATCAAAGCGTCTTGTTTCTGTTTTCACTTGTTGAACATTTGGGATCTTAATGATTGATGCATTCACTTGGTCTCTTTTGATTCACTTTAAGTTTTTCCTTGTTCCAGTAACCAGAGCAAAGAGGCCTTCGCTGATTGGGCGAGGCACGATGATGCTCAGGATCACTTCTGTGAGCTCGACGGTAAAATCCCTTTTATTCCTTTTATTTACCCCTTCAAGCAAAAACTTGAAGAGGGATTTTATGAAATGTGTAAAAAAGCTGAGATAAACAGAAGTAGTTAAGGGATATGACTACATTTTAAAGTTTGAGTGCTGTTTCTAGCTGAAAGTATGTGGAAGTAGTTAGCTGTGAAAGGGTGCAATGTTTGGAGCAGAATTTATCATAAATAATGGGCTTTTCCATTAATTTCAACAAGGCCCAATATGATCATGAAAAAAACAGAATATTTCCTAAACAGTAGAAGATGTGAATTTCAAAAGACGTAGCCGTAATGTCCTGAATGAGCAGGTTATGGTGAAAGTCGAATGGCTGAAACAGCAGAAAAAAGTGGAGGATGTAGAATCTTCTTCAGTCAACGTTAAAGTGGTTCGGATGAAAAAAGACTTCTTGTTTCTTCTGGTTGGTAATGCAGGATGTAAACCGGAAATTAAAGCTCCATTAGTGCTGCGTAAAGAGGAGTCTTTATTGGTGGGAGAAATAAGAACCACAAAACATTTATATATCACTATGCATGGATTATTTCAGATGAAACCTCTCCAGATGCTGAGTATGTGGATCTGCTGCTGAATCCAGAGCGATACACTGGCTATAAAGGGGCTTCTGCATGGAGGGTGTGGAACAGCATCTATGAGGAAAACTGCTTCAAGTGAGACCGGACAAACATTAGCGCTGTCTCCTTTCATTCAGGGTTCAGGCTGAATTTTAACATCAGAAAACAAGTCTGCTAGATCAGGGGTCTGCAAACCTTACAACCAGAGAGCTATTTTTGCTATTTGCAACATACCTTTAAGTCATGTTTAGGTTTTAACATGACTTTAAAACCAAATGGCTTATTTTTATAATGCATAACATATGAAACCTGCTTAGATTTTAAAATTACAGAGCAAAAATTAAAATTGTTTCCAAATTTAAGATATTTCTTTCTATGTTGTTTGCATCCTAGGGACAAAAATGGTTTTATATTATTGCACAATAAACGCAATTTTCTGGTGGCAATATTACAGTTTTAAATTTTTAAATTTAAATTTTTAAATATTGCTCATTAAGCAAGTTAAGAGCCACAGAGGGGCATCTGAAGTGAGCTAGATGTTCGACAACAAAACAAAGTTTTTCACATTTGTCTGTGTGTGTTTAATAACTGTTTGCTTTTCTGTGGCAGGCCCCGATCAGTGTACCGACCTCTGAACCCTTTGGCTCCCAGTAGAGGTAAGTCAAATTGAAGTGTTTGGAGTGGAAAGCAAAAGACTGGGAAACTTAAAATAATCTGATGGTTGTAGACGGAACATAAAAAAAGAAAGAACCAAATTATTTTGTTGATTCATGAAGTCAAACTCAGTTACATTAATGGACGAAAACAAAAACATGCTAGGTCACATTCAGGCTGGCGTGCCTGGATAGTGGTAATGGTGCAGGATGTAGTGCAAACCTACATCACCTGATTAACTGTTGAATTATAATGAAACTGCAAGGGGCCCTGCAGGGGGCCCTGCAGGGGGGCCTGTGAGGTCAGAACCACTTGCTCAAAGGATTTCACGACCACAGCCAACAGTGTGGCAGGTCTGGAGTAATCCAATCCTGTAACGGAGCGCTTTGTGGGGACCGGCAAGGTGATGGAGCGTTTGAGGCAGGAAGGAACCTCACAAGGCTTCAGAGATTGGTTAACGTTGGTCTTTCTTAAAACTGTAAGACAAAAACAAAACTCAAGAAAACAATAAGACTGGATGCAAACTAAAAAACTGTTTGATGAAACGCTGCCAGGTCCATGAGGAGCAAACTTACAATTTAAAGATTAAAGTGACACTAATAGAGATTCAGTAATATCCTGAAAGACCCATTAAAAAGAAAATAAAAACAAAAGTTGTGTCATGTTGGGCATTAGTATTGTTTAATTTGTAACAAGATGCACCAAGTAGTAAACGGTTACACATCATAACTATCCAAACGTAAAAGTAAAAAAAAATGTGAGCAAAAATACTTCCAGCTGCACAATATTCAGAACCAAAGGGACTAACTGTCCAAAGCTCAACAAAAAAAACAAAAGTAAAATCTAGAAAATTATGAGAACTAATGTAACAGAGCTGCTCTTACATTCTGCCACCACAAGCGGTGCAAAAATAATATTTACTTGATTTAAACAAAAAAAGTCCAGTTCAGAACTATGGACAGCACCGCCACAGAAACTATGTTCATTTGAGACTGGAGCAGAATCTCTAGACTTATGAACAGTGAAAATTGGTTTTAACAATTTTAGAGCTGCATTTACTGAGGAAACATATTATGTTCATCATTATCAGAAAATCAGCACAGATATTAGATGTTTAGAGTATTCAGTGACTGTTAAATTGTCCTGTTCTGGTCAGAGACAAATAAAAAAAACAACAAGGAACAACAGACAATAAAGTCAATTATCTCAATGAGAGGAATAGACAAGAGTCAGCCCAGGGTTTATAATTTGTTTACACTGGGGTTTTGATTTAAGGTGATTGAAAATAGATTTTATCATTTGACTTATTGTATTTAGTAACAGTATATATATATACGAGAGTTAGGGATGCTAGCTGGATTAGATTAAAAAACCCCAGTAGCTCATTAAATTTTATTATTTCAATGTAAATTTCTTTTCTTTATTGCTCTGTTTTCAGGAGACGATGATGGTGAGTGAAACAACTGGCTGCACAAGGCATCATCTTTAATTGTGAACTCAGACTAAGAATCTTTCCTTCTGTTTCTGACGCCACAGGGGAAGGCTTTTACAAGTGGCTGGAAGGTGAGTTCATTTAATTCTAGTAATTATATTTGATTTACATTGCCACCTCCATAAAGATACATAAAGATGCAAAGTGACAAACTCTCCAGATCTGTTTCTGTAGCTGACAATTTTAGAACCTGGAATTATTTGGTGGACATTACAGGTGGGAAAATAAGCATTTGATAAGGATGTATTTTTTGTTGTTGTCAAGCAAGAACTGTTAGTAGCCGTTGGCCTGAGAGCATTTTCCATGAGTTACTTCATCAAGTTGGAAGCTAAAAAGATTCACAATCACATTTCTGCAGGCTCTTAATATGATGCATTAGGTAAAGAGAAGCTAATTTAGATGGTCAATTGGTTTGAATTTAATCCCAGATAGTTTTGGTGTTTGCAGTTTAATGAAACTGAACAAGCGCTCTTTCTGTCCAGGTTTGTGTTTGGAAAAAAGAGTTTTCTACCGACTTATCTCGGGCCTCCACAGCAGCATCAACATCCACCTGTGTGCAGAGTTCTTGCTGGACGGTATGAACATAAACACCCTCAAACACTAAATACAGTCATAATCCACAACATTCTCAATCATTTATTTGCCTTTTTTTTGTTTTCCAAGAAAAGATTCATGTTATGAATGCCAACTAACTATATGGGTCATGGCTATAATAGTTGGCTTTTTCATTATAGTTTATATCTATTTTGTTGTGAGTTTTTGTGTAATTCAGCTGTTCAGTGTGATTGCTAGTTTTTAGTAGTTAAATATTTAGTTTTAGGTTACTTTTTAGAATTTACAGAGTTAGTTTTAGTTTGTTTTCAGATGCAAATTTCAAAAGGTCAAAATATTGCATCATGTTTATATCGATTGGGAAATTAACACTCAACAGAAGATACCATTTAAAAAAAAATGGATTCAGTTATTGTAGAACAACAACAAACTGGCATTTCTCTCAAATTTTGTTGTCACCATTTTGCAGACTAGTATAAATATTGCCAGGAGGATTATGGGATACCATAATTTTGCAGATATTTGACGGAAATCTGTTTCACATCAGTTCGAAAGCTGATCAATTGATTAGTAAACAGAAAAAAGAAGGATATTATGTCTGTCAGTTGGTTTTATAAACTAGTTAGTTTTATAAACGTGATATAGTTCCAGTTGGTTATAATTTTTCCTCATAAATGATTTCAGCTTATGAACATTTTTCTCCATTTAATTTTTCTGTTGTTTCTGTCTGTGATGTCAGAGGGCTGGGGCCGCACGGCCTGGGGCCCAAACATCCAGGAGTTTCGCCGCCGCTTTGACACAGCGGAGACGAAGGGCGAGGGCACGAGGCGGCTGAAGAATCTCTACTTCCTGTACCTCATAGAGCTGCGCGCTCTGTCCAAGGTGGTGCCATACTTCGAGCGAACGATCGTCAACCTGTACACTGGAAGCTCTGAGGAGGACAGTGAAACCAAAGAGCTGCTGCTGCAGATTTTTAATGAGATCAAGTAAGAAATCGGCACAGACTTTCCACTAGCTTTGATACCAACATGCATTATTTGTGGATTCTCCTGCAGGCGTGTTGGTAATTATTGGCGCAAGGCTTGCATCCTCTTTAGAAGTTGCAGATTAGGGCTGAAATGATTAATTGTGATGAATCAGCTAATTGTTAACTGGAGCAGACAAACTATAAAAAAGGTAATTTGCTGAAAGACCACCACCATCAAAGCTGTATTAAGCTGAAAATGTACAAAAATTTTAGAATCTTGCATTTAAGATAAAAAAAAACTTATTTTTCTGTGAATATGTTCTACCCAGGATTCCTCAAGTGACCTAGTTTTAGCTTCACATGGTCCAAATTGCTTAAAAAAACAACAAAAAACTATTAGGTACCTTTTGCTATCCAATTATTAATCTATTAATCTAAAAAATTATCTCCAAATCAGCTCTACGCTGTATTGATGTATTGTAGAAATGGGGGATCTTTTTAGCTGCAAATGCTTTTCTTACAAACGCTACATCATTGCATTTTAAGTAATAAAATGTTTATTTTCTTACTTAGAAGGAATACAATTTTTCATTAATGTATTTCTAAAGCTGTATAAAAAGGGCTAATTGAGAAATCTGTAGGATGTTCCAATTTTTATTGTCCAATTTTTATTGAAAATTGAATAATTTACAGATTATTAAATTGTCAGAATAATCAATAGATCAATCAATAACTAAAATAATTGCTGTTGCTGTAGATATCGTGAGCCAGTTTTTACAGTTGTTGGTTTTTTGTCTTCCAGAAGTTTCCCAATGCACTTTGATGAAAAGTCCATGTTTGCCGGACACAAAATAGAGGCCAAGACTTTAAAGGTGAGACTTAAAGCTACAATAAGTATAGAAGTAAATAAGTGTGTGTGCTGTTAATCGGAAATTTGGGTTGAAAAGCAACTTCAGTTGTGATGAGTCAAGAGAATAGCAACTCTCCTTTCCAGAGAATGACTCTAAAAGTCCGTTCCCCTGACAGTAGTGGACCATGACAGTCGACCTGGGGAGGCAGCTACAATCCCCCCAGGAAGATCGTAGTCGTAACAGGATTATATTTAATAGTTCAGAGAAGCAAAAGGCAGCTGAAAGATACCAACCTGTATCTACATAACCCCCCCCCACCCTCTATATGTAATGTTCTTGAGAAGTCACTAAACCCAGACTTCTGCAGAGTTTTGCATTTTATGTGAACATGTGAGCATTGTGAGGTCGTCTAGGTGAATAAGTTTTTAAAAAAATCATGTTGAACAGTCGATATGACTAGAAAATGGCAATATAAGTTAATTTTCTGATAAATCCAGCTTAATAAATTAACTCTGAACATCCGTGTCTCCTTTTCTGTCATCCAGGAGGAATTCCGGCTCCATTTCAAAAACATTTCCCGGATTATGGACTGCGTGGGCTGCAGTAAGTGTCGGCTCTGGGGAAAGCTGCAGGTCAGTCTCTCTCTCTCTCTACTGATCAGGCTGTTGCTAGGTAACCAAAAAGTGAATGAGTTGGTGCCACTGGAGAGGTTGTGAAGCTAAAGCCTTTCCTCTGCCTACGTCCCCCAGAATGCTGTGCGGTTCTGAATCAGAGTTCAGTAACGTTCTATCGGATGCATTTTCTATTCATATTGACCAAGTGTGTGTAGTATAATGGAGTATTAAAGCCAGGGTAAAAAAATAAATAAATACATTTAAAAAATAAAATTACAAGAATAAAGTTGTTGGAGAATAAAGTAAAAAATATTTTCAGAATAAAATCGATATATTCCCAGAATAAAGTCAAAGTAATACATGACTAAAGTCATAGTAATATGAGCATAAATTCAAACATATCGTGTGTATTATTATGTATGACTAATTTCTCGTATTTATTTTTTAAGCCTGGCCTTAATATTAGTAGTATTGATTTTATTGTTTTATCATCCAGTCCTAGGTTAAAAAGTTTTATACAGTTTTTCAGTTGAAACATTTATGATGCTCTTTATGTTCTGCTGTGAATAAAAATATTGGTTTATGTGGTTGGAACGTCTTTTAAGTTTCACTTTAAGTTTTCTGGAGTTCAGGTTGTAGAAACAGTTGACTTGATGATGCCTCAGTAATTTTCATCTAATCTGTGTAAAATGTTTTCCTTTTCTGCCAACTTAATCGGCTTTCTGTTGCGTGCAGACCCAGGGTCTGGGCACGGCTCTGAAGATCCTCTTCTCTGAAAAGGAGATCCAGAACTTATCAGAACACAGCCCGTCGAAGGGCTTCCAGCTCAGTCGGCAGGAAATAGTGGCTTTAATGAACGCCTTTGGCAGGTAGGTTCCCATAGCAACCGTTGCTGTGTAGCTAATGGTCCAGTTGGAGCATGCTCAGAGGAATCTTTCTTTGCTGTTACAGGTTGTCCACCAGTATATATCAGCTGCACAACTTCCGCCTCATGTTGAAGGAGAAGAGGTAACAGAGGAAGAAGCTCCGGCCCACATGATGATGATAATGTTGATGGGAGTAACCTAGGCAACGTTTTCCCAACATCAAAGCATCATTTTATTTTTCATCCTGCTAAAGCTTGACTTTAATTTTTGCTGTTGAGCTTTTCAGGTTTTTTCTTTTTTTTTTCCAAAGCCCTCGGATGAATCGTTGTGACGTTCGTCGCGCTGCAGAACGAATTTCCTTTCCTGTTCCTGCAGATGTCTGAGGATAAGATGAACGCCCCCACCCACATACTGCTTATTGCACTTCATGTCTGAGTTTCCCCTCACATGAATCACCTGGAATCTGCTGACTTTTACCGAATTGAGAGGCCTGATTTAATGGGCCCCAACAAAGCGTTGTGCTCTTACAGTAGTGTGTGTTTATGCAACAGCTTAGACGAAATTTTCTAACGGATGGTTCCACTTCTCATGCTTTTGTTTGGTAGCTTCCTCCAGCTTCCTGTCCTCCTAAAGCTGCAGCCACTGAATTTGAAAATTAGGGTGAGATAACCCTCTGACTCCCATTTATGCTAATGTTTTGTAGCTTGTATCATATCGGATCACGATGACCCTTTGACTGGGTCATCGTGAGTAGGGCTGGGCAATGAATCAAATGTTTCACCAATGCGCTCCTTGGGTTTCATAGTTCAGAGTGATATTGGCAAGCAGAGGGCCGCCATCTTGAATGACTTACAGCTTTGATTTTTTGGGGTTTTGAAATCAGGCCAAATCTATGACAAAGTATTCGGGTCAGTTTTTAAATTTTTAATTATGAGAAAAGAGTCATAATTCTATGAGAACTCAACACAAAATTTAAAAGAATTAGTGAAGTGATGCGTTGATATAAGTTTTACAGATAATACTTAATACTTTATAGAAATACTTGATTCTTTAACACATTAGCATGAAATTATAAGTAGCAAGACTTTGAAATTATTATGTAAACATTTGGTCTTTAAGCTTTTTTTACAATGGCGTATTTGGGCCATGGGAGGTAAAAAAAACAAACAATTACATTTACACCAAAAAATCCAAAATTTTTAGATTAATCTCAGAAATGTTCTTTCTTCTAATTTTCTATTTTAATTTTTGACTTTTGGAGATCAGAAATTTCTGTGTTTTTTCCTAGAAAATTTCTGAGATTATTCTCAGAAATTCTGAGTTTCTGGTGGAATGTCCTCCACCCTCCACCCTCATGCACTGTTGTATTTTTTCTCATTAAAACAACTTTTTTTCTGGTAAAATTGCATATTCTTCTAATATTTTGACAATATTCTTGTAACTAAACAAAATTTCTGCAGCTTGGCCCTAACACGCCATCATACCATTGATATAAAAGCGACTTTTTGAAATTATCTTCTCTCATTTGTAATTTTTTTTCTTACAAAAGAGAGCAAGTAGAACAAAATTAATATTGGATCTGATTTTTAAGCTCTATCGCCCAGCCCTACAGGAGAGTCATTAGAGAAATTTACATTAATTTCTACCATCAGCCAACTCTGTATTCTGTTTTTTGTTTTTTTTTTTACCCAATTTAAGCTTCTTGGAGTCAGATAACAGTTTTGGCTTCACACATTTCAGAGCAAGGTTGTTACAGTGGACTCCATCACTATTTAATGATTTTGACTTCTGCAAAATCCCAAAGTTTGGTTTTATGCTACAGAAGTTGAACTTGAAGAGCTGGTTTGTGTGCACGTTATTTACTTTGTGAATTACTAGAGAGCGAACAGAGAGGGAAGCCAGACGTTTTTAAGAATAAGGATCTGTTTCCTCAAAGGTAGGACTGAGAGGACTGGAAGCTGCTGTGGTCTTTGCTGCCTATTCCAAAGACTTTTAAGAGAGATGGCGTTACAGTTATCCTACTAATTTATTTAGTAAAAAATGCATTCCAGAATAACATATTTGAAAGCAACTTCAAACAAGCAATCCTAATGATGTGTGCAGTGTTAGGTCAAGGAATAACAAGAAAATCTTTTTGCCTTTCTAAATCATCGCAGGCCAGAAGGGAATGAGGATTTTTTTCCTTTCTGTCTTCCAAAAGGCTTAAGGTCAAGGTCTTCTAAAGGAAAACTGTGAAACTGTGGTGCCTGCATCTTTTATGTAATGAATAAGAATAATAAAAAACATTGAACATTCTGGCTCATGAGAAGTCTTCACTGTTTCAAACATGATGAAAGATCAATTCAATTGATCAATTTTATCAGCGCCTCTTGATTTTAAACCATAAAACTGTAAGGAAACAATGATCAGGCTGAAAAATATATCTCCTTGTTCTCTGCTTTGCTGCATTCAGAAGGTCTTGATCAAAGAGTTTTGCTGTACTGTTATGTAACTACGTCTCTATCTTTTATAGTAACACATATAAATGATAATTCATACAACTAATATAAGATTTGTCGAAAATATATGAAATCAACAACTTTAGCAATTTCAAAATTTTATTGTCATTAAAGGGAACACAATTTCTGGTTGCATATTAAAGCATAGTTATTATTTCTTGTGATTAAATGTTACACAGAATCTTGATTTTTTTTTCCTTGCATGACAAATACACATGAAGCTGGTCTTTAACAAAGTTAAGTACACATTGTGAGTTTCTACCAGATTTAGTGAATTAATGTTACATGATGAAATGAAATGCTTTCATTCCCAAAACTCACTACTTTGTCGGTAAGGGGATGGGTTTATAACGTTGGCACTTGGCTTCAATCAGGTTCGCGTAACAGGTCAGCCTGTATTTAGCCTCAACGTTTCCATACCTTCCATTGCACGTGAAAGTGTGAGTACCCGGGACCAGGAACCTCTCGCAGTTTACGAGAAGGTCGTCATGTTTCCAGTCTTGATCCCAAACCTCAATCTTCAGAGCCAGGCTTGTATCAACCTTCATGAGAAAATTCAAATAGAGGATCATTCAGATGCATATTTTCCCATTCAAAGTCAAATTATTGAGGTGTTATAGAAAATAAAACTGTTTTCCACGCATCTCAAAAGCTGATGAATGCAATGTAATCTTAGCCAAATCACAACAGCACAAGATATGAAATACATCAGCTGGGCTGTGTCTGTTTACACAACATTTGTGTGAAGTGGTTTCTGTTCATATATTTCAGATTTTTTTCTATTTTCACTTTATTTGTACTCGACCATAAGCACCATGAAATGTGCATGGTCTAATCAAGTAAAACCAAATTCCTTTTCATCAGGTGCTGACCCAGTATCCCAAAACGTAGAGAGTCTACAGCCTGGCTTTTATCTGGAAATGGAGTTGATTGTCCAGTCCCCAAGTTTACCTGCACAATATGCTGTTTGTCTGCATTACATATTATTGTATACTTTGATTTGTCATATTTGATTTGATAAATTTATTTAAATTAGGTTTTTAAAAACAAAAATAAGCAATCAGTAGGACAGAGTAAACAATTGGACAAACATTTTTACATTTGAAGGTTCATTTTGTACATTTGTTGTTTGGACAGCCAAGTTTTTATGTCCATGACTGATTTGTAAAAGCAATAAGAGATATTTAGCACTTCCTGTCTCAACAACAGGATAAGCAGAGCAGTGAGTATGGGAGCTGCATGTCCACAGACACCCAGGTTGGTTCTGAGAGAACCGAAACAAGAACGAGTCAGGCCTGCAGGGAGGTGCTCTTTTCTTGTTATTGTGGCTGCCGTCTCATGCAAGCAACAAGTTGAAGGAAAAATTAGTTCATGATCAATAATTTAACATCTTCTAGTTGCAATTGAATTTACAACACATTTCAGATATTAAATGGTATTTAACCCAATATAAAATGTTTGCTAAGAAATAGTTTGGTGGCATCAAAGTATATATCAGCTTTCTTTCAAGACTGATGCATAAAAACCCAATTTTCCTCACTTCTGGTAACTGAATATGTATTTTTGCAAAAATAGGTTCTGGTATTAACTCCATAAGTTCTTCTGCATCAGCTGAGTAAATGGATCAGTTTGTATGTTGATGAGCTTTTTCAGCTAATCTGTGATGATAAGTTTACTGACCTCACCCAAATTGAACTCAGTGTTCCACTGTGGATTATTGGATACAATCATTGTCGTCTTGCGCTCCATTTTACCGTAGTGCATCTTGGCATAGCTGTGAACAAAAGAGGAGCCATATAAAAGGTGTGTTCATCAGGTTCCATAAGGTCTTTGTTTTTTACCTTTGCATCAACCCACCCGTCAGTTAGTCCAATATCATCTCCGAATAGATTCCAGCCTCGAATAATGGTCACTGATAGAGTTCCCCTCGAAGCGTGCACAGGGCAGCAGTTAGAGGACAAATTAGGAGTGACATCACAGCGTGGCTCTTCGGGTGATTTCCACATAGCATTGTCCTCCAAATACTCTTCAATAGCAGCTTTCACCGCTTCCTGTTTAAGCTTGCTTGGCACGAGGTGATGGAGAGGGCGAAGGGAGAACGACACAACATCTGGATATTCTTTCAGGCTCTTTAGCCACTTTATGTAGGCTGTGGAATCATTTTTGGAAATTGAAAACTCCCCCAACCAACCATCTCCTCCTGACACCTCGGTGTGGTGTTGGTGGAGACCAGAGCTGAAACGAGTTGAGAAGTCCACGTTTCTTAGGACACTACTGCAGGACTTCTGGTCAGGAGAGAATTTCTCCTTCCCCAAGCCAAAAGCAACACCCATAGACAAACAGGAGTGGGCCTGGGTGAAAGAACAGAGTTTTTTTAAATGCTGCATTAAACCAGACATTTACATAAAGAGCAATATACAAGCAAAGAAGAATATGTTAATGTAGAAATCCCTAGAAATTAAAATGGACAAAACACAAACATGACATTTAAAAATCCTTAAAGTAGGTTGTTGAAAGTGATGAACTTTATATTTGTGCCGCTTCATTTATTTGGTAATAATAAATTAAAATCATGAAAGTATCACATATGGTTGTGTACAAATTTGTTGTTTTGTGCATTTTGTTACCTCTCTTGGAGTTAACCCATTCAGGGAGGACAAGCAGCTTCGTGAAGTTGTCACTCGCCTCAGTTGCCCTCCAAGATTAACCTGAAACAGGTTTAAAGTCCTTTAAAATGTTTCCCTGTAGAAAAATGTCTGTAACTAATTCACAATGTGTGTGTGTGAATTAGTTCTCACCACTCTGAAGAAGTGTGTGCCATAGGTCTGTATGAGCTTTCTATACTCATTCATAGTGGAGTAGTTGTAGTGATTCGGCAGCATGTCTAACTGCTTTGTGAACTCTGAACTTAAGGCAGGTGTGGTTGATAATACAAAACTAGACAACAAGACAAAATTAGACAAATTATTTCAATAACCATGACCTGTCAGAACTCAATGAAAAAGTCTAATTTCCACTCTACTTATAATGGTTGCAGGTGACACTGTGTATGCTGAAAGTGTAGCGGTCCTCTTTGATCTTTTGTGAAACGAACTGGTAGACTTTGGAGCCGGCTCCTCCCACAATGAAGTTATCAGACGAAGACTTTTCAATTTCCAAACCAACCTGATGAAATACAGACAACACATGTAGTTTACAAGAAGCCATATTTTTCTATCACTGTTCTATCACATATTAACTGAAATAAAATGGTGAAACAAAGAAAATCAACCAGGAAGGTTTCTATCAGGGTTGTGTTATCAAAACTCAGGGCTGCATTGAAAATATTCTGAAATGTTCAGCTTTGAGATGTTTCTTACCGTCCAATCATTGCTGCCTAGGGATGTGTAAGCTTTAACCAGAGAGCTGTTGACAAATTTTAAATGAAGTAATTATTATTAAACATCTATACAGTTCATTTTTCATAAGTTGGTTAAGTTTTTTTTTCTAGCTTAGTGAAATTGTTGATTTAACTATTGTTTTTTTAATACCTCGGAATAATTAGACAGGTATTCATAAACTAGTTACATTCAATATATTAGAGTTTTCTTCCACATATGGCTCAGTTTTCAGATTAAAAGTACTTTTGAAAATAAAATCTAAGCAGGTATAAAACACACTTTCCTTAAAACCCACTTTTCTGTGTTAGAAAATATTTTTATTGGTTTGCTGTGCTATTCCAATGTGGTAATGTGGTCTCCTGTTCTGAGTTCATTTGATGTTTTTTTTACATTTGCTGCTTTGGTTTTACATGCTGTGATATTTTGAAGCTATTTACTTTTGCCATTATATTTATTTAGGGTTATTTTTTTGGTTTGCTGAGTTGCATGTTTTTCTGACTTTTTCCGCGCGGTAGTGAAAGATAGAAAACTAAATGAGCTCAAATTAAGGCCAGTGAAAGGTCTTAATTTGAGTAAGAAGTAACTCAAGTTAGTAAAAGGTCATACGTTTTCATCATCCCTTCAAAATATTTGTAATTTTCCATTGATGCTCGCTGACTGTTTTAAGTGCGTTTTACTAAAATCTGTATAAAAAATTATAACTACGGCAGGATCTGAGCTATCGCTGATAGACTCCAAGCTGCTGTGCGCATGCGTAGTGTTTGAACAGCCTAACGAGACTAGATAGTCATTTTGCGATTCGCCAAAAATAATTATCTAATCTCACAACTTCGGCGTGATGACCCGAGATTCAAAGACCAGGAATGACCGAAAGGCAAAAAAAAAAAAAAAATCTAAATTTGACTTGGTGATCAAATCAGACCGATCCACCATTCATCAGTAGGATTCCTGCGCGGGTTGAGGCTCCACCGTGGAGCAGATCCCCGTTTCGTTTTTTGGTGCTAAACGAAGCGATGCAACTGCAAATTCAAGCTTGGCTGACTCTAAAGCCAGCGCTCAGAGCTGAGCTGCTCTGAACACCGCAGCAACTACAATTATAGCAACAACAGACTGCAGGGTGAACACTCAAAAGTGAAAATTTCACTGCAAATGTAGGAAAAGTACGGAGGCCCTAAGGGGACATGGAGGAAAAAAAAAAGAAATCCCGACTTATTTTCTCAAGATCCGGACTTTTTATTTCGAGATCCCGACTTTTTTTTTCTTTTCGGAGGATCTTGAGAAACTAAGTCGGGATATCGGAAAAAAAAGTCGGGATCTCGACTTAGTTTCTCGGAATTTCAAAAAAGTAAGTCGGGATCATTCATTATTAGCTGATAGTATTTAGACACGTTTCATGTTATTGTTTACATCCGGAAATTTCGCAAAGGCAAAACGACGATTCTTTTCCTTGCAATCCGTAGCCGCGCTGCCGCTGTAGAACGTTCCGTTGACTAAATGAAACCTTCTTAATTTAAAGCAGTGCGCCACAGCAAAGAGAAAATAAGTAATAAAAACCGCCAAAGAACAACTCAGAGCCACTGGCATCCCCCCCCACCCTGAAGTAGAAAAGATCAGAAGATGAGATTGGCTTCACATAAATATCGACCTGAGGAAATCGGCGTGAAATTGGCTCGATTTTGTGTTGGTAGAAAAATATTGTAGAGGTAGTAAAACAGGTAGTAAAAAGTAGTAAATCTAACTGGGATTCCTGAAAAAGGGTAGCTGTGCAATTGAAGGAGAGAGGGGCCGGAAGGACTAAGGGTGCAGGGAGCAAATGGAATGGCAGTCTAGTAGCAGGTGCTTGAGGCCAGAGCTGGATGCTAGGTCGCTGGTGGCTGCAGGATTGGTTGGCTTTGCAGAGACCACTGTAACTCCCTCCCTTAGCTAAGACTATGTTCCACCTTCCTTCCACAGACTTTTTTTAATGACTCTGCTCCATAACGTTGCCCTGCAATTATTTTAGTGACTTATCTTGTAATAAATTATTGTCAATCTTGACCGGCTCATTTTTAAAACCCTACCCACACTCGCTACAGTTTTATCTATATGAGTATTACCACTCAGGTCCCACACAAATTTTCAATGTTAGGTTTGCATTACTTGTAAATTGAAAATCATCATAATTTTCAATTTACAAAATCATCATTTTTAAAGCCTTAAATGAAGGCTTTACAAATGTGTGTAATTATTCTCTAGGTGACTTTTGAAGTCAACTGGTTGCACTGGAATATATTTATAAGTATCAGAATATAAGTATAAATGCACTTCACATTTTTCATATGTTGCTTCCACTTCAGCATTATGGACTGTGTTGGTCTATCAAATAAAGGTCCTGTAATCATACACTCTTGATTGGAATATGTAATTCTAACATGTAAAAAACAAATCCTTTATTTGTTAGTTTAATTATGAGATTCAATATTTACAGTTTTCACAATGCGATTCAAATACTCTACCTAACAGAGGTGTGAAAACTGTTGTCGATGTCAGGATTGCTTCGAGTGATGGCATAAAAGTCCACAACAGAAGATGGAAGCTTAAAATGAAGAAAAGTCACATTATTGTTAATCTCTCAAGTCAAGGTTAAAGTAATTTCATTTATGTAGCACATTTTCAGCAACAAGGCAATACAAGGTTCTTAAATTACTTTTTGGTCGACATGGTTTTGAAGAGGGTTGGAGCAGAGAAGACAGGCATCTCTACTGTTCAGATAAGTCTTCACATCAATCACATAACCTCTTTTCCTCTCCAGTTTGACTATGTCAAAACTTTGCCCCACCAGATGGTGGCCTGGTACAAATGGAGCAGCATCACACTCGCTTTGGGTCCCGATCCGACAGGTCAGAGCAGAGGAGTGACCAAGGAGGACACTTAGGAGAAGAAGAACTGAAGTTGAATAGGGCAGCATAGCTGTAGTCAGGAGCAAAAAGATAGAAAGAAAGAAATGAAATTGTTTTTTACATAGTGCATGGCATTTTCCTTATTTTTATGACTTATTTATACAACATCTTATAAGAAAGTCAGTTAACACTTTATTTGAAGGGGTGTGCATAAGACTGACATGACACTGTCATAAACATGAAGGAGTCTTCATGAATATTTATGACTGTTGTCATTAACTGTCATTCAGTAAATAATGACACTTTGGTACTTTATTTAGGGCACCTTTATGTTCTGCATAGTGAATTTGTTTTTATTATGTCTGAGATTGTTTTTTGTTGTGTTTGGGAGCTTGTGTAATGTCAGGGGTTAACTTCAGGTGTAGGTCAAATACAAGTTCAATTCGTACATTAATCCAGTTAATTTGATGTGTGTGTAGGGGTGCACATGCGGGGGTGTAGGTGTGTGTGTGTATGTCTGAAAAAAGTGTGTGTGTGTGACAACACAAGGGATAACACAAAAAGGTTCAACCAGTAGATATTTGTGAAAAAACAAACAAACATTGAAGTTCATTCTTTAATCTGATTTGATTCCCATTTTATTATCTGATATATTCCTTTTGTCTTATCAATAGTTAGGCTACATGCCAGTAGTTAAAGACAGACTTTGTTCACAGAGTAATTCAGCTGTAACGTTGGGCTATTTAGTTAATACATTTTCAGACTTGACTACAAATAAGCATGTCAGTAATCATTCATTGTGTGAAAAGTTTCTTCATTCCTTCATTAGAGACTGAGCTTGGTTTTATTAATTAATAATAAATTATGGAATACAATTCGTAATAATTACAAAAGCCAAACATCGGCACGAGTTCAGATTCCCAACAATTTAGATGTCACCTTTTTTAGGTTGCTACAAAAATTTTTGGTTTCCAGAATTCTGATTCCCAGCAATGAACAAAGCACAGATTCAGCTTTTGAGATCCACAGATCTTTGATTTCAAGAAACAGCCACACAGTTCCACCACTTTACTGTCTGTAAGATTGAATTCATAAGAAAATTATCTTCTTTAAGCATTTTTTTAACTCAATAAACACAATATTGTTATTTGCTGCAGTGTATTCTAATCAAATATACTCTTTTTCCCAGTTAATTTTATTTTCCTTTGTATTGTAAAATCTTACCTGTTCCACTGCAGACCGAAGAGAAGTTGAAACAAGTGATGTCTAAGTATGCTGAGCTGAGAACTGTGGTTTATAAAGCAGCAGCCCTGGAGAGATAAGGATTCATTCAGAACATTGTGTAAAGGCCAATTGAATGTAGTTATTTTGTTTCTTGTAACTGCCAGTAAATTTTGAGGTTTTTATTTTGGCAGTGTTCTGTATAAAGTATCTATGCTAACAGAACAAACAGTTCTACTTGGACTTTTTATTCCAGTAGAACTGTTTGTTCTACCGGAACTGCAATGAAGGAAAGTTTTAACAGCAAGGTAGAAAAATGCATAAAGAACAACTCTAAATTTAGCTTCAGTCAATAAAGGAACAACGTAACTGTGATTGAAATCTTTTAATTTTGTGATTGTGTTGAACTCAGAAAACAGGCAGGAGTTCTTCAGTTTTGGCAACTAGATTTCCCCCACTCTGTATTTTTCTTGGAAAACACCCTCCCCCACAAAGAAAAAAAGAATTGTCCAAGAACATTTTAAGAATTTTTGCTATACAGAACAACAATATCCAAAAGAACCAGGGTTAGAGGTGTATTAAAAGGCCAGTATTTTAACAAATTTTTTAATATTGCAAAGTTTGTTTGTCATCTTAATTAACCGATGCCATCTTGCTTCTTATCTTCCAGAAGAATGACACTGCATATGTGTCATACAGAACTGTCTACAGCACATTAGTTGCTCAGCGTGTCATAACAAGCAGCAATGGGTCAATGCTTAAACTAGTGCAACAATAAACTGGCTATTATACTTACATTTCTCCAAGTGTAAGTAGTCAATGGAGATAATGTCAAATGGTTCAGGTGTTGTGACAGTCTGATGGGAGTTCTAATCATTCTGTTGGGTTTCTTCCTTTTTATACATCGGCATACTTGGGTGATGTGGTGCTCAATTTCCTGTCACATTATAAACCAGTAAAAGCGATGTCTGGCCAGGGCAACCATTCTATCTCCACCTAAGTGTCCTATGTCTTCAAGTAGGAGTTTGTACATTATTGGTTTTAGGAAGTCTGGGATGACCAGCTGTGATCTAGATGTTGTTACTCTTCTGAGAATCTGAACATCATCAATCTGCAGATGAGGCCACTCTACGAAAAGTTTCATCTTCTTTCAGTTTTTGTTTGTGTTTTAGAGATGATTGTGTTCTTTTAAGGAAAACAACTCTGTTTATAGCTAGATCTGAGTTCTGAGTTGCTCTCCTCTTAAAGGTGTTGGATCAGCTCTAACATGCAGCTCAGTTATGGCTCCTTTCAGTGCCAGAAACTCCAGCTTACCAGAGTGTAGCTTGTAAATTTTCTCTGTAATAACTGAGGAAGCCCATGAGTTTTCTAACTTATCTCACAGTTGTTGGTGTCTTATGCACAAGGGTTCTTACTGCTTCCACGTCTTTAGGAATTATTTGAATGGAATGAAATTGTCCCTCAGCTGAGACAATGCAACAAACATAACAGACTTCTTGTTTGAAAAAGTTGCATTTCTTAGGCCTTAACTTTATCCCACATGGACCTGCCTTACATGTTGGATGTGTTGTTCAAAAGTGGAACTAAACATTAATACATTATCTAGGTAAGTTACACAAACTTCATCTCTGAATTTCCCAAGTCATCCTTCCAAGCACCTCTGAAAAACAGTGCTTTCTCTGCAGCTACAGAGTTGAGGGGTTTGTAAGCCTAAATGGAATTCTTACTGATTCGTACAGTCCCTTTGCCCCTGAGGTTTTCTAGGATCTCCTGTATCCTACAGATTGGATGATGAACAGATGAAGCCTTCCATCTTCATTGATGGAAGACAAACGTTCATAGATTTGTCTTGATGACAAACCTATGAAGCAGTGTCCATAAAAACACATATAGTTCAGAGTAATTGAGTATTCAAAGTATTGGGATATAGTAAACCAAAGTTTTGCTTGCTCACAGACATGTTCCTGTATGTATTTATTAAGTGTAAGCCACCTGTGTTGCTTTGATATAACGTGTATGACTAATATGTGTAGTAGTCCATATAAACTTTGTGCTTCCATATCAGTCCATTTCATGCCATTCAAAGCTCTGCTGAACTCATTAATCCATTGAACAAACCCAGGCATCAAAAATGTCCATGGCCGTCCTTTGGTTTTCATGGTTTCACTGGTCCAGGCGGCCATGTGCGTTAGTCTTTCTTATGTCCACTGTCCTTGCTCGTCCAGCAGTATATAGTCCCCAAGATCTATCTCCTCATGATAGGGTGGAGCGGTTATTGGGGCTCTGCCCACAGCCCCATGACAATCATTTTAAGAATAAATGCCTCTAAAGGGTTTAAAATGGTCATCTAAGCAGGGCCGTAACAGACAGCAAAAGCTCCCCTTTCACTTAAAATGTCCTCCAGGCCTTTTCATGACCAAGTGTTCTTTCCAGCATTCTCTTTCACTTCCACTTTCAGTTTACTAAGCCTGGTTATTCCTGGTTATTGCTGCTTCAAATGTTCCTTTTGCTGCTGTAGCATAGGTACATATGTGCAGCATTGATTTGCGAACATATGGCAAACTCCTCCCATGTGAGTCAAAATCCAATTAATGCTCGTCTGTTTTGTCTTGCCTTTGTGTTTGTTTCATGGAGTTGCTCTCCTAGGGCCATAAATCCTTCAACAGTAAAGTTTATCATTCTCTGTTGGTTACAATCATGGCTGGCCCAACCCTCTATGGGCCCTGAGTGAAATTTGGTTTTGGGGTCCTCCATTTCTGATTTAACTGTGTTTAATTCTCTACTCATCAACAGTAAGTTTAATGTTTCTGACAAGACTCCTTGTCAGAAACTCTCATTTCCTACCAGACATGTAGGGTGTGGTTTCAACAAAAGTAAACAGAAATCATTCCCTCTGTGGCATGACAGCGGGTAAAGATGATTAATGGGCATGATAGGATAACTGGTTATGTGGAGGAAGGAGTCTGGGTCTTACTTTAAGAAGAGGGGAAGGTGAACGAAGCATCCACAGCTCCCGTGGTTGGCTACTTGCTAGTGGACTGGGTGAGTAGTAATCGGTCTTGCTTTCTATGTTCATTGGCAGGATGAGATGGACAGTTGTAGGGTGGACAGGGAGGTGAGGACTGGAGGTGAGCTGGAGGTGAGCTACAGATGTTCTGAACGGGAGCAGCGAGGAGGACAAGAGACAGATACCAAGGGAGGACATCCACGGACCAGAGAATCAGCGTGGAAGCTGAGCACTGAGGATCTACGAGTAAGGAGGACATCGAAGTTTAGAGCGATCATAAATTGTCTATGATAACACAGCGACCACAGTCATATCATGGGTGGCACCTATCTCTGAGAATCCACTCCACTATGTACTGCTCCTTGATGAGGGAAATGTATGTTTCCTGGAAGCTCCACCTGCCCGTCACACCCTCAAGAGGAGGAGGAGGACAGAGCATACATTCAACGAGCAGCACACGATCTGTGGATATGACAGGCCTAGTTTAAAGTATTATAAAATTTTTCAGTTAAACATTTATGATGCTGTTTATATTCTGCAGTGAATAAAAATATTGGTCATGTGTTTGAATACCTTTTAATTGAAGCTTTCTGGAGTTCAGGTTGTAGACAGCTGATTTGATGATACCTCAATAATTTTCTTCTATGGAGTGTAAAAACGTTTTCCGTTTCTGCTAACTTAATCAGCTTTCTGTTGTGTGCAGACTCAGGGTCTGGGCACGGCTCCGAAGATCCTCTTCTCTGAAAAGAACATCCAAAACTTTTCAGAACACAGCCCGTCGAAGGGCTTCCAGCTCAGTCGGCAAGAAATACTGGCTTTAATGAATGCTTTCGGCAGGTAGGTTCCCATAGCAATCGTTAGTGTGGAGCTAAACAGTCCAGTTGGAGCATGCTGAATGTTATCTTTCTCTGCAGTTACAGAATGTCCAGTTTGTATCAGCTGCACAACTGAAATATTTTTCTAGCAAACGTTTCCTATAAAAAAATCTGAAAATTTGAGATTTGCTGGAATTTCTCTAATTGCAGAGTTGGTTGATTTCTACCATCAGTCAACTCTTTAATTTTTTTTAAATCTAATTAAGGCTTCTTGGAGTCCCATAGATGCTTTGACTTCACCCATTCAGAGTGAGGTTGTTACAGTGGACTCCATCATTATTTAATTGTTTTGTCTTCTGCAGAATCCCAAAGTTTGGTTTTATGCTACAAGTAGTACTGAGAGGACTGGAAGCTGCTGTTTCATGCTGCCTATTCCAAAGACTTTTAGAATAGGCAGCATTTTTGCTACTTTATTTAGTAAAAAAGGCATTTGAATATAACATATTTGAAAGCAACTTCAAAACAAGCATACATAATGATGTGTGCAGTCAAGGAATAAAAGGAAAACATTTTTACTTTTCTAAATCATCGCAGGCCAGAAGGGAATGAGGATTTTTTTCCTTTCTGTCTTCCAAAAGGCTTAAGGTCAAGGTCTTCTAAAGGAAAACTGTGAAACTGTGGTGCCTGCATCTTTTATGTAATGAATAAGAATAATAAAAAACATTGAACATTCTGGCCTATGAAATGCCTTCACTGTTTGAAACATGATGAAAAATCATTTCAACTGATAAATTTTATCAGCGCCTCTTGATTTTAAACCATAAAACTGTAAGGAAACAATGATCAGGTTGAAAAATATATCTCCTTGTTCTCCGTTTTGCTGCATACAGAAGGTCTTGACCAAATAGTTTTGTGACACGTACTGTTATGTAACTACATCTCTATCTTTTATAGTAACATGTATAAATGATAATTCATACAACTAATATGAGATTTGGCAAAATATATGAAGTCAACAACTTGTAACAATTTCAAAAATTTTATTGTCATTAAAGGGAACACAATTTCTGGTTGCATATATTAAAGCATAGTTATTTCTTGTGACTAAATGTTACACAGAATCTCAAATTATTTCATTGAATGACAAATACACATGAAGCTGGTCTTTAACAAAGTTAAGTACACATTGTGAGTTTCTACTAGATTTAGTAAGTTAATGTTATGTGATGAAATGAAATGCTTTCATTCCCAAAACTCACCAATCTCCTGTCACTAAGGAGATGGTTTATAATGCTTGCACTTTTCTCCAGTCAGATGAGGATCACAGGTCAGCCTGTATTTGACCTCAACGTTTCCATAGTTTCCATTGCACGTGAAAGTGTGAGTGCCCGGGATCAGGTACCTCTCGCAGTGTACGAGAAGGTCGTCATATTTTGGGTCTTGATCCCAAACCTCAATCTTCAGAGCCAGGCTTGTATCAACCTTCATGAGAAAATTCAAATAGAGGATCATTCAGATGCATATTTTCCCATTCAAAGTCAAATTATTGAGGTGTTATAGAAAATAAAACTGTTTTCCACGCATCTCAAAAGCTGATGAATGCAATGTAATCTTAGCCGAATCACAATAGCACAAGATATGAAATACATCAGCTAGGCTGTGTCTGTTTACACAACATTTGTGTAAAGTGGTTTCTGTTCATATATTTTCAGATTTTTTTCTATTTTCACTTTATTTGTACTCGACCATAAGCACCATGAAATGTGCATGGTCTAATCAAGTAAAACCAAATTCCTTTTCATCAGGTGCTGACCCAGTATCCCAAAACGTAGAGAGTCTACAGCCTGGCTTTTATCTGGAAATGGAGTTGATTGTCCAGTCCCCAAGTTTACCTGCACAATATGCTGTTTGTCTGCATTACATATTATTGTATACTTTGATTTGTCTTATTTGATTTGATAAATTTATTTAAATCAGGTTTTTAAAAACAAGAATAAGCAATCAGTAGGACAGAGTAAACAATTGGACAAAAAGTCTTTTCTTTTGAAGGTTCATTTTGTACATTTGTTGTTTGGACAGCCAAGTTTTTATGCTCATGACTGATTTGTAAAAGCAATAAGAGATATTTAGCACTTCCTGACTCAACAACAGGTTAAGCAGAGCAGTGAATGTGGGAGCTGCATGTCCACAGACACCCAGGTTGGTTCTGAGAGAACTGAAACAAGAACGAGTCAGGCCTGCAGGGAGGTGCTCTTTTCTTGTTATCGTGGCTGCCGTCTCATGCAAGCAACAAGTTAAAGGACAAATTAGTTCATGATAAATAATATAACATCATCTTATTGCAATGAAGAAGGTTCTGGGTTCGATTCCCAGCCCGGGTCTTTCTGCATGGAGGTTGCATGTTCTCCCTGTGCATGCGTGGGCTCTCCGGCTTCCTCCCGCACTCCAAACACATGACTGTCAGGTTAATTGGTCTCTCCAAATTCTCCCTAGGAGTGAGTGTGTGTGTGCATGGTTGCTTGTCCTGTGCGTCTCTGTGTTGCCCTGCGACAGACTGGCAACCTGTCCAAGGTGACCCCGCCTCTCGCCCGAAATGTTAGCTGGAGAGGCACCAGCAACCCTCCTGGCCCCACTAAGGGATAAGGGTGTACAGAAAATGGATGGATGGATAGTTGCAATGGAAGCTACAACACATTTGTGATATTAAATGATATTTGACCCAATATGAAATGTTTGCTAACAAATAGCTTTGGTGGCACCTAAGAATAGGGCAGCTTTCTTTCAAGACTGATGCATAAAAACCTAGTTCTCCTCACTTCTGGTTATTGAATGTTTATTTTTTGCAAACATATGTGCTGGTATAAGTTCTGCTGCATCAGCAGAGTAAATGAATCAGTTTGTATGTTGTTGAGCTTTTTCAGCTAATCTGTGATGATAACGTTTACTGACCTTGCCCAAATTGAACTCAACGTTCCACTCTGGATTATTGGATTCAATCATTTTGGTCTTGTGGTCTATTTTACCATAGAACATCTTGGCATAGCTGTGAACAACAGAGGAGCCATATAAAAGGTGTGCTCATCAGGTTCCATAAGGTCTTTGTTTTTTACCTTTGCATCAACCCACCCTTCAGTTACTCCAATATCATCTCCAAATAGATTCCAGCCTCGAATAATGGTCACTGATAGAGTTCCCCTCGAAGCGTGCACAGGGCAGCAGTTAGAGGTTGCATTAACAGTATGTCCAGCACATCGTGGTTCTTCGGGTTTCTTCACAGCATTCTCCTTCAAATACTTTTCAATAGCAGCTTTTAACCCTGCCTGTCGAGTCCTGCTTGGCACGAGTTCATACAGAGGTCGAAGTGAGTGCGAAACAACATCTGGATGGTCTTTCAGGCTGTCTAGCCACTTTATGTAGGCTTTGGAATCAGTTTTGGAAATTGAAAACTCCCCCAACCAACCATCTGCTCCTGACACCTCTGTAAAGTGTTGGTGCAGACCAGGGCCATAGCCAGTGGCAACATCCTTGTTTTCTAGGACCCTAATGCAAGACTTCTGGACACTAGAGCGTTTCTCCTTCCCCAAGCCAACAGCAACACCCAGAGATAAACAGGTGTGGGCCTGGGTGAAAGAACAGAGATTTTTTAAATGCTGCATTAAACCAGACATTTACATAAAGAGCAATATACAAGCAAAGAAGAATATGTTCATGTAGAAATCCCTTGAAATTAAAATGGACAAAACACAAACATGACATTTAAAAATCCTTAAAGTAGGTTGTTGAAAGTGATGAACTTTATATTTGTGCCGCTTCATTTATTTGGTAATAATAAATTAAAATCATGAAAGTATCACATATGGTTGTGTAAAAATCAATTGTTTTGTGCATTTTGTTACCTCTCTTGGAGTTAACCCATTCACGGAGGACAAACAGGTTCGTGAAGATGTCACTCGCCTCAGTCGCCCTCCAAGATTAACCTGAAACAGGTTTAAAGTTCTTTAAAATGTTTCCCTGTAGAAAAATGTCTAACTAATTCAGAATGTGTGTGTGTGTGTGAAAGTTCTCACCAGTCTGAAATAGTGTGTGCCATAGGTGTGTATGAGCTGTCTATAGTCATGGAAAGTGGAGTAGTTATAGTGACTCGGCAGGATTTCCAAGTGCCTTTTGAACTCTGAACTTAAGGCAGGTGTGACTGATAATATTAACCTAGACATCAAGACAAAATTAGACAATTATTTAAATAACCATAACCTGTCAGAATGCAATGAAAAAGTCTAATTTCCTCTCTACCCATAATTGCTGCAGGTGACACTGTGTATGCTGAAAGTGTGACGGTCCTCTTTGATCTTTGGTGAAGCGAACTTGTAGGCTTTGGAGCCGGCTCCTCCCACAATGTAGTTATCAAACAAATGCCTTTCGATTTCCAAACCAGCCTGATAAAATACAGACAGCACATGTAGTTTATAAAGTGTTAAACAAGAAACCATATTTTTCTATCACTATTCTAATCACTTATTTCAGTTCTAACTGAAGGCAAAGTAAATTTATAATAAAATGCTTGTTTTTTGGAAGAGCACATATTAACAGAAATGAAATGGTGAAGCAAAGAAAATCAACCAGCAAGGTTTCTATTAGGGTTGTGTTATCAAAACTCTGAAATATTCTGAAATGTTCAGCTTTGAGATGTTTCTTACCATCCAATCATTGGTGTCTTGGGATGTGTAAGCTTGAACCAGAGAGCTGTTGGCAAATTTGAAAGGAAGTAATTATTGTTAAGCATCTGTCCAGTTAATTTTTCATAAGTTGGTTAAGTTTTCTAGCTTAGTGAAATTGTTGATTTAACTATTGTTATTTTAATACCTTGTAATTTCTGGACAGGTATTCATAAACTACAGTTATATTCAATAAATTAGAGTATGCCTCTAGATGTGGTTCAGTTTTCAGATTTTTTTTAACAAGATTTTATTTTACTAGTTCTGTATTCATATTCAATATTGAGCACATTAAGTCAGAAAAATTAATTTCCAGTACAACCAAACAAATCAGTTGTACAAGAACATCCGAACGATTCGGCGAGTTGAAATTCCAAAGAGTCTTTACCCCACTGATCAGTGGAGTATAAAAAACAGGTTACACACAGAAAATAAATGGAAGATCTTTCTCACGTGGCTTTTGTCCACATCTTAATGGAGACACATGTTCAATCTACATACAAAGAGTATATTTACATTAATTTTACTTGCTACAATGTCAATTTCAAGTATGTTATCAAAGAATTCCACCTTTTCTTAAATAAATCAATGGACATGTTTAGTTTTGGGGCTGCACAGTGGCGCAGCTGGTAGAGCTGTTGCCTTACAGCAAGAAGGTTCTGGGTTCGATTCCCGGCCCCGGTCTTTCTGCATGGAGTTTGCATGTTCTCCCTGTGCATGGTGGGTTCTATCCAGGTACTCTGGCTTCCTCCCACAGTCCAAAAACATGACTGTCAGTTTAATTGGCTTCTCTAAATTCTCCCTAGGTGTGAGTGTGTGTGTGTCTGGTTGTTTGTCCTGTTCCTTCCACAGACTTTTTTTAATGACTCTGCTCCATAACGTTGCCCTGCAATTATTTTTAGTGACTTATCTTGTAATAAATTATTGTCAATCTTAACCGGCTCATTTTTAAAACCCTACCCACACTCGCTACAGTTTTATCTATATGAGTATTACCACTCAGGTCCCACACAAATTTTCAATGTTAGGTTTGCATTACTTGTAAATTGAAAATCATCATAATTAACAGAAATAAATGCTTTAAAAATGTGTGTAATTATTCTCTAGGAGACTTTTGAAGTCAACTGGTTGCACTGGAATATATTTATAAGTATCAGAATATAAGTATAAATGCACTTCACATTTTTCATATGTTGCTTCCACTTCAGCATTATGGACTGTGTTGGTCTATCACATAAAGATCCAGTAATCATACACTCTTGGTTTGAATATGTAATTCTAACATGTAAAAAACAAATCCTGTATTTGTTAGCTTAATTATGTGATTCAATATTTACAGTTTTCACAATGCGATTCAAATACTCTACCTAACAGAGGTGTGAAAACTGCTGTCGATGTCAGCATTGCATTGAGTGATGGCACGCCAGTCCACAACAGAAGATGGAAGCTTAAAATGAAGAAAATTCACATTATTGTTGTTAATCTCTCAAGTCAGACGTGCAGCTGTTTATTTATAAATCTTAAAGGTAAAGGTAATTTCATTTATGTAGCACATTTTCAGCAACAAGGCAATACAAGGTTCTTAAATTACTTTTTGGTCGACATGGTTTTGAAGAGGGTTGGAGCAGAGAAGACAGGCATCTCTAATGTTCAGAAAAGTCTTCACATCAATCACATAAGCACTTTTCCTCTCCAGTTTGACTATGTCAAAACTTTGCCCCACCAGATGGTGGCCTGGTACAAATGGAGCAGCCTCACACTCTCTTTGGGTCCCGATCCGACAGGTCAGAGCAGAGCAGCGACCAAGGAGGACACTTAGGAGAAGAAGAACTGAAGTTGAATAGGGCAGCATAGCTGTAGTCAGGAGCAAAAAGACAGAAAGAAAATAAATTAAATTGTTTTTTACATAGTGCATGGCATTTTCCTTATTTTTATGACTTATTTATACAACATCTTATAAGAATGTTAGGTAACACTTTATTTGAAGGGGTGTGCATAAGACTGACATGACACTGTCATAAACATGAAGGAGTCTTCATGAATATTTATGACTGTTGTCATTAACTGTCATTCAGTAAATAATGACACTTTTAATGCAAAGTTGAAATTTTTCAAAATGTCTTTGTTATAACAACTTGATATTAATCAATTAATTATAAAAATGTTGTAATGTAATAATACATAAAACATAGTGTCAAGTTGTCATGTCCGTCAAATAAAGTGTTACCGAAAGGGTTATGCTAACAAATGCAAAAATAAAAAAAAATAACTGATCAGATACATATGTAGAAGTGTACATAAAAGTTCAACAGCTTATATGACTTAAATGCATAATTGTTTCAATAAATATTTAAATGTATTTACATGGGTAAACATCTGTTTACAGTGCCATTCATTTTAACAGTGTAGCACTATTAGCCATTGAATTTGGAGGGTCTGGCTGACAGATAAAATAAATTCAGCATATGGTGCTAACACAGGACTATAATCTGAATTGAATACATGTCAGACTTACAAGTAAAATATTGTTTAAGCATATTGGGATTATTACTTGCCCATGTATTAAATATTTATTGAAACAATTATGCATTTAATTCATACATGCATTTCAACTTTTATGTACATTTTGTATCCCTGATCAGTTATTTTTTATTTTTGCATGTGTTAACATAAGCTAATATCACATTTTTGAGTTAGGGCATATTTGTTCATGGGAGCAGCACTTAATGATGGTGAGACATGAGTAAACATTTCTAGATAACACAAAAAGTTTCAGCCAGTAAATATTTGTGAAGAAAACAATGAAGTTCATTCATTAATCTGATTTGATTCCCATTTTATTATTAAATATATATATTTTTGTCTTATCAGTAGTTAGGTTACATGCCAGTAGTTAAAAGAAATAAGTTGTTCACAGAATAATTCAGCTGTAAAGTTGGGCTATTTAATTAATAAATTCTGAGACTCGATTAGAAATAAATATATCAGTAATCATTCATTGTGTGAATATGGATTACAATTCGTAATAATTACAAAAGCCAAACATCGGCACGAGTTCAGATTCCCAACAATTTTGATGTCCCCTTTTTTAGGTTGCTACAAAAATTTTTGGTTTCCAGAATTCTGATTCCCAGCAATGAACAAAGCACAGATTCAGCTTTTGAGATCCACAGATCTTTGATTTCAAGAAACAGCCACACAGTTCCACCACTTTACTGTCTGTAAGATTGAATTCATAAAAAAATTATCTTCTTTAAGCATTTTTTTAACTCAATAAACACAATATTGTTATTTGCTGCAGTGTATTCTAATCAAATATACTCTTTTTCTCAGTTAATTTTATTTTCCTTTTGCATATTGTAAAATCTTACCTGTTCCACTGCAGACCGAAGAGAAGTTGAAACAAGTGATGTCTAAGTATGCTGAGCTGAGAACTGTGGTTTATAAAGCAGCAGCCCTGGAGAGATAAGGATTCATTCAGAACATTGTGTAAAGGCCAATTGAATGTAGTTATTTTGTTTCTTGTAACTGCCAGTAAATTTTGAGGTTTTTATTTTGGCAGTGTTCTGTACAAAATATCTATGCTAACAGAACAAACAGTTCTACTTGGACTTTTTATTCCAGGAGAACTGTTTGTTCTACCGGAACTGCAATGAAGGAAAGTTTTAACAGCAAGGTAGAAAAATGCATAAAGAACAACTCTAAATTTAGCTTCAGTCAATAAAGGAACAAGGTAACGGTGATTGAAATTTTTAATTTTGTGATTGTGTTGAACTCAGAAAACAGGCAGGAGTTCTTCAGTTTTGGCAACTAGATTTCCCCCACTCTCTGTGTATTTTTCTTGGAATTGTTCTCTCTGGAGCAGCTGGGCATTGGTTCACAGAAAAAAATCGTTACATAGTTTCTTCTTCTAGTTACAACTTTACAACTGAGGCTGCTTCCACTACAAAAGCAGTCACGTAGCACGCAGCTCAAATTCTGCGAAACTTCTTCGCCTGAACAAAAATAACTAGGCATAATGTTTCAAACAATAAAATTAAGAAGACAAATGACATATATTAAATAAATGAATAAAAGAGTGTTTTATCCATAATTTAAAAAAATAATGATAATCTAAATGAAATACTTCTAGGGTGCAACAAACTCCCCGCACAAAGAAAAATAAATTTTGTCTTACAACATTTTAAGAATTTTAGAAATACACAACAACAATATCCAAAAGAACGAGGATAAGAGGTATTTTAACAGGCCAGTATTTTAACAAATATTGCAATATTGCAAAGTTTGTTTGTGTCATCTTCCTTTACCGATGCCATCTTACTTTTTATCTTATCTTATTTTAATCTATCTTTATTCCAGAAGAAGGGTGCTGCATATGTAGCATACAAAACTGTCTACAGCACATCAGTATTAAAGCGCAAATAGCCCTTTGAAGTATTGATAGGCCCCACAAAATCTTCACCAAAGAACAAGGATTTTATCCAATATACCCAGATTTGTATTGTCACACATTTGAATAACATGCCATAAAATTATGTAATTGAACAACTCGTTTTAACTAACTTTTATTCTCGTGTTTATTCATGTCAAAATAAATGTCTAAACTCTGTCAATATAAACATAAATCTGTTCTCACCACTGACAGAATAAATGAACACAAATCTCAACGGATTATTATCTTCATAAGATTAAACTGCAATATTAACTAGCCTGCTAAACTAACAAAAAGAGTATGAACATGAACTGCTTTCTTTTTAAGTGCTGCCATAAAAACGATACATGGATGAGGATCAATTGAAATAGTTAGGGTTGTTTGCCGAAAGTCTCTACCCTCTGGTGGAGCATCTCTTGAGGACTTTAAAGGTCAGGTGATCCAACCAATCATAAGTGTGCTGCTTCCTCCTTCATGGGCGTTCGGCAAGTGCTCCTTCATCTCTTTGACTATCATTAGATTCAGCAGCATCTGAATCAACCTCCTCTTCTTGAGGATGTAGCTCCTCTACTCCTTCGTCCAAGACTTCATTTGGCCCAGTTAGATCTTTAGCTCTTGGATGAAATTCCTCAGCCTCGCATTTAGAGTTGAATCAGCTGGTCTTACTACAGTCCATACGTGGTAGTCTTCCTCATTGGAACTGTCAGTATCTGCAAGTTGGACATCTTGTTCTTTTGTGGGGTTTCTTGTTCTTCTTACTTTGTTTTTGTTTTTTTTTAGTTTTCTCTTTAGGATTTGAACTGCTTATGTTGGCCTCTTCCACCAGGTACTAACAGGTTGAAATGTAATAGTCGTTCGCTTCCTGTTCCATGCAGGAAGCATTTTATTCATCGTAAAACAGCCCAGTTTTATGATGAATACGGGCTGTTTGGGCACTTTTGGGCTTTGGCAACATAGATTATGTCTGACTCCCGCATGTGCCTGACTGAGAGGACTGGAAGCTGCTGTGGTCTTTCCTGCCTATTCCAAAGACTTTTAAGAGAGATGGCGTTACAGTTATCCTACTAATTTATTTAGTAAAAAATGCATTCCAGAATAGCATATTTGAAAGCAACTTCAAACAAGCAATCCTAATGATGTGTGCAGTGTTAGGTCAAGGAATAACAAGAAAATCTTTTTGCCTTTCTAAATCATCGCAGGCCAGAAGGGAATGAGGATTTTTTTCCTTTCTGTCTTCCAAAAGGCTTAAGGTCAAGGTCTTCTAAAGGAAAACTGTGAAACTGTGGTGCCTGCATCTTTTATGTAATGAATAAGAATAATAAAAAACATTGAACATTCTGGCTCATGAGAAGTCTTCACTGTTTCAAACATGATGAAAGATCAATTCAATTGATCAATTTTATCAGCGCCTCTTGATTTTAAACCATAAAACTGTAAGGAAACAATGATCAGGCTGAAAAATATGTCTCCTTGTTCTCCGCTTTGCTGCATTCAGAAGGTCTTGATCAAAGAGTTTTGCTGTACTGTTATGTAACTACGTCTCTATCTTTTATAATAACACATATAAATGATAATTCATACAACTAATATAAAATTTGTCGAAAATATATGAAATCAACAACTTTAGCAATTTCAAAATTTTATTGTCATTAAAGGGAACACAATTTCTGGTTGCATATTAAAGCATAGTTATTTCTTGTGATTAAATGTTACACAGAATCTCAAATTATTTTATTGAATGACAAATACACATGAAGCTGGTCTTTAACAAAGTTAAGTACACATTGTGAGTTTCTACTAGATTTAGTGAGTTAATGTTACGCGATGAAATTAAATGCTTTTATTCCCAAAACTCACCAATCTCCTGTCACTTAGGAGATGGTTTATAATGCTTGCACTTTTCTCCAGTCAGATGAGGATCACAGGTCAGCGTGTATACAATCTCAACTTTTCCTAACTTTCCTTTGCACTTGAAAGTGTGAGTGCCCGGGATCAGGTGCTTCTCGCACATTGCGAGAAGGTCGTAACCACTCCTGTCTCTATCCAAAGCCTCAATCTTCAATTCCAGGGATGCATTAACCTTCATGAGAAAATTTGAATAGAGGATCATTCAGATGCATATTTTCCCATTCAAAGTCAAATTATTGAGGTGTTATAGAAAATAAAACTGTTTTCCACGCATCTCAAAAGCTGATGAATGCAATGTAATCTTAGCCGAATCACAATAGCACAAGATATGAAATACATCAGCTGGGCTGTGTCTGTTTACACAACATTTGTGTAAAGTGGTTTCTGTTCATATATTTTCAGATTTTTTTCTATTTTCACTTTATTTGTACTCGACCATAAGCACCATGAAATGTGCATGGTCTAATCAAGTAAAACCAAATTCCTTTTCATCAGGTGCTGACCCAGTATCCCAAAACGTAGAGAGTCTACAGCCTGGCTTTTATCTGGAAATGGAGTTGATTGTCCAGTCCCCAAGTTTACCTGCACAATATGCTGTTTGTCTGCATTACATATTATTGTATACTTTGATTTGTCTTATTTGATTTGATAAATTTATTTAAATCAGGTTTTTAAAAACAAGAATAAGCAATCAGTAGGACAGAGTAAACAATTGGACAAAAAGTCTTTTCTTTTGAAGGTTCATTTTGTACATTTGTTGTTTGGACAGCCAAGTTTTTATGCTCATGATTGATTTGTAAAAGCAATAAGAGATATTTAGCACTTCCTGTCTCAACAACAGGTTAAGCAGAGCAGTGAGTATGGGAGCTGCATGTCCACAGACACCCAGGTTGGTTCTGAGAGAACCGAAACAAGAACGAGTCAGGCCTTATGATATTAAATGGTATTTAACCCAATATAAAATGTTTGCTAACAAATAGTTTGGTGGCACCAAAGTATATATCAGCTTTCTTTCAAGACTGATGCATAAAAACCCAATTCTCCTCACTTCTGGTAATTTAATATGTATTTTTGCAAAAATAGGTTCTGGTATTAACTTTATAAATTCTTCTGCATCAGCCGAGTAAATGGATCAGTTTGTCTGTTGTTGAGCTTTTTCAGCTAATCTGTGATGATAATGTTTACTGACCTTGCCCAAATTGAACTCAGTGTTCCACAGTGGATTATTGGATACAATCTCTTCGGTCGTCTTCTCTATTTTACCATAGTAAATCCTGACAAAGCTGTGAAGAAAAGAAGAACCATATAAAAGGTGTGCTCATTAGGTTCCATAAGGTCTTGATTTTTACCTTTGCATCAACCCACCCGTCAGTTTCTCCTTCGTCATCTCCTAATAGATTAATACCTCGAACAACGGTCACTGATAGATTTCCAATTGAGATGCTCACAGCACAGCAGTTATAGTCTAAATTAGGAATTTTGCCCTGACAGTATGGCTCTTGGGGCGATTTCTTCACAGCATTGTCGTTCAAATACTGCTGAATGGCAGATTTCACTCCTGCCTTTTGAGTCTTGCTTGGCACGAGTTCATACAGAGGTCGAAGTGAATGCGAAACAACATCTGGATGTTCTTTCAGGCTCTTTAGCCAGTTTATGTAAGCTGTGGAATCATTTTTGTTAATTGAAAACTCCCCTAACCAACCATTTCCTCCTGACACCTCTGTGAAGTGTTGGTGGAGACCAGGGCGGTAGCCAGTGGCAACATCCTGGTTTTCTAGGAAACTATTGCAAGTCTTCTTGACACTAGAGATTTTCTTCTTCCCCAAGCCAACAGCGACACCCAGAGATAAACAGGTGTGGATCTGGGTGAAAGAAAAGGAAAGAGATTTTTTTAAAAAGCTGCATTACTCTAGACATTTACATAAAGAGCCATACACAAACAGAGAAGAATATGTTCATGTATAAATCCTTGGAAATTAAAATGGACAAAACAAAACAAAAATCACACTGAAAAATACTTAAAGTAGGTTTTGGAAATGATAAACTTCATATTTTTGCAGCGTCATGCATTTGTTAATAATATAAGCAAAGGTGAAAGTAGTTTTTAATTCTTGCTGGGACTTTGATGAAAATCATCTATGTTTCATTGTGTGAACCAAAACAAATAAAACATTAATATTTTACTGGACTGTTGGGTCCCTGTATGGATAATTCAAAAAGTAGAAGCTTTTCAGAATGTGAAAAATATGCCAAGCAGTGTGGAAAGTAATTAGTTACATATACACTTATTGATGTAATTATAATTTGTCTAATTTTTCCTTTAAGTTTTTTTTACAAAGCCTGAACTTTACTTTTATTTGAATTTGTTTTGATTAAAGTTACTCAGTTACATTTGAAGTCATATTCTTTAATGAGTCAAAATAAAACATAAGAAAATGCCAGAGTAAAACGACACTGATCTTTTGGCTGTTTATATTAACATCTAATGGTGTTGCCTGGGTGGGAAGACAGAGGGAAAACCCACCAAGTGTAGTTCAAGTTAACTTCTGCTAAAAATAAAAGCCCTCACTGAATTTAATGCATCAGTTTAAATGTAAGTATAGCCACCAACTTTAACATACATTGTAAACTTTAACAATATTTTCTCAAATGTTAATGTCAATTTTATCAGATTCTTGTGATTACAATTTGTATTGACTAAAATTGTCATGAAGTACGGTTGGTAAGGTGGTGAGGCAGATGCTGAGGACCCAGGTTGGAATGAATAAAGGTAGATTTGATTATGAAAATAAGGCTAAAGGAGGGCTAAAGCTCTCTACTGCTAGCAACTGGTTAAACAAAGGACAAAATTGACTAGACGAGGCTAGACGACACGACACAACTAAACCATACAGTAAGACAACAAGGAAGACAGGTGGGTTTAAATACACAGGGAGACAATCAGGGGACACAAGAGATATGTGTAACTAGTCAAGGGGTAGACGGGACAACACAGAGACTCTACAGAACACAGAAACCTAAATAAACACACAGAAAACCCAAATCACTACAAAAATTGAAAACAGAAAATCGGGTACTTAGTTTGGAGATGGTTAATTAAGACTATTAGGAAGGAGAGACCAAATGCAGCTGACATAAAATGTTGGAAAATAATGTCCCATTAAAAATACAAATATTTTGTGTTGCTTTTAAGTTTATAAATGTGCTCATTTACATTATAGCGTGACACCAACATGTTCTCATTTCCTTTGTGATGAGCTGGACTTTGTTTTGCTCATCATAAAATAACTAAGGTAAAATTTTAATGAGGTACTAAGTGCAAATAAATATAATTAATAATAATAATAATAACAATAGTAATAATAATAATAATGTAGTTTTACTTGAGTAGCTCAGATTATTAATAGATTAAGTATAAAAACTGATAAACAATTTTATATTATAGTATATGCAGTAACTTTTTCATCTTCGGCGTCACTGTTTTTTCTTTTGAACAAATTAGTTATTGTTTTTTGCACTTTTGTCAGGTTTTGATTTTGCTTGAATTAAAAATTAATTGTCTGCTGTGTTTTCCCAGTTTTTATTTTTATTTTACTTTAAAATGATAAGCAATTTATTATTTGTCCTATCCCAGTGAAAGCAGCATTTTTATGTCTCTGTGGACCACCTGCGTAAAATGTCCCAGTCCATAAATCAAATGAACCAACCTGATCAGCAAGCATCATGTTTTATGAGAAGACGCGGGTATTATGGGCAATTGTTTAATACGAGTGCAATTTCCAGTCATAAATTAATAAGTAGTTGTTCTCGATGTGTGCAGTGCTGTTTTAATTGAGCAAAAAACACGAAGCACAACTATATAATCACCGTTTGCTTTTAATTGGGACATTTTGTAATAAGCAGACAGACTTTATAGTGGAGAAAGGTTTGAAGGCTGCTGAAAAACCTACGAGCGCGGGGGGGAAGGCCCTGGAGGGGAGAGACAGAGAGACGGCTGGAGGGCTACAGGTTCCATCACACAGCATGAACAGATCAGAAATAATAAGAAATGAGAGAAAACAAGCTATTTATAAACAGATTAATTTGTGTTTCAAACTGCTAGCTATTTTGACTCAAATGCAGCTGTTCTGACTGACGGCCTTATTGTAGCCGTTCTCCTGGTACTGCGTACCGGCCCAGATTCACAATGTGTGTGCGTGTGTGAAAGTACGCAGTACCGTACCGGATTACTTTCACTCCTGGGCGTTAGAATCATGGAAGTATCACATAGGGTTGTGAAAAAATCTTTTGTTTTGTGCTTTTCTTTACCCCTCTTGGGTTTAACCCATTCAGGGAGGACAAGCAGGTTCTTGAAGATGTCAGTCGCCTCAGTCGTCCTCCAAGATTAACCTGAAACAGTTTTAAAGTTGTTTAAAATGCTTCCCTGCAGAAAAATGTCTGTAACTAATTCACAATATGTGTGTGTGTGTGAAAGTTCTCACCAGTCTGAAGTAGTGTGTGCCATAGGTCTGTATGAGCTTTCTATACTCATTCATAGTGGAGGAGTTGTAGTGACTCGGCAGGATGTCTAACTGCTTTGTGAACTCTGAACTTAAGGCAGGTGTGGTTGATAATACAAAACTAGACACCAAGACAAAATTAGACAATTATTTAAATAACCATGACCTGTCAGAATGCAATGAAAAAAGTCTAATTTCCATTCTACCCATAATGGCTGCAGGTGACAGTGTGTGTGCTGAAAGTGTAGCGGTCCTCTTTGATCTTTTGTGAAACAAACTTGTAGGCTTTGGAGCCGGTTCCTCCCGCATCTTTGCCGGCAAACACAAACATTTCAACATCCAAGCCAACCTGATGACATGCAGACAACACTTGTAGTTTATAAGACGTTAAATAAGAAGCCATATTTTTCTATCACTATTCTAATCACTTACTTCAGTTCCAACTGAATTTGAAAATATTCTGAAATGTTCAGCTTTGAGATGTTTCTTACCGACCAATCAATGGTATCTTGGGATGTGTAAGTGTTAACCAGAGAGCTGTTGGGACATTTTAAAGGAAGTAACTATTATTAAAAATCTATGCAGTTCATTTTTCATTAGGTAGTTAATCCTTCCAGCTTAGTGAAATTGTTGATTTTACTATTGTTATTTTAATACCTAAGCCCAATTAGACAAGTATTTATAGACTAGTTATATTCAATAAATTAGAAAATGCTTCCACATGTGGCTTGGCTTTCAGATTAAAAGTACTTTTCAAAATAACAACCGCTGAGCAGGTATCAAACACACTTTTCATTAAACCCGCATTTCTGTATTATAAAATATTTTTTATTGGTTTGCTATGTTATTCTAATTTTCAAAGTTTAGTTTGATTACTTGTAAGTTCAAAATCCTCAAAATTAACAGAAATAAATGGTTTAAAAATGTATATGTGTGTAATTGGTCTATATAACATGTTTCACTTAGTGATAAAATTTCTGAAACAAATGGACTTTCAATAATATTCTAATTTAGTGAATGGTTCTGTATTTGTCTGTTTTCTTCACTTGGTAACTTTTTTTTTTTTTTTAAGGTTTTATTGGCACTTTTCCACATTTTTTTGCTTTGGTCTGAATGCTGCTGTTTGTAACCTTAACTGTGAACTTAACTGAAAATAAAGGTGAACTTTATTGCATTTTTAGAAATTATGCATTTATTTTAGGTGACCAATGAAGTCAACTAGTTGCACTTGAATACATTTATAAGAATCAGAATATCAGTATAAATGCACACCACATTTTTCATATGTTGCTTTCACTTCAGAATTAGGCACTATGTGTTGGTCTATAAATATACACTGTTGATTGGAACATATAAATGGTATATGTAAAAAAAAAAAACAACCCAGTAATTGTTAGATTAATTTTGTGTTTCAACTTTTACAGTGTTCACAATGAGGTTTAAATACTCTACCTAACAGAGGTGTGAAAACTGCTGCGGATGTCAGGACTGCAGTCACTGATGACACTCCAGTCCACAACAGAAGATGGAAGCTTAAAATGGAGAAAAGTTGCAATAATGTTAAACCCTCAAGTCAGATGTGCAGCTGTTTATTTATGCATCTTCAATTACTTTTTGGTGGGAATGGTTTTGGAGAGAGTTGGTGCAGAGTTTACAGGTTTTTCTGGGGCTCAGGTAATTCTCCACATCAATCACATGAGTTCCCTTTCTCTCCAGTTTGACTATGTCAAAACTTTGCCCCACCAGATGGTGGCCTGGTACAAATGGAGCAGCATCACACTCGCTTTGGGTCCCGATCCGACAGGTCAGAGCAGAGGAGTGACCAAGGAGGACACTTAGGAGAAGAAGAGCTGAAATTGAATAGGGCAGCATAGCTGTTGTCAGAAGCAAAAAGATAGAAAGAAAATAAATTAAATAATTTTTTAAATAGTGCATGTCATTTTCTTTATTTGTACGACTTATTTATACAACATCGTATAAGAAAGTCAGTTAACACTTTATTTGAAGGGGTGTGCATAAGACTGACATGAATGGGAGTCTTTCTCATGAGTCTTCATGAATATTTATGATGGTTGTCATTAACTGTCATTCAGTAAATAATGACACTTTTAATACAAAGTTGACATTATTCAAAATGTCTTTGTTATAATAAGCTGACATTAACCAATTAATTATCAAAATTTTGCAATGTAGTAATACAGAAAAATACACAACATTTTAAATTTTCATAATTAACAACTATTACGACATTTTTATGACAGATGATGATTCAAGTTGTCATGTCTGTCAAATAAAGTGTTACTGAAAGGGTTGTGCTAAGACATGCAAAATAAAAAAATAACTGTTCATATGTATGACTATGTATGTATGTATGACTTAAAAGCATAATGTTTCAATAAATATTTAAATGTATTTACATGGGTAAGCATCTGTTTACAGTGCCATTCATTTTAGCAGTGTAGCGCTATTAGCCATTGAATTTGGATTGTCTGGTTGACAGATAATAATTTCAGGATATGCTGCTAACACAGGACTTTAATCTGAATTAAATACTAGCCAGACTTAATGGTTAAATATTATTACTGACCCATGTATTTAATACATTTAAATATTTATTGAAAGAATTACCCATTTAATTCATACATGCATTTTAATTTTTATGTACATTTTACATTTTGTATCTCTGTTCAGTTTATTTTTGTATTTTTGCATGTGTTAGCATAAGCTAATATCACATTTCTGAGTTAGAGCATATGTGCTCGTCGGAGCAGCAGTTAATAATGGTAAAACATAAGTAAACAGTTCTAGATAACACTGCTGATTCCCAGCAATGAACAATCAACAATTTCATCTTTGGAGATCCACAGATCTTTGATTTCAATAAACAGCCACACAGCTCTACAACATTAGTATCAGTGAAATTAAATTAATAAGAGTCTTCTTTAAACATCCAGCTTAAAGCATTTATTAGAACTCAATAAACAAACACTCATTATTTATATTTGCTGCAATGTATTCTAAGCAAAGATACTGTTTTTTCCCAATTAATTTTATTTCCTTTTGCATATCGAAAGGTCTTACCTGTTCACAGCAGACGGGAAAGAAGTTGAAACAAGTGATGTCTAAGTGTGCTAATCTGAGAGCTGTGGTTTGTAAAGCAGCAGCCCTGGAGAGATAAGGATTCATTTAGAACATTGTGTAAAAGTCAATTGAATGTTGTTACTTTATTTCTTGTAATGGCCAGTAAATTTTGAGGTTTTTATCTTGCCAGTGTTCTGTATAAATTATCTACGCTAACAAAACAAACAGTGCTAACGGAAGAACATGCAGTTCTACCGGCATTGTAATGAAGGAAAGGTTTAACAGCAAGGCAGAAAAATGCATAAAAAGCAACTTAAATTTAGCTTCAGTCAATAAGGAAACAAGGTAATGGCAATTGAATTTTTTTTAAGTTTTACTAAGTGTATTAAAATTTAAAACACATTATTTATAAAGTGTTCCCATTAATTTATTTCATTTATTCCATATCAACATTATCTTCCACTTATATGATATATTTAGTCATGCTGTATAAATCCGGTGATTCAAACGTGTCCACAAATAATGTGCAATGCGTTGCTCAGGAAGCTGGTGGATAGTGAGTCAGTCCGGATCAGAAATCTGAACCTGAACTCAGGGAAGAGCGTTTCTCTCTGTCCCATCATGATGATGAACTGGGTCCAGTTCCATCGCAGGATGGATGGTGGATTCATAAGGTAAACTACGGTTTCTTTCCCTCTCTGCTCCCTTGTCAGTTTTACTCCCCCCTCCTCTGACAGTAGAACCGGACAGAGACATTTCCCATTTTCTCAAATCCAAAACTTGACAAGTATGGGTGTATTTGAAGACATCTATGATGGGAAATTATATTGACAATAAATATGTTGTTCACTGCAGTCAGTGCATTAAGTCTACTGTCTATTTTACCATCTCCAAGTGGTATAATTTCCAAGTGGCATAATTTTGCTAGAAAAACAAATCAAAATCTAGTCATTTTGCGACCCGTCGGAAATTGCAGTAAAAGTAAAAAAAGCTGTACAATTGTAAGGATCCTGAACGTAACGATCAGTTCTGAGTGTTTCTGGATGGTAATGCAGCTCAATATTTTGTGTCTTGGTTAGTGATTCTGGCTAGTTTGATTCACGCAACATGTTTTTATCAATACTGAGATGAGAAATTGGCTGTAGATTTAACTCCACTTGGACTGACAGATATTTATTTTGCCATCACATCTAAATTCAAAACCACTGTGCTTTATTTGCAAAGAGTGCATTGTGTGTTTGATTTTCAAAAGAACACATGGTCTATTTTTTACATTTAGCATAATTGGAACATCGTTTAAAAAAACAAACAAAAAAAACTACTCGAAAGGACTTAAAATTTCAAGCTCCCGACTTGAGACTTGACTTGACTTTTGCATGTCTTGACTTGTGACTTGACTTGACCGTCTTTACTTGAGACTTGACTCAGACTTCAGGACAAAGACTTGAGACTTACTTGAGACTTGCAACACAGTGACTTGGTCACACCTCTGGTATGAAGCCATAAGCTGAATTGGACTTAAGGGCCCTTCTTGCTGCTAAAAAAATCAGCACCTTTAACAGATTTTGTTAAAGGTGCTGATTTATTGAAATCTGGGAAAGGGGGAGTAGCTTAATTGGCCAACCTTTTAATACAATAACATGGTGTACCGCTGAAGCGCCCCGACCACCGGTCTTAGCAAGTTTTCTGAATGTTGTGCTTCGATATGAGTCCCTTTCATTCTATCCAAAGCTCTGTTGAACTCATTAATCCATTGAACAAACCCATAAGTGAGTTAGTCCAGCCATCAAATGTGTCCCTGGCCGTCCTTTGAACAATTCCTGGTTTCACTGATCCAGGTGGCCATGTGCAATAGTCTGATGTCCACTGTCCTTGGTCATCCATCTGTATATAGTGCACAAGATCCATCTCCTCATGATAGGGAGCACACAACACACAAGCAGAAGAGTAACAATTATTATTACTACTAGAGTTAACCCTATTTTGAATGTAAAAGATTTGGTCAAGATACAGGCCTTTCCATGGACGTCATGGAAAGACCTCCAGGCTTTCCATGACCTACATGCATGCTCTATCCTTCATTATATTTTACTTCCGCTTTCAGTTTACTAAGCCTGGTCATTACTACTTTAAATGTGTCCTTTGGTGGGGTATGCATAGGCATGTATGTGCAGCATTGATATGCGAACATATGGCAAACTCCTCCCATGTTAGCCAAAATCCAATTAATGCTCATCTGTTTTGTCTTGCCATTCTGCTCATTTCATGGAGTTGCTCTCCTAGGGCCATAAATCCTTAAACAGTAAAGTTTATCATTCTCTGTTGATTATAACAAACATAGTGAATCCATTTAACATTTTGTTAATTGTAATCCAAGGTAAAATGGATTAAAATTCTTCAATAATTTTGAGTTGTGCTTTATATTAATCTGGAATTCCCCTTGGTCGTCCTGTAAGATTCAGATATATTCCTTCATTTAACTCATAATCCCCCAGGCTTCTATGAAGCTCTGTTTTATTGTCATGCATTCCTTCTAAATCTTTAACTCCTTCCTTACTGGTACTTTCATTCCAACCAGAGCACAAAGGCCCAGCCATTTTAGGAGCAAGGTATTCAATAAAATGTCATTATGACAACACGTTGTAATAATGGAGCTATTAGCTTGATCACATGTAAAACTCATACAGGAGACCATCAAATCAGATAAATAAAGTTTATTTTGAGCAGAACAATGATTGTTGTCCTGGAGCAACTGGATCAGGATCGTCTGAATTCTGTAGGTAGTGGAGATGAGAGGTAAGGAGGCAGTATAAAATGAGACTGTGGAGGTGACTGAATGAAACTTACTGAGTGAATTGAGGTTTATCCGTCAAGAGGAGAAATTATTTTATCTAATTTGTAATTAGTTTTTAGAAAAGTGAGCAAGAAGAAAAAAAATGTATTAATGTCAGACCTAGTATGAAAAAAATATTTCATTTTGCCCAGCCCTATTGCAGGATTATTAGAGAAATTTACATTTAGTTCTGCCATCAGCCAACTCTATACTTATTTTTTTGTTTGTTTGTTTTTACCTAATTTAAGCCTCTTGGAGTCAGATAGCAGCTTTGGCTTCACACATTTCAGAGTGAGGTTGTTACGGTGGACTCCATCATTATTATTTCATTGTTTTGGTTTCTGCAGAATCCCAAAGTTTGGGATCATGCTAAAGAAGTTGAACTTGAAGAGCTGGTTTATGTGCACAGTATCTCCATTTTGAATTACTTGCAGCAGATTGTTTGACTTTAGATCAGTTTTGAACATTTTAGGAACACAGTTATTTTACAGGTAACATTGGACCCAAGTGACATAGGAGCAAACAGCAAGGGAAGCCGGATGTTTTTAAGAATAAGAATCTGTTTCCACAAACGTAGGACTGAGAGGACTGGAAGCTGCATCTCAGTCCTACTCGAGTTACAGTTATCTTCCTGATGCATGGACCTTTTATCTTATAAATAAGAATAATAGAAAAACATTGAACATTCTGGCTCATGAGATGTCTTTACTGTTTCAAACATGACTACACAATGAAAGATTATTTCAATTGATAAATTTCAACAATGCCTGCTTATTTTAACCATAAAACTGTAAGGAAACAATGTTGAAAAATATATCCCCTTGTTCTCTGCTTTGCTGCATTCAGAAGGTCTTGACCAAATAGTTTTGTGACACATACTGTTACGTAACTATTTCTCTCTCTTTTATAGTAACACATATAAGTCATAATTCATACAACTAATACAAGATTAGTTGAAAATATATGAAGTCAACAACTTGTAGCAATTTCGAAAATTTTATTGTCATTAAAGGGAACACAATTTCTGGTTGCATATATTAAAGCATAGTTATTATTTCTTGTGATTAAATGTTACACAGAATCTTGAATTTTTTTCATTGTATGATAAATACACATGAACTGGTCTTTAACAAAGATAAGTATAAATTGTGAGTTTCTACCAGATTTAGTGAGTTAATGTTACGTGATGAAATTAAATGCTTTTATTCCCAAAACTCACCAATCACCTTTCACTAAGGAGATGGTTTATAATGGCTGCACTTTTCTCCAGTCAGGTACGGGTCACAGGTCAGCATGTATTTAACTTCAATGCCTCCTTGCGTTGCATTGCACGTGAAAGTGTGAGTGCCCGGGCTCAGGTAAATCGCGCACTTTCCGAGAAGGTCGTCACGGATCCAGTCTTCATCCCAAACCTCAATCTTCAGAGCCAGGCTTGTATCAACCTTCATGAGAAAATTCAAATAGAGGATCATTCAGATGCATATTTTCCCATTTAAAGTCAAATTATTGAGGTGTTATAGAAAATAATACTGTTTTCCACGCATCTCAAAAGCTGATGAATGCAATGTAATCTTAGCCGAATCACAATAGCACAAGATATGAAATACATCAGCTAGGCTGTGTCTGTTTACACAATATTTGTGTAAAGTGGTTTCTGTTCATATATTTTCAGATTTTTTTCTATTTTCACTTTATTTGTACTCGACCATAAGCACCATGAAATGTGCATGGTCTAATCAAGTAAAACCAAATTCCTTTTCATCAGGTGCTGACCCAGTATCCCAAAACGTAGAGAGTCTACAGCCTGGCTTTTATCTGGAAATGGAGTTGATTGTCCAGTCCCCAAGTTTACCTGCACAATATGCTGTTTGTCTGCATTACATATTATTGTATACTTTGATTTGTCTTATTTGATTTATTTATTTAAATTAGGTTTTTAAAAACAAAATACAAGCAATCAGTAGGACAGAGTAAACAATTGGACAAAAAGTATTTTCTTTTGAAGGTTCATTTTATACATTTGTTGTTTGGACAGCCAAGTTTTTATGCCCATGATTGATTTGTAAAAGCAATAAGAGATATTTAGCACTTCCTGACTCAACAGCAGGTTAAGCAGAGCAGTGAGTATGGGAGCTGCATGTCCACAGACACCCAGGTTGGTTCTGAGAGAACCGAAACAAGAACGAGTCAGGCCTGCAGGGAGGTGCTCTTTTCTTGTTATTGTGGCTGCCGTCTCATGCAAGCAACAAGTTGAAGGACAAATTAGTTCATGATCAATAATTTAACATCTTCTAGTTGCAATTGAATTTACAACACATTTCTGATATTAAATGGTATTTAACCCAATATAAAATGTTTGCTAACAAATAGTTTTGATGGCACCAAAGTATATATCAGCTTTCTTTCAAGACTGATGCATAAAAACCCAATTCTCCTCACTTCTGGTAACTGAATATGTATTTTTTCAAAAATAGGTTCTGGTATTAACTCCATAAGTTTTTCTGCATTAGCTGAGTAAATGGATCAGTTTGTATGTTGTTGAGCTTTTTCAGCTAATCTCTAAAGATAACGTGTACTGACCTCGCCCAAATTATACTCAGCATTCCACGTCGGATTATTGGATACGATCATTTGGGTCCTGCGGTTAAAGGAACCATAGAACATCTTGGCATAGCTGTAAACAAAAGAGGCGCCACATAAAAGGTGTGCTCATCAGGTTCCATAAGGTCTTTGTTTTTTACCTTTGCATCAACCCACCTGTCAGTTTCTCCAACCACATCTCCTTTGAGATTCCAGGCCCGAACAATGGTCACTGATAGAGTTCCTCTTGAGGTTTTCACAGGACAGCAGTCAGAGGACAGATTATGAGTGACCTCACAGTGTGGTTCTTCGGGTGATTTCTTCATAGCATTATCCTTCAAATACTGCCGAATAGCAGATTTCATGCGTGCCTTTTGAAGGTGGTTTGGTACAAGCTGATAGAGAGGGCGAAGGGAGTACGAAACAACACCTGGATGCTCTATCAGGCTCTTTAGCCAGTTTATGTAGGCTGTGGAATCATTTTTGGAAATTGAAAACTCCCCCAACCAACCATCTCCTCCTGACACCTCTGTGAAATGTTGGTGCAGACCAGGGCTGAAGCCAGTGATAAAATCCTTGTTTTCTAGGACCCTAATGCAAGACTTCTGGACACTAGAAAGTTTCAACTTCCCCAAGCCAACAGCAACACCCAGAGATAAACAGGAGTGGATCTGGGTGAAAGAACAGCAGAGAGATTTTTTAAAAAGCTGCATTACACCCAGCCAGCATACATAGGTGGGCCCCTATAAGCAAAAGGAGGGCAGACAATATGGGTCCTACATGGGTTTGTGTGCAGTTTCCATAGTGGCCCCACATGGGTTTTCCCATGTAGGGCCACCGCATACATGGGTCCTATATGGGCCCTATATGGCAGTGGCCCTACATGGGCAAAACCGTGTGGGGCTACCATGGAAAATGTGGACAAACCCATGATAATCCCATATTGTCTGCCCTCCATTTCCCCATATGGGGCCCACTTGGGTATGCTGGCTGGGACACCGGACATTTACATAAAGACCCAGACACAAACAGAGAAGAATATTTTCATGTATGTTCATGGAAATTAAAATGGACAAAACAAAACAAAAAAATCACACTTACAAATACTTAAAGTAGGTTGTTGGAAGTGATGAACTTCATATTTTTTGCAGATTCCTGTATTTAGTAATAATATAAACAGGGGTGAAAGTAGTTTCAAATTCTTACCAGTACTATGAAAATATTTTTAATGAAGTATTATGTGCAAATAAGTATCAAAATAATAATTATAACTGTAGTTTTACAACAGTAGCCTGCATTATTTTTTGCACTATTTCCACCATAGCGAGCACATGCTACAATTTGACTTTGTAGCACGTGCAGTAACTTTTTCATCACTGTCTTTTATTTTGAACAAATTAGTTATTATTTTCTTTTTTATCAAGGTTTGATTTCGCTTAAATTAATGATTCACTGTCTGCTGTGTTTTCCTGGTTTTTGTTCTTAATTTATTTTATTTATAAATGATAAGCGATTTATTGTTCTTCTGTGAACTACTGTCCACAGAGACATGAGAAATCACCTGTGTAAAGTGTCCCAGTCTGTAAATCAAATGAACCAATCCAATCAGTAAGCATCGTCTTTTATAAGTTCATAAGCAGTTGTTCTCGAGGTGTGCTGTGCTGGGCTGTTTTAACTGAGCAGAATAACATGAAACACAACTATGCTGAACAAAAATATAAAAGCCCTATGTCAATATTGTTGCTATGTGGACTTAACAACTGTAAATGAGCATTGCTGACATTTACTGAACAAACGGAATATTTCTCTTGATTTGGTATAATTTTTGATCTAACTTGCGGTCAATGAGCATTACTCAGTGCATGGATGTGGCATATCAAGTGGGTGATCAGACAAAATGAGCAACAACTGGACAATTCTTGGACTGGGGACAATTAAAGGCCACCCCGAAATGTAAAATTTTGTCACAAGTCTCATTGCCTCTCATTGCGACTTGTTGGATGGAGGGATGTCCACCATAGCAGAAGCTGCACAGCTCAATGTCCATTATCGGACCACACTATAATGTCCATTATAGTTTATTTCCAACAGACTGGCACTACTGCAAATCGACCTCATCCTCATCCTTGTCACGCCAACACAATATCGCCACATCAGGCTAGTCCATCTGCGGGATCGGCTAAAAGCAGCAACACACACAGCTGATGAGACTTTTGTCAGATACATCACATCTCAGACTGTCTGTAAAGACCTACATGAAGCCAACTTGGTCAAAATCAAATTACTCAACCTGACCTCTATCATGTTCAAAGCACTGTCAATCCGCTACAAATGGCCATACCACTATGTTATCAATGCTAATATGAAGATCAGTAACTACTGAAAATATATTTTGAGTTTCTCTATATATTGCATATGTAGAGAAACTCTACATATGTTCATAAACCTTTATATTTGACATGGGGCATTGATATTTTTGTTCAGTGTTGATAATCACCATTTGCTTTTAATTGGGACATTTTGTAATAAGCAGACAGACTTTATAATGGAGAAAGGTTTGAAGGCTGCTGAGAAACCTACGAGCGCGGGGGGGAAGGCCCTGGAGGGGAGAGACAGAGAGACGGCTGGAGGGCTACAGGTTCCATCACACAGCATGAACAGATCAGAAATAATAAGAAATGAGAGAAAACAAGCTATTTATAAACAGATTAATTCGTGTTTCAAACTGCTAGCTATTTTGACTCAAATGCAGCCGTTCTGGCTGACGGCCTTATTGTAGCCGTTCTCCTGGTACTGCGTACCGGCCCAGATTCTTTTACCGGTACGCAGTACCGTACCGGATTACTTTCACTCCTGGCCGTTAGAATCATGGAAGTATCACATAGGGTTGTGTAAAAATCTGGTCTTTTATGCATTTTTATTACCTCACTTGAGGTTAACCCATTCAGGGAGGACAAGCAGGTTCTTGAAGATGTCACTCGCCTCAGTCGCCCTCCAAGATTAACCTGAAACAGTTTTAAAGTTGTTTAAAATGTTTCCCTGTAGAAAAATGTCTGTAACTAATTCACAGTGTGTGTGTGAATTAGTTCTCACCAGTCTGAAGTAGTGTGTGCCATAGGTGTGTATGAGCTGTCTATAGTCATTCTTAGTGGAGGAGTTGTAGTGACTTGGCAGGATGTCTAACTGCTCTACGAAGTCTGAGCTTAAGGGAGGTGTGGTTGATAATATAAAACTAGACACCAAGACAAAATTAGACAAATTATTTAAATAACCATGACCTGTCAGAACTCAATAAAAAAAGTTTAATTTCCATCCTACTCATAATGGTTGCAGGTGACACTGTGTGTGCTGAAAGTGTGGCGGTCCTCTTTGATCTTTTGTGAAGCGAACTTGGAGGCATTGGAGTGGGTTCCTCCAAACTCTAACTTGTCGTACCTTGGACCTTTTTGAACATCCAAGCCAACCTGATGAAATACAGACAACACATGCAGTTTATAAAGGGTTAAACAAGAAACCATATTCTTCTATCATTATTCTAATCACTTACTTCAGTTCCAACTAAATGCAAACTAAAAAGATAATACAATTCTTGAAAGAGCACATATTAACTGAAATGAAATGGTGAAACAAAGAAAATCAACCAGGAAGGTTTCTATCAAGGTTGTGTTATCAAAACTCAGGGCTGCATTGAAAATATTCTGAAATGTTCAGCTTCGAGATGTTTCTTACCGTCCAATCATTGGTATCTTGGGATGTGTAAGCTTTAACCAGAGAGCTGTTGGCAAATTTTAAAGGAAGTAATTACTATTAAACATCTATACAGTTAATTTTTCATATTTTTAATTAGGTAGTTAAGCTTAGTGAAATAGTGGGTTTAACTATTGTTATTTTAATATCTAAGCCTAATTAGGGAGCAGGGAACCTTCCAGATTGCATAAATTAGAGAAGAGAACACACCTTCCTTTAAAAGTTTCGGAGCTAAAATAATTAATCAGATCGTTGGGGTGCGGCGGCCCCGGTTAAATTTCTTCAGGAATTTTCTACTTAGTCTATATAAAATGTCTCACTTAGTGATAAAACTTCTGAAACAAATGGACTTTTCAATAATATTCTAATTTAGTGAATGGTTCTGTATTACGTATAGTTATTCAGAGTCAAACTGATACTCATTGTTGCAGGATGGTCCTTGAGCACATGTCCCTTTGTGAGTGTGAATATATGTGTGTGTGTGTGTTTTAGGATTTCTCACCTTGTAGTCCCCATAAGAAACCCTTTGAGTAAGGGGTTTGGTTTAGGACTAAGGAGTGACTTGACACTTAGGTTGTGTTTAGGGTCAGAGTCAGGTTTTTATATGCACAGACTAAAGATGCTGTCTTGCCGCAACAGACAAAGTGAAATGGACATGATGTGTGAACTATGCAAAGGACCCCTCTCTCCAAATACAGAAATGGTTTGGCGAGAGAGAACATTTTTGACTTCAGTTTACACAATAAAATATTTGAAGGAGGCTTGACTTAAAAATGAACGTCCATCTACTGCTTTGAAATGCATTTAAAATCAAGAAGAAAATTGTATAGGTTTTAACTCATAAATTACAGTTCTTGAAGTTGAATAAACAAGAAGAAACAGGTTATCTACAAATAATTTTTAAGTTCTTAGTATATTAATCTTGAATTATGAGTTCTAACTTAAAACTGGAATTTAAAACAAATGATCATTTCACAATATGCAAGAGAAAAACTGCCTTCACACATTTCCGTATTATTTTCACTCATGTTATCTAGTTAAAGTAACTATGTATTTCACACTAGAATAACTAAAATTCTTGTTTCAATTTGATTAGAACAAAAATTATGATTTGCGAATGATCCTTTGCCATAATAACACACCAGAGTCACATCAATGTAAAACAGGTACATCTCAGGTTACAAAACATGCCGGTAAGCATTCTGGGAAATAGTTCCCATTCCTGTGTTTTCTTCTTTCAGTGTTCTTAGTGCTAACTTATAAACTGTAGTTTATTCAACTCTTTTAAGCTTGACAAAACTAATAAAATGCTAATACTTACTATTGTAAGTTTATTTTTCACAAACTCACACATTTAGGTAAAAAATCTAAAACTAAATATATTTAACTTATAGACTAGAAGATAGTAGACACAAATGTGGCCCAAATGTTTTACAGTGTATAAGGCTGCTCCCGCTTTGCAGAACATGGTCAGTGCGCTACAGGCAAAGAGAAGTAAATATGCAACCTCAGACACCCTCCATAGCTTTGATATCATTCAGCTGACAGACTAGACGTGCTCCATGATTTGTCCCAAGGTTGAGATTTTGTGTTACAACTTAACTCTGCTTTAAACTTGACCACATTTTCTGTTTTTGCTTTGGTCTTCATGATGCTGTTTGTAACCTTAACTGTGAACTTAACTGAAAATAAAGGTGAATTTTATCGCATTTTAAAAAATTATGCATTTATTTTAGGTGACCAATAAAGTCAACTAGTTGCACTTGAATATAATAATAAGAATCAGAATATCAGTATAAATGCACACCACATTTTCATATGTTGCTTCCACTTCAGAATTATGCACTATGTGTTGGTCTCCCACATAAAGGTCCAATAAACATACACTCTTGATTGGAACATGTAATTATAATGTTAAAAAAAAATCAATTTTTTTACATTAATTGTCATTAATTATGTGTTTCAACTTTTACAGTGTTCACAATGAGGTTTAAATACTCTACCTAACAGAGCTGTGAAAACTGCTGTGGATGTCAGGACTGCAGTCACTGATGACACTCCAGTCCACAACAGAAGTTGGAAGCTTAAAATGGAGAAAAGTTGCAATAATGTTAATCCCTCGTGTTAGATGTGCAGTTGTTAATTTATGCATCTTCAATTACTTTTTGGTAGGTATGGTTTTGGAGAGGGTTGGTGCAGAGTTTACAGGTTTTTCTGTGGCTCAGGTAATTCTCCACATCAATCACATGAGTTCCTTTTCTCTGCAGTGTGACTATATCAAAACCTTCCCCCACCAGATTGTAACCTGGTACAAATGGAGCAGCATCACACTCGCTTTTGGTCCCGATCCGACAGGTCAGAGCAGAGGAGTGACCAAGGAGGACACTTAGGAGAAGTAAAGCTGAAATTGAATTGGGCAGCATAGCTGTTGTCAGAAGCAAAAAGATAGAAAGATTTATTTGCATTGAATTTGGAGGGTTCTTGCTAACAGATAAAATCAATTCAGCATATGGTGCTAACACAGGACTATAATCTGAATTGAATACATATCAGACTTACAGGTAAAATATTGTTTAAGCATATTGGGATTATTACTTGCCCATGTATTAAATATTTATTGAAACAATTATGCATTTAATTCATACATGCATTTCAACTTTTATGTACATTTTGTATCTCTGATCAGTTATTTTTTATTTTTGCATGTGTTAACATAAGCTAATATCACATTTTTGAGTTAGAGCATATTTGTTCATGGGAGCAGCACTTAATGATGGTGAGACATGAGTAAACATTTCTAGATAACACAAAAAGTTTCAGCCAGTAAATATTTGTGAAGAAAACAATGAAGTTCATTCATTAATCTGATTTTATTCCCATTTTATTATTAAATATATATATATTTGTCTTATCAGTAGTTAGGTTACATGCCAGTAGTTAAAAGAAATAAGTTGTTGACAGAATAATTCAGCTGTAAAGTTGGGCTATTTAATTAATAAATTCTGAGACTCGATTAGAAATAAGTATATCAGTAATCATTCATTGTTTCAAGACTTTTTTATTCTTTGTTAGAGACTGAGCTTGGCTTTATTAATTAAAATTAAATTATGGATTACAATTCGTAATAATTACATGAGCCAAAAGTCGACATAATTTCTGATTCCCAATAATTTTGATGTCCCCTTGTGAGGTTGCTACAACGTTTTGGTTTCTATAATTCTGATACCCAGAAATGAAAAATCAACAATTTCAGCTTTGGAGATCCAAAGAGCTTTGACTTCAAGAAACAGCCGCACAGCTCCACCACATTAACATCAGTGAAATTATAAATTCTACTGATGTATCGCCCATCCAATTCATCTGTGTCGATTTCCCTAATTTTAGGAAATTGGTGATTAGGTGATTTTCAGATGTTAGGTCGATTTTATCCACCAATTTTATCTACCTTGGCAAAGATATTTAAATCAAGTGCTATCTTCTGCTCTGCTGTGAAAGAGGTTTGACTTGCAGACCAGCCCAGCAGATCATGTCTAAATGTTTGCGGTAACAATAGTCACCCCACTACTCGTAACTCATCAACATTCTTTCTATATTTAACAACATTCCTGACAAAACAATTGATATCGGCCAAAATCAGAATTGCAGGTCAGGATTTTTAATTGATTTGTAATCAGGGATCAGCCAGAAACCTGCAATCGGTGCACCTCTAATAAATTCATAAGAAAAGTATCTTGTATAGACATTTTTTTAAAACTCAATAAACACAATATTGTTGTTTGCTGCAGTGTATTCTAATAAAAGATACTCTTTTTCTCAGTTAATTTTATTTTCCTTTGTATTGTAAAATCTTACCTGTTCCACTGCAGACCGAAGAGAAGTTGAAACAAGTGATGTCTAAGTATGCTGAGCTGAGAACTGTGGTTTATAAAGCAGCAGCCCTGGAGAGATAAGGATTCATTCAGAACATTGTGTAAAGGCCAATTGAATGTAGTTACTTTGTTTCTTGTAACTTCCAGTAAATTTTGAGGTTTTTATTTTGGCAGTGTTCTGTACAAAATATCTATGCTAACAGAACAAAACGTTCTACTGGGACTTTTTGTTCGAGTGGAACTGTTTGAGCTACCGGAACTGCAATGAAAGAAAGTTTTAACAGAAAGGCAGAAAAATGCATAAAAAAACAACTTTAAATTCAGCTTCGTCAAAAAAGGAACAAGGTAATGGCAATTGATTATTTAAGTATTTTAATTAAGTGATTGTGTTGAACTGTTAAAACAGACAGGAGTTCTTCTCTGGTTTCGGCAACCAGATTTGCCCCACTCTGTATGTATTTTTCTTGGAATTGTTCTCTCTGGAGCATTAAACCTTTACAAAGTTTCTTCTTCTAGTTACAACTTTACAACTGACGCTACTTCCGGTACAGAAACAGTCACGTATCACGCAGCTCAAATTATGCAAAACTTCTGTGCTTGAACAAAAATAACTAGGCTGTGTTTTAAACAATAAAATTAATAAAAAAATAAACTATATTAAAATATATAAAATAAATGGATAAAAGAGGGTTTCCCCATATCTTTAAAAAATAGTAATAATTTAAATAAAATACTTCTAGATTGCAACACCCTCCACCACAAAAAAAAAGTTGCCCAACATTTTAAGATTTTTGGCAATGCAGAACAGCGATAGCCACAAGAACTAGGATTAAAGGTAAGTCAACAGGCAAGTATTTTAACAAATATTACAATGTTGTTTAGTGGATGAGGTAATGGCTGTTTCTTTATTGTTCAGCAGGGACATTTACACCTAAATCACGTGTCAACCCGAAGCCCCCGGGTCCAAATCTGGCCCACCATAACTTTTTATGTGGCTCTCTAGAAGCTAGATGCCAAATTACATCTCATTAATCAAACCGTTGATTACTAGATTTTGGAATTTTTCGCAAAACGAGCAGACGAATTATACTTCTATCATGTTCAAAATAAATAAATATCCAAGCATTTTTTCGCACAAATCCATAATTGTGAGTTTATTGAAAATTTTCTGCAAAAATGGTCAAAACATTGGGTTTAAGTGAAGCTAAGGAATGCACTACCACCTTTCACTTTATTTAGAAAATATTTTTAAATATGGCTCCAAAGCCAAAAATTCATGACCTTATTAGTCTTCTGACCAGAGGTGAGTATGATTAGTCCTGAGTAAACTTTCTGGATTCTCTCCCCACCGTGAGCAGCTTGATTAAATGAAGAACAAAGATGTTCTAACTAAAACTGCACCAGACACCACAAGAACATTTAGAAAAAGTTTAGTATTGTGAACATGTTCAACATTTGGTCGCTCAACATTTCAGGCATTTATTTTTTGTGTGGTTTTGATGACAAAACAGATATTTTATGTCAGGCTTTTGAAAGACATCTTCATACTTGGTTGAAGCTCCTTTGGCATGAATTACCTAATAAAATCAGCATCTCCATAAAACCTGTCAGCATAAAGTCCTCTAAAATGTCCTGGTCAATGTAATGAGTTGACTGGATTTCAGAAAACCCAGGGGACCAGAACCAGCAGACCGTAAATTACACCAGACTGTAAATTCACCGTAGACTTCAAGAATTGTGAAATATCTCTAGGGTGTTAAATAAGGAGTTATTTATTAAAAAAATGTTAATGTTTAGGAAAGCAAACAAAATTTAGCAGCAATTACAGAAACCAAAAACAGTAAAGATATTTTTCAAAGTCTTTATTTGTTCCACAAAAAAAAAATAGAAAAAAAAAGTGATAATTCTCAAAATAACCTATACACAATCTGGTGTGTAAAAAACAAATAACTTAAATAGTTATCCAATTAAGGTGTTCAATGTTTCTGAGGAGATGTTTTATCTCCCTAAATTCACATTTATAGTTTCTACATAGAAACTAGAACAAAACATTGGAAATGTGTTTAACAAAAAACGATCAGTAATAACAGACTCAGGCCAAACACACACATGAATTAGAGCTGCTGTTTCTTTCTGCTACGCTTTCATCTGAAACTAAACACAAATGAAGAATGTAAACTTCTTTACAATGCTTTACGATGATGATCTGTTTCAGAATTAAAATGTTTTTAAGGCAGAAGAAGAATCGCTACCTTTCATCTTTTTGTGAATGAGGCACAAATTAAGACAATTATGTTGCTCTGAATGTCTGCAGTTGCCTAAATTAGAAAAATGAACACAGAACAGTGTGATATAATAAAATCACACTTCAGTTTGTGTTAAAGTTTGGGAAGCCTGCAGCTGGATCAAGTCAGGACCAGCGAACCAGCACCTGGTCTCCGTCCTCCACAGAGTAAAAATGAAGCGTCTTTAAGTCGCTGTCGATGGCAAACTCTGTCCCCGACACCTGTAACCAGAACGGCTCGTTAGGTCCTAATTGAGTAATTAACAACTTCAAACTGTTTATTTATTCAAAATTATTTGTGGTCATTTCTTTTTGTGGTTTACCTAGAAATAGACTAAATTAGATTATTTTCTAACTGAAACCTGTATCAACTTGAAAACAAAGTATTTCTCAGAAACGTTGGATTTATACTTAGAGATTATTTCAGTGATTTACAGGAAAGCTGCATCTTCAAGCTCTTTTCACTTTATACAATGTTTGTAAAAAAAATGCAGCAACTGCTAATTTTTATCTCATTGATATTTGATTTCTTTCTAATATACACAAAGTATTAGCCTCCATATTTTGTCCGTTTTTGATTTTTGTCACATCATAACTTATTTAAAAGTGACTTATAATGCTTCCTAGACCAGGTTAGGACAGGTATATTGGCTTTACATGTTTATTACATTTTTTTGCACAAAATCCTTTTTAGATAATGACATTTTCGACAGCTCAGCTGTTTTAGGGTCTCCTGTTTCTTTAAATCTAAATAAGCTTCTGCTGGCCACACCCAACTAAGCGTTTACACATGAATTTACACAAACAAGAATTTAGCAACAGGGTGTGGAGTCAACAACAACACACTTTGGTCAGCTCATTTTACAACTGTACTGTGTAACGGGCTAGGCCTCGCTGCTAGGTAACAACGGGTTACCTAGCAACCTGTTGTTGCTAGGTAACGGGTAGTGCCTGCTGACTTGTGACATTACTTTCCGGAGGTTTTTGAAAAGGCTCATTTTCTAAACACCAAAAAACATCAACTTTTTACTCCCAATTTTCTTTTTTTTTTTAAGTGCTTGGGTTATTTTTAGGTACAAAAATGTGGAAAATGTTAATTTTGCATTATCGACCCCCTTTAACATTTACATGCTTCTATTAGCTATTAGATTATTTCAAGTAATATTCAGTAAAATTAGCTACCACAACTATGCACATGATCCACATTTCTACATTACAATGCCACCAGGTGTTTATGAACTGATTCAAACGCAAATACAAGCAGGTGCCTATTGCAAGTATTTAGGCCTGCTTGGTTTGTGGATTCTGTGTAGAAATAAAGCAGACATGCGTCGTCGAGTGTCACCTTGTGGCTGGTGTAGGTTAGCCTCAGATCTGCAGGTGGGATCTTCAGCAGCCTGTGCAGCAGTCCCTTTACCTTCTGAATAGCCATAGAGGCTGCAAATGTTTGAATATAACCAGAAAACAACTTTTACATAAGGTTTAATTCATTAATAACTGCTGAATTAATGCTTAAGCAGTTTGTTTTTTACCTGGTAGTTTCTTGCCTATAGGTTCCCGTTCAGCATCATCAGGAAATACAAATGTAATGTCTAAGGAAACATACAAAAACAGAAACATATACAGAAAGCACCATATTTGAGCCAGAAAGATGTTTTTGTTTTCTTTTTTTATGGAGACAACTGAGGAGAAAAAAAATCAAGCAGAACTGACTTATCAGCTGATTCTTCAGGGCAAATGGTTCTGGTTTCTTCAGCTCGCCTTCATCCGGGGCTCCATACTCTTAAAAAAGCAAAAGCAAAACAGAAAATAAATGATAACTGAATAAAACCTGTCACCATACACAAAAGGAGGCTTGCCTTTTCCTTATTATTTGTTATAGCTCCGTCTGTCCTGGACACAAAACAAAGAGGGATTGGACAGGACAGAAAAGTTCATTTTCTTTCATAAACGGTCTTCTTTTGATGGTTCCTTGTTTGGGGGTTGTTTTTATATGTTCTCCATGCTTTTTCTGAAATTTTCTTATTTTTTATTTAGGACTTTAGTTTTCTTACATTTTCAACCTTTTCACCTTGCTTTTGCCTGATCAATCAATTCCTAAACTCTTTCATTTGAAAGAACGAAGAAGCTTGATAACAGATGTTTCTCTACTGGAAAAACTAGTAGGTACCAATCAATTCATAATTTAGGAAAAATATGGCTAAAAACTGAATTCACAACTTGGAAAGAGTTGCTAAAAATATATAAACAGAGGAAACGATCTATAATTCTCAGTCACTAGAACATTTGCATTCTCTGATTTGGAGCCTAATACCTCTGGTAATAGATTGTACAATAATGAACATAATAGAAATGTTTTACCATAACTGTGCTTAGTTGGCATTTTTAACAAAGCCAAAGTGTCTTACTCTCAATAAGCGTCTGATAACGTGGGTGCTGGCAGGTGAACGCCGTGCTCAGCTGATCCGCACCCCCTGCCTTCAGCCACTCCTCTCCAAACATCTTGATGTAGTCAAGCTCCGCCCCCTTCCTTTCTTCAAAGCTGATCTAAAAGTCAGCAGAAATAAATGTCATTCTGCAAGAATTTCACCTTTTACCTTGATTTTATCTTCCTTCCTTTACTAGGAGCAAAGAAGAGCCTCTTGTCACCAAATAAGCTGAAATTATACAACTGTAAACATTTGAAAAGCCGAAATGGAGCCTGCTATACAACCAACATGAAGGTAACAAGCGGTTTCTGGATGATGAGTCAACAACAAAACACTTGTCTTTTCCAGCAGCCATTGTACAATGCATACAGGGGTAAAATGACCAAACATGCTGGAACTCAGCTTGGATTGCTAGGTGACAGGCTGGGGTTGCTAGGTAGCAAAGTGCTGCCCCTAGTGTGACTTAATTACCTGGAGGTTTTTGAAACGGCTCATTTTCCAGACACTAATGACTTTTAACTTATTGCTGACAAAAAATGGCCTGGGTTGTTTTTAGAAGCAGTAGAAACCAAAATGGATGTGTAAAAATGTTCAAAATGTGAATAAGACTACAATGTAACAAAATATGGAAAAAGTGAAGCCATGTGAATACTTTTTGGATGAACGTCAAGAGCAAAACTTTGCATCTTTAAGTCTCACTGTCATTTGCAACTATCCCAATATGAAATATTCTCCTGCAGCTGAATAATTTCACCTCAGAAACTCATCCATGTGTATAAATGACCACAGTGGACTCTTCCAGTTGACATCTGAAGTAAAATAAATACACAAAAACAGCTAACAGTGATGGAAGACACGCGCACCTACCTCACTGTTGTTCAGGTAGAGCAGATGTCCAAGTTTGGCAATAATCATTTGATTGACAGTTTTTGGGTTTCTATCGCTGCTCACCAGTTTGTTGTCACGACATGATAATTTAACGAGGCAGGAAAGTTTGGCGAGCTCATTAACCATACTCCACTGGAAGATAAGACAGAGAGAGCCTGTTCAAACAAAACGTGCTGCCAGTGTAATTAGTGTCTTTGGCTGTACAGAGCCTTCTAGGTGACATGGGAAAAAATATTACTTTGTGTTCAATAATATTTAGTGGGAATGCAATAATATAGTGGTCTGTTCATGCAGCATAATTGAATACTGAAAGTCTTTCAGCTGTAATATAAGGTTTTCATAAGGTTTCGCTTATGAAAACCTTATATTTAACATCTCATTTGTGTGATATCTGGGGTTTTATATCGTTTTGCTTTCTGTATGACTGAAAGTAAAAAAAGAACATGTAATAATTTCAAGCTGTAACACAGTCTGACCTCAGAGATGTTGTTGTGGTCCAGATTGAGATTCTTCAGCACTGGAAAGACGTCTGTGCTAGTAGCTACCGAGAAAAATATGAACAACTTTAGAATGATGGAGTTTAAACACAAAATGCACTCAGTGACTGACAAATCCACCAAATAAAAAGACTTGTACACCTTTTTTTCTCATCTGAAGTCAGCTATTTAATGAAGTGCACCAGTCCCTCCTGCAGCAAAACAGCCCCACATAATGATGCTGTCACCACCAAACTTCACAGTTAAGCTGGTGCATCTCCACTACTTTTCCCTTGATATTTTGGCTGATTTCTAGAAAATAGTTAGTTCTATATGTTGTGTTAAAATACATCCAATTAACTCAAATGTCTCAGTTAACCTATCAGGCGCCTCCAAAGCTGTGGCATCACAATCTGTCCATTTAAAGAGACAGTATTCATTCTGATGATGAAAACAAATACATAAATCTGACTCTATTGTCACATTTAGCAAATAGAAATAATTTTCCTAATTCTAATTCATTTAAAACAAGAGAAGCTTAGTCTATTTAAATTCTGACAGTGAGATAAATATGTATGCAAACTTCTGGTTTCAACTGTATATATTCATATAAATATTTAAATGTTTGTGCCACATTATAAATAACAGAAAATTTGTCAACAAACCTTGAGTTGCATCTTCAAGTTGAATAATTGACAGTTTGGTGTTAGACAGATTAAGCCACTCCAGTCTGCAATGTAAAAGAAAAAGTTATTTTAGAGAGATCATTGTTATTGATAAAAATTTAAGCATATGAATTTAGTTTTTCACATGCAGTATTGTATGTTGTTTTCATTTTTGTCTAATACATAATGACTGTGAAACCTTTATTGTGTTTTTGTAAGCTTCAAATCATTGTAGAACATGGAAAAATCCATATTATCATGTACTAACAAATGAAAGTGTAGAAATAAGAGAGGATGTAGAGGATGTGATGTTCCACATTTCTTTTACTCTGTGGTGTTATTAAATTCTAGGAAATCAGTTAATATTTTACAACTTAAAAATGAAGACTGTTAAACTTCCTCCTGACTATACCTGGGCAGAGAGGACAACCTGGACATGCTTTCTTGCATCAAAGGATTACAAGACAGATTGAGACTCTTCAGTGTTTGCAGAACGCCCTCCGGCCTTCAGGGAAGATACTTTTATAAGTTTCAAAAAGATGCAAGAGGAAAAACATACTGCAAAATTGAAAATGGATGACGGGAATGTTACCTCTGTAGTTCTCTTATGTTGTTATTTTCTAAAGACAGATCCTCCAGCTGAGGCCACATGGGGGCGCACTCCAGGATCTGACCACAGAAATTTCAACTGTTATTTGGCCTTTTGAGAAAAAAAAGGTTTATAAGCACAATTCAAATGTTTTAAAAATCTTACAAAATCCTGGTAAATTAACATTTTTAATGAATGAATGTATTAAGCAAGGATTTCCCAGATCTCCTTTTCACTTTAACCAAGTAAAAGGATTTAGACTTCAAATAGTGGGGAAAAAAATGTGTAAATGTTTTTGAAATTGAGTTTTTTAAATCAACTGTTAGACTGCAATTTATTATAAAACTGTGCAGTTTGAATATCAAACACTTTAAAGGACTTTTATAAGGAAATCAAGTACTTTCCAAACCTTAAAAACACTTAAAGAATTTCAAGAACTATAAACCTGTTGTGTTTGGAGGAACTGCTTACCTGCTGCCAGGTGAAGTCGCAGTTGTTTAGGGCAAGGAGTTTGAGGCTGCTGAACGCCTGACGGTGAGCACAGGGGTCAGAGGTCAAGCTAATTCTGTTGACGCTAACAGAATTAAAAGGGTTTTAAATCAGTTAAAACAGAATGCAGCTGTTAAAACACAGACTTTCCAGAGGAGGTTGTACCTGAGCTGCAGGCCTTCCAGTTTGTCCAGCTGCTCTGTGATGGCAGCCACATCTTTCCATGTGGACAACAGAGACCCAGAGAGGTCCAACCACTGAACGTCTGACGCGGGCTGTTAAGGCCTCAAACTACTCCGATCACAGTTAGCACAGCTAAGACCTGCCTGAGACACTAGTTTCAGCCTGTACTTATAGTGGCTTTTTTCTGTTGTTTTCTTCACCTTTCTGCTTGGCTTTCTGACCATACAGCCAGATAGGAATTTAAGGAGGAGTGGCAAAAGAAAATGAGGTGGATTAGCAGCAACTACTAATGATGTCATTCAGGACATTACTGTGAAATATCGGCTTTGCTGCCCAGAAATTAAGCTGTTAGCATTTCATTGCAGTCATAGTACTGCCTTCCCTCAAGGCATCACCATCCACGACAACTCTTTGAAAGTACTTGGATGACGAGAGTTACGACAAAAGTTAACTTCCCTTTGGAATGAATGAAGTATTTTCAAATAAATAAAGCCTCCAATCATTATTTCAGCCAAAATTTACATCTGTAGTTGTTAGATTGGGAAGAACAGGATACTGGGTGTTGTTTTCCTGATTTCCCCGACCGCCCCGGGTCCATTGACATCGCGATGGTTCAACACAACTGATGGAAGATTCTCAAACCTGTAAAACAAAAAACATGTTTATGTTGATGTGTATCTGCATTTGACAGACATTTTTACACAAAGCAGATGTAACAATGCAGTTAATATCAGAATGAATAATAAGATACTTAGAAAGAAGATTACTAAAGATTTGTTGTTATGTTTGTCCAATACAATTCAAATTTTTCAAGCGGTCGGCAAAAATATTGTGCAACGTTTTCTTATTTGTCTGAGTTTAACAACATCCGAAAACATGAAGCAGAGCAGCTAAATAATCACATTAAACAAGTGGAAACTGTGCAAATGCAATTGTCGCACCTTTTCTCCTCAACAACAAACCATTCGAGCTTCTTGGAGGAAATGAAGATCTCCTCGTTCAGCACCTCCTCTGCGTTTGTCTGATAGGTCAAATAAACAGCAGTGAGGAAGTCCACTCCAAAACTCACTTTCTGCGGACGAACAAAGGACCCTCCCTTAGGATTTCTAGGAGAAGAAAATAGTATTCGTTTATTTAATTATTTACTTACATATGATGGAGTACTAGGGTGAGACTACAAAAAAAAAATCAGTGAACAAAATCATCATATAAAGTCGCACAAAAATAAAGTTGAAATAATACAAGAATAAAGTCGTAATAAAAGCTGTTTGGAAAAGATTGTCTAACTCCCACTGTCCAAAGTTTATTTTCTTGACTTACAAACAGGAGTTATACTGCCAGGGCCAAATTTCCATAACTTATAATCACTGATACTAAACAAAACAACAATGATAAAATTGAAATAAACTGTCACAGACTACCTGCATGTAAAATACTGCACTCCTTCATGGCTACCATCATGTTTTCCTCTATCCGGGTTATCCCACTCCACGCCAAGCCACAGACCTAAAAACAAAGATTATGCAGGTAAAAAGTTAATATCTACCCCAGCACCACATGTTGGCTTTTATAAAACTTTCAGAACAACAACAACAAAAAATATATCTATGCTAAGCTGATTTATACACATTACTAATGCCTCAAAGGCCTTTTTAATACTGTGTTGTATTTAATAAGGAAAACTGACTAAAAATATGAGCTATAGAAAGAATGTGCCGTAAAATGATTAATGGAATTTATGGTGATGGACATAAAACACATCTTAAATGATTGAAATTTTGTAAAATAAATGGTTATACATGTTTTTGCTGCATTTTAAAAACATGTAAAAGTTGGATACTTGGCTGCCTAATTGTGCAACTTTAAAACAAAAATATATTTTGCACTGTCATGGCTATAAATTTGATGTAATTTGCATGTTTGTGCTTAAATTTTGCCACACAAATGAAGGTAAGACTATTTTTCATTTGGATTGAAGACGTGAGATTTAAACTTTAAAGTAATCTCCTGTTCTTTATTTGTTGCTTCCAAACAACTCACAAAAATAAGTTTCACCGCCATCTGTTTCCAACACTGTCTGTGGGATCATCAAATTAGCTGTTGCTAAACTACAGACAGATATTGTTGACGTGTTTGTGGCAATATCTGGTGATTTTGCTGGTGATCTCTGCTACACTTCCAACATTTCAACCACTTTTTAGTTGCTCTACCACAGAAAAAGAAACCTGTGATTAAAAAAGAACTGTGAGAAAATGGTCACAGGAAGCTGAAGAAACCTTCCTGAGTTGATTTGAAGCTTCAGACTTGGATGCATTTTGTCAACCACGTGGAAACGGCGTCACTGTCTGTTTAGACAACATGATTCCCATCAAAACAGATAGCTGCTTCCCCAATTACAAACCCTGACCTGAAGGAACTGTTAAATAACAAACATTGAAGAAATGGTAATTAAATCTCCTGCACATGTTTTTTTTAAGTACAACTAACCAGTTCGTTTGACTAGGCTGAATTTGTCCCATTTCAGGGTTGATCTTTATATTTGTGCTACTCAATACCATCAGGATGTAAAATTGAGCAAATTATTAGACAGCAAAAATTATGGGAATTTGAATTTGCTACTTAAACGACTCAGAAATGAGAATAACTTTGTTTTTTCACCTTCAAACGGTGATACATGTCCAACGTAGCGGACCGTGGCCCGTTCCCGTCCGCAGGAGATCCGCCTGCCCACGGGGTCCAGCGGCATCTCATCCGGTTCGGACTGATCGGTTCTCATTAAGCACAGAAGACAGAAAACACTAAAACTACAAACGCGACAGATCGCGCTTTATCTATGTGGTACTTTTGGGAAACGGTCCAGCCTTAAATACCTTCAGAGATTAACGAGTGAAACTTTTAGCATTAGAGTTTAAAATAAAGTCCAAATCTTGAAGCGGACCTGGGCTGATGTGAGAAACATGACAGCATAACAAGCTAAAATTTCTTCTTCTGGTGTCTTTGACGGTTTGCAAAGATGCATTACCGCCACCTGGTGTTCAACATTACTTATAACCTTGCTTTTGCTCGATATTGTAAACACGTGAACTCTTTTGACATTTGGACATTGATAGAAACTTTTCTGACTTAAATAACACAGGAGATGTTTTTTCTACGCGGTTAAATATAATTTATCTAACTTTAAGTGTGTGAGAGAGAAAAATGTTCGCAGACTGAAGGCTTAGCGGAAGTGACACATTTCAATGGCGTACTCGTTTCCTCCCCAAATATTTTTCATTTAAAGAAATAAAAATACAAAGTGAGTACATAAAAAATATTTCTAATCGTCATAAATATATTACTTTTAGATAAATCCAAAATATCCTTCTTATAGTTTCATTCCGGAAATATAGTAGTTGGTACCTTTGTATCTTCCTTACAGTTTTCCGTCGGGGACACAATTCTAGGTAGAACAGTGCTCGGACCATAAACGGAACGTGTTGTATTGTGTGTTCAATAAGTCTACATGCGACAGTAAATAATACATTATTTAAGCAGAGATAAAGACCTAAGGCTGCTCTGCGGGGTTCCAAAAGAAGCCATGAAGAAAAAAGTTCACCACAGGTTTGTTTACTCACTCTCGACAACCTTGCTATTGGCACGTGAATACAGGACAGAGGAACCACGCACTAAAACAGTCCAAGCGCCCATAAAACCATCCCTGATGATTAGTCTGACGTTATTATGGATTTATTTTTCTACTCTTGCATCTTTTTCACTCTTATGTTTGTTTCTGCAGAGAAAAAATGCTGCTCGGTCAAGAGTCATCTGCATATGCTGTCGGCCAGGTATCAGGCAGTTTGTTCCAGCAGAGCTCTGAACCGACTGGGTCATTGTCAACATTATTCACGACTCCATTACCAGCGCCATCATCTCTGTTTCAGCCGGTCCCCAAGGTAAGCAATACTTTTGTACGCCTTGATTGCTGCTCGGTCAAGAGTCAGGTGGGCGTTTTTACACGTTTTGATTCTTAGATGTGCAGTTTGGTTTTTTGATGGTGGGATTATAACCTCAGAATTAACCAACTGCCTCATAATCATGTGTTTTCCAACCCGATGATTGAATACCTCAGGGTTATTCGGGTAACTTAAATGTTCACAAATCTGGTGCTTTTGTGGCTTGTTCAGGTTATCTTGTTGGTTAGTCCTCATCTGTTTATCAGTTTAAATCTGGACATCCCACAGGATCTTACCCTTGTCATTCGCAGACTATGGATTATCTTAGTTATGTGCTATTACAATTAGTGCTGTTTTGCTGTCAGTCCAGCCTCTTGAGCCTTTAAGTACAACTTAGCTTCCTAAATGTGTCTGTGCTGCAGAGATTTGTTTTTTTTTCTGCATTAGACATTTACTTATAATTTTAGAGTTTGTAAATAAAAATAAAATTGTGCTCCTGGAAAACATAATTCAGTCCAGCTTTCAGCACTTTTCTTGTTTTTATGGCCAATTAATTTTCTTAAACTTGAATATTTGCGTGGACAGAAAAAACAAGAACTCTTTACTTGGTTTTCTTGTTGAGCTCAAAGATTCTCTTATAAAAAAGCTCCAGTTAATTAAAAGTGGACATACGATGTAATGCAGACTTGGTTTGTAACACCATACCAACATGGAGTCACAACCTTTTAAGAAAACCAAAATTAGTGAGTGGCTTTTCCATTGACTGATTTGGGTGTTATTAGTTGATTAGGATTATTATTTAGTGGGCCTATTCATTGTAATCTTTTATTTTTTCCCTCCTTCATATGTTTTAATTGTGAATGTGTTCTCGTATTGTTTTTTTCTTGGGAGAGGTCTTTGGGTGTCTTGAAAGACGCTAACAGGTACATTATTATAAATGAGAACATAATTTGTTTGCAGTGTTGGCATTTCATATTTTCCTTTTCTTTTTTTTTTTTTTTACTGTAGAAACGTATTCAAAAGACCACAGAAAGAAATGAAGAGCAGAGAGATGGTTTAGAAGTGAACGTCAAGCAGATGAAGAACAAACCCTTGAGGAAGACATCAGCAGCTAAGCAGCAACTGCTGAACAGGTGAAAAGTTAACAAATCATTCCTTCAAATGCACATTTTACTGCTTGAATCTTCCTTCATACCATCACATTGTTCTAAACTGTCTTATCAAAAATAAATAAATAAAAGCATAACCTTTTGTGTTTTTCTCTCTTTTGTTTATCTGCATCGGTTTTAGGGAGAGCAGTTTATTAACAGCAGACACAGACGAGGATGTGCAAAGGAGTTCAATGAGGAAAAAGAGGAAAGCATCAGAGATTACTGGTGAAAACAGTACAGAATACTGGGTGATGAAGCGACAGAAACTGAAGGCCAATAAACAAGAGGAAGCCTTAAAGATGAAAAGGACGGTGTTTGTTGGCAACCTACCAATCAGCTGCACAATGAAGGTATCAGTCACTCACAGTTTGAGCATCAAATGACTTGATCATTCTTCTTCAATGGTCAAGCTTTAGACAATTAAAAAGTCTAAAGCCTTCCCATTTGTAAAGAAAGCACATGATGTACACCAGTTTACAAAAATAACCTTCTGTTCATTACTCTAAGGATGAAAATGAGCATCGGTTGTTAATATTGACCCAATTTTACTTATCGGACAGATCCCGATATGAAAAAAAAACATGAACAGATATGATGTAATTGTTGATATATCGTGTATCCTTGGCAATAGTATTGATCCCTGTGCTTCTCTCTATTTCTTTTTTGGAGACAGACCCCACATTAAACCAATTTTTGTGATCTTAAGTTGATAAAATGCAAGGCAAAGTTCTGAATTATTTATTAAGATTGTTCTTATTTTTTTATGAAGGAGCTAATGTGTAATCATTTGCTTATTTTTTTTAACTTTCTTTAGACCCTGCAAGGACTTTTCAGAGATAAAGGACCGATTGAATCTGCTCGGTTTCGCTCTGTGGTAATAAAAAAAACAAGATTCACAATTCAGTGGAATTCTCATTTATTTAATTACCAAAATAATCTTTAATCATACTTTACTCTTTCATCAATGTAGGTCAGAGAGGATCCCTCCATGTCTCGTAAAGAAGCAACTATTAAGTAAGTGTTTGACTTGCTGCTGGAATGTGAATTTGAATTGAAGTTAACACTTCAGCATTAGCTTTGCTAAACACCATGTTATTGTAGTACTTTATTATTAGCAGAACTAATGTTTATGATTCGTACTTCAGAATTAATGCAACTGACTTTTTAGTTAGCGGTGTAGCAACCGCTGGTTAAATGTAATTCATTCATGCGCCCGATTCTCATTCAGCAGTCTAACATACAACATAGAACTGCAGTTTGTGTTTTCTAATGTAGCATTTCTAACATCAATATCTTTGTCAGTGTTAATGGTTTTACGTAAATGTTAATATCACCAAACGTACAGTTTGCCTGTCTAACTAATAGTCTGTCTTTTTGTTAACTTTTCTATAAACTCATTGCCATCTCACTATAGTCTTGATACAGAAGGGAATTAGAACTTATGATAGCTTCATAGAACCTCTTCTTTTTTTTGTTCCACTTTTCAATTTAGATTTTCTTTTTTAAATTTACAGACGCAAAGTTCATCCCAAGAAGCAAAGCATAAATGCTTATGTGGTGTTTAAAAATGAAGAGGGAGTTACCAATGCTCTGGAGAGGTGAGACGGTTAAAAGTGCTGCCAAACTAATAATAAACTTAGAAGAGAAACTGTAAACAAGCACATAAATGATGATTGGCTTTGTCCTCATAGGAACGGCATGGAGATTGAGAAAGGCTTTCACATCCGAGTGGACAGAGTGACTAACAAGTCATCAGTAAGACTTCCCAACAGTAAACTCACCTGCGCACTCTGCACTCATGTTCCTAAAAAATCCTTTTATTCTTGCAGCATGATCACAAGCGCTCTGTTTTTGTTGGGAACCTGGCTTTTGGTAAGATGCTGTGCCAAAACAAAGCTCATGTTATTATGTGGCATGCATGATACTGATTTGTTGGATCTTTGTAGATATCAAGGAGTTGGCATTTCGGCAGCATTTTGAGGAGTGTGGAAAAGTCGAGGCAGTGCGACTAGTGCGAGACCCAAACTCCGGACTTGGGAAAGGATTCGGTTATGTCCTATTTGAGGTGCATTGGACATAATGCAACAAAAGGATGTTGTCTTTAGAATTCCTTAGAAAACTTTGTATTGTTTTTAAGATGGAAACATTAAAAAATAATTTATATATTTGTCCCTGTTGCAGAGTGCCGACTCAGTAGAGGTGGCGCTAGCACTGGATGGCTCAAAGCTGGAAAGCAGGACCATCCGTGTGAAGAGATCAGTGAAAAAGGAAAAGCAGACGAATAAAACCAACAGCAAAGGAGCCCTGAAGAAGCCCAGGCAGAATGCTGTGAAAGGCTCAGGAGGGGCCTGGAAACCCGGTCAAGCAAATTTCAAACCCAAACCAAGTAACCGCTCGTCTTTTAAAGGAGAGATGGCAAATCCAAACAAGAAAAATAAGAAAGCTTTAAAGAAGAAAAATAAGACAAAAAAGACACATCGAGTTTCTAAAAAAAAGGACTAACGATGGTGAAATCTGTTTCCTTGACTGTTCAAAAACAATGTTCTTTTTCACAAAGTTTTCTAATACAATTCTCCTTCCAGAGAAATATAACCAAGAAAAGGCTGTTGTATTCTCAAAATATACATTTTCTCAAGATTGGGTGTGGTTTTAATTTTAAAAGTTTATCCTGAGGTGTGTTTGAAAAAAGTAAATATTGCTAAATTTTATGCTTGCAATATATTTAGCTACAAAAGTTTAATTCAATTAAATAATATTTTACTGGTCCGAAAGGGAAATTAAGTGTTGTTGCAGCTCATATTAATTAAGATTTCCAGTAGTGGTCTTTGTTGCAGCAAATTTGAAGAAGCCTCTGACAAAAGACTATTTTTGCAAGATAGTCTTATGAAAAGGCAGGTCAGGGTTGTCCATAATTTTTTTGACTTTATGTAAAATCCTCCTTTGCATCTTGATCTCCACAGTCATTACCAGAACGAAACCAGCCAATGTGCTTAGTGGCGGTGCACACCATGGCACTACTTTCTCTTTCAGTCACATTTCTATAGATTTGTTACTACATTTGAGATTGTTGCCCAATCCAAATTTAAATGAGTACTGTTTCAACATTGGTGCTGTTTTCTGGAAGTTTGATCCAGATTAGAGGAGCATAGAAATTGAATTCTGCTTCTAAATTTTTCCTCAATTTATATTTGGTACTCCCACTGTGAACACATCTAACATTTTACATGCAGATTGTATGTGGAAAACATGGTGGAATTATGTTACAAGTCAACCAAGGAATAGAGAGTTACTTTATTTTTTGCAGAGTTTAAAAAATAGGAAGAAAACAGTGAAAAGGGCCAACTTTAAAACCAAATTTTTCACTTCTGACCACAAGATGGCGTTGTTACATCTGTTTTCCAGTGCTATGTGTCCTGTACCTTATTAGAAATGGAAATAACATCTCGAGGCACCAGCATAACAATGCGAGCCTAATTTATAAATTTACAAGGAACTCTTGAGTTAAAACATTTTACTTTTGCTCTGGATGAGCACAGAAAATAGACATCAATCTAAATAGAATAAAATGAAAAATTCACATTAAGCACATTCTTTCACTTCCATTTGGTCTACAGCTTCTAATAACAGCACAAAAGCTTAATAAAAAACACCCAGTCATTTTTTGGGGGATAAGTTAATATTTTTTGATGTCTGGAAAACGAGTCGTTTCAAAAACTTTCAGAATATAACATCACAAATTAGCAGGGGCTGACCCTCACCTGGCAACCCAGTGAAGCCCAAGCCGTTACCTAGCAACCCCAGCAAAGCCCAGCTTGTAACTTAGCAACCCAAGTGGAGTTCCAGCAATTGGTGAGCTGGTTTTGCCACTTTATGCGCTTTACAATGGCTGCTGGAAAAGACAAGTGTTATGCTGTTGACATACTATTCAGAAACCATTTGCTGCATTCTTGTTGGCTGTGCATGAGGCTCCACTTCTGCTTTACTATGTACCAGTCTAGCATTTATTCTCTTTCGGAACCACTTTGTTGAATATTTCAAGTCACTTAAATGTATCTCTAACAAGTCTTCAAAAAGTAAAAAATTGCCAAGGAAAAATTCAGAAATTTTGAGGTTAATCTCATAAATTTTCTAGAAAAAACCTGGACATTTTAAAATTTTAAAAGTGAAAATTTTAGACTTTTGAAACTCAAATGTCCTCCTTTTTTCTATCTACAACAGCCCTAACTGGCCTTTGTACATACACCTATCCTAACCTGTTCAAGGAAACATAAATAGGACACCGTTAATATTTTCTTTACATTTTCCATAAAGGCTTTAAATGCACAGCAATAATCAATGAGTCATAAATAATTCAGTCGGGAGAAAAAACTAAGAGGTAAACAGCTTGCAGTGGCTTCATTTAGTAATAAATGTTTGTAAACATTACAAGTACCTGCACTATAAAGCTTTTTACATGCTATTACGAATATTTCATCACTACACATTTGGACACACACTGCTTTCACACAATGACAATGCAAGCTACACTATGATACACAGCTCCACCGGTCACTGGATGTCACCACAGTTACTGCATAAAATTCACAGAGACGTGTCAGAAATTAGCATAGTGAGCAGTTGGGCATTGACGGTTGTCTTTCACTGTGAATATCAACCACAGTGCTGGTGAATAAGTCTTTTCTCAGCTAACCTTGTAACAAACTCCCACAGACCGCTGTGATGTCAGAGCAAGTCTGGAAGTTTTCGCCACCATCTGAACATGTCTGCTGTTGTCGGACTCGAAGGCTCTTTAGAAACATTTGATGAATGAATTGTTATAGAAATAATTCGCTTGTTCGGTTTCCTCTGAGGGCTTAGTATTAAAATGGACTGGCAGTTAGACTCTCATTATCACTTCACAGCTTTTAAATATTAATCTTTAGATTTTCTGCAGATTTGAAAGGATTTTAAAGCATTAATTTTTGATGGAATTGGCATAGCTAACTTATATTTAGTTGATTAAACTTTATAAAAACAATATACTTGTAGGAGTTGTTTTACTTCAAAATGCTTTTTTTTTTTTTACTTTTGAGTAATATTATTTTAAAGTGACACTGAGTACCTGAGTCCACTTTCTGGCTACTCTTCCCACCTTCAAATATGTTTTGAACAAAAATACACAACACACAGAAAAACACGCAGTTTATGTTTAAGCTTGACTTCTTGTTTGTACACAAGCTAAATTGTTTTGGTGGTATTTTCCGTCAGCTGAGCCATCTGGGCCATTTGGAGGTCAAATAAATATACAGCAAACAGTACATGCTGTCGCTTTGAATTGTGTTTAAATACATGTCTGTATATTATATTATTTCATATTAGATTAGAGTCAAAGTGTAGAAAGAAGAAATGGGTGTTTAACCCACTGTTTTATTTTAAACTGAACAACTATGAAACGGCTGCTTTCAGTGATGTATTATGATTATATAATGACGTCTGTTGTAAATCAGAGTTTCCTGTTTGCTTATGATTTAGTGGGTAAAACAATAAACATCTTTTGTAAATAAAGACTTGGCCAACAGGTTTAGAGAATAAGGACAGGTTTACACTGACTTAACAGGGCAAGTGAGTGTAAACTATTTAGACTCTGTTTTCTCTTTAACTCTAGTAGATGTTATAAAGTCCACAAAATTAGGTGAATAGTATCAAAGCAGCACTGGAATAAAACAGACGGTGTCCAATAATATGTAAATACACTGATGAGTATAAAAGATGCTGCTCATGTTTAGCAACATACAAACTGACCCAGATTGCCTGCATTTACCTTTAGTTATTTACACCTTCAGGCAGCTATTGAGACAAATGATTAAGACACTGGAGAACATTCAGTATTTACTAGCAAACTGAGTTTAAAAATGGTAATAAAATCAACCTAAAAGTTCTCCTGCTTAATGCCGCGGTGTAGAGAAGCATTCAACCAATAGATGGCAGTGTTTCCCAGGCTTTTGCTTCTTTTTTTGCTTATACAGGGAACCTAAGGTCAAAAATATATTGCCTGAAAATTGGAACAAAATTCCTGGCCAAATAAAATTCAAAGCAATTTTACCATAACTGAGTGGGAGTTATGGTGTTCAAATATATATATGTGAACTTAACATAATAAGGCAAGTTATGTCTGTGCATAATATTGTCTTAGATGATGTTTGTTCTCAAACAACTTACCTGGTTAAATGAAGATTAAATAAGACACATAGATTTCACAGTATCCTACAGTACAGTACTCAGACAGTTGACGGTGTTCGACAGCCTGAAACAGATTTGTTGATTTGCTTAGCAACGGCGCTGACTGAAGGGGGCGAAGCTTTGAGCGCAGCGTCTCCAGCCATGAATGTCCCAGGTAACATTAAGCTCCTCCATGTCCTGGTTACTTTATTAACTTTAGCACCATGCTGTATGAATAATCTCCATCTCATATTAACATTTACAGTCATATTGAATATATTTTCCGATGGGGCTTGTTTCCTGTTTACGCCATGTGTTGGACTCACTGCGATTCTGGAGGAAAACCGTTTGAAATGTCGCAAACATTTTGAGACTGGGACAGAGATTCACCTCCCAGGAGGACAATGACCTTTAACATACAACCAGAGCTGAAATGAAAGGGTTTACATCAAAGCATACTCATGTGTTAAGAGCAGCGGGAACTGTGGGGAATCAATGAGAATCCATGGGAAGACTTAAAAATCCACATTCACAGATGATCTCCAAGGAATCTCACTAAACTTGAGTTATTTCAGGATAAAAATGGGTGAAAATTTCTGGATGTAACAATTTCTGGATGTAACAAGAAGCTGGACGATACTAGGAGACTTTCAGTGTGAACACAAATGCACACCACACTTTTAAGATTTTTCAGGTTGCCTTAGTGAAACACTTTATTTATTTTTGGAAAAAGAACCATACTTTGAAATCATGTACGGTAGATTCAGGCCACCAATTACCTCCAGCTATGGTGGATTTTCCACTTTTTTCTTCTTTACCTCGAATAGTTTGTTAATTAGACAAAAAAAAACTTTTATTTGCTATAACTTTTACATCCAAAATGTCAATATTTGTTGCTTCTAAGCTCATAACTCTTTTGAAAACAGTAACACTTTTCTGTAATAAAACTTCAACAATACATTAATTAATAAAAATAAAACCAATTAAATCAAGCCAAGTTTAATTGCAGAACATTTTTTAGCAACAAGACAGTTCAAAATGCTTCTCATAAAAACATAAAATATTAACATTAATTAAAATAAGCTAAACAATAGCTTAACAAGGGTTGCTTTGTTTTTTTAACAGGTAACATTGTTCAATGTGCTTTTCTTGATTATATAATTTTAATAGAATTTTACATTGAAATAAAATCTTTTTTTATCTGCTTTTTCTGTTAATTTTTTATCTGCATATCACTGACTTGAAAAGTTGTGTGCCAGGGAAGTTGTCGTAAGCAGGAAGTTTGCTGTGTAGTGTTGTTTGATTAATTATAACACTGATCACAGAATATGAGAGTGTGGATGTGGAGAGAGAGTGAAGCTTGATAGATGAGTCAGTGTGATCCCAGGGAAAACCGCCTGAGCTCATGATATTCCCTCCCAAGCCTTGAATCTCACCAGCTGCTTGTTGCCACAAGTGCACAAACACAACTCAGAGCTCCTTTGAGTTTCTTTAAATACAGGAGTAGCAGAGATTCACATGCAGCTGGCGTCCTAATGGAGGTTTCACCTGCAGCATGAGACAATAACAGTGGTTCCTAAGTAACGGGTCGCCACCAGCAGCCATAGTTGGCTCACTCACTCAGTCTCTGCATGAGACCAGGAAGACCTCACTCTGCAGAAATCCTATTAGAGTAAAGTGTGAGATTAAATGAGGGAGAGGTTTAATTTATTCTATATTTTATTTCAGACTGCCATTTCTTATTTTGCTGTTGTGGTATTGGAAATGTTGGCTACCGATCACACTGCCAGGGCATTTAAGGCACTTAATTTAAACTCAGATTGTTGTGACCTGACCTGATCTAGTGTTAGAACATCTGGCCTCACACGTACAAGCATCCTCTCTACATGATGTAAAACACTTTGAACTGCCTCGTTGCTGGAATGTCCTAACAAATAAACTCGATTGATTGATTGAGCCTCTATATAGTTAACTTGAAATAAAGAAAAACAAATAGAAATGCCTAGCTAATTCATTTCTTTTCAAATGGCATGGATAGATGCGCATTTTTATTTCTCATTGAAATCTATTTTAAAAAGTAATAAATGTGTTTAAAAAGAATAATTATTTTTCAAATGGAATGATTTGATTAAAATTTCAATTTAAAATTTGTAATTTAAATGAAAATATTTATTTAAATTATTTCAAATTAAATTAATAAAAATACAAAAATTTAATAAAAATGATTTAAAATTTACTCATTAAAATTTATTAAAAATATGAAACATATTTAAAATCTATATTTATCTATTTATGTATTTATTTATACAGATGTAGCTACAGAACATGTAGCATTCTGTATGTTATTTATTTTTTCTACATTTATCTACAGATCGCTACATGTACAGTGTTCCTTTTTTGGCTCTGTTGTTTCTTCACTTCCACAGACTGAAGCTCCACATGCGTTTCTGCACATGAGGCCCCAATCCCTCTATCCATCTCCCCCTCCATCCTTTCATCACTTTTGAAAAAGACATGCGGGTATTTATACTCCTTGGCTTAAAAGAAGATACTAAACCCAAAGGGAACAAACCACCTTTTCTAAAGTTTGTGATCTTCATGCATGAATAGCTAACGATTTGCTTTGATTCTGCAGGAAATCACTGACTTAAAGGAGGTTGTTACCATCTGTAGGGTCTGTGTATAATGAGTAAACGTAGGCTGTTCTCATCTAAAAGTCAAAAATGTGGCTTAGGAAGATGGAGACGACGGCCCTCCAATGTGCCAAAATGCCTGTTTGACTCTGTTCAGCAGTGTTGTTTTCTTCTCTTCATCAGTTCCAGCCATCTGTTGCTCATTTCCTATCTATCCTTCCCAATTTGGCCCGGGAACCTGACATGCTTTGAAAAGAGTGCTTAAGTGTTAGAAGTATTCCTTTTCAAATGTGTTTTGCCTTGATGACAAAACCTCAAAGCAACGCCATAATTTTAAATGGAAAAAAAGGAAAAATGTCAGAGTGTTATCACTGCACAGAAATCTGTAACACTCACTCAGGATATTGAGAAACCTTCCTGCAGGAAGCAGACACATTATAGTCCAAAATGCAACCTTTTTTATTGACTAATTCCAATATGTAGCATAAAGCAACAATATCTTTTGTTTACAGGATTTTAACAATGCAAGACACTCATGGATGTTGGTGTTGTTTTTCACTTTGTCAATTAGTGGTTTAAATTATGATTGGGTTTATTTTTAACAAGACTCAGTATGATAAAAATAAATGGTAAAGGTTGGAGATTAAGAAATAATAATAAGACATTTTCTATATAATGCCCTTATCATCATAAGATCTCAAAGGGATGGAAAGAGCGAAAAGCAAAACAAGCAATTACAATGGGTTAAAAAGACAACAAAAGAGGTTAAGATAAACATTTAAAAAAGTGAACCAAAAATTTTGTTAAATAATGTCTTAAAGTAGCGTTATGTAACTTTTATAACATATATATACATATATATGTACTGTTGTAACAGTATAATAATATGAGACAGATAATCTGTGAAAGAAAATTAAAGAAATCTGCCAATCGTTTCCATGTGCGCAACATTTTTTCCCTCATGCTTTTCCCGGTCAGCAAAGCCTGTCATGAATGCTAGGCTAGTTAGCATAGCCACAGATTACGATGGATAAACGGTTTTTCTGATTCGTTTCTCAACCATTAGCACATTGAGCAGCGAGTACATGAGTTGATTGCCAGCACAATTAACAACTAATCAGAACCTCCTCATATCAAAATGTCACAACATGGTGACATTTTTTTGTAAGAAGTATGTGTATTTTTATAAAAGTTACGAATTGCAGCCTCATGACCCTTCTGAAATGTTATAAAAATTAAATCTATATCCTTTAAGAAAAGAAGTCAGAATGCTAGGTGTTTTGTTTACTTATAATTTACGATGGATGGATGGATAGATGGAAACCAGAGTCTGAATTCCTTTTAATGTCATTGTGCATGAATAAAGCACAACAAAATTTAAAAAATAGCAACTCTTGAAAGCAAGTCAGACAATTGAATAAAATAATAATAAAATGTCACAATAAATATAAACATAAGAAATATAGTAGAAATACAAAAACAACAAGGATGATAAGAATAAATAAATAAAGATAAGGTCATCAGATTATCAACAAATCTCTCCTTTAGTTGCTGTATGTGTCTTTTTAGTCTATCTAGCTCAGGCATTGCTTTGTCTTTTAGTTTTCCCAGATAAAGTATTTTTTGTGGAGCTTCACAGCGTTTACATAACATTCATGAGGTGATCTAGAGGACTATTGAGGATATATAGTGTAATGTGGTCCTGTTGTGGTGCTACAGTTTGGCACAGCTGGTCTCTTAAAACATTTTAAGACTCCCAATAAGAGTTCAGTGTTTTACTGTGATTAAATCCCCCGGGCCGTTTTGCAGTAAAATCCTCTCTCCTTTCTCTCAGCTCGTTCTCCCACCCACACTCTCACTCTTTCTCAAAGTCTCTTCCTTTCCACCTGCTCTTCCCCTCCAGTTCAAGGTTGTGTGTTTGTTGCACCAGTCTGGCTAAAACCTCATCTTTAGCTTTTGTCAAAAATAATTGTGAACATTTTTCATGTCAAATGGTAAGTCTGCTGAGCTGTATTTTAAGGATTTAATATTGTCTGATAGTACCATTTTCAAACTTGTCTGTCATAAACAAGCAGAAGCTTCTCTTATGGCTTAACTGTATCAAAAGTGTGAACTTGCAGCAACAGAAAAAAACGGATTTTTGTCAAATCTTAATTTTATTATTTAACACCTTACAGATATTTGCATAAAATTTGCACATTTCATATTCAGGCGTTGGAGTGATGAGCCCCTCATACTTGGGTGTGGCTCCATTTGCAGCTTTTTAAAGCAATTTCAGCACAACTTTTTATGAACTGATTCTGTGGGAGCTCTGATGAAGCCAGTTGCACATTGTCTAAAAAAACAAAAACAAACCATCATCCTCCTGCTACCTTTTGTCGTCTTCTTTGTTGTTTTTCCATTGCTATTTTATGAAATTCAACTATTTCAGTTAAAAGCCACCTCCAAATAGTGCAACAACGTTTTATCGAAAAGCGTGTATTTTTTTTAATTGGCTTGTTGCCATTAAGTAAATATATTTTTATAATTTCAATTTGCACAATTTTATTGTTACTTTAAATGCAGATAGTGTAGCTTATCACCATCTGCGTGAAAATGTGTATATGAATTGATGCATGAATTAAATTATTGTAGTAAAGCAGCATTCATTTTAGAGGGAAAGTTGAGAATAGCTGATGGAGGAAGTAGGCAGCATTATGTTGAGTGTGTTTTGCAGCAGGAGGGACTGGTGCAATATTACGTCTACGTTCTGCAGCAACAATTCAGCACATCAGCTAGAGAATTAAAGCCCAAACATAAATGTAAAAAGGCCCTTAGCATGCAGTCACATTAGAACAAAGATGTCATTGTTATGGAGTCAAAAGTATAATTGCATCAATTGTGATAATTTTAAAGGATTTTTATTTTTGTTCATTGTATCTTTACTATAGAGGGAGACGTTGCATATCATCTGTTACCTACACAAATGTCACAGTCACATTATGTACCATAAACTCTCTCAACCTGTTTTTTTTTCCATCGGTTTGATGATGACTGTTAACCAAGTGGCCTAATTGTTGAACAAGGTTGGGGCAGGAGAGCCATGACAGCCGCGGAGTGATTCATGTACGCTACACTGTTAACAGCAGCAATGTGTAGCTGGCAGGAAGGACGGTGTGGCTGCAAAGAATGATGTGGCCTTTGGCAGGAGAGCTGGCATCTGTCAATGCCTAGCAGGAAGGAGAAAAGCAGCTCAAAACATGGCCAGGTAATGCACTGCTTCCATTTCAGTCACGTTTACAAACCTTAAATTATAAAGTTATAATTATTTTATATAGAATAAAATATGTTTGCTATGATTGATCATGTCTACAGTGTGCACAAAGTAAGGTGGGTCATCAGATCCTGTCAGATCCTCTTTCATGCCCCATATTGAATTTTAGTGATAAACACGTATCTGCAGTGCTTGTTTTGTGAAATAATTTACAGATTGATCTAAGAGTTGCTTTGAACTTTATGAACACGTGATTTAACCTGGTTTAATTGTTGGTTCTATTGAATCTGATCAGTTTTATCTTGTTTTTTTTTTTTGTTTTTTTTTGCAATTTCCTGGCCGATTACGATTAGCAATTTTTAAAAAGTCTGACCTGCCAGGTCTGATTTGGCTAGTACCATTTTTTTTCTTTGTCTGAAATGTCACTAAATTTAACAAGAACGTTAGCAACAGCAGGGCAAGTATTGTTAACTACAAACATGCAGGTATAACTAGGAGGATCCGGTCTCTCAATAAAACCACTTTTTCGGGAGAGCAGAAGAGGACAGTCGTTGATTTTTAGACCTTTGTTCAGATCGATAAGATTGGCTTCAAATGTGAGTATCAGTGAACAAAAATTAAGGAAATTGGCACTGATAAATTGATGCATCACACTTACTACGTAACTCCATATTGAAGTTTATATTAAACAGCACCACAGCAAAATATGGGCTCGTTGCAAAGTGACAAAGAGACAGAGAAGGACGAATGGTCGGGTGCTTATAATAGAACGTCTATTCCCTTATGAGCCGACTCTGCCAAACGCAGGAGATGACGATGAAGTCGTCTGCAGCTGTATGACCACATTACCCTAGAAATGAAAAGTTGTAAAGGCTCTTCTGGTATCCAAAGTATGACTTGAGTTCAGGGGAAGCTCATTAACACTGCAAATCCCCTTGATCTTTTCCAATTAACTGTCCTGGCCAGGATGATGTGAGACATGCAATTAACAAAGGCCAGTGGCTGACTCACCCCTCATGTCCCCTCTCTGTTTCATTACCGGCAAGCCTTGGATATGAGTCAAATTCAACAGCTGACATACGTGCTTTAACAATCTAAGTGCTGTGAGTTTGATGTGCAGCAGGTCTCTCTGTTTCGGTAGTGTAATTACGGAGATGGCCTCGTGTAATGGGGAGAGCTGCTTCAAGGTCTGGCTCAGATGGCAAGGGGTAAATCACAAGATTTAATCATCAAATGAAGGGGCTGATCAGAGGAGAGTGGGACGCAACACTCGGTTGGTGTGCGGTTCCAACCTCGTACTCGTATATCATTAGTTTGCTTTATTTTATTTTAAATGATGCTGTTCCTACAGGATAATTAATGTGAAACACAGCTCAGATGAAGAGAAAAAATGATGTTTTTATTATACTGCTGAGGTAGTTAAAACCCTCAATCAATGGCTGGGTGGTGATTCAAATGCTACATGTCACGAAATTCATCCAACAATGAAAACATGGATAAAAATGCAAAAAAAGTGGAAAAAAAAAAATCTGTTTTCAAACAATAAAAATAACTAAAACCTGCTATCTATCGCTGTGGATTAATGTATTTTTTTTTATAATTGTGCGGTTCATGGTGGCAGCATGTTAGAGTAGCTCAATGTTATTAGCTCCTTGTCTTTTTTTGGACTTTTGTTCAATATTTGTTGCATATTTGGATGGTTGATCTCTTTGGTTTTGGATGCTGTGCAGATGAAAGTATTTTTACTCATATTTTCTGTTCTGTTCTGATGTTCTGTTCACATCAGAACAGCAGTTCTGATGTGTAACCATGGCAACAACGGATTGCTTTAACAACTAAGTAGAATATCAAAAGTTAAAATAATACGAAGATAACTGTCTTCAGTCAGAGGCCTCTTCAGATTTGCTGCAAGACTAACTGCTACAGGAGATCCTCCCTGCCCACAGCATTTCCATCTACAACAACTGCTGGAAGGTACTTGGATGATATGAGTTACAACATTTAATTTCCCTTTGGGATAAGTAATGTAGTTTTGAATTTGAATTGAATTGTGCAGTATGTTTTTTTTTATTTTACCACAATATTTGTTCAGACTAAAAGTCATTTCAGACCCTAATTGATTGAACAGAGATTCTGTGGAGGGAGCTAAGATGAGGGTGATGACATCCAGCCTCATCCCCAAACAAATTGTCAAATGTCTGCAAACAGCAGTTAAGAAACTATAAGAAAGAGTTTATTGGAATGATCTGTAAAGATTTTGCCACTGATCAGTGAGAAGGTATTATTTTTTAAGAAATGCAAATAGATAAATTATCTAATGATATATGTGATATGTATTTCCTTAAATTTTCTATAAAATCAATAAGATAATCAATCTCAAGGTTGTCAGAAGTTATCATTAGAACTCTGTTTTAAAGAATATGTTTAAATACCTGGATAATGGAGTCTCTAAACCTTTATTTTCCTTCCTTCAACACTTCCTTCTTCTCGCCCAGTGCATCAGCCGTACTTTCTTTCTCTGCATGTGTGGGCTGCTGGAGCTCAGTTGTAGGAATGAAAATTGAATTTAACCTTCTTGCTACAGTTTGGATTGCTTGACTGTTCAGCTCAAATTTTTGCCGATGCAGTATCGCTGCACTTTTAGTGAGTATGAAACAACATTCATAATATTCATCGAAACATTAGATTGTGGTTAGCTTCACCAATTGTGAGGGAACTAAACTTTTGATTCTCTTGAAAATCTTATCCACTCTCCACCTCACGTCTGCATGTCCTCTTTAACTGTGAGCTTTTGTTTGTTTCACCCATATTTTCAGCCAGGTGAAATTGGATGCTGCTGTTTATAATATAAGCAAACATGCGCTAAACCAAGCCTGCACTCTTCTTCACCTATCTTGTGCACTCCCTGCTGCTTTGGATGGTTGACGATGGCTAGGCAAAGGGAACCTATTTTGCAAATCCACATTTTTGACTTTTTTATATTTCCATTTGGGTCTCTGCTGCTTTTAAAAACAACCCGAGCATTTAAAAAAACCACCCAGCCAGTTTTTGGCAATAAGTTAATAGTTTTTGGTGTCTGGAAAATAACCCATTTCAAAACCCTCCTGATCATTGAGCACAATCAATGAGCACAAGCCAAGCACAGCTCCAGCACATTTCATCCGCTGGTTTTATCGCTGTATGTGCTGTACAATGCCTGCTGCAGAAGGTTGTTGTTGACTAACCATCCAGAAGCCACATGCTGCATTCTTGCTGATTGTGCAGGAGGCTCCACTTCTGCTTTTCAATGTTGTACAGTTGTGGATCTATTTGCAGACATTTTCATGTACAAATGTGAGTTGGGAGGGTGTGCAGTCAGGGTTGGCATTTATTGTGTTTATTAATGCTCAAATGCAGTTTGCTATTGGTGCTTTAAAGGCCTTATTGTGGTTCACTATTCTTTGTGATTTTATATTTTTTCGCTAAGTTATTTTCCCCCCTTGATCTGTAACTTCTTAATAATTACTAACTGGATTAAAACACTTAAATATGACCAAAAGTAATCTTAAGCATACTGAACTCAATTGAAACATTTTTCAGGGCACATGCTTGTGGATCATCTTTCAGCTGAAATAGGAGAATCATCTCATCAGAGTCTGTTTAGATCAAAATGGTAACCTCAGCCAGAAGGATATATTGAAGCAATATATCAAAGGTCTATGCCCGAGGTTATGCCAATGCTGTTGATGCATTAACTCCCAAGTCTCAACTCTGCTGGGAAGAACAGCCTGTACCCAGGTTTGGATGTAAAAGTAATAAAATAAAGTAAAATAAAATCCATAAAGTGTACTAAGCTAAGCATAGTGGTGTCATAAAATGCAGTAGTAGTTGGAGGTAAAAATGTAAAATCCTTGAATACAAGCACAGTAATCCATAAATTCTTTATAGAAATTGGTAAAATATGATTATATTGTGTTATTTAGCTTATTAAAATAAAAACAGATGAAGGTATAAGTCCAGCACCGGACATTACAGATATGAAATAAACACAAACAGCTTATCTTCAAAATGCAAGAGCTCATTAGTAAAAAGATGTCAACCTCACAGTTAAATATTTTAATTAATAAATTCACTAAGCCAGTCACAATCAACTAAATTGCTAATTAAAAGATGAAAGGATGATAAAAATGAATAAACTACCATCTGGTAAAATAGTAAACAATGTGACAATAACAGAACCAGTAAAATGATGCAATGAAGTTAAAGTTCAGTATAAACTGGTTTATTTAAATAATTATATTGGTTTTGCATGGGAATTTCCTTGTTTATTTGGAGTCTTTCAAAATCAGGAAAATAGAATTAGACAAGCATAAAAAACGCAAAAAAAGAGAGAAGAAACTGACATTTTAAACTGGAAACACTTTAGCACAACTTGTTTTTTGTTCTTTTGGAATTGGACCTTCTTCTGGAATCTAACACAAAAATGATTCTTGTATGGTATTGTATTGCTAAAATCAAATTTGTTTCTCATTCATGTGGACCCAGTATTGTGTATCATTTTTGTCTTGTGAGATGACAAGACAAAAATGTCACCTCAGAAATGTTGCTCAGAAATTGCAATTCTATGACAGATTCTGCACCATTAGAAGGTCAGAAATCTGAATGCAATCACTTTGGTCATTCTTAAAGCAGGAAAGAGAAGTTCAGCTCTTGTTAACCTCACTGCCACTCATTAACATTCCAGCATGCATATGCATATGCGTTGCTATACTGGACTAACTGATGCAGCACCAATTACACACTTGTTAAGGATTAAGGGACACTATATTTAGGAGCTACAGAGATAAGGAGTTATTTTATATCAGGCTGAACAAATTCTAATTAAAGTCACTCAAGTAAGCTTCTGTTGTAATGACTGCATGATAACTGGCAGCAAAGTGCTCAAATTAGTGAACATCTAGATAAACCAAAGACACTTAACCCCAGTTTTGCTGCTGCCTGTTAATAGAAAAAAATATGTATAATTTCTATATCATATGAGACGGTTACTTTGCAATTTGCTGGGTTTCTCTAAGAAAATATTGAACTCACATTATCTAACTTAGCTTAGATATTGGGTCATGTCTGTGAGATGTGTTTAAAATGAGCTGAGCTGTTGCCATGACAACGGCGAGAGACATGGACAGCAAGCTTCCACTTCCTGAAATAGCCTGCAAAATTGTTTAAACAGATAACTGGGAATCTGGCTGCAGGCCAGGAGCTTGCCCCAATGCCTCATGGGATGTTAATGGCAGTCCGAGCAGAGGCAAGTCTGCAGAGGGAGGGGGGGATAAATCCTAGATTCAGTGTGGCACATCTCCTTTAATCACTGCTTTAAAATCAGTTGTGCCTGTGCTAATTGGCCTCATTTCAATCTGAGGATGTCTCGATTTGCTGCTGAATTAGCAACAAGGAGCTGCATTGAGTTGTAGTGCAGGAATACATGGAGAAATAAAACCCAGACGGTTCATCTCTCTGCAAAGTTGCACAATATGTGTGTTAATGGGTTAATAAAAGCCTTTGAGAGAGGTGAACACGTCCTTTTCAGACTCTGTATCCTGCTGAGTGGGGCTGGTGGTGGGTAAATATTCGTCTTTGCTAGAAGTCTCCATGTATGTTTTCCTAGTGGGCCTAAAGGCCCCTTGATGAAAGCCATTCGTCACTGCAGCAGGATGACCTGTCTGCACCTCGTACCTCCAACCTGACCACTAGACTGTGAAGGGGAAGTCTCTGCATGCACACCTCCACTCCACCAAATGATGATTTAATACCTTTAATCTACACTGTCCGGAGGGCTTATCAAAAGGTTAGCTCAAGAGCTTTGAGACAGGTCTTGCCTGGACGCTGCCTCACGGACAAGCATCTTCAACTTTCAAAAGCTGAGATTGTTGGAAAGAAGTACATTTTTTTCTGTGGCTTCATTAGAGCTGATTTATTATGCTTCCAGGAGCAGATTAGGTTAGATCTATGGGCTATACAAAATACGTTTACTAATTTTTTCTGCATAAAATCTTAGTTGATGAGATTTTAGTCTGAGCTGTTTTAGGGGCACTTGTCACTTTAAATCGAAATAAGCTGCTGTTGGCCACAATCCTTAACTCAACCTTTATATTCACACATGAAAATGGCTGAAAACAGATGTGCAATTATACAATTGTACATCTCTGAAAAGCATTTGTTCAGCCTCCTGCATAACCAGCAAAAATGAACCAAGTGGTTTTCTGGATGCTAAGTCAAAATACACATTTTTCTTTTCCAGTAGCAATTGTACAGCACATACCTCCATAAAACCAGCTGAACAAACGTGTTGGAGCTCTGGTGGGGTTGCTAGGTAACAGGCTGTGCTTAGTTGGGGTTGCTAAGTAATGGTGCAGTGCCTGCTGATATGATAGGTTTCAAAATGTGTTTTGACACCAAAACACATACATTTATTGCTATAAAATGGCTAGCTGTTTTTTCAGCACCTTGGCAATAGAAACCCAAATGGAAGTACAAAAACGTGCAAATGTGAATTTTGCATAAAACATAGACTTTTAATTTCCAAACACTGAGGTCTTTTGAAAAAGAAAAATATAAAGACCTTTGCCCACATTAAGACCTGTGTATATATATTTTTAGTCAATGGATCAAAACAGGTGAACAGAATCTGCAGCAGCAAGTTGCAGGTTCTTCTGGTAAATATTATTTTTTACTGTCTGACATCCATCCAGAGCTGCTGAAATCTTACTGGTCATAAACCAAATTGGCAATACACCTGCACTGCGTTAAAAAAACAGGTCAAACCAAACAAACAAATCTGAACAAAGACACATTAATAAGATTGTTAATCTAATTTACAATCTAATCTACATGAATAAATGGTCTGCAAAAGAAAACATTTAATACAGGGCGACTCAAAAGGTTAGGTAAAAGGAAACGATACAAAAAAAGAAAGCCCTTCATTGGGTAGAACCCAGTGATGCAATCAGTGACATCACACACACATTTAAGCAGGAAATGCTGGGCAGCCTGTCCTATGGACTGGCTAAGGAACAACCAATGGTGAGTAAAAATAAAAAAGCAATTAATTTACCAGAAATGAGACAAAAGAAACATTCATGTTCATCTAATGGTTTAGAAGTGTTAGCTTTAACTAAAACATGTACATAGATGTAGACTGCAAAATAATGCTACTACTAACAAACCCGGGATGATGAGTGAAGCAAAGTTACAACAGCAAAAGCATCATGACCAACTATAGAAATGTTACATACATCAGAAATATTTTTAAGGGACAATCGGTAAACGAAAACCGAACCACTTCGATGCACTGGTTATTTCCATTTTTTGCACTTCTTCAGAAGTATTATTAACACTGGAGTTGTGTGCATTATTTTCTGCCTGTGTTTGAAAGCAATACACTTTTTTTTAGTTTCATTAAGATCAATTAAATTTTCTGTGCTACATTGTAATTTGGCAGATTTGGTGGATTTGCTGTTGCCTCCTGAGGGAAAAGACAAGGGGCTGATGTGAAGCTGAGTGAGATTAATGCGTGGTAAATGGAACATGTGCTGCCATGACACAGTAGATGAGGAATGATGCCTGTATGAGCAACACACATTGGCAGTTTGTAAACAACACCGCAGAGCAGAGGACAAAGCAAGCGTTCAGTGTGAAATTACAACAAATCTAGTCAGTTTTTTTAATGTAATTTGCTGTAAAAATGTTTTATCACAGAAGTCCAACAACAAAGGTTTGATTGAACATGATAACAGTTTATTAAAATGCTTTGTTGGCCAGCAGTGCGTCAAAAATAAACTCCTTTTGTAGTTTTTATCTGTTGTGGGTCATCAGGATCAATTTATAGCTATCATCATTATAACTTGGAGTAATGTCATTGGAGGGCATATGGAACAGTAAATCCTGTTCCCAGGTTCCTTGTTACAGTAAATGTTCCTCCCACACAAGTAATCAAAGATAATTCATGTGGCAAAATGCTCCTGTAAACTGAAAAGTGAGTGAGGATGCACAAACCAAACGAGGGGAGGATAAGTTTATTTAACAAATGCTGGAAAAATTGTGATTAAAATCTTAAAGTTGCCTACAGATCTTTGTATTGGAGTATAAGTTCAGAAAAGGTTGTTCAGGAGTGTGAATGAGTGAATCTGTCTGCTGTGAAGATACTTTGAGTGGTCGTTGGAATTGTGCTGTATGTGCTCAGTTCATTTACCACGTAATATAAATTAGTAGAGGGAGAAGTTTTCACTAGAATACAAAGGTCATCAAGTCTCGATATTCTATGCCGATGGATAGACACTGGTATTTAACTGCCTGGACTTCAGACAGGCTTGTGTGCTGTAGAAAACTGACCAGGTCATTGCAGTAGAGCTGGGCATTTATAATTGTTATTTATCATCACCATCGTGAATATGTTTATATCTAATTTGGATTTATGGTGTTTTCACACCTGATAGTCTGGCAGACTCGGTTTGATCGAGGAAAATTGCCAACATTTGTTTGTAAAACCTGTTCACCTCCTCTCCTGTGGTGGCGCTGCATCCAGAACAGCCAAATGAAATGACAGGAGAACCTCTGAAGAAAACATGAGCACTACTCCCTTCATCATGAAGTGTGAACAAAGAAGGAGTAGCTTCAGATTTTAGTGGTTGTAGGATTTCTTTTTGGACTTTGGTAACTGGCCTCGAGCCATTTCTCCACTAGTCCTCCACTCCTGCACTTGTTTTGGTTATATTTACCAAGAACGCTCTGTGCTATAATCCACTTCCTGCTTTTGGAGGAGTCTCTGGCATTCACATTATGCACTTGAACCACACCAGAGTTCACTTTAACCCAGACTGAGGTATTTAGGCGCAACAGAGTTCTCCAAACGAACCAGACTTTCTAGGCCAAAAAATTAAAGTTTGATTACTAAACAAGGCTGGGGACAATTTACTCTTAGAAGGACTATTCTACATGGTTGTGTTATTTTAAGTATCAGACCCTAAAGTTACCAAAAAGCAACTTAAAGAAGCTGTAAAAGTGAGGATACATTCTTTTTTATCCTCACTTTTATTGTTACAATAAATGCCACAAAGTATTGTTATAAACCTTTCCTGTCTACAACTGCATTCTGGCTGGTTTCATTCAGTGAAAGCATTGAAAGAAACTTGCTTTTCATTCATTCATTGCTTTTCATGTTCTAGAATTGGCAGCATGTTGATGTTGCTCAGTTACATTAACTCTGATTTGCTCTTTTTGTAGACTTTTTTCCCTTGACAATTCCCTCTGGTTTGGATGCTGTGCAGCTGGAAGGGCTTGTACTCCTACTTTTTTCCTCTCTGACAGTTGTTTTATAATGTCCAACTGTGGCACTGCCTGTGTTTTTACAACTGGGAGCAGCTGGTTAGTATCACTAAAGCTCAAATAATACCTAAACTATGACCCTGGATCTCACAGGACCAAAGAAAGGAGAGTGGAGAAATTTCAAACCGTTTCTTCCATCATAATAGTCAAGGATCACATCCCTGACCCCAAACTGAACATCCTTTTCCTTCCACTTAGCACACTAAAAACAGATAATAAAGCTCCAAGATAAAACATCTGAGTTAATTTGATACATGCAATCAAATTACGTTTATGAAACTTACTCTATTTACACTTAAGCAACATATTATATTAAACAAATGTATATCGACAATGTTACTGTGAAAGTAGCTCAATACATATTTGGATGAAGGGGTTCATATTTTAAAAACTCCATGTAGACAAAAGAAAGAGTGAGGTTAAAAAAATCAAGAATAACTCAAAATGTTGACTTTTTACTCCTTTCTCTTAATCCAGGCCTTATAAATAAGTGAAATTCCCTGGAGATGCAGCACATCTGCAGATGTTCATAAAGACAGAGATAATGAGCCTGCAAATGAATCAGAGCAATAATAAACAAAGAGAAAGTTTGTTAGTTAAATGTGATTCTTTTCAGGCAGTTGAAGAGCATGCACATATTTTAGAGCAGCCTGACTAAGGGGCATCAATTCAAACAGAAGGTGTTGTCTGGCACCTCAGGTCATTCCCACAGACTTCTGGTTTTGATAGCATGAGCTATAAGAACAACGTTGCCAGTTTGTAATTAGTGTGAGCCTGCTATTGAGCTAACATGAACTGTTCGGGGGCGATAAAGTTATTTTGACATAGAAATACCGTCACAGACAGAAAAGAGCTCAGGGAATGAAATTCAATTTACCTCATGAATAAGATTTCTGCCTGTGAAAGGAGAGCAATGGACAGAACGGGTTTTGTGCCTGCCTCTGTGCCTCTTCCACATTCCCTTACAGGAGACAGAACCTGTGTTCGCAGCCTGAAGTTTCTGTAAACTCGAGCTCTTCCCCACAGGCAGAAGTGAGTCTGTGAAGAAAATGATCATCAAAGCCAGACAAATTTACACCTCAGCCAATAAGTCCTGCAATTTCTAACAGACCCAGTTTTTCTCTACAGCAACGCCAGGAAAACAGCCAAGTTTGCCACTTTCCAGATGGAGGCTCGGCTTTTGAATAATGACTCGCTCTAAAGGTTGCGTTAGAATGTTTGTGCTACAGTGTTTACAAAAATGCTGATCTCCACACAAGTAAGTTACTAAACACTGATGCATATTCTAAATTTAGTAATCGGCCTCCTGCATCCGCCTCAACTGTGCTTAACCTTTATTGGATTGTGGATTTATTAATACAAGCAATTATTTTTCAGATTTCAGACTATAAAGATGCTGAATTCCCAAACTATTTGTGTTTGCACAGATTTTTGTCTATATTGACAGTTTTTAAGCTTGTTTATATGGCTCTGTGACAAGCTCTTTTTTTCTGCATTTTTATCAAGGCATTCCTTCTTTTCCAGTCACTGCTCAAATATGCAATGCACACACACTCACGCATTCCCCCCCCCCCACACACACAAATGCACACAGAGCACAACTTTCTATGTAGCAGCTTCTTCCTCAAATAGAAAATGTGCACTAAAACATGACAGCACTGTCGGCTAGTCTCCGAGAGCAGCCCCGCTCTCTCTGGCCTAGATTCTTTCAAATCCGCTCTGGAAGTGCCTGCGTCCTCAGCTGCTCTGCCAGCCGCCAGAGAGTGAGTGAGCAAGCCATCTGGCTGCAAAGCACATCAAATCCCAATCTGTGTTAATTTGAGTGTTATGGGCCATTGTTTATTTTTTATTTTTTTGGCAGGAGGGGGTGGGGGGGAAGAAGAAAAAGCGGGAAAACATTGCACCCAGAGTTGTTATGCCTGTTTCATGGAATTTTCTGTTTTTCCAATAGTTTTTTGGAGAGGTGCAGGATGCCAGGCACCCTGCAGGTCACTGCAAATTACATGAAAATGAAGATTTCATGAAGCCACGAGACCACAAAATCTGTGTTCCAACTGCAATAATTTTAATAAATACATGCACTGATTTTATGAATTAAATAAACATTAAGTAAAGGTTTTTCATGTTGAAATTGTTACACTGCTTTGCAAACATATTCATACTCATAAAACGTTTTCTTTTTACATAACCACAGATTATCATGTCTTGTTGGGAAAAATAGCTGTGTTGAAGCTGTGCTTCAATTATAAATGTACGGAGCCCCTAACGGGACATAGAGAAAAAAAAAAGAAATCCCGACTTATTTTCTCAAGATCCCGACTTTTTTTTTTCTTTTCGCGGGATCTCGAGAAAGTACGGAGCCCCTAAGGGGACATGGAAAAAAAAAAGGAACGAAATCCTGACTTACTTTCTCGAGATCCCGAGAAACTAAGTCGAGATCTCGAGATCCCGACTCATTATCTCGAGATCCCGACTTTTTATCTGGAGATCCCGACTTATTATCTCGAGATCCCGACTTTTTATCTGGAGATCCCGACTTAGTTTCTCGAGATCCCGCGGAAAAAAAAAAAAAAGTCTGTGCACAAATGTGCACAAAGTTTGTGCACATTTATATGGAGGCCCTAAGGTACGGAGCCCCTAAGGGGACATGGAGAGAAAAAAAAAGGAACGAAATCCCGACTTATTATCTCGAGATCCCGACTTTTTTTTTTTTTTTCGCGGGTTCTTGAGAAACTAAGTCGGGATCTCGAGATAAAAAGTCGGGATCTCGAGATAATAAGTCGGGATCTCGAGATCTCGACTTAGTTTCTCGGGATCTCGAGAAAGTAAGTCGGGATTTCGTTCCTTTTTTTTTTTTTCTCCATGTCCCCTTAGGGGCTCCGTACCTTAGGGCCTCCATATAAATGTGCACAAACTTTGTCAATATTCTTGCTAATGCTGAAAACACTCAATTTAGCTATTTTTGTTCAATTCAGTTCAAATCAAATGTGAATACGTTTGTTAATGCAATAACATGCTGCGTCTTCATCCTCCTGCCACTTCCTGTCGTCATCTTTGTCTTTTGCACCAATAATAACATCCAGCTGTTGATAAGCACCACTGTTTCCATTAACGTTTTGTGAAATACAATAATTTTGATACAGTAAAAATCATTCTAACTCAAAAACTATTTTATTAAAGATAGGAAGCATTCTTTTCATTAATCCCATATGTTTGTATTAACAAATAAAAGCAGAAAATCTTAATAATTAAAAGAAAAAATGACTTTAATCTATCAGTCTGTGTAACTAATCTAAGCAAAAACATTTAGTGAATTGAGTTACTGAAATAAATTAACTTTTCAATAATATGCTAATTTGTTGAATACAACTGAATACGCTCTGTATCCAATCTGACTGTTTTGCTGAGGAATTAATAAAATTTGTTGATTCCAAACTAAAACATTTGGAAAGTATTGAGTAGGAGGAGACTAAATATAAATACAAACCAAATATTTTGAATTTTTTCTGTAAAAAAAAATCTAAAACATGTAGTTTTGATGTCATATTGATGAACTTTATGCTGGCCTGTAACATAAAATAACATTAGAAATACATTATTGATTAAGGCTATGATGTAAAAGAATGGAGAAAAAGTTCAAGGTGTATGAACACTTTTGCATTTCCATAAATCAGAGTCCATTAGACCATATTTTAAAATTTTTTTATGAATTCATCCCTTTTACTCAAAAGCTGTAACATATACATGCACACACATACATATAAAAATATATGTCTTTTCTTCTCCCTTTTCATTCCTCATTTACTCTCACTCCCAATCACACACACATGCCACCCACCCTTACACATGGTGTGTTATGCAATGGGTGATGCCTAATTACCACTGACATCGCGGGGACTGTTCACTGCGAAATTAATCATGACACAGGCGTCAGCTTTTGATTTTTTTTTTTTTTTTTTTGTCAAACGCTCTGAGCTCCTACCAGCTGATGTAATTAATAAGCCAAATGCACACAAATTCTGATTAGACGCTAACACTGATGTCTCAATAAATGCCAAAGACTTGAATATCATTTCCAGGTGCAGACAGGGAGAGAACAAGCACAGAAAAACAAAAAAGAGAAAATAAATGTAATATTTTGACTATTTTTGTCGATGTTAAATTCCTCGGTGTTGTTGCTGGTTAGACAAAGGTAAAGGAGTTCATCTGCACTGAGGATGCATCAGTGTATGTATATGTTTACACCGATTTTAAACAGTTGAGTACACTGTAAGCCTACAGAGGCCTACAGAGCTATTTATAATTACAGCATTGTACTGGAAAGCACTTACAGTACATCCAGCCATGCATAATACAAAGAGCTGCTTTCCAGTTAGCAGGAAGCCTCGTTGTTACTTTATTATTACAAATAGATGAAGTGAGACACCAGAAACACAACCCACCCAGAGCTGGCATGATTAATGTGACATGCAGCTCATCGGTGCCCAAACCTCCACCAGGGCTAGTTGCTCATTTCTGCTGGTCTCTGTCTCTTCAGTGGCAGATCATTTCAATCCAAGTAGGCCAAACTGCAGGCTAATTGATTTGATGTCTTACTTTTTGTTTATGTCAATTAAAACCCAATTTTTTTTCATTTCACATGCAGGTTTACTCATATTTTTATTGATAAGTCCAAAGTTTTTTCCTTTATCTGATATTTTCAGCATTTTAACTTTTGCACACTAATTTAAGCTGCTATGCTGAACCAAAACATCCAAGGCCCAAGCACAGAGAAAACAAAAACAAGTTATTTTTATTTCTTTAATGTTTTTTACATTAAAGAATTTTTGCTCAAATATATTCTTATTTTTTGTAACATTGCTGCAACCTTCAGTGGATTTTCTGAGGGATTTGTGTGTAATAGGTTGAGGCAAATTACAACTCAATTCTTAAATAGGAGAAACAATTTTTTTCTTTTACGAATAAAAATATAAAAAGTCCCATGTTCCAAACCTTTGTTGAATTTCTTTTTGTATCAATTAAATCTGCAACTCTTTTGGCATGTGTCTAAAGCAGCTTTGCACATTCAGACACTGATATTCTGATATTCTCTTTACATGAGCAAAATACTTCATTTACAGCCATATTGGATGTGAAGGATCTTTAAATATCAGTTTTTATATCTTAACAGAGATTCTCCTCTGGATTTAGGTGTAAATGTGTTTTTGTCTAAACCAGAGGTCTGCAGCTGTGACTCTGAATAACTTTGGCCGAAATGTTTGAGCAATGTCTTCAGCTGAAAAAGTCATTTAAAACCTGAGTGATCAGAGCAAAACCAGGAACAAGTCTGGGGCTTTTTGAGTTATTTGCAGATTCTGAAAAGTGTGGAGTGAAAAAGAGGATCTGGCTATTTTAGTGTTGAGAAAACACGCCTCAGAAGAATTGTCCCCCTACCTGATTAACTATCTGGAGGGATTAATGGAGGGTTTATCTAGTAAGAAATATATCTTCTAGACATTTTCAGCTTCTGTAAATTTTTCCAATCAGACTGTGAGTTTCTGTCTGGTGAGCCTTTCCATGGAGTCTTCTGTGAACCATGAACTTTAGTGGGCTGAGGAAGAGATAAAGAGACTATGACCTGATTTATTTGACACCACATGCATTATTTTTCTTGAAAAGCATAGACACTTTTTTTAAATTCACTTTAGCAAAACCTGTATGTAACACCATCATGCTCTTCTGTGCAGTGGCTTCCCAGCTAGCTCTGAACTTGTAGAGAAAGTTCCTTGAGTGTCGCCATGAATGTTCAGTGAATATTTACAAATAACTGCATAAGAGAGTTAAAGGCTATCAAGGCAAACGTATTAATAAAAACACATCCACTGTGACAATACCAAAACACTAGTCTATAGAGCAATTTGGGCTTTTGCTTTTAAGCTTAAAACAGAGGAAGAGGAGAGAAATGATGGAATCAGAAATATTAATTTATAATTCACTTGACAGCTCTCTGATGTAAAGTCAGGCTTTAGTTTGTACACCACATTCCTTCTTGTATTTGTGACCACATGTAATGTTTTTGTGTTATTGGAATTTTACAAACAAACCATTAAAAATACAATCTGAAAGACTTACACATAAAATGTCCGATTGTGTTTAAAGTGATCAGAGAAAAACATACTGCAAAGTAATTTCTTCATTAATTCATAAAAAAAACTTTCATCCTGCTTGTGGAAGTTGTAAATTATCTAGCTTTGCTTTGCTTTCCTGTTATTACATTTGGTAACAATTACAGAAAACGCTATAAATTAAAAACTTTAACTTTACTTAAAACTAACATGCATGAATAAGAAAATCCATTGAAAACATTCATGTGAGGAAGTCCATCATCAAAAATAATCACATCCATTTTCCTTTACACCTCTATATTGCCCAGGGCTCTTTTTCACAAGCAGCTTCCCTACACTGTCAAAACATATGAGTTTCCATGGCAACACTCCTTAAACTTCAATAGAATATTTTCCATGTCTGACCTTCATTGGCAGTCTTTTCATCCACCTGCGGGATTTTTCAGTTACACATCAGCCTTCACGTCCAACAAACCCAATAAAAACAAGATTTCCTTTTGAACCAAAACATCTCTACTAAAAAACTGTTTAATGTGGCCTCCAAACAGTCAAACAAATCAAACTTGTAATGTCTGTCAAACTTTGGAATGAGGCATGAATATTAGTGAAAACACATGGAAAGCAGGAGTCTGGGTCTGCAGGTGGCTCTTAATAACTTTGGCAAAAAGTAATAAAGAACTAACTAATGTATTTAAAGAAAAATATGGTAGCAAATGCAGGTTTGCCACAAAAGACTCCAACACCACCAGAAATACTTTTTATATCTCTTTTTCTAATCTATATGATTTTTCAGTATCAGCTTTATTAGCCAAAAGCTCACAGTGTACAGACAAAAGTTATAAATATATGCATTTAGAGGAAATAAATTACTTCTTATAGCTTTTTATACAATTATCAATTGAAGAAAAAGTATCCACCCTCTTTATTGTATCTTTCTTTGTTGTAAAACCTAAATATAGAAATAAAACTATTTTTTACACATTGAATTCCCACAATGAGAATACATGGCATAAATGGAGATACAATCTATTGGAGGTTGTAAGTGGTTTTCTACAATAACACTCAAAGCCAAACCTGAAATTGGATGATTTAGATGAAATATATTTATTTTAGAATGGTCCAGTCAAAGTTATGATCTAAATTAAATTCAAAATCTGAGCTTTTGAAAGTTGATCCTCAGAAACTCCTTATCCAATCAGAGATTGAGCTACTTTGCAAACAAATTTTTCTCTGGATATCCAAAGCTGGTAGAGACAAAACAGACTTTCAAGTTTAAATATTGTTCTTCAGTATACTGAATACGAATTGTCTCTATAGGTGTTTATTCATAAAAAAAAACTTTGAAAAAATAGTTATTTTGTCCACTTCAGAATTATGCCCCAGTTTTTGTTGATCCAAAACAAAAATCAGAATCTAATTCATTAAGGTTTGTAGTTGAATCGTGACAAAGTTGGAAAAAGTCATGAAATCAGAATAAGCAAAGCAATGATTACGTTTTTTTATTTTTATTTAAATTTAAACTGTAAAAGATTCCTGAATACGAATCTGCAGACAACATATTTCAGCCTCCTGCTGTTTCCACTGTGGGTTAATGTGGTAAAATGGGTCATTAACAAGCGTAATGTTGTGTATTGATGACAGAGAAGCAGCCTGGTGTGGTTTTGGTTCAGCTGTGGGGAAGAGAGCTGAGCCCAAGGTTCAGGGAACTGTGCCAGGTGAGTCTGATTAATGCGTCTCTGGGGGGTTTAATAAATCAGCTTAAACCCTCAACAGCCATAATACAATCAAACTACAACCAGCTGATACCAAATACAAACAATTACAATCCTTTTGTACAACTTTATATTTTTTTGCAGCTGAAAATGGCTACTTGTATTTATTGTATTAAAGCAAATATACCTTGTTTTTTTCTAGTAGGCCTTTCTTGTTTTGGATCATATAGTATCACAAAACGTATTAGTATGTACAAGATGCAAGAGGGATAAGGTACAGGCAGAATTTAGTAGGGATTTTCTTTTAAATTTGGTCAAAATGCAGAGTTTCATTTGCATTGTTAGAAATATTTTTCTTTGAATTTTGCCTAATTCCTCTGAGCAGAACTGCCACAACTAGGTTAAATTTGTAGATGTCATGATCACACACATTTTTTTAATTTCCGGGCACAAACCTTTTGCATAGGACCTCAAGCATGGCTTAGGCAAAACTTATCCATTTGTGCCAGTAACTTCCTGATGTCTTGAGATTTTGCTTCAATATTTTACACCATGTTCTTTCCTCATATTTTGAGAAATGCACCAGTCCCTCCTGCAGCAAAACAGCCCCATACCATGATGCTGCCTCCCCTGTACTTCAGAGTTAAGATTTTGTTTCACTTTCTTCAAATGCAACAAGTAAAACAATGATCATTATTTCCAAACACTTCAGTTTCACTGCCATCAGACAATCAAACATTCCACCCTGAGTTTGTTTTCAAATTTTAATCTGGATTTTTATGTTGCTTTTGGAATAACGACTTCTCCCACTTGTTGGAATCAAACATTTTAATGTCACTCTCTAGCTAGATTAAACCAGCATCTTCACCAGGTGTTTTCTTATCATTCGGCTGTGGATATGAACATACAGTTAAGACATTTCTCCTCCACCGTGCTCCTCCAGACTAGCAGCAGCAATCAGAAAACTCCTGGTGGCACTGCGAGTATATACTGAGCTTATCATGCAGACTGCAATGCTGTGTTTCAAAGGCAACACGGAGTAGCACTATTGTGATGACGTGCAGAAAGGGGAGTGTCGGAAACGGTAGAATCTTCTTAAACAAAAATTGTTAAATTAAATGGCTAAAATACACAACATTAATTATGATAACAGTTTGAAAACATATACAAAATTACACATGGAACCCTATATATAATTAAATGTGTCTAAAATATATGCTGAAATACAATACTTGTAAAGAAAACACAGATTTGTTAAAGAAAGGCCACAGAAAAAACAGGGCAGAGCTGACAGTTTCTGGTTGCTATGGTAACCATCAACTGTTAAGAGCAGCGTAACAATATTTATGTACCAATAAATGTCAGGAGAAAAATACTTTTTGACTAAACAAAAATGACTGAAGAATAAATGAACCAATTTTGACAAACTTTACATTTACAATATTGTCAAAATAAAACCTTGTTACGTAATGCAGCATTTCCATGACAACCGAAGGCAATATGGTTACTTGACGGTGCCATACAATCACACTATGTGGCTGGAAACGATGTAACAGGTGATCAAAAATAAAAAATGTCTCAAGTTTGGTATTTAGTTGGGTAAATCGTCTCATCTAGCTGAATTGAAAGGAAGATAAAAATCCTACATCTGAACAAATTTCTCTGCTGTAACAGAACAAGGCATGGGCACTAAATCAATAGCATGTCTGCCCGCAAACGCAGGACGAGGAACGCATGACTTGAGTGAGCCGTGATCGTCAGAAGACCAGTGGGAGTGGGATTAAGAAACAGCAGAACTATGTAAAGTCACTTCATTTCTTTAGATGTGAAAAACTGTTTAAAAAAGTAAATTACAGGGGAAAAAACCAGAGCAAGCGACTGAAGGAGGTTACTGGTGACAACCGTCTTCGCTGATTGAATTTACCTCTGTAATTACCACGAAGGATGGGGACTGGATCCTCTGCTGGGCTGACAAGTGCTTTGCTTCAGCGTTAACACGCTCCAATTCACCTGTCCCCATGAGGCACACCATGCATTTCTGTGGTAGGCTGTTGGCCTTTTCAGCTTCTGGAGCTGTCAGCCATGTGTCTATACTGGAGTGGAAGCCTGCTTCTTATCATAGCAATCACTCATCTGAAAGGACCCCTCTTCCTCTCCAAGGAAAGCTGTAATAAACTGTTGAGTGTTTGAAAGCTGGTTTTCTAAAATGGCTGTGCTTTTAAAAGCTTGGAGAGATTCAAGGGAGCTGCGTAATAATAAATCAGCAAACCATTGGTGATTTTATTTATTCTGTTGATCTACAGTCATTGAATAAATAAAAGAATGGCAGATATCAAAGTTTTCTCTTAGCACAATCGTGTGCGACTCACAAGAGGGAACTATTTTATTGAAAAGCACTTTGAAATAATAACTAACAAATTTATTCTGTTTCTGCTTTATTGTTAAATACTGCAAAAACACAAAATCTTACCAAGTTTCTAAATAGCTTAGAAAAAGGCAAAACTAACTTACATGTAACCTTTTAGCAACATATATAAACTTATTTTAAGTAAAAAATAAACTTATTTTAAATGATAAATAAGTTTATATATGAAACAGTTATATTGACAGAAAAAGTACTAATTCCTTTGCCAGATTATTTCACTTGTAACAAGATATTTTTTCCAAGTGTAATAATCTGCCAATGGATGAAATATTTTTTCATCAATACTCTATTGAGTGTTGGTGAAAAATACTCAATACTCAGAGCATTTTCATTAAGCTATGATGAATTTGTGACTTAATGTCTTAATTTCTTGCTGAAAAGTTACATGCAAGTTAGTTTTGTCTTATTTCAAGTGTAGTAAGGTACAGAAACTAGAATAAAAATACTTGTCAAGATTTTGTCTTTGCCGTGAATGTACTGACTAACCATAAACTCCATACATACAAAAACAGCTCTCAAATCATATGTTTTGACAAAAATGATTTTTTTTTTTGCACATATCACTTTTGACACAAAATGACTGATTATGTTTTTTATTATTATAGGAAGGTGAGGATTTGTGGCACCATTACTAAGGTGGTGATTAAATTCTGTATGCTGAAGGAATGTGAACTGGACTGCTATTTAAATAAAGCTGCATCTTATTTTGTTTTTGAAGGAACAAAGTCATTCAAGCCAAGCGTCAATAAGAGAAAATACAAAAAACCCACTCTTTAAATCAGTTGTCTATAGTTAATCTTATGTTGTGGTTCAGTTTCAGTAGCCATGCACATGTCTGATTACTTCCTGACTCATAAAAATCATAAAATTTTTTTTTGTATTAAGGTAGTACCTGTCTAGCATCCTGAAGTAGACACAAAGATCTTAAAATCAACACAATATGCTCAGATACAAAGAAATCCAAGAAGACATGAGAAACTGTCCTTTTTTTTCCAAATCAAATATTTTTGAATTTGAAAAGTGTAGAAAGTCATTTCTAAAACTTTGAGACTCCAATGAAGTCCAGTAAGAATCATGATCAGTACATGGAGGAAACACCAAACAGCGCTGAACTTTCCCACAGGTGTCTGGCATACCAAAGTTTCTCCAACAGCAACATTTAAAGCACTGCAGGATTTACCTCGAGTCAGGTCAGAGGTCATGTGATTCTGTTCTTGCAGTCCTGGTTTCTTTCAGCTTGTTATTTACACTTCAACTGGGCAGAAATCTTTTATTGTGTTTGACAACATTGATGTACAAATGCAACTTTGGCAGGGAGCTAGAAGGACTTCCCAAGAGTTTGGCACTATTCTTGAGGTATTTTTTTTATTTCTTTGGCACTTCAGTAAAATACACTCCTCTGCTCTTGCAGAAAATAGCTGCATTTCCATCACAATTGTGTGCAAAATTGTGTGTCACAGGTGAATATGTTTGTTCACGCGATGTCATTGAAAAACATGCCGCGCCATCATCCACTTCCTGTTGTCTTCTTTGGACTTTTTCACCAGTAGTAACATGCAGTTGTTAATCACAATTGTGTGATGCAAAAAATGACCTATTCTTAGGACCAAAACTTTTTATCAAAAAACATGACTTTTTTTTTAATTAGCACATTTTCATTAAGCTATATATTTGAAATTCCAATTTGGTCAATAAATATGCAGCTACTATTGTCTTTGCATTAATAAAACCATGGATTCTTTTCTGAAAGAGAATCTCTGACCATCAGTTTGAGACCTTAAGTAGATACTCCGCAAGACATTTTATACCTTACAAGAACTCAGGTGCAAAACTCTTAGGAAGTCTTTACTCTCTTTCTTTCTACTGAACATTTGTCAGTATAATCAGATGAGCTTCAGGATGTTTTTAAAGCTAAAGTCCGCTAAGTATTTTACAGGAGGACGATAGTCCAAAACATACCAGCAAACAGGACATTTGTGTTAAAAAACCCACCAAAAAGGCTGATTTAAAATATTGCTAAATTGCAAACACTTGATATGGAGGATCTCCAGTAAAAGAGCTTCTGCTTAGGAAAGATCTCACACATGCACACAAAAACTGATCAATCCACCTGGATCCTGACAGAGAACTCAACAAGGTAGCAAAATATGAGAGAAAAATCTGTCCAATTTAATTCTGATTTTCCAAATCGAGTTCCTATTCATGGATCATTAATAGGTAGACTGTAGCAACAGCCTTGGTTAGCAGGCTGTTATCTTTGACTAGTTTGACTGATCAATGCTTCTTTGCTTTGGGAACAGCTAAAGGTTACTATGGAACATCCAGATAAGCAGTGAAGAGAAATGTGGAAGCTAATCTATAGAAATCAACTCTCATAACCTACGTCCAACTTGCAGGCTGTGGTGCAGCCACAGGAAACAGCGGCTGAATGTGACTGACAACTCCAGAGATTAAAATGATTATTGGACCGCTGCTGGAGTGAAACCAAAGCCTACACTCATAATGGTGCCATGAGATATAGGCAGTAAAATGTAAATAATGATTTAATTTGAATAAACACAATGTTCGTTTTTTCAATAATGCACTAGTCGACATTATCAGTGAGTTTAAGGACCTTATCTCAACTAAGTCACAAATTACAATCCAGACTATTGATTTTGATCAAAGAAGGCTGAATGGTATGGACATATTTTTGAGGTATTTCTAGCGCAAAACCAGAAAATTTTATAAAATTTCTTTTTGTAGTTTGTTTCGCTTTTCTATATTTCAATGCAGATATTTGTTGTTGCTTTAGCCAACAATTTTAGTGGCTATTTCCATTTTTCTTTTTGTGAAGTCCGTTAACTTTGACCTATGGATCATTCTGGACAATGAGATTCTCAAATACATGAGACAAATAATCACTGTATCCACGAATTGTTAAAAAAACCTTGCCAAGAACCAGTTACAAAGAACCATGAAATGCATGGTTGATGCAGGACCAAAATGCACAGGAATTTGGCATGAGCGTAGTGAAGGTTAAATAATGGAAACAAAATATTTACTAATCTTTCTTTTGCATATATACTTTCCAGAACTCACCAGGTACTTACAGCAGTGCACCATCTACATTCCTCGAACTTCTGTAGAAAAGGTGCCAATTTATAGAAAGCATCTGGTAACGTAAAGAAAGTAACTTTTGAGCTCTGGAAAGTACTGTAAAGATTTTTGTTTGCATTTATTGAAACTTACCCTGCTATTATCTGAACTTATTAGAGAGTTTGGAAACAATGAGCAACTACTACTGAACAAAAAGGTATATTCTGCTCAAAGAGTATATTTACATTAAAACTGTGAATGTAATTGATTTTATTCAAATTGGACAGTGGATATTAATGAAGTGTTATTGTAAAAAGGCACATTTTCATCTGGAGTCCCATCAAAACAAACACAAGATGCAAAAATTACATTAACGTAATTTCATAAATAAAAATAAGACTTCTTATTAAATCCTGGAGTTAAACTCAAAATAAGTTTAATTTTGTAATATATCATTATTCTGGCAAAGATAATTAATACATCCTAATATATTAGCAGTGAAAGGAAGAGGTGTTGCTTTTTTATTTTAAATAAATCAAGGTTACCTTGGAGTTGGAATGATACAGGTTTGATTCCAGGTTCCCAGAGGCAAGGCAGCTTCATAGCCTCCTGATTGGAGGATAAATGTATCTGAACATGAAGGTGGCTTGACTAGGAATGTTGATGTTTTTAAGAGCAATCTCAAGACCCATCTTCATGAATTTTATTATTTTCACATTTATTTATTTATTTATTGTCATTTTGTGACTCTTTTAGGTTTATATGTAAAGTGAATCATATATAATATATTATTAATATTATTTTTAGATTATTTTAACTGCATTTCCTGAACTAGGCCATCTCTGCTGACTTATTTTGAGCCTCTGTTTTTGCAGATGAGGTTTTGAAGTTATCTAAAATATTACCTATGGATCATATCACTTTAATATTTACTCATCAGTGTATCATCCCCTTTGTGGATTTTTTTAGCCATCAGTCTGGGTATTGTCTTAACTTGACATCCGCTGCTTTAACTCCTGATTACCAGATCCCTGAACTGCAATAGAAATGTTGCGCCACCTAGTGGAGACAGCAACTAAAGCATCAGATGAGCTGAATGACTTCTCGCTCTGTACTTGTGGGTCGCATAAACTGGGTGTTAATTGCTAAGTGCAGCTTTCGACTCACCTCCTCTGCAACTGCAAGGCAATCTATTTTAAAGCTGGAGGAACGGAAAAACAGAAAATATGGCAGCATGGCATGCTGTGATGTCTAAATGAGACAGAATGGGAAGCAGAAGAGAATCTTGGAGGTTATGTTGAAGTGAAATCAAACAGATCAGTAATGAAAAGGACTTTTTTTCTGATCTGAGAGCGGTGCCCTATTTCCAGACTGCTCGGTCTACCTGCGCTCGGAGAGCCCCTCCCTCCGTCGCCCGCCTCCCCCCCTCTTGCTCCTCGGAGTTTATGTTGCACTCGTTGCAGTAGGAGGGTCCATGTGCACAGAATGACGTCGCTCTGACTGCAAGTCCAACCGACTCCTGCGTTTGTTTTTTTATTACTCCTCTTTAAAAAAAAAATTAAAAAAATGCAGGGCCCCAGATTCGTTAATCTACGAAATTACAGCCATAATGTGAGATTATGCGCCGCTGTCGCCCGACCCATCGCTGAGGCTCGTCTTGTCAGGAGCAGCGGCTCGCTGTTGAGGATTACTAGAGATAATACGCAGTAGACTTTTACGGTGTGCGTTTAGCTGTCAAACTGACAGCGATGTGTCAGGAAGAGTAGTTAGAGCGCGTTTGTTGATATTTATTCACTTTGCAGTGAGCGTCTTTCCTCTCCTGTCTTCTGGATTACCGCTGCCCAGCAACACAGCCACCTGACAACTCTGAATGTCGTAATTAAGGTAAGGAAGGACGGAGCTCCGCGTTTCACTGTGTGCATTTTAATTTGGCGCTGCTTTTGGATGATAATTTAAGAGAACACGCTGTCTAGTTGGATGTTTAAACTCTCGCATCCCAGGTCGGATTACTCTGACAGAGAAATCTAATAACTTTCATCCGGGGCAGCCAGTTTTTCCGTCTGCTCCACAATAAAACTCTCCGAGAAGTTTATGCACACCGCTTCATCTTTTAGATATGAATAGCAAAGTGGTATTTTGGAATAGATTTCAAATGTATGAATTGATGTGTTTGGAGATTGTTGGAAATAACAAAAATATGATTTTAAATCATTCATATTTTCCCCTTTTCTGCTCAAATATTTTGTTTCATTCATGAAGCAGCAAAAATCGCAGAAGCGGTTTCATAGTTGGAACAACAAAAAAATAAAATAAAGCCAGAAAATTGCCTGTATTCCTTGTGTTTTATAATTTCTGCGCACCGTCAAAATGGAGAGATGTGCAGAAAGTCCCAGAGGCAGAGTTTCCGCCGCGGACCATAAACAGGATTATTCAATATGAAGTGTTTTAGTCTTTATATTTTTATACCTGGTCGCTAACGAACAGGGTACAACAGTTATCAGAAGTGAAAATGAATGCAATGGAATATTTTTGCATTAAGTCGAAGCAAGTTTAATTCAGTCAAATTTTCCTTCTTGCTGCGATCTAGTGCGTGCATGGCAGCATGCAATAAATATATATCACACAGTGGTGTGCTATGATTTTAAATGCGTTGATTTTAACTGTTATATTGTTTTATTTAAACGTCATCTTGATGTCCCGGTGCCTGCAAACTACAGCTGAAGTTGTGTCGCAGCAATGTTGTGGTCTCCGGAGCAGGAACTATTGAATGACAGCTTTCGGTCCAATCACTGCGCGACCTGATGAAGCTGACGGATTTTAGACTGAGCCGTCCAATAGGGGCGCAGATGAGGTGGGAAACTGACAACGTCACGTAGATAAATTAACCCCCAGTTTGCGCTTTTTTCGTACATCTGTCAGATTGCACATTGCCGAAGTTCAGCAACAAGACGATTTAGAGAGAGAGAAAATATGATCCAGACTTGTGCAGAAGAAGATTTATTTCTTTGTTTATTTTGCTCTGGGGACACATTTTAAGAAAGAAAAAGAAAAATCAGGCATTCATTTTCTAAGAATGTCATATATTTAAAAAAATTATATATATATCATTATAAAAAATCCTTGGTTTATTGTCTGTATAGTTCAACATGATCTTTATGTCAAATTGTATAATATATTGTAGTTACCTTGTGTAAGTTTTGTTTAATGCACATACTTGTGGCAGTCATTTTCAAAATTTTCTTAAAAATATCCTTCAGAATGCCATATTTTTTTGCAAAAACTGCAAATTGCCTGTTTTTGCAGGTTTTTGCACATATTTTTTTTACTCTAAATATATTTAATTTCAAGATGACTGTTTTTAAAAAAACGTTTTTGAAGTGGATCATTTGGTAATTTGCTGCAATGTTTATTTAAAATCAGGACATTTCTTGGGGAAAAGGAGAAATAAAGTTTTTGAGTGATGCTAACTCTTTAGTGCTACTTGGGTAGTTTCACGTGTTTCTTTTTTTATTTTGAAGAAATTCTGGTATTAATTCTTTTTGAGGAGAAAGCAACTAAATCAATATTGTTATAAAACTAATAGACAGCACATTCAATTCTCATTGAAGCAAAGTGGACATTTAAAAAAAAAAACACAAATTGGGAAAATGGTATGAAATATCAATACAAATATCAATAAAACAGGAATAATGACCAGTAATACTACTGTTTTAAAATGTCTCTTGGTCTGGCAAAAAATACATAATTATCCACTGTGGTGGTTACTTTCATTGGGCCTAATACGATAACACATTTTGATGGATGATAAATTGTCCCAAAAGTTATGCTGATAAACCATAATATTGTAATTTTGAGACCATTTTCAAGTAGTTGTGACATTACATAATAGTACAAGAACACATTTTCAATTCTCAATAAACTTTAAACTATAATGAACATTTCACTGGAAATGGAAGACAGTTTAAAGTCTTCCAAAATAAATGAACACAGTCTCTGTAATAACACAATTTTCCTTCATGTGAGACCAAATTACTTTTATCATCCATTTTTTGGTAGAAAGAAAAAAATAGAGAAAAATTATTAATCATCCAAATGGAAATGATTGAGTTTGTTTCAATTTATCATACATTTAATTGATTTATTGCTTATTGTGACAGGTCTAATTAAACTGAGCAGTTTGCAATCTAATATCCATAATAAGTGCTTTGTTTGTTTGCCAGGTGACTCAATGAGCCAGCAATGGAGACCAAAGGATACCAAAGTTTCTTTGATGGAGAAGACGCAGAGAATAAATGGTCTGAAGCCCCGAGCACGATGGAGTACTCCTGCAGCACGGAGGATTCGAGTCTGACTAGCAGCGACATCCTGATGGACGTAGTCAATGTCAGCTGCTGTGCTGGAAGCCTGGCAGCCGACAGCAAAGACAAGAATACCAAGAAGCAGGAACAGCCAACGCTTCAGCTCAGCCAGAGCCAGCCATTTGTTCTCCCACACTTCAACAACACCCTGCATGGTCTTAAACAGGAAATGGACTCCAAGGAGCTTTCCAAGACTGTGGCTGAGTCTATGGGTCTGTATATGAATGCTGCCAGAGAGGCAGACTATGCTTTCAGCCATCATGGAGGCAGCTCAAGCCCAGGGAAACCTTACCCAGTGTGTGGGCGCTCGCTGGAGGAGAACCAATGTGGCTCCAAAAAGAGCCCCAAGTTGAAGCCATTTGGCTTTCAACAGCCAGGTGCCACTCCCAGGGAATGCACCACTGGGACTATAGTTAGCTCAGCTTCCATGCTCGTGTCCTCCCTGTCCTGCAGTCCTCAGACGTCCAGCTGCATCTCAAGCCCTGGAGGCAGCAACAACATGGTGTCATCGACAACCAGCCCTACATGCTTTGGACCACTATGCTCGTCTGTCAGCAGCCCTGGAAGCCAGACGTTGTGCGCAGCAACTCTAGCCAACATCAAGAGCAGGAATTCAGTCACATGTAGCCCTGTAGAGTCCAGCACAGTCGGTTCACCCCCACTGACCAGTCCACTTAATGTCATGAGGTCCCCCATGTCCAGCCCACAGAGCATGAGCAGCGTGCGATCCCCTCCATCCTGCAGCACTACATGTAACATTAGGTCGTCTGTTTCCAGCCCCACCGGTGGCAGCTGTACTGGTGCTACTAATAACAGTAACACAGGAAGGTTGTCCATCTCCAGTCCGGCCTCTGGGGGCCCAATGGCTGCCAGCAGCCCCAAGAATCCCTCCTCTATTGGGTTTCCTGTGTCCAGTCCGGCTGGTGGGCTAGGTTTGGTTCAGAACGACACCAATAGTCCGGACGCGGAGGGGATGACCAGAGACACAGATTTCAAGAACTTCGAGTTTCCTAAAGTGGAGATGGTGGACGGGGAGGTGTTCAGTGTGGGGCTGGACCAGATGGGCATGGTTAAGTACATTAAAAACGAACCTGAAACTGACTTCCGGAGCATGTGTCTCGGCAGCTCCAAATGTAACGTGAGCAGCGCGCCGTTAATCACCCAGATTAAGAGTGAGCCAAACAAAAACGAGGGTTGCATGAACCAGCAGCCCTTCGGAGAGACGTCACCGTCCCTCGGCCTCTTCCCCGTATCCGAGACCACGTATTTATCCCTGAGGAACAACATCGACGAGTACAGTCTTTCTGGGATTCTAGGGCCCCCAGTCTCTTCTGTGAATGGGAACTATGAGACAGACTTGTTCTCCAACAATGTACTGTCTAAAGGGGTCAAACAGGAGTCCAATGACGGCAGCTATTACCAAGAGAATAACGGCATGTCCACCTCCGCCATTGTTGGAGTTAATTCCGGCGGACACTCATTCCATTACCAGATTGGAGCGCAAGGAACAATGTCATTCACGCGGCATGACATGAGAGACCCGTCCAACCCTTTGTTGAATCTAATTTCACCTGTAACGGCGTTAATGGAGTCGTGGAAATCTCGGCCAGGGATGTCACAGGGTTCGCTGTCAGCCAGGAGTGAAGGCTTCACGGGCCAGAACTGCATCGCTGACAGCATGTCAAGGTAAGAGGAAGAAAACGCGTCTCTATGGAGTCTCTGGTTGAAATTTGAAGAGCAGCTTAACTTATGTCTTCCAGAGTATTCCTCTTGAATGTTTCATAAGTGATGTTTACCTTGAGAACTGCAAAATGGGATCAGTAACACTTAAAATGCATTGTGACACAGTGGAAACTGGAATTACACAACAACGTTCAGGTCGCAGACATGACATCATTTCCATGTGCTGCACTGCAACACCAAGGCAAAGTTTAGCTCTTATCTGTAAGCAGTCCATAAATATAGACACATTTTATTGATTTCTTATCAGGACGTCTAGCTGAGATCTCTTCCAATGCAAATAGCCGTTTATTGTAGTCTGTTGGAAGCATTCTAAGTAATAAATGTCTGATCATTACAAGCTTTTGTTGCCAAACATGTGTAATAGACAGTTGATTATGTTGAGGCCTAGAGGAAAATAAATCTGTGCTAGCTTGCTAAGATGGTAGAAATCAAACCCAGATGTTGAAGTTCAGTTTTGCTCTGGTCTACCAGATTCATCTGAAGAAAGTACATAATTAAGGTGTTAATGTTTAAGCTGTAACCTAAGCTGTTAAACCAAAACAACATCAATGAAAAAACCCTAAGCTTAAACAGACGCATATTAAATACCAGTAAAATTGCTGAACTTTAAGGTCATTATGTTCTGGAAGTTGGACAGGTGATAAACACATTGTTATCGCCGTTTTATGGATGACATGTCAGTGGCACAGTTTTTATGAGCCGGAGGAAAAAAAAGAAATCTAAACACAGTGATGAACTACCTGTAGTTTACCTGCTGATCTTCAGTGAGTTGCTGTTGGTTTGTTTATACGGACCTTTGCTCGGATGGTTTTGGTGGAACAAATAACTGTTTTGGTCCAGAAACAATCAACATCATAATGATGAAGTGGAAATTTATCTTCTCAGTTTATTTTTATGAAGAGCTCACAGATGGTCCTGCTCACCCTAGCTTTTAGTTTTTAAGTTTTCTTCATGTCATTTGCTGTCGTTTTTGGTCCTGATTTAGCAGGATGAACTCTCAGATACAATACATTGCAAAAGTATTAATACACTTTTTACATTTTATATTTTTACTTTAGGTTTTAAGTGATAGGATGAAGCAAAGTAGTGCTTAATTGTTAGAAAGGGAAATATTAGTAACATGTTTGTAGTTTAATGTAATCTGGACTTTGACTAGGCCATTTTATGACAAGAATAAAGCTATGATTGAACCATTCATTTCTAGATCTGGATATATTATTCAGTTCGTCCTGTTAGGACAGTGGTGCCCAAATTTATTACGTCATGGTCCAGAACTGTCAAGTGGAAAGTAATTGAGGGCCACAAAATATTGATAAGAAAACATTATCAAGAAAAAATTACCTTCATGACTAACGCAACTAAATATTTTCATAAAATAAAGAAGTCTGCATAGAAAATGGAGCTATAAATCATTTAGATCTGAAACACAGCAGGTTTGTTTAAAACAAATGAAAATAAACGATTAATAAAATCAAATAAGCAATAAAATTTAGTTAGAAGTGAAATTAGTGGTTGAAAAAAGATGAATACTTTGTGTTGTACTTCCATCTTTAGTATAATACTCCTCAGTGTAGTGCTGGTAAAAACTTTAAAGGGTTAATAGAGGAGCAATGTTGTGAGGACTTTATGAAGGCAGAGTTTCAGAAAAAGCCGGAGTTTCTGAAATGGGACAGAAACTATTTCAAGATGTTGAATTACAAAGTACATTTTCTTTTAAGTTATATTTCCTATATACATCAATTTTACAACTGAAGTTAACATAGTCACTTGATTGCTGTATAAAATAGCACTATGTGGCTGGAAAATGCATATTAATGGCCAAATTTGTTGAGAGCATAAATAATGGGCGGGTTCTCTCTGGGTACTCTGGGTTCCTCCAGTCCGAATACATGACTGTTCGGTTAATTGGTGTCTAAATTGCCCTTAGGTATGAATGTGCTGTTTGTCCTCCTGTGTGTCTCTGTGTTCCCCTGCGATGAACCGGTTCAGGGTGTAACCAGGTTTTCCCCTGAAGCCTACACCAGCCCCCTGTTCAAGTTCCTTTACAATTTTGGGCTTTCTTGTGTTGGTTTTCCATGTGAAATCTTTAAAAATTTGCATTGAACTTTGTAGTTATGAGGAAAAATTTTATTTTAAGGTGAGGAGTGCAAAATACATAATTGGCAGCAAGTTCACCTGGTTAGATTTATTCTTAGTCTTGAAAATCTTGAGCCGATTGATTATCCATTTAATTATTGCGTTCCTTATCAAATACTTGTGGCTCGGTTGCAGCGAGCTCTGTGCCTGCTCAGACGTATCTGTGTTTGAGTTTATTTATACTGCATTTCACCTTATCATGATTTTTCTATCCTCTGGGTTTGACGTGTTTATTCTGCTTTATATGAGCTGTGCACACTTGTCTAAAGAGTAGATACTCCGTCTGTGTGTGTTTGTGCATGTCCTATAACAAGGCTTGCAGCTCTGCGGAGATTGATACAGCCCCGTTGCCTTGGAGGCAACCCATATGGCAGGAGCCAAAGCGATGTTGACGGGATCACTGCCACCTTGGTCCTAATGAGATCCAGCTTAGACCTAATGTGAGACAGGATGACAGGAAGTGGTGGGCCACATGGCAGCGAGGCGGAGAGGCAGGAGCCACAAAGGGGAAAAATATACATTAATACAATGCAAATATAAAACACGTATAGAAACTATAGATAGGTACAGATATATTCCAGGTAGAGTGAAGCAGCAACATGTTTAGCTTATTGTACTATAAGTCTCTTGTCATATCTATGGAAGAGGATTAGGGCCATTGAAAAAAAACCTGAATTCTGAATTTAATCTCGGATCTCTGACTTTTTTTCTCCCAATTCTGACTTCTTTTCTCAAAGTTGTTTTTTTCAGATTTCTAACATTGTTCCCCTCAGAATAATGACTTTTAATCTCTGAATCCCAGAATTCAGAATCTCCTTTCTCCAAATTTTGTCTTTAAAAGTCTGAATTCTGAGGAAAAATATCAGAATTTGGCAAAAGTTCTGAGAAAAATTAACAAAATTCTGAGATTAAAGTCAGAACTATTGTTTTATAGGCCCTAATCCTCTTCTGTACATATCAACAGTTCTACCTTACGTATCAAAGTTTTGTTTTGGTCAGTTTATAAATTCAGGTGATGCGTCCAGCTGTGGTCTTTTCTTTTAAGCTTCCACAGCTATTAAAAGCACAACTACTGCTTTTTATATTCTGACAGTGCTAACTACCTAAATGAAAAGCAATATAAATTGCCAGAAGATGTCATTTTGTTGGGTTTGCATAATTTAATTAATTTAATTCATTTATCGAATCAAATTGTATTTGTATTTCACGTTTCAGCAACAATTCAGTTCAAAGTGCTTTTCATCATAAAAACACAAAAATCACCTACTGAAACATCACATTTTTCCAAGCGCCATCAGAATTTATTTTAAGCATTACACTGGCGTAACTAATTTGATACAGTTGAGAAAATGGATGCACATATTTTGAGATAACTAAAAGTAAAAATGTTGCAAAATGGTCACATGAAGGAAATTTGGCCCCTGGCAAACCCACAAAGCTCCTTTTAGACCATCATGGACAATTTTGTTAGCGATTTAGGCTGTTCCTGGACACACAAAACAAGTTGATAGAGGTATTTGAGCTGAATAGAGTTGCAGTAATTTGCTCTTTCAGCAGGGAGCTTGCATGTTTTTTTTTCCTATTCTCAGTTGTGCAGATGGTTATGGGTTCTCACCAGGTACTCCAGTTTCCTCCCACAGCCCAAACCTTTCACTGTTAAGTTCTTTGGTCTCTTTAACTAGCATTTAGCAGTGAGTGTGTGTATGTGTTTGTGTGTAACATGATGGACTGGCGATCTCTCACCAAATGACCTCTGGAGACAAACACATGCCCTCTGTGACCCTTCAAGGATTAGCAGGTATGGAGGAAAAACGGATGGATGACTTCTTATCTGTCTTTTTTCCTCTTTAAACCAGAATGGAGCGGTCTGCTGTGTAATGCATTCATAAACTGAAAATGGTTTTGATGAATTTTCATATTTTTTAGTATTTTGACCTGCTGATCCAGTCTCTTGAAGTTTCTCCTTATGTGGCATCTCTAATTTCCACATTAATGTTTTACCAGGCAGAATTAATCCAAGACACCTTTTCGTCTTTTAATTTTATAATCCAACTAATTGTAAAATTCAAACTGAAGCTTTCAACAGTTTTCCTGGTCTTAGAGTTTCTAATTAAAACATCTAAACATGTCTTCTAGCCTTTGAAAAAGCAACCCACACAACAGATTGACATTTTTCCGTGCTCTTCGCCTGAAACCAGATTCTGCAACTTGACATTGCAAGGAAGTATCAGATTTGAGCCGGAAAAATGCTTTCGCCTGGACTGTGGCCAACTCTCAATGTTCTGCAGAGGGATGAAAAGGCATACTCCTGAGAGAACACTAACAAGACTTTAATTGTATGTTCCTCCAGTAAATTAATGGATGGAAATGATTTGATTAATTCAGACACCGTTGGATACTAATATCCAATTAAATTCCCGACACCAGGCATGCACAGGGGCTCCCAGTGCATTATGTGTTCCTGACTCTAAAACGGGCAGCTGCATCTTTGGCTGGGTGGAACGAGCTTTCAGGTGAAGGTGGGAGAAAATGACAGACTCGCCACCGTTTTAAGTTTTAATTATACACATTCCTGTGTAAGATGGTGAATATTTAATCTTCTAAAAGGTGCTAATCTGGTCCTGAGATAAAGGTTAGGTCACACGTTTGTGTTTTCTTTTTATGTCAGACTCATTTTTGAAAAAATGGGTGTTTTTTTGTTCTCTTGTCTTTGACTTTGTTGTTGCATAATTGTAGACGTGACAGTTTCTCAGCAATTGTGTGATTTCAGACCCTCCAACGTATATTGCACACATAAGTAAATATGGTAAATTGCTCAATAAATGATTTTAACTCTTTAGTCACTGTGTCGAGCTGCGAAAAATACACTGGTAAAAGTAATGCCAATCAACAGAAAAGACAATCTTCCTTTATTTAGAGTAAAGATCTTGTTCAGCTTCCAGACTTTTATTGTCATTTTAAAAAGAAAACAGACCTTTATCTTGTTTTTATTGCCAGAGGAGGTGTTGGTTGGACTTTTGTACTTCTTTTAAAATTCATTAAACAAAAAATTACAATCTGCATTGAAGGAGATGAATACATAAAGCCCCTCAGCGTATCCCGTAGTGTGCATGGTTTTCTGAATACTAAAACTGGGCCTACAGGATAAAATGTTAACGTCTATAGAACGGTGCTTTCTCAGCTGCTCAGGGTTTGTCGACTTAAATAAAATATTATGCTTCGAAATAACTTGAGCAAATCAAACTTCAAACGTATTTGTGATACTAAGGTCATAAATCTGAATTTGCAGGAGTAAATTGTAATGTTGTGCATGTTTTATGAAACTGATAACTAAACAAAGCAGGTTGAGGTCATGCTTGATGTCCAGACTGTTTGTGTCTTCGGCTGAAGCAGAGCTGAGAAGCCGTTCAAAGAGATGAACAGTGGTGAGATTTAGGTGGATTTTACTGCTGCACAGTGCTGCAACAGATCTGAGACTTTTTATCTCTGCAAATTTCACCGGGTGATATCATGATGGCCCCACCAGCTGACTCTCTTTGTTCCCCAGCAACGTGACAATTTCCTTTTTTATTCCAACGGGGTTGCACATCTTGGTGTTACACCTTTGTTTTACAATGAAGTAGTATCTCATCTAGTCTTCTGCATACCTGCGACGCTCCAAGTTCAATTAAGTAAACAATCTTTGAATGTCTTCTTCTATAGAGCAAATTATAACTAAATATATAATATAGATGTAATAACTTGTTGTAATATAGACCACTGCAGCAGATCTTTCCTATCCATGAAGCTCTTCCTTGGAGGTGCAGAATCCATGTCAAGCTTCACAGAGCATCCTGCTTCTATGACTTCCCCACTCAGACCCTTCAGACTAGCGGCAGCAGCAATCAGCAAACAACTGGTGGATCTGCACATCTGCTAAGCGCAACATACAAGCTACTTCCCAGTAAAATGCTGGTAAAAACGGTGTTGAGCACTTGATAGAGTTTTATTTGATATATGAAGTATTTTTATAACGACTAGAGGTAACATTGTAACTTCACTGTGCATAAAATGTCACTTTGTGCCTGGAAAATAGTCAATACTTCTCCTTTATCCAATTTCTTTTTTATTATTATTATAATTAGTAGATCTAGTAGAACAGCAAACAACTGAGCTGATAAAGTGTGGTTCTTTTTAACTGCTTACAGTTTTCTGTATTACATATTATTTTTTTGCTTGTTGCAGTAAAATGTCACTAACTGTTAATATACCAAATCAAAACAGGCAGAAAGGCATTGATAGTTTTATTCATTTACTTTAAGCCAAGGGTGTCCAGGGTCGGTCCTGGAGGCCCGGCATCCTGCATGTTTTAGTTCTCTCCCTGGTTGTAGTAACAACCTCCTCAGGATGTCAATGCTCTGCTTAGGCCTTGTAATGAGCCATCATTTGATGCAGATGTGCTAAACCAGGGAGGAAACTAAAACATGCAGGGTGCCGGGCCTCTGCGACCCACTTTGGGCGATTGTGTTTTAAACCATACAATAAATAATGAACTTACTTTCATAGGGCGCAAAGTCTAACAGGTGCAAATTTGACACCGAGTCAGACGATAAAGTGGCAATCACATTAGTAAACAGATTTTGTACCCAATAAAACATATCATAAACTGGTTGATGGCCTAATTACAGTTTAAAGTGGGTTTACTAAAGTTTCCAATGGGGCAGCCAAGGTGGGGGAGGAGATAATGACAAACACTACAGATATTAATCCAAGAGAAGCAAGGCTGAGCTTAAATTAGTGATTTATTTATCTGATTTAAGTTATGTGGGGTTTGTGCTTGTGGTGAGCCTCTTTTGCCTCCTTCCACTTTTGATTTTTGACTCATTACACAAGATTTTTGATGCCATTATATTTTTCAGATTAAATGTTTTGCAAGAGCTGTGGTTAGCAAGCTCCTCATCTTGAGACACAAGAATAACTTTCTTGATCTTTGGGTTAAGTGCAAAGAAAATATCAATTACAAGCACAAAATGAATGAAAAAACAACAACATTGTATTAATGGTAAAATATAAAGCTGGTAGTTGTTTTTATTTATGATGTAATTTTTTGGGAATATGCTGCATTTTTAAAACCACATTAAGAGTCCAAATGCCAAATCAGTGAACCACTGAACAATATTAATCATTAAAGTTGCCAAATTTACAGTTTTTCACATAGTCAGTGAAAAATGAAAGAAAAGCATCAAACAAAAACAATCACATGCATTTTGGCATTGGCATAAAGAGGAAAAAGTAGTTAGCTCATTGTTTTTTATTAGGTATAAATATTTGATTTAATGTGGAAATGCCTTTGTACTTTCAAATAAACAGTAGTTTTTAAGAATTATGTCAGATCCTATTAAGTTATATTCAAAAACAACACTTCGGCATGTTGTTTTGTAATGGAGAAATTCATTATTGGGAATCTGGTATATGTTTTTTTAGTTTTTTATTTTCTCATTTCCCACAAAACCCCCCTAAAAAACACGTAAGATTAGAGTTGGATACGTACCAAAAACAAATCTGCAATTCGATCAAGTATTTAAAGAATTTAAATCAGTTTTCTTTTAAGTTTTATGAAACTACAATGTATTATTTTTTAAGAGATGATACAATATGCTTTTGTTTTAAATCTAAATAAGGTGTCTTAAAACCTCTCCACAGCCTCCCCCACACTTACGCACAAGTGCACAACACTGCTGCCAACAACAGGAACAACTCACTTTCTAGGCCAAACTTAACACTCTAATAAAAGTGTGATACTTTACAAGAGGCAACGCTGCTGGGATTTGAAAAGTTGTCCTGTCCTTAGTTGAACTTCTTCCCGACTCACAGGCTGGCGACAGAGGGCCAGAAATCCTCTAAGTCCTGGCTTGCAACTGGGGATCCTCTCTGTGTTACCTACTGCTGGCATTCCCTTATGTTGTTGAGGTTATTAACAAACTGCATAAAGGAGGTGGAAACTGAATACAAGAGCTGCAACAAAGCATAGTGCGTGCTTCTGTTTGCTGATGAATGCCGTGGTTTTATAGCAAGCTGCAGTGTGAATCTCTGTTGTTCAATGGCTGTCTTTTGTTTACCTACCATGCAGGAAGTCTGAGTTTTCTCACAAGAGCTCTGCACTCATGTGGCTTGTGAGATTTTGTTTATCAGTCACACAGAGCAAAGAATTGGTTTTCATTGTAATAAATTAGAGCTTTGAACAATTAGATTGATTAATTGTGAGCTGTGGAAAACTGTCTCGGCGTATCGTTGAGACATTAAGTCTAATGGAGTTTCTGCCTGATACACTTGACTGATCGAACAAGGCATGCCTTCATCATTCATGTTTTATAAGAACTCACCCAAATATTTGCGCCAAGCCTGTATAATTAAGCCTACTGTTTGTCCCGTTTCTCCATGGAAAGGATAATATAGAGGAAGACACTTTTCAAAAATGCTAATTGTTCAGCTTGAAAGGTTCCCGAAGTAGGTCATGCATAGTTGGCACAAATAAAGTGAGGAGAGTTTGTTTGTGTGTTTTGGTGAGAGAAAGGGGCTTGGCTGCGTGTGTGTGTGTGTTGAAGGGATAGGGGGTGGAATTAATGGCCTCTTGCGCCTTTTACATAACACTCCATTTCTCTCTTTAAAAAAAATATCCTAACCTGAACGGACACAAAACATTTAAATATTCATAAGTTCATAGTGCCTTGCTAAAGTATTCACACTCTGCGCTTCTTCACTTTTTGTCATATTACAACCACAAACTTCAATGTATAATTATATATGTTAGATGAACACAATGTTGTTCATTGCATGGAAGACATAGTTTAAGAAAAGTTTTTAACAAATAAAAATCAGAACAGTGTAGCAAAAATAGAAGCATTCTTTTGAGATATGTTTGCACATCTAAAGACGGAAGCCTTTGCTTATTCATTTTTTTAAAAAAATGCCTCAAACCCAGTGAGATTGGAGAGTCATGGGACATATCCCCAGGTGGATTTTACTCTGGACTTTGATTAGGCCATTTTAACACATAAATACAATTTGATTTGAATTTCATTGTATCTCTGTTTCCATAATTTTCCTAGTTCAAGGTAAAGCTAGTCTTTTGCAAACTCTCACAGGTTTAAATTAATTGTGTCAAGAGTTTCTTTTCAAACCAACCAGAGAAATGTTATAAAGTCATATTCTGGTCTGCACTGCATCCCCAGACCAAGAACCAGCATTCAGCTTCTATGCACCACAAATCTGGAACAAACTTCCTGAAAACTGCAAAACAGCCTAAACATTGAGTTCCTTTAAATCAAGACTAACCTGTTTAGAGTTGCTTTTGAACCATAGTAAATTGAACATTGAGCAACATATTTGAGGTGCATTGATAATTAATCAAAATGTAATGTTTGTTACTGGTTTCTGAACTTTTTATTTTTGTGTTTTTATGATGTAAAGCACTTTAAACTGCTTTGTAGTTGAAACGTGCTATACAAATAAACTTGATAGATTAATTGATATGCAGTAAATTAGAAATGTGTGGCTCGTTTTTATTAAAACTACTTTTTAAGAAAACCAACCTTTAAACATGTTTTCAACGTACTTTTCTTCTACTTTTCGCTCACAATTCTACTTTAAAGTGCAATGTTAGAATTTAAAATATTTAAGTGGACAGTCATCACAGGAAATAAGTGCCTGAAAACATCAGTCTGTGTAATTAGTCCATAAAATGTGTTTTTAATTGAGTTGCTGAAATAAATGAGCATTTCGGTTCTAATTTTTTCAATATGACTGTACGTGACAAGCTAAAAGGGAAACATTCTTATTAACCACCTGCCTATTCATTACAAAAACAACCTTTACTGTTCTCATGTCATTTTTGACATTAGCAGTTAGTGTCGCCTGCTCAGCTTGAGGGCAAAACTCTAAATGATGTATGCGTCTTCTTTCTCAAGCATTTAGTTGAATCCATAAAGCACTGTCCCACAGAACCGCTGTTATTCAGAACTCGGCTCCATTAAGAGTACTGATCATGAAGGTAGCCTGCAGCACCCATTGAAACACTGACCCAGATATTAAAAGGAAGCTTCTGAAGACCTGTAAAAGCTGAGGAAGAAAAGCCTAAATGTGCTCGTGTTTCACAGCAAACATGTTTGTCAGGTGGTGCAATATGATCTGGAGTTCAACTTTTTGGTGAAAAAGAAAACTGAACTGATTGTTAAAGGTCAAGGATCAAATTACACACAGACTGAAAGAAAACAAGAAACTTTCTTTCTCCTCCCTAACCCCAGGTTGAGTCTTGTCATGCAGATCGGTGCAGTTTTATGCGTTCATTTTTTAAAAGTAGTTCAGGGTCACTTAGAGCTGTGGCCTCAACCTGACGAGAGAGCAGCCACACCCCACACAAACACAAAGACCTGTTTTACAATTTCCCCTATGTTTGGTGTAGAATTACCAGGTTGCCTCACATGCACTGGAACAAGACCAGTGAAATCACAAATATTACCTGCAAAGTATTTACAGCATAAGTTTTTAATAAATAGTCCCATCAATGATCATCCCACTTTATTCAGTCATATTTGATATGAATCATTGCAAAGGGTGAAGAAGAAATTGTTAGGAAAAACCAAGACACATTGATGAAAATGGCTGCCAATTATACAACCATACATCTTTGAAAAGCAGCAGTAGAGCCTACTGCACAAGCAGAACGAATGCATTAAATGGTTTCTGAATAGAAAGTCAACAATAAAACACTTGTCTTTTCTAGCAGCCATTGTACAGCGCATAGAGTGATAAAACCAGCAGATCAAATGTACTGGAGCACAGCTTGGGTTGCTAGACAATGGGCTGAACTTTGCTGGGGTTGCCAGGTTATAGGCTGTGCCTGCTGATTTGTTGTGTTACATTCTGGAGGTTTTTAAACGGCTCATTTTCCAGACACCAAAAAACAATAACTTATTGTTTAAGAACAGCTGAGTTCTTCAAGAGACCCAAATGGATGTGTAAAAATGTACAAAATGTAAATTTAGTATAATATAATCCATTCAAGTACCAAGATGGAGAATTAAAATGAAAAAACCATGGTGAGAGACCATGTGACTAAGTAACAATAAATATAATAACAGCAGGTTCTAACCAGTAGAGAGTGGGAATCCCCACCGGTCTCTTCAGCCCCCCTCAGGCCTGCATAAATGGTTTTAGGGTATGAATCGAGTTATCAGAGCAGAGGATTCAACCCATTGCATCTTTACTTCTGGTAAAACTGTCTCTATTTATTGGAACTGGAGCAAGAGATCAGGTCGATCAGCTCTGGGCTGGAGTTTATTCTACTTGTTTTATTGGGAAAAACCATGAGAGTTGTACAACCCAGTAACAGGGCGAGAAAGGCCACAGCGTTCTGGACCATCTGCAGAGGTCTCACAGCAAGGACTCGGTGACCAGTTAGGAGGGCGTTTCAGTGGTTAAGGTGGAAAATGACTCTCGACTGCAATGGGAACAGGGTGGTGTGTTGGGTTTGGTGTAGCCTGACTCATTGCTATGATATTTTAGTCTCTGTTGCATTGGTTCTGCAGCTGTAGCTACGTTTCCATTACAAATGTGCGCAAATCTTTTGTTAATGTCCTGCTAATTTTGAAAAAAAAAAAAATAACAGTTTCATATTCATTGTGTTTTCATTATATAAGAAATTAAATTAAAATCACGTGTGAATGAACTTGTTCATGCAGTAACTTATTAAAAATCATGGTAGCAGTGGATGTAAACAATATTCGTATTTCAGTCATGGCGTTAGCGCTCATCACCTGTCAGCCAATCAGAGGAGAGGTCGGCGACTTATTCAGGCGAAGAGCGACAACTCCCTTACACTTGGGTGCGTATGCGCCATTTTGGGGAAGTTGTAGTTGCCGATTTTACAGAAGAACTGTGGATTCAACATGTTTGAATGACTCAACTTTTTATGAACTGTATGATGCTGTGAGAGCTCTGATGAAGCCAGCTGCACATTGTCAGAAAAAAACAAAAACAAAATCATCATGCCACCACTTCCTGTCGTCTTTTTCTTGGTTTCTGCCAGTAGTAGCATCCGGCTGTTGATCATGTGACTCATGTGATGTGAAAAATGTGTTTCGATACGACTGAAAAACCACCTCATGCAGCAGAATTTTTCAACATGTCCAAAAACATTGGACATGTCACCTTTTTAAGATGATGACCAAACTGTATGCTGAAGGAATGCGACGCTGCACTGCTATTAAATAAAGTTGCATATCTACTGAAGCACTCAGGTAAACAACACTGTAAAATATTTATGTGTTACTTTTACTGTGAAACTTTGAACCAATGTATGTATGACATGTTTTATTTAATTCAGCTCAGTTTGTCTACTTTAAACGCTTTATGTAAAAGGAACACTTTGCTGTTCAAATCTTATAAATATCTGTTTTGATCAACAGATCTGGGATTTTCTGTTTACCTCTTTTAGTCTGAGCTTCCAGAACTGACTGCTTGGTTATCAAACATCGTTTTTATTTTTGTTCCAACAGAAATATGTCTTTGGCGCAGAGTAGTGGAGTCTGTTAATCCCCTACAGCTGGCAACTGAGTGCCATATTTTAATCTTGTTGACTGATTGGTTTGATCAACTTGCTCCAGTTTTCAATCAAGTGTCTTAGAAGCTGAATTTGACAGCAAAAGCAAATTTATGAAGCTAGAAGACTTCATTATTTTCTTTTAATGAATGCTGAGACTGATGATTGTGAGTCAAAATGGCCTCAAAATGGAAGAAACTAGAAAGGCTCTCAGCTGTTCATTTGGCATGAAGTCGGTTATGTTCGCAGGTTCGGGATTCACTCAAATGTAGCAGCTCTCCCTGTGGAGTTTAGAGCACTGTAGCTGGCATAGACAAACATTCCCCTGTTCAGTGTCTGCTTTTTGTTTGGCTTGGCCTCCTTCGACTTGGCCACAGCTGCCTGTTTCACTCTGCTCTGAAAAGAAGAGAGTCAGTCTTTTTTGGATTTTGACTGTTAAGCAGGAACTTTCTCTTTTTGGTCCTAATCTTGCACAGCTGCTCAGAGAAAATAAAAGGAGCTGACTCATCATTATGCTGTAATGCTGGATTTTCTGCAAAGCAAAAGAAGAAGCACGCATTCAGACCTTCATTTTTTTTTGTTTCTTTGGCTAACCAAAGACAGTCTTTCTTTTCTAATACGTGTTTCATATGCCGTTAAAAAAAAGGATAAATTATTGAACCATTCTGAATATCATTGCCAGAATATTCTCTATTAATTTACAAATGAATTAATCAATTAGCAAATTATTTGTTCTGATATGTTTTGATTTATTGTGCAATATCTATAAATATATATACATACACATACTTGAGATTACTTAATTTTGCTACTTTAATGAAAAACTCCTTGAACTGCTCTCCAGTTGATATGTTTTCGGGTTTTAATGCAACATGCTTCTCAAATAACAAAATGCTTTAGGCTGTTTTCTTTGTTAAAATACATGTTTTTATGTGAATTCACAGACTTTTCATTTAAATTCTTGGTAAATTGCTTTTATATAGAAAACTCAACTATGTCCCTGGACCTTATTTTTACATTTTCTCAAGGGAAAGCTCTTTCAGATGCTTCTTATCTCATGTAAAAGTATTTACAGAGTTTTTATTCACTTGCATAGCGTCTAGACAGATTTTCATTTGTCGAATTACTAAATTAGAACTTCAATTTGTTCTTTACTAAATTTATTTGTGTGCAGACATTAGCTCACCCCAAGATTCGGGCTCTAAAGCACCAAAATAAAATGAAATCCTTCAATGATTTTCAGCTTGACAATATGTGAAGGTCATCATCATACAATGAAAAGCTGCTGATCCTCATTACATCTGGAAAAGTTACAAAACTTTCCCTTCATGACCAGTGTGGCTTTTTTCTCACGCGGTCGACCAGTGAAAACCTTTTCAGAACTTGATGCTGAACACCAGGATGTACAAGGCAGCGGTCCAAGTGGAAAACTATAGAAGGCTTATCAAAAAAAAATTGCAGATTTCAAATGAAAAATAGCAACATAGTGCAACATGGTGAAATGTTCAATTTCTTATAATTTCATGCATAGGATTGATTTAGATGTTAGAAACCTTTTTAGGTTACACTGTAATAGTAAATGCTAAAACCAGTTTTTTGGTTAAATAAGCTATTTTTCTCAGCTCTAAGCTGAAGCTTAACAAAACCAAAACAGTTCTAGTTTTTAGCCAGACCTGTTACTACTTTGTTGGTTTTGTAAAGGAGAGAACTTGTTCTTCCACCACCAATTGGAAGAACAAGTTGGTAAGTTATCTGATTAAAATTACTTGACCTTGATTTGACAGATAAAAACACAAAATAGCTAAACAAAAACAAAACAAAGCAGGTAAAATCAGAACCAAGCAGATCATGGAAGTCCCAGTTAGAAACAGTGCAGTGGCTGGTTGGACCGTGTACTTAAGCGTGTGCCAAAAAATAAATAAATGAAAAAGTTAGCTTTGTTGTTGATATTCCTCTATAACATCATTACAGTTTTTAATATAAGAAAATCTACGGTGTAGTAATAATCAATCGTTTTTCTACCATGAAAACAAGTGAACATGGAAACAAAAAGATGTTTACAAAACATCATGTGTTGTAGCTCTGTGTAAATACGCCTCAGTTTTTGCTTGAACAAACACACAACACACATGGTTTTTATTTCACTGATTCACTTACGTTAGCAGCCTGTATTGGATCAATATCTTGAAGTTACAAGATAAATGTCTTTTATACTTTTAATTAAGTTCAGAGTCCTAAAAAGCTTCATTCTTTTTCTCACATTTAAATTAGTGCTCCTGAATTCACTGGATAAAACCACTTTCAGTTAAATATCACTGTGAAGGAAGTTTGCATTGTTTGAATGCTATAAGAGCATTTTCCTGTGGGAAATATGCAGATCTCAGTCTGAAGCCACAAGTTATCATAAGATTGGAGTTTAATAAATTGTAAAACAGGAGTCAAGGGATTGTGATCTGTTAATAATGTCTCTCCATAAAAAGTCTTGCAATTTTGATTAGATTTTTTTTTTTTACAACCAATACTAAGTAAGGTTATTTTAGGATAGGCATGCCTGACCCAAAACCCTGACATAGTCCATACATTTCTAAAAGTGACTGAAATCGATGCCTATTTTAAAACAAACCAGCAATAAAGTGTGACATAATGAAGCTATTTCATCAAAGTGCAACTCACTCATTTGCTTAGTTACTATTGTATTATGTCCAAATATGCCAGAAATTAAAAATGTGCAATAAATTGTCTTAAATGCAAAAAAGGAATTTTAAATGGTCTGTATTTGGAGTTCCTCAGCTTTCATTGAACCCATGGTTTTATGAGGGTTAGAGCTCTTAATAGGGGTTATGTTGGATAAATATTTGGTTTGTGTCCTAATGGTCCACTTTTTCCTTCATCTGACCTTGAATCCAACCGTAGCAATGCAGTCAAAATAAATGGGTGCATTCCCACAACCCTGTTCAGTCCACTTTAATTGAACTCTAGTTTGTTTGACATGAAAGTTGTGGAGGTGTGAACGAGTAATCAAACTCTGATATGGACCAAAAAAGCGAACTCTGCTCTGATCTGGTCCCTCAGTTCAACTGAAGTGAAGTCTGGTGCAGTTTGAATGCATATGTGAACGCCAAGTGGACTGGACACTGATCCAAAAGCAGGAAGTGGACTACATGGCAGGGTATTCTGGGTAAATGCAACCAAAACAAATGCTAAAGTCTAGCACTAGTGGGAGAAATGGCTTCCGGCCTTTTACCAAAGAAAAGACAGAAATCCTACAAAAATCTCATATCACTCCATTTTTGTTTACATTTTGCAAAGAATTAAGTTCAGAGGTTTTCATGTTGTTTCCTTGGTGCAGCACCCCCATAGGCAAAGGGGAGGGAACAGGTTTTCAAAGGATTTGGTTCAATTGGCACAGTGCAGTGTGAAAGTGAACCACACCAGCTGAAAATGTAGCAAATGTTGCAATTTTGGTCTTTAGTCAAACCGATTCTACCAGTTCGACATGATTTAAGCATCTTTCTGCTGGAAGTAGCCATCAGAAGACAGGTGCACTTTGGACAGAAAGGGATGCACATGATGAGCAGCAAAACTCAGGTAGACTGTGCATTTATATGATCCTTAGAGGGTATTACAGAGCCCAAAGTCTGCCTCAAAAACATCATCCACCAGATTACAAAACTGTAGCATAACCTTCGAATATAAGGTGGATTGGATCCATGTTTCTATGTTTTTCGCAGACTGAGACTTATGACATTTTTTTCAATCAATTATCATCCAATGACCCAGTTTCCTGTTCTCGGATGATAAGAATACATTATCTACGTTTTCATTGATGATACAATTGCAAAATTTGACATTTCGAAAATAAATTAACCGAAAGGAAACATGCCAACTTTGAAAAAAACAAATTTTTCTATAGAAAGTTTTGTTGCTAGTATTAGGGAGTTGTTTTTTTATCATATCAAAATTGGTTTATTTCACAGAGAAGGATTGGTGCCACTTTTTTAAATCACATGAATCACATGATCATGGATGTTGGAACTGGTGCAAACCAAGAAATATTTGGAGGATGATCATAATGCAGCATGTTTTAACATGTGAATAAGTTTGTTTTAACATGTGAACAAACTTATTCACATCGTTTTAATTGCGTTTCTTATTCAATGGAAACTGCAATTGCAAAATTATGTTTTTTATTTTGATATTAGCAGAACAAAGACAACATTTTACACACATTCTACTGTGATCTTCCTCTGCTGCAGCTCGTCTGCCTAAAGATTTGTTGTGAATTCAGAGATGTTTGCAAACTGGTTTATCTGGTACAAGTTTATTTTAAGATGCGGTTGCCTTTCGACCTCAAATTTAACTTATCTGGATTGAATTGCACTAAATGTGATTGACATAAACTGGCCTGAATTATGGTTTCTTGCTTGGATGCAAGCAGTAACAAATGCAAGCTTGCAGACGTCAGGGACAAGGCTGCTTAGTCTTATCTGCATGGATTCAACACAGGGTTTAGTTTCACATTTGTCTTCCACACAATTATTTACAGAGCAGAATTTTATGAACACAATATCTGTTCAACAATCTGCCATTTTAAACCATCTTGTTTGTGTTTTAGTGCTATTCAGCAAACATCTGTGAGCTATGTGATTTAGTTATGTCCCATCAGTGGCTCCCTTTTGGTTTTTATCTCCCATGTGGCTCCTTTCGAGGTGTGCAAACACACACACACACACACACACACACCCCGTCATACATAGATGCATACTTGTAAACAACCCCAGCTGCTAACTGGACATTTTAATATTTCAATATGCTTTTTGTGTTTTACACCTTTTAATTGTAAATGGCAATATTTTACTTTTTTGCACTTTTTGTAATGAGACTTTTTGTGAAAGAGGTTTGATTTAATACTTATACATTTTAAACAGTAATTTACTGTTAATTTCTCTTTGTGTATAAAAATTAATGAATTAATCTACAAAGTATAAGTTTTACTTTCTGAATTAGATTATATACATTTTTTTCATTCAAATATTCACTTACAAGCACACCTGGCAACAATATCTCCAAATCTTAAATCCTGGTATAACATAATTAAGATAAATAAATATGACAACAGATTACTTGGTTATTGAACAATAATCCAGAATATTTAAGTCTTTCCAATTATTTTCTCTTGCACTTGATTACTCAGAGAAAAAGCTTGGAGTAACAGATTAAACAAGCCCATTTTCAGCCCGTTGATACACAGAGAAGAGGCAGTTTCTAGTGGCTGTCTGTGGATCAGGTAATTGATTTGATTTGTCCTCACAGAGTTCAGCTCACTCTGCCTCCAGCATCTGTTAACCCTACACTGTATTAAAATCAGATTAGACTGTTTGTGGTAGACAAAAGAGTGTGCCGGTGGGGAAGATTTCAGCTTGCTCACGTGTGTCGGCACATCTCTGCTACTTCGTGGGCTGATTATTGCTCTTGCTCGTGTTTCATTGGATGAATGTGTCTATCATTCAGCTATAGACACAAATGTGAAACTAAAGAGGTGAAGATTTTTAACAAAATGAGACAAATTTAAGATTCTTTACTGAGTTGTTAAGCTGCAAGGAAAGCTGCAGAACATCACTAGAGAGGTAGAACATTGATCTTTTAAAAGAGAATATTTGATGGTGTTTGCAAACACCGATGTCGCATGGTGAAAACATAAAGTTGAGTATTCATGGATTTTTCTCTGAAACTCATTAAAAAATTAACTCTGTAGATTTAGTTTTGCAGAGCATTCCTTCAACATTTGAAAGAAAATGCAGCTTGGGAAGCTGAGACATCAAGGTGCAATACTAGTTAATATGCTATTGGCAAAACAGCCAATCACGGAGCAGCATTCAGTTTCCTTGGTGCTGATTGGCTGGACCTGTCGTTGCTGGGAGACCAAAGGAAGTGTTCAGTTTTTAGGTTGTTTAAATGCAGATTTTATTTGTCTATGTGCCAAAGGGAGTTAGCCAGAAATCATAAAGTCATAAAGCTAATAAAGTAAATTCATAGCATGAATAATGAATAAAACTTCATAATCAGAAGCCTAACAATCATATCAAAATCACCAGATAAATTTAATTATGGCTGAACTCGCCCATATGCACCAGTTTAAGATTGTTGTGCTGAGCTGCTCCTCTGTTACGTTTGATGAACTCGTTTTAGTTGTATTTCCATTGACCATAAAATTGGACAAATTGGAATTACAAAAATAAGATTTCTTAATGGAAGCAAAACAATTTCTAAAAAAAACCTCACGTTTTTCGATAAACAGTTTTTGCGCTTGGATGAGGTGGTTTTGTGGTTGTATTGAAATTAGTGTAATTTGCAAAACTGCAATGGAAACACTTTGTTCCCATCACGAGTCATATAGCATAAAAACCAAAGATGAGAAGAATCAGTTTGTAGGCGCTGTATATTTTTTAATGATTTATTGCGTTAACAAACTTATTCACATGATATTAATTGCATTTCATATTTAATGGAAACACAGTAATTGTGAAACTGTGTTTTTTAACATTTCCAGGATGTTGACAAAGTTTTGCACACATTTGCACAAAGCCTTGCTGTTTCTTCCTCCACAACCAAGCAGAAACTGAACATAGAGATGCAGAAACTTTAAACAAATGCTTAGGAAACATTTTAGTCTGTGAGAGTAGCAATAAGGTAGGATGATTGGAAAAGCACCAGTGGAAGACCTCTTTGGCAAATTTTAAGAATGTATCAGTCCAATGATTGCCTTCACACCGAGATTAGATTTTTCCACTTCGCCACAATTGTTGTCTCAACAGTTCAGGAAGTCTTGCAGACTCCACTTTGGGGTAAAAGGCCTCCAACAAACCATACAGGCATCACATCAATATAAAGACCACATAACATCTGTCTGCAAGGAATTTCAGTCATTGTGAAGTTCCAGAGGCCCCTGGTTGTCGGCACACAGCCTCGTCTTTGTGAGATAAAAGGTGAAATTCCCTCGTTTCATGCTTTCATGGGACACTGGAACATCTATATCGTCCCTCATTGAACCGTTTTTATTTTTTTGTTGAATGTTCAGACTGTGAATTAGCCTTCAGCCTTACGGGGTTAACTCACACCACTTGTCTAAACTGAATTACACTGTTGGACAAAATGTCCAGGTTCAGCCCTGATGCGACAGGATTCTTCAAGCTCGTGGCATCCAGAGGAAGTTTGAAATTTATAGTCGCAAATATATTTCTCTGTTCTTCATAAACTCAAACGGCCCAAAGACATGCTTCGTTATTTCTTTATGTTGCATCATCTTTTACTGGGTGATAAATTGTCCCATAAATTATTGTGATAAACAATAATATTGTTGTTTTGAGACAGTTTCTAAGTAATGTAATGTAATGTAATACAATAATACAATACAATACAAATGTAATACAAGAAAAAATTCTGAAAAAATCAATAAACTTTAAATTTGAATGAAATTTTAACAACACTGGAGCTGGAAGACATTTTAAATATACAAAATGAATAAACAAAATAACAGAAACAACAAATAGAATAAATGATGAAATCTGTATAAACAAAATAGTCAAATAAGAAGCTAGTTGAGACCAAAGCACCAGACTGAAGACTTTTATCTTCCAGGTTTTGGTATAAAAACAGAGAAAAGAGAAAAACAATAAATCATGCAAATGGAAAATATTGAGCTTATTTATCAGATGATTAATTAATGTATTGCTTATTGCAGCAAACCTACTTTAAGGACCAACAAATCAGACTAAAAACTGTTTTACTGGATTTAGTGAACAAGAGTTTATTAATAATATAGTGTTATGAAATTAAAAAATGATGGCACTTCAGGAATCTGACTGTAAATTACATATTTTCCACTCAGGCCACATTCACCTAAATGGGGATCAGGGATGTATTTACTTCTGAAATATCTAGACAAGTTTACTGATTAACAGGGAAAACTAAAGTGGAATGAATTTTAATAAGAGAGCAGCAATGAGAGAAACCATCAGGAAGAGTTAAAACGGATTTTATTTAATCCCTCATCATATTCATTCTGTGTTGTTCTTTTTAGGTGACAGACTGTAAATTGTAGGAAGAGGACTATATTTCATTCACTAATCCTCACACATAAATCCATCATCTCATCGTTAGCCTCTTAATTACATAAAAATGACTTTAGCCTGGAAATGAACTGCGCTCTATAAATGTGAAAGATTGAGACGGAAGCTCTCTGTAGTGTCTGGAAATACAAACAATCACAGTTGCTTTAATTGGTCAGTTTAGATTTTCTGAATGATTTGCTGGTTTGTTCTGTTGTTGTTGGTCCACCAGTAGAGAAACTATTAAAGCACAGACTGTATAGTGTTTATTTTAAACAGAAAGAGGAAATGCCCTTCATAATAGATGCCTGAAGGGAGAGAGGGATATAAGGCAGACAAAGTCTCCTGTCCTTCCTGTCGTCTTCTTCGATTTCCTGGTTGCTAGTGACTTTAAAAATGTTCCAATTAAAAGTAACAGTCTGTTTTCCAGTAGCTTGGAAGAAGCCATCACCGACTCCTTCAGTTTTACCTTTTTAACTTCTTCAAACAGACACCAAATCTTACAAATGACAGAAGGGATGCTAGTTCAAAAGATGTATTAATGCATATTTTTTCAGTAAGTGTTACTTCAAGTATTTTCATTGCAGAGGAAGATGAGAAAAAAGAGGACATTTAGAGCGGTTTTTTCTCAGCGTAAGTGACTCCTCAGCTTGGAAAGGAATTGTGTGCAGACAGAGCAGACAAACTTGGCAGGAAGGCAGAGCTCACACAAGAGTGTGGAGAACTCTTCCAAAATCAATGCAGCCTACAAATATTTGATTTTCCAAAAAAAAAACTAGCCTCCCATTGACAGACAGTATACACTGAGATTCACTCCACTGAGGAAAAATTATGTTGAATTGAATGGATTTTATCCATCTTTTCAGTCATTTGTTGGATAAAATTAGCAATTCTACATTTTGGACTGGAAATACTTTAACGAAAAAAAAATTAAAAAGCAGAGTTGTCTAATTTAATATGTTCTTATTAACCCATGAAGGTAATTTTGCTATTTTTTTTTACACGTTTACCACTTTTATCTGGACCAATACTGCATTTGATCATCTCCAACTCTATTCAAAAATCTGATTCAGTTTGGTCAAATATGTTCTGATTGAAAACCCAAAAATGTGACTTTTTTTGTCCTAACCAGTAACACTAACAACAACACTCATTGGTGTGGGAACTATTACTGAGGACAGAAGACTCACACTATTTTTAGTGTTGGTGAGATATTTCAAACAAAGGTGAGGTATTTTATATTTTCCATTTTATAGCACAATCAGATAACATTCAGTTCTTATGAAAATGCTGCAAATATCAAACATAAAATAAAATACATTTGACTTTGCATCATGGCTGGAAGATTAAAAAATTGCACAGTTTAGACCTCATTGGAGAATTTTTATCACTTAGCCTCCATCTGTTTTTACAAAATACAAAATTTGGCAAATTTAGTCAATCTAAAGGGAATAAAATTCACGATAGTCAAACTGATGTGATTTTCTAATATAGGACGTTGAAAACTGCTCAATCTGTTAACTGGGAAATGATTAAATGTTATTTTATTATTATTATTAGAAAAAGGCTTTTAAAGTGGCTACTTTCACATGATGTGGTCTTAACCTTGTTCTGCAAAATGTGGGATTTGTAAAACATTTATTCTGTCTTAGAAGACTGAAAAAAGAGGAAATTTTTATTTTTGTTCTTAAAATTCTTGTTCGTGTCTCGTGAACAGGATGTGGTGTTACATCCCTGTTTTGTGCAGTACGCTGTTAAATCTTCCTGTAGCGTTGAGTTTTAAGATCTCACTGTAAGAATTTGAGGCTTGATCCTTTCCCTTTTGTTGCAGAACCACTTGCTACAGAAAATGTTTGCAGATAAGCGTTGATGTTTCCTCATGGCTCTGGGTTAAGTTACGAAAGCCAGGACTGACAGGCAGAGCAAAGCTAAACACTGCGGACAAATGAAATTCCTGGTAGTTGTGAATGCTCTGGATCCACTCTTTATCACTTCATTTTCAGGACAAAGACGTGTTCTTGTCATTTTTGAAATACTCCTAATTCTACCGCACATTTCTTTAACTTTGGTTAGGTCAGGTTTCTTACCCTGCTTAACTAAAATGTTTTAATTGTGATGTTTTCAGGTCTTAAAGAGATGCACTGCAAAAACACAAAATCTTACCAAGTATTTTTGGTCTAGATTGTAGTGTAAATAAGTTGTTATACTTAAAATAAGACAAAGCTGACTTAGAAGTAATTTTTCAGCAAGACGTAGGAGCTTGTTTTATGTCAATCATTTTTTAAGATTGATGAAAAAAAGTAGTACATTGGCAGATTATTTCACTTACAACATGGGAAAAATATGTCACAATAAGTGAAATAATATGCCAATGACCTTCTTTTGTTATCAATATTAGGGAATTATTAATTAAAACAAGCTCAAGTTTGTCTATATCTTGTTGAAAATTACCTATAAGTTAGTTTTGTGTCATTTCAAGTCAACTTAGATATTCGCACTAAAAACTAGACCATAAATACTTTGCAATATTTTGTGTTTTTGCACTGTATTCACATGTCTGGCTCACAGATGAAAATTATTTAAGAAATGAGGGTATTTTCATCTTCCTAACTGAAGTGCATTAGTCAATAGGTCTTAAGAAAAACGATTAGATACTATTTCTTTTTAGAGTCTGTGAGGCCGCCTTCATTATGGCTAATTGGATTGAATGCTGCCCACTCATTGGCCCACATTTCTACATTTACATCGTATTTAAGACGCTTAATCTGAGTGGCACTGATATCATAAGACTGACATTTAAGCTCTTAAATCTGTAGGATGGTATAAGGGGCTTTAGAGAGAGTGAAAAAGACTGAGGGGGGGGGGGGTAAAGCCAAACGGTATGCGGATGAAGAAGAAATAAAGCAGTCAGAGGGTCTCAGTGACTGCGTGCTCAGAGACGGTGAAGCGGGATGTCAGAAAGACGGCCTGCATGTCAGCTCCGATGTGACGTTTTAATCGATGCCCTTCTCGCTCCTAGCTGACAGACGGGTACAAACTCAATGTTTGTATTGCACAGCAGAAGTTCATAGTTAGAGAAGCAGGTAAACTTTGGATGTGGTCCACACTTTGTTCACCTGACCTGGAAAAAGCGACAAAGTTCAGCAAAAAATCTGTTTGAGCTTAGAGGGAAAGCAAGTATGGATCAGAGTTGTATGTGTCGAAGGTTATTTTTGTTGAAAGGGAGAGCTGAAGGCAATCAAATGAACTCTTTTAATTGAAAACAAAAGTAAGAACAGAAAAAAGCATTTATTTCTAAATTACTTTATCAGATTCTCATATCGTTGTGGAGGAGTCTACATTCTTTACAATCTTCCCTTAGTTCAGTGAGATTTGGAAACAATTGTTTCGGAACAACTCTCTTATATCTGCAGTATGTAACCTTTATTAAGAATGGGTTTTTTTCATATTTGTTAATACTGTCACCATGTCTTGAGGGTTTGCTATGAGCCAGATAATCTGTGAAAAGATCCACCTTCTCCCTGAGCTGTGATTGCTGTCTGAAGAAACGTACTGCTCCCGCCCAAAAACAACCAAAAACAGGAGGAGGGTCTTAGTGTTGCCAATCATCCTCATGTACTTGCTGTTAAATGTGGTAATGGTGAAGAAACAACTTAATGTTACTGAAAGCCATTTATCTGCCATCACTGGTGGCTTTGCTAACTAGCATTAGCATTCATAACAGACTGCTAGCTGCAGCGTAACAGAGAGCAAGCAGGGGAGAAGGACAGGGTGATGAGCAGCGCCACACACTTTGTGATTGACAGCGCTAAGACCCACCTCCTGCCTCTGATTGGTTGTTTCTTGTTAGCGCTGTGAGAAAACAGAGGAGCTTAGTGTTTTTTAACAGATTTAGTCTCATGCCATACAAAACAACATAATGACAAGTTTAAACAAGTATGTAAAAAAAATCAATTTTTAAAAAAGTGACGTACTGCAGCTTTAACATTCCACCATATAATTTTCATGCAGGTTGAGCTGTTTACTTTGACTGGGCCATAGCAACGCCAGGATTATGCTCTTTTTCAGCCGTTCTGTTGCAGATTTTGAGCTGTGTGTGCGAAGACGGTTCTGTTGATGATCCAGTTTGGACAAAATTTCAGCTTTCAGAGAGACATCATTCCGAAATACTTTGTTATAGTTCGTGGTCAGCTTATGAATTCCCAGGTACTCAGGTCATGTGGAGGTGCAAAATGTCTACATCATCAGCCTTCCACAACACAAAAAATTATTGTTTTCACCAGACATACCCATGTGCAATAATGGCACATGGGTATCTCTAAGCTCTAATTTGTTCAAATGAGACCTAGGCCGAAGTGGGGTTGTTTATGCAGAGAAAACTTTGCAAAACGCACTCGTGCTCCTATTTTCTTATGGCAAATAAATGAATTCTTTACTTGCTCAGTTTATTTTTAGTCTAATATATAGCATGCTAACTTTGTCCCTAATAAAAACCCTTAGTAAAATTAAGGATCTGCTCCGTTTGGAAATGTATTCATACCCTCTCTCAAATTGATTAGCAGAAACAATTGCTTCTCTGCGATCATTGCTGATGACTTTGCTCGTTGGCTCTCTGTCAACACACTCTTGTTTGATCCAGAGCAGCAAATGACTAAAATTCCAGCTTTATAGCAGTGGTCACAGTTGCTGTTGATAAATTAATCAAGTGGATTTAAATAGCAGCACCTGGCTGCCACACTTTCCCTTATAAATCCTGCTGACGTAGGGAGGAGGTATTTAGGTTTTTCCGAGATTAAATTCATTAAGTGCCCTAATGGCAGCTCTTTGTTGATCTTTTCTGTTACTTGACTGAGACTCGATTTAACTGGTAGGTAACTCATAGTAAAATTTAAAGATTTAAAGCTGTCATCTTTATAGTTTAGTGTAAATTGGATATTGATCACTGTGGTTTCTCTAATTAATATTTGGATCAATCCTGAGGAATTCATAGTGTTCTGTTGCATAATCACCTGTATTCTGTGACACTGCTGTCTCTGTGATTATATATTTTTTATCTTAAAGGATTATCTGACCATGTAATGATGGAATGTCAATGACTTATGATCACCTCCAGGAAAGTAAACAATTGTAAGTCAAATTAATCCGACTGGAAGCAACATAACTAGTTTTAATTTTAAGCACACAGCATCCTGAGGTTAGTGAAACATTTGTGTAATGTAACATGAAATTAAATCATATTATGATTGTTTCATTGCAAAGATAGTGGACAATTGTCCTGACTAGCAGTTGTGCTCATGTGCTATGTGGGGTGTGCAGCATCCATGCAGCAAAATCTATCAACGTCTAAAAAATCTTCAGCAGAATGGCTTTGTTGGTGATCGGACTGTGTATGTGTATAAGTACAAGCAGGCATGAAGGTTTTATTAATTGTGTTGACCATATGATTGCACAATTTGACATGATAATAAATTTGATTTTTGGAAACACGGCAATTATAAAAACTCTTGTTTTTCGATAAAACGTGTTGGTGCCAGGATGAGCTGGTTTTTTGGCTGTGTCAAAATTGGTTTATCTTGCAAAACTGCAATGGAAACACCTTTTTGGCATCACAGGAGTCACATGATCAACAACCAGATCATGTGATTTTAAATGTGCTTTTTATTTAATGTAAACACCACAACTGCAAAATTATAGGAATGTCGACAAATCTTTGCACCCATTTGCAATGGAAACACAGATTTTGTCTCGCATAATATAAGCAATTGAAATTGAAGATGTGTGAGCAAATGTCTTCATAGATGAGTATCTACAAGTTTTATAATGGTTGGGACCTCAAAAGTTATTGTGTTTAATTTGATAGTCGTATTCTCCTATAAATTTAGTGTCAGACTCCCTATAATATCAATGTTGATCTTTAGAACCTATTGCCATGCAACTGGAACTCCTCCATTTAATTTTGTGGATTCTTACAATTACATCTTAAAATGTTGGCTCTTAAAAATGTACTCACTATTATTCCTGCAGTCTGTAAGAAACTGTGACTGGAACTAATAGCAAATTGGCATCCTGTTGAATGTTGCTGTTAAATAAGTTTCCCTTAAGGATTTATCCCGGTCTCATCGTGCAGGTCAACCCTGCCTTTCACCTTGAGAATCCCTCAGACCAGGCTGTCCCAAGCCTTTAGGCTTTAGTGCCTCATGGGGATTTATCATGCCAAAAACTTTGCCCCTATTTGGGAAGGGAGCCACACTAAAGCCCTTAAAGCAACAGTGCCGCCACTGTTTATACTGGCATGCACTCAGTTGCCCGCTTTTAGCGCAGCAATGTAACAGCGGCTATTAAAGAGTTGTTCAAAAAGGGGGATAATCTTCCCTGACCTGGCATGGCCTGAGACAGTTTATTCCAAAACGGTGAATTCAAAAGCCTTTGTGTGTCATCTCCAGTCTCCAAACTGTTCCCCGCTTTTACTCCTTTTATCTGGATGTCTATCGAGAGCGATTAATCAGAGATTAATTTAGAGGAAAATCATATTAATCGCTGTCACTGCTCTACAGTGGAGTTTAAAACTTTTATTAGCACCTTGCTCCTTTATCCTAGTTACACACACTCAGTTTATTATTCAGCTGCTGCTGAATGTAGGCCGCCACTACGTCTGAAAACAGACGTCCATTAGATTAGTGCACAAATGTCCATTTGGACATTAATATCCAATCCTATTTTACCAAAAACACCGACAGACTTTTCTGTTCACCGTGCAGCTTGTTTTAAGCCGTGCAGCATCTTTCCATCCACATCCATTGCGCCAGGCAGCAGCATTTCTTCGATGTCGAATGACTAATTATTGACACATCACCTCAGTTTCTTCTTGAACTCACTGGTCAGGAAAAGCAAGTTGTTCGCTGGCTTTCTTTAACAGCTGGCACTTGTATTGGTTCAAGCCTTTCAGACTGATTCTGTCTCACATTCATTCGCTGGTTATTGCTGTAAACACAGATCTTGCTGAGTCCCTGTGGCGTGTAAAGAAAGTCTTCCTCTGCATGCATATAGAGGATGGAGTAAAAGAAAGGAGAAGAAGTGAGAGGAAAACTAACAACCAGGGAGAATGAATGGGACAACTGACGTGGGAGAGGAAAAATAAAGCAGTCGGAGAGAGAGAGCGACTGAAAGGGAGAAAAATCTCTAAGGGACTCTTATGTGACTGTGTGTAATGTGAAGAAGGAAAAGGGGGGAAAATATATTGAAAGTAAAGCTAAATTTACCTTCTATAAAGTTGTGCGTCTAACATTAACCCCCCCAGTTGAGACGAATTAGTTTGTATCGCTCATACGTTTGTTTGTCAAACAGCAGAGCTGATTTTGTTGGAGCTGAATGAGAAAAATGACTTCTCTTGTTAATCTGGCCAAACACCAACAAAATGTTTGCTAATACTGCAAATACAGACCAGAGAGGGTTTATATTTACAACTACCTTGTCTCCCAGGATAGATTTGCTTTGACTAGGCTCCCCAGTGTGCAGCCCAGCTTCAGAAGCGGTGGTGAAAATCTTTCATTACACCCTTACTCTGCTTATTTTTCAGTTTGGTTTTTAAAACTGTGGATAAGTAAACAACATGAATATAGGAAGAGGCTGGTACGCAGTTTTTGTAAACACATGTCTAGTTTTTTATTTATTTACCAGTGTTAATATTCTTGTGTTTTCCTACAATGCTGGGATTGTATGTGCTAAATCAATATAAAGTGTGTCCTAAATGTGAGTGAAAGAATAAAAGAAAAACATGCATTTCTAAAATTACACTGCAAAACTCTGCGGCTGCAGATCTTTTTGGTTGTATCTATCAGCTTTTTCCAATGTTATGGTTTATTTTTACTCAGTTTCTTTATTATTATTCAGAGTATTTTTTGTTTGCTTTTTAAAATTTTGTTTGAACTGTTTCATTGATTGCAGCTCTTTGAGATTCCTGCACATCAGTATAAGAAACATTAATGTGTTCTAAATAAAATACATTACTATTATGACCAAAATTGGCACATCATTAAAATTTTCTCCATATAATTTCATACATTTTTCAAATTAAGTCAGATAAATTATTTTTCAGTCTTTTGGTAGGCTGCCCACTTCTGAGAAAACTACACATTTAATTTATATATTTGTCTTTGTAGATAGCTGCATGGGATTTTATGTAAATTATGGTGGTTTGGGGTAAATGTATTAGGTTTCTAAGTATTAAAATTTAAAGGATCTTTCATCATTCTTTCATTTTTCATGCAGTTCATGGCAGATGATATGAGTATTCAAAACGGGGCTATTTGTCAAATCAACTCGACTCCACTGTGGCAAACTTCCCCTTGTGCAACAAATGGCTTTAATCCACTCAAATTTGTGGAAGTTTCTCAGCAGGAGGCAGAGATTACAAGGATAATGCACACAGTTTGTTTTTGGAACAGAGGGGAGAGAGAGAAGTAGGGAGGCTTTGACAAAAACAGCTGAGGAAGCAGGATTGTTTATGGAGGAAGTGTGAAAGCAGCAGCTGGAGTAAAGGCTTTACAGAGGCGTGCCGTCGACCTGAAATCAGGGGTTTTGTAGGTAGAATCCGATTGCACTGAAATTCAAAACAATCTCATGTGTGGTATGAACTGGAGAACTGAAATATGTCTTGTAACTGCGGGATTTTGCTGAACAAGATCACACAGTACGAGGATGTTCATGGTAGTGCCAGTTTGAGGTTTGCTTGAAAACATCTTTACGCTTTAACATTTCGTAAGCGCCAAGGCCAAGTGTGAAATCGCCCAAGATGAGAATCAGCTCAGCTACGTCTGACACCATGGACTTTAGCTGGAAAAGATTTAATTGTTCTGTCAGGGTCAAGGGTCCTTGTCTATCATCAGCTTTTAGTTTTGCTGTTGAAACATCCCTGACCAGTTGAGGCAGACTAAGCTACACCCCTGAAGGCATATTGCAGTATCTGGCGCCAGGAGATTAGATATTGTCCTTTAAAAATACTTTAAGTTGGGCCTCCAGCTCCATGGATCAGTGAGTGTCAGAACTCATGACTAAGGATGCAAGTAATCAATGAGTTAGTCTGTCAATTCATCATATCTGTTCATAATATGAAGGGCTAAATTTGTCATAATATGATAACAAAAGTAAAAACATTCAATTTTAACTTTATTTTTGGTTAAATACTGATTAAGTAAATAGGAAACACTGGTTTTCTCACATTATTAAACTTAGACATAATAAAAAAGTAACAGAACTGGAACCTCTAAGATTGTTGAATAGAAAAACAGAAAGGAAAAACTACATGAAGAGACACTGAACTCCTCGTGAACACAGAGTTCATGTTCATACAGAAGTACAGCCTGTAGTTGCTCTTGCAGGAATGTTCAAACTTTGCTCCATGACAGGCATTAACTCCCGACAGTCCTAAGAATCAACTGTGCTAATCGGCACAATGTTTATTTCCCATCATGTTACAATTTTTCTGCATTATGGGCTCTGTTTTTTGTTCATTTCTGTTGAAGAAGTGCCGCTGCTCCGCCACTCTGAAGGATGAACTATTAAGGTGAAACTTAAGGATAAAGTGCATTTTACAGCCGAGACCTGAATCTTTTGACCATTTCCCTTTCCCGTTCTGGTATGGCCCTGCCATCTTTATTTCCTTATCAATTGGCTCTGGATGGATGGATGGATGGATGGATGGATGGATGGATGGATGGATGGATGGATGGATGGATGGATGGATGGATGGATGGATGGATGGATGAGGAAGAATAGCAACTAAAATCAAAGCATAGTTCTGACTGGAAGCTTCCATTTATTAGGATCTAAGAAAATCATCTGAATTTAAACATATTAACGTTAACATTATTCTGATCTTGTTTTCCTTGCAAAAAACTTTTTCACTTGGAAAACTTTGGTGGTAAACATTTGTGCAAGACTTTATATGACTTATAATGACTTGATGTTCATGAGAAAGCTTCCTGTAAATTGAAAATATACATAAAGGTGATTTGTCAATCATTTTAAAAATTCACACATATATTTCAATATATGTTTCTATACGTGTGAAGCAAACACTATAGAACAAGTTGAGTTGTCTGGAAAACTTTCTTTGTTTTAGTTTATTTACAGAGTGATGGCCAATCACAGCATTTCTTCTGAATTCAAGATGCTTTGATGGGTGTTTTTGATCAAATGGGCATACCTCGCCCTTTAATATGGCCATGATGAAAGGTTTTCTCTCAAATAAAGCCTTTGTGGACAGAAGGATCCTGAGGGCAGAGAACATAAAGAGGAGCCAACCTACATGCTGTCAGAGATCTAGCTTTGGCGTTATAATCAGGCGTATGAACTATAGAACTGAAAAAAAGACAGACAATCGTCTTTCCCAATTCATCCTTAACTTTTGTCTTTTTTTTTCCAGAAAAAGCTATTACGCTCTATTTCCTTTTGTAAAGCCACTCATTAGCACTGATGGGTTTCGCCACGTGAAGCAGAACAGTGAATAGTTTCAAAATGCAGAGCTGCAATCTGGTTTTCTGCTGCACAAAAGAGGCGTTTCAGAGGGATTTCTTTTGTTCACTGCGTAATTCCCCACAGCTGTCTGTTCAGAAGTCACTTGAGACTTAACTGCTGTTCACAACAACTAATTTAAACACCTTTTAAACTTATTTTATAATGGGGAGACTTTAGGAACTCTGTTTTTGCAACAGGATTCTGTTTTAAGGCTGTTATTTTTAATGTTTGGTAGACCGTGATAAATTCAGACCTCTTCTCTTTTCCTCCTGGGACATGTTTCCTATTCTTAGTGCTTTTCCATCAAGCTTAATATTACACTAATTTTCTATCCCTTTCATTCTGCACATCTTAAACAGTGACACTTTGTCTGAAGGGAAGGGCATCAGGGATAAGAGAAAAAGTAACTTCTATATCAACAGTATTTTCCTGAAAATATTTCAAACTTTATGATGTCCTGTTTCATTCATGTTGCATATTAGGAAATATTTCATGTGTGCACAGGTTGGACTCATGTAGAGTGGAAGCATGGAGAAAAACAATCTGAACAACTGAGGCCATCAGTTATTGACAGCCATTCTGCAGGTAGCTCTTTGATGTTAAATTGGATTAAAAAAAGGAAGATTACTCCGTCTTTCTTCATATACACCGCCTTTTTGGCTCCATTCACACAGCAGGCAAATGTGACCCAAATCCAATTTTTCACCCAGAAAAAATCTGATTTGTGCCAGTTTTACATGTTGTATTAAATCTGATGCTTATCTGATACTCTTGGAAGCATTTCATCTGATTTTGACTTCATTGATGTGAGACATGAATCATAATTCTGCAGACGCAGTAAATCCAGACGTAAATTATAACTATGAAATCCTGAAAGAATTTTGTGTCCTTACATGAAAATACCACCACTCCTTGTTCTGACTGCATCCAAACCGACTGCTCTCTAGAAGCTGCGCTCAGTGCTCCACAGAAAGTTGTTGCTATGAGTTGTGCTTTCTTTTTATTAGCTTCCTTCATGTTGTTATGATCTTATGACAATACATTTGGCTCTCATTACTTTACAAGCGATTCATAAATGGCTCCCTCCATTATTACTTAAGTAAATATTGAGCTGCTGAGTGACATCTGTTCTTTTTCTGTGCGTGTGTCTCACTTTGGGGTCATAAACCATTCACACTGAAGCCTGATTGCAGTCGAATTTATTTAGTAATATGAACAATCATGCAAAAAAATCAATAAAATCTGATTTGAACCCCAAGTCTTGTGTGAACAAAGACAAACTAAGGTTAAAACCACAAACTTTTGTTAGTGGAATCTTATGTGCTGGATGAAATTGTAAAGTGAAAGAAAAATCAAACATTGTTCAGATTTTAAACAGATAAAAATCTGAAAAGGCTGCACAGTTTACGACAAGAAGGTCCTGGGTTCAAATCCCAGCCTGGGGATTCCCTTCTGTATGTACGGGTTTTCTCATACATACCTAACTCCTGCTACCCTACCCCGCTGGGTTAGGAGGAGCTTCAGGGATCCATAACTCAGGTAGGACACCTTTTTTACTGACATCTCTTAATAATTTACACCACGATTTTATGTGGCAGGAAGGAAATGCTGAAAGACATTTTCTTTGCCACAATAAGCAGAGTTTCTTATCAGTTTGCATTCAGATGTCTGTGTGTCTTAACTGTTCATTTCAGCATAATAATCCGCCCATGAATATATCTGGGTCCATATAGGGATTCTGTGCCCAATATTTTGTTTTCACTCCTGCACAGCGCCACATCCTTGCTACACTCAGCCACAGTGCAGCAGCATAACCAGAAAAAAAGCCAGCATGGGTGCCGGCTGTGAAAGGGCATCCACATGCATCCCTGCAAATCTTTAGCCTATTAAATATAAATCAAAAGTGAGCTACACCTCTTAGCCAGCACTCACCTGAACCAAGGTTACGAGGACAGATGTAATTTTTACCTTCTTGTTTTTAAAAGGAAACAGAACAACCATATGTTGTTCTGTGAGAAAAGTGACTGAGAGCTGGCAGCTATGTTTAAAAATGCTCTCAGTTACATTTAAGTGGTGAGATTGGGGGATATTTTGTACTTACTTATCTCCATAGTTCATTGTAAACACCTAAGTTCCAGGAAAAATAAAGTAAATTGGCATGAAATGGGGAATGAATTGACTCCAAGGCGTTTCTAGTGGGCATAGGTTTGGTTTACCATGCAAAGAACACACACCATGCAATTATACTTGTGTTGGGTTCTGTGTGAACTCTGTGAGCTGTGTATGGGAGTATCTAATATGTGAGTTTGCTTGCCCCATAAAGCTTTGATTTTTTCCATGCAAAAGGTTTTATGGGTTGTATAAAATGATGCAAATCAGAGTTCTGCCTGGGGCTGCCCAGTGGCGCAGCTGGTAGAGCTGTTGCCTTGCAGCAAGAAGGTTCTGGGTTCGATTCCCGGCCCTGGTCTTTCTGCATGGAGTTTGCATGTTCTCCCTGTGCATGGTGGGTTCTCTCCGGGTACTCCGGCTTCCTCCCACAGTCCAAAAACATAACTGTTAATTGGCCTCTCTAAATTGTCCCTAGGTGTGAGTGTGTGTGTGTGCATGGTTGTTTGTCCTGTGTGTCTCTGTGTTGCCCTGCGACAGACTGGCGACCTGTCCAGGGTGACCCTGCCTCTCGCCCGAAAAGATAGCTGGAGATAGGCACCACCTGACCCCAGTAAGGGACTTTCTTGTCGTCAATCTTGTGTTATCTGAGTAAGCCCTGTGTGTTTGGGTAACTATATTATATATGTATATTTTAATGGATATATTTTTTGTGGACATTTTTTGTTCAATGTAAACTGCGTGTGGACTTGAAACCCCCAAAATAATCACAAAGAACTAATTCAAATTTGGGTAAATACTTTACATATTTTTGGAAAATAAATAATATTTTTCACAATTTGCCATATTGCAGAGTGTAGAGTTGTGCATAAGGATGTGACTGAACCTCTAAAATACAACAAAAATGTGACTGGAGAGCGATTTGATGCACATGGAGAAAGTGTGCTGCAGAGTTAAAACTTCTGGATCTTTGCCATGTGGAGCCTCAGATTTGGCTCCCGCAGCAACCATCTTGAGGTTGTGGTTTCATACCCAGTGACTTTACTGAGCCACTTCACTGTTAAGTAAACACATAATAAACTGCTTTACTTGACAGCTGCACAGCTAATTTCACACCTCGGGGTATACCTTGACGTCCTGTGGTTCGTGTGTACAGCAGCTGCCTTATGCATGTGCTGGACTCAGCGCCCGTCTTCCCTTTTCGTCCTATGCGGAATTGTAAATGACTTGTGGGTGTTGAAGAAGATCACATGTGGCAGATAATGCGTAGGGTTGCTGGCAACATGTGTTAGCGCCAGTGTACATTAACCTACATTCAGAATGGGGCCATTTTTGATTCACAGGCAAAAAGAAAAGGTCATCTTTTGAATGAAATATTACCAGGCATGTTTTATTTTTTTGGACTTAAAGGGGCCCTATTATGCAAAATTCTCTTTTTGCATGTTTTTATTCTTCCATTTGGATCTCACTGTTTCTAAAGTCAAGCTAAACACTTGAACAAACACACCCAGCCGTTATTTGTAATGAGCTAATGTTTTTTGGCGTTTGGAAAATGAACCTGCCAATTATTGGGTCCCACTGCACCGTTACTTAGCAACCCCAGTGAACAAAGGCTGTAACCTAGTAACCAAAGCAGAGTTCCAACACCTTTGATCAGCTGGTTTTACTGCTATGCGCGCTGTACAATGGCTGCTGGAAAAGACAAGTGTTTTGTTGTTGACTTACCATCGAGAAGCCACTTGCTGCACTCTTGTTGGTTGTGCAGGAGCCTCCACATCTGCTTTTCAATGACGTATGTGTGTATAATTGCATGTCTGTTTTCAACCATTGTAAATGATGAATTGGGGGGCCGTGGCCAGCAGCAGCTTATTTGGATTTAAAGTGACAAGCGGCCCTAAAACAGCTCAACATTAGGACATCTGAGCCAAAAAAAAACTAAATGTAGCTAAATCTGACTAAAATCTCATTATCTAAGAATGATTTTGCTCAAAAATGCGATGGATTTCTTTTCTATCACCCATAGACCTAATCTAACTCATTCAAAGACGCATATTAGTTCAACTAGAGGACCAGTATTATGTAAGATATGCTTTTTTGAGCTTTACATTGTGTTATAATGTTATTTCTCATCAAAAACATACCAGGAATGTTGATTTGATTATTTCATGCATGTCTGAGAACTCCCCTAGTCTCCATGGCAACCATTCAGCTGTGCAAAACACTTGGGTGGACCTAGCCCCGCCCTTAAGACGCAGCTTCTCCTCAGAGCTGCAGTTTCCAAGCTTCCAAATGTCTGCGTCACAGAGTTATCCTCCCTATGACTCCCTCACTCAAATCCTTCAGACTAGCCAGAAGCAATTAGCAAAAACCTGGTGGGATAGTGAATTTGCTGCGCTCATTATATGAGCTACTTCTTACTGCAACGCTGGTCAAAACATTGTTAAAGTCATATTGTGATGACTTCCTGAAGGCAGAGATTCAGAAAGAGCAGGAGCTTCTTACAAAGATTTTGAGGGGTTAAATTACAAAATCAAATTACTCTTAAGTTATATTTTATATATACAGCATTTTTTTAAATCAACTAAAGATAACATAGTCACTTGAGTGTGCCACAAAATGTTGTTGGAAAATACATAACACTGCCCCTTTAAATGTCAGCTTTTAGCTTTCTGTGTATTTTCTTATTGACCAGATGATTCTTCCAGGCACATGTGAGATCAGGATAAACAGCAGTCAGGTGTTGGTGGGCTGTTGTTAGAAAGCGGAGAACAGAGGTAAGGAGTGTGAGTTGTGTGTGGAGGTGGCTCAGGTCAGGGCTGATCCCTTAAAGATAATCTCCCTATCAAGGGATTTGTTTTTCTCAATTGCCCCAGGGCCTCTTAGTCCGGTTTAGAGGTCAGTTCCTGCACATGCGAAGGCATCCAAATCTGCCTTTTGGCAAATTTTGTGCGGTGCCAGGTATTGTGTGAAGCTAGTGGGAGGAAACAAAGTCAGCTGTAAACACAGCTGAAACATGAACGGCGGGGGAGATCAGGCCTAAAGTTCATCCATGTTACCAAAACCCAAGGATTTGCTTGTGTAACAAAACCAGTTTAAGAAGTGTCACTTTGAAGTGGTCCACAAAGGTGTCGAACGGAGATTTCCTTGTGTGTATTTAGTGAGATCAAAACCAGCTACTGTGCTTGCTTTTGCTGTGATCACATAGCTTAGCTTCAGATGGGGGATGTGATCTAGGCCACTGAGCTAATATCTCATGTTCTTTCATGTGTTAAACATGTTGTGTTTATCACCCGCCTCTTGTTTGCATTGTTTCTCGATTTCCCATGTCTGGAAAGCAACTTGATGCCTGACTAAGTGTTTCTCAGCATGTCAGCTTTGTTCCACGTTGTATTACAGCTGGCTTTGTTTAGTAGATCAAATGATCTTGAAAACTTTCTTCTAAAACAGGAAAGTTGAGCTCTTGAGGAATTTATCGTAGAAACTGCTTTTTATTTATTTTTTTGTTTTAGTTCAGTCAATTAAAACGATACTGCATGGATTTATTGTGGACTGTTTGAACTTGCTGTGAGTTTTCATTTATTGAACATTTTTGCTTACATCTTTCAAGATTCAAAATGTATTTAAATAAATCTCTGAAGCAGTCATATTGACTCTGGAAAAGATGCGCAACTCATTTGGGAAAATCTTTTGACAAAACTCTTCATAATCAATAAATTAGAATATTATTGAATAATTAATTTTTTCAGATACAGTTCATGAAGTGAAACATATAGATTATTTCCACACAGACTGATGTTTTAAAACCTTTAATTCTGTAAGTTATGTTGATTTTCTACTTACAGTTATTGAAAGAAATAAAAATTTTTAGAATAAAAAACATTTTTTAAAAACAGAAATGGACTAAATGAAAAATATGTATTGTGCCTGCTTAAGAATGATCTTCAATGAATACTTTTGATCTGATGGTTGAGTCTCAGTAATGCACATATTCTAGTTTATTAATTATAACTGCATTAGTGATTTATTTCAGAAATGTCTTATTAAAACTGTAAGAACGGTTGCAAGCTGCAAACAAATTGTATTTTATGTAATTATGTTTAGTATAAAAAACAATATTTACTCAGTATTGAACAATTTAAAACTTAAATGGAGCATCAAAAATTTGGAGTTCGTCCAAATTGTAATTCTGACAGTTTTATGGTAAAACTTGATTTTAAGCTGGATCTGTAGTTAAACTAGATGTGGATAATAAATTAGCCATTGATGCATTTTTTAAAACAAATGTTACTGATTAGCTGTAAAGATCAATGAAACATCACAACTCAGTTTTCATTCAACTTTATCCAATTTCAAATTCTGACATTGAAACCCTTAACATTTTATTTTAAACTAGCTTTTGTCTTATTAAAACAACTTTCTTCTTGTAATTTTAGTCCATTCTTCTGGTAAAATTTAGTTTTTATTCTGCTAATATCACAGCAACATTCTTGTAATTAAACTAAAATTATTATACACTAGCCCAGATACTCGGAGGGGAGAGTGTAATAATTTCAAATATCTCACAGAAGGCATGATTGAAATAAAAAAACACTTATAATTTATTTTTCAGAAAGGAAACAAAGAAGAAAAAGATTTATTAAAATTGCATCTGGCATGAAAAAAATTTGAGATTTAATATTTTTGCTATGTCACCCAGCCGTTATAGTAAAATATTCTGGCCATTGCAGCCGTAATATTCGATTAAAACAGGACAAGTCCCTTACTTTAATTTTATTGTATATAGTTATTCTTTCCACTAACACAGACTCACTTAAGTTCCTACATGGAAAGTATGAATGGAGCATTTGGCACGCAGTTCTGTCTTGAGCCTAAATTTACACTGTTTGGATGCGATCAGTTCCTCTGCCCTTGGCAGGCGCAAATTAAGGTTGCTCCCATCCCTGATGATCCTCCCCACCCCATAATAACATCCTGCTACGTCTCCCACAAATTTATGCTCGCCAGTTTTAAAGCACGGCCAAAATATCGCAGGTGATTAATTTTATTCATTTGGTGTGACGGTACATAATTTATGTCAAAATGGTCAAGTGACTCAGCTAGTTAGAAAGTGATGAGTTGTACTTCTGCTGGCCTTAATTATTTAATTCAGCTGCAGCTGCTCCATAGAAAGAGGAAACAAAGAGCAGCAGAGACAGGCAGGCAGTGGATGTTTATGTTCAGACATGCTGGGACCAAACTGGGTACTGTGTAGCTCAGAATCAAACTGCAGTTAGTTTCTATCAGCACATGAGGAGCCTGCATGAACTTCTTAAAGGAGAGTGTGTGTATTTAGCTTGTCTCCTTTCTTTGTTTACAGTCAAAGCAGGAGATTTATAGGGGAAAGGTAATCTTGATTGGCCAATATAAGGGAAGGTCACTGAAAGTTTGCAAGCGAAAGCGTGGGAGGGGAAATGAAAAAAACCTTGTTCAGAAAATGGCTGATTTATTAGACATGCAACATCTTAAGGTTATAGTTTTTTTTAATCAGCGCAGATTATATTGTAACCCTAATACTAGTGTAAAACAAGCCATGCAAAGAGGAAATCTCGTATTTCTCTATGCTCAGGTGCAGTGCCCAATGCCAGGGTCACCTTCGCTAGGAAAAATAAATCCCCTGTGGCTCTCTTACACTACCCATAAGACCTCTCTCCCTTTGAGAGGTGGTGAGTGGGTGTCAACCTACTGTTTATATTGTCTGCTCATGGTTATGTAAGCCATTTTGTCCTCTTTCAAACTAATCTACCTTTACCTTTCCAACATGCCAAGTTGTGTGTTACATAAATATCCTTTGAAACGGGTCTAGCATAAGGTTTCCCAGTGTGCCAGGAGTGTGTATTACATAAAAATTGCATGCCAGACTGTGGAGAAGTTGTGTGTTTGTGTGTGTTTTTCTGTCAGAGTCAAGGATGCTTTTCTTTCATGAAGGGCTGGTTCAGGGAGGTTGTGGCGCCTAATCTGAACTATACCAGCTATAACAGCCTCTACAGTGAGGGAGTCGGTGTTTCTACCAGAACACACACACACACACACACCCGCGCACCCCCACACGCACACACACATTTATCTTTACAGTGGGCGGCTGGCTCTGCAGCAGTGCAAACAAAGCACTGAATATGTGCGAGCAAGCGTGTGTGTGTGTGTGTCAGGCAGTGTTACATGCATGATGAGGACATTGTTTTTCATGACAACAGAGCTCTCTGTACAGTTCAGCTGCTTGTTTACTGACGCCACCATGCTAATGTACTTATTTGGGTCACGCGGTTCGTTTTTAAATATGACAACTTTTTATAGCCATTTCGCTACATTTATTCACTCGGAATGATATTAACCTAATATATTCAGCGACCTCCCTGCTGATCAGCAACCCTTAAAGTGAATTAATCTGTAGCTGCAGCTACATTTACTCACAGTAAAAAAAGTAGGAGAGTCTACTCTTTATTTTGGCTACATTTATTCAATGTGCAATAAGAACTCATTAAGAAAGAACATTACCAGTAACACACTTATTAGCACTCCTTAACGAGTCCTAAAAATTAAATATTGTTGAAGGTTTTCATTATTTCATTCTTAACTTCATTCTAAGTTCATCAGAGTTTCCAGGAATGTTCATTTAGTCACCCAGGACTCTGGCAACAAATAAGACCTGTTTAGCCATTATTCAAAATAGGAAAGACAAAAAAACATCACATTCCACTCCATGGCAGCTGTGTTCTGATGAAAATGGCTGCATGAAAAAAATACAATAGGCTTTTTTATTTGATCTGTTTGGGATAATTAAATCACGGACATATTAACAAAATATAAAACAGATTCTACATTGAAATTGACAAAAATGTCATTTTAATGGTAGATGATATGAAAAGATCTAATATTAATAAAAGTATCCGCAACACAAAGCTGCAATACTCTGCAATTGCTCAGAAAAGAAGCATAATAAACACACTGTCAATTAAAACACTTCTTTACTGTTTTGGTCTGCAATGGTTTGCTTTCAAAGCAAAAGCAAACCATTTCTAAAATAGCTTTTGCTTTAATTGCTTTTATTATACAGACATATTTTGTCTTGATTTTTGAAAGGTTTGAGAAGCAAAACTCTGTGCCTGACGGTGAAACTGGACACTTTTGCTCTGAGAGATCTCAGATTGTTTGCTTAATTAAAGCTTCCCATATCTACAGTCCAAGTGTCCGTCCATCCATCCATCCATCCATCCATCCATCCATCCATCCATCTTCTAACACCCTTGTCCCTTAGTGGGGTCGGGAGGTGCTGGTGCTTAAATCCAGCTAACGTTCCGGGCGAGAGGCGGGGTCACCCTGGTCCATCTGTCCAGGGTGACTCCGCAGTCCAAGGGTCCAAAAGCCATCAATTCCTCAGAGAACTGCATTGCAGGCTGTATAAACCAGATTTTTGTGAGAAAGGCAAAGGAAAACATTTTTTGCTGTCTTACCATCACAAATGTAAATATTTGTGCTTTTATTTTGAGTGTCCACTGTTAAGTACGGTAGTGGATCTGTGAGGCTGTGGGCCTGTTCCAGGTGTACTCTGCTGGAAAACTGAAAATAGGGAGTTTCAACAGGCTGAATTAAAACTTGTGGGTAAATTAGCAAATAAAGGCTTCATAAAAAAATAACAGAAAGAAAAAAGTTTTTCTCTTTATGTTGCGAAAAATGCTAAAAGACAATAATAAGTGTTTTTTTGTTGGTCAGAGGTTTTAGCAGCAGGGGTACAAAAGGTTATAGTGGACTTACCTCCATTAAAAAAGTAGAATAGTTGTCCTCTTCTGATTTAATGGACTCAATTCAAAGTTGCTGCACTAAAATATGAACACATTTAATAGCTTTCATTTTTTTAACCAGTGTTGTTTCAATAATGATCTCTTTTGCTCTGTTTTGCTTTTTGCTTTCCCTCCGCCGCTGCAACACAGCGCAGACATTTCAGCCATTTAAAGAATGCCCCCAGTGTGACATCTGAATTGCTTCTAGAAAGACATGAGAGCAGTTTAAGCCTAAACATCTGTCCAAAGTTTTTTGTCCTCACAAATTTTCTTTTTTCTTTTGATAATTCATTCATATTTCCCCTAAGCGGATAAGCAGTAAAAACTGGTGTAAAAGAGTTAGGAGATTAAAACAGCTGCTTGTAAATTTGGGTGAATATAAACAGCCGTTTGTGTACTCATCTGCACCCTCATGGGAAATAAACAGTAACTAAATCAGTTGTTAGCTTTTGTGTGTTATCTCTAAAGATGAAAGGACACTGAAAACAATGAAACCGCTGCCCTGGGGTTTTCTGTGTGAACAGAGAGAGAGAGAAAAAAGCAACAGGAGCAAAGCCTCTTTGATCTGCGTAGTTAGTCTCGGTGAATAAGACTTAAACCATACCCAGAAATAGAGGAGAGCTGTCCAGAAAAAAAGATGTCAAACACTTTGTGCATTGAACTGGCCAGTGCAGAATATTACCTGGTGGAGATTTTGTGGGTTGCACTATGGAGCAGCAAGAAAATCTCAAGGTTTGCAACCCAGCCTGGGCTCTTTCCTTATGGAGTTTGCATGTTTTCCCCAATTAAATTCAATTTATGTATATATATGTAGCCAATTCAGAAGAGACAAAAAAAAAGTAGAATAATAAAATTAGTTTTAAATGTTTTATTCTAAGGAAAGCCTGTGGATGACAAATATCCCTGCAATTATTACGATAAACGTTAACATTATAATTTTGAGATCATTTTTAAGTAATTACTGAAAAGGAAATAATATTGCAAGATGTCCCACTCAACGAGCAAAAAACTTTGTTTGTAAAGAACATTTCATAATGGAACTGGAAGAGACTTGAGATAAATAAAAACTTGACAATCAAAAGCAATAAATAAATCATAAATAAAAAGAAACACTTACAGCCAGAATCACAAGTTAAACGGATAAGTTTCTGCTAACAGAACTGACCAAAAACTCCACTTTAACACGAAGAAACTTCTACCAGAACCAGAACCTGGGTCAGTACAAGCAGCCATCTGTCATGACCGACTGAGAAAACAGAGCATATACACAAGAAAGAAACAGATTAACTGATGTAGGATTATTTTCAATGCTCATAAAAGTAAAAAGTTAAAGCAGGAGAGGGAGAACAATTAGTTGATGGCAGCATTATGTTAGCCGATGCACCTCCTCTAGGAAGGTATCACAGCTACGTCAGACCAGGAGTAGCTTCAATGGAGAGAAGAAACTGAGAAAAACAAAAAGTTAATCGTTGAAATAACCGAAATTAAAACTAATTTTAGAGTAGTAGAAAAAATAAAGTGAGAAGTGGTCAGTTTGTCCTAAAGTAGCCTAAACCATAACTACAGAAATAGCTCAGGATAACCTAAACTTCGTCTTAAAAGTGAACAGGACTCCCCCGTTTTCCTGGACTAAAATGGGGAGATGCTCGTCTGAGGGGAGCTGGTTCCACAGACAAGCATCTTTATAACGAAAGGATTCCACTTTTAGAAATTCTAGGAACCTCCAGTAAACCTGCAGTCTGAGATGGAAGTTTCTGTTAGGAACAATCAGATCTCTGATATATGGTGGAACTGATTATTGAAGAACTTATATACAGTCATCTAGCCTTGAAGTAACACATGCATGGACTAATTTTTCACCAGGAGGAGATTGTGTGTTAAAGGATTCCTCAAAAATGAAGAACAAACTGACCATTCTCTTCATCAATCACAAATGTTTTCATGTTTTCAGTCAGAGGCTTCAATGGAGATGCTGTAATACTAGCCTCTACAGGAGATCCTTCTTGCCCACGTCAACTACAATAACTCTTTCAAAAAATTTGCATGAGTTACAACAGCATTTATGTTGGGATTAATAAAGTATTTTTGAATTGAAATGAATTGTAACTTTGTATACTGAAAGTGTATTGTTTTCTAATAATGTCAATGGTTTCTCTTTTGTGACTTTTTATTCTTTTGTTTTTATGATGTAAAGCACTTTGAAAAAAATGCCTTTTTGCTGAAATGTACATGTAATAAACCTGATTGATTGATTAACAAAATTTCGATGAAGGTTTAGTATGGAGTTGTTTCAACAAATACCTGCTGCAGCAAAAATATATGCTAAATTTACTGGCACCACTCCTAAATATCTGTACAAGACCGTTACATAAATTAATAATTTATGGAAGCAGCAGTGACTTTGGAGAAGTTCAACTTTTAATTTTAGAACATTTATTCAGTAAGAGGGAACACAAATCCAATTTTAAGTCGTTATTGTGTTTCACAATATCACTGGTGTCACAGTTATTGCTACACCTGCTGTCAAAAAGTTTAGTCTAAAACTCCTCTAGGTGTTTCACATCTGTAGTTTGTTTACTTTGGTAAGAATGAATTGATGAGTTTTTTAACCTGTAACATTTTTCAGAGGTTTGGGTTCTTTTCCAACAGATGTGGCTGCAGCAGGAGAACCAGATGTAAATACAGGAAGCAGATGCTGCGTTCCAAGCCAGAAGAAAACTGAATTTAATCCCATCATAAATGGGTTTCTGAGTAATATTTCAGAAAAGGTTTTCCAAGACATATGCCAAATGATTTTGAAAAGAAAGTTGCACATATATTTATACCTTACCACACAAGCCACCATTATTTATTAGCTTGTTTGCACTACCGTATCCAGCAATGCAAACCTGGATACTGGAAGGAGCTTAGCTGAAGCTTGCAGAGTACGTCTAGTAGATGTGTGGGATTGAGATCGAATCACACCATAAACGGTAAACGGTTGTTTTAGTCCGAGTCGTTTTGTAATTCCAGGGTTTGTTTTATGCAGATTAAAAACCCTTACATGCACTTTCCTGTCTCATACATGGATGAGATGCTGCCATATTTAAAAACCTATGATGTAAATCTAAAGAAAGGATATTCTGTGAAATGTGAAGTCATGCAACATCTTTGAAGCATTTGTGTTTTAATGCGATTTTGTTCTAATTATCACATGTATATTGGGTCTTTTGCTGCATCAGCACTGGGTATGTTACTTTTGCCATGATGACACTACCTCTTTTAAATATTTTTCATATTTTGCAATTTCAATGCTCCATTAATAGCTCCAATTGGTCATAGCTTACATAGTTTACATAAGTAATGAAAAAGTAGGTCAAGCTGTGAGTTTCACTTTCAGTTTGAAGCACTCAGTGTATCTGAAGGAATTAATCTTTACCTGTGCAGATGGCTTTGTCTAGACTGACATTAAATAATGTTCTTATTGGGTCATTTCTGTAGTATTTGCTGATTCTGTAGCAGTGGTGGTATACAGGGTGTGTAAGGGTCTAACTTAATGAATGATCAATTCTGAATGGTATATTTTCAGATGTGTAGGACGGTGATGCTGATATAAAGTTGTGCTATGTCATTGGAACAAAAAAGTTTTTTAAATCTCATCTCACTAAAACAAACAGTTCCAGGTAAAATCCCTGTGCAGCTTTGATGTTCCAGCTTGTGTCTTATGCATTTCAATGGGACTTTTAAAGCATAATTTTAAAACATCAGCTGTTTCTAAGTGACTTTTTAATAATTTGAGATGTTGTTCCACCCCTTTCTGTAGCTTGAAGTTTTCATTTTGCAAAAAGAAAATAACTACTTTGGGATTGTTTGCTCACTTTAGTTTGGATGCTTTTAGGCAGCTGTTCTGGTGCACAGTCACTGCAGCCTGGCCTGTCTGCTCTGGTTTCATAAGCAGAAAGTGAATGACCTATATACTTCTCTGAGGGAGGGGAAGTCACCTTGCTGGTTGACCAGGAAACAGGCATGCGGCATGCGATGAGGTTTTAATGCACGGCACTATTAAAGGAGTTGACCAGAGACTTAATATTGTAGGCAGACTTTGAAACAGACCTCGTTTTTTGCTGCTCTTGTTGTTGTTGGCTGGAAATCTTTCCAGGACTGCTTCTCTTGGCTTGTGTTGTCTCCTTCCTAACACCACTTTGTGTTGATGTGAGAAGGCCAAAGTACAGAGAAGGATCCAGTGCATTAACATGCTGAAAAACACATCTTGACATGGACTGAATTTGCACACACAAACACTCACCTCAGGTGAAACCACGAGGCCCTGTGCCAGAAAGATCAAGCCAGACAAACACCTCACCAGAGACTCCTCTAAGCATCCTAACAAATTGAATGTGTGTGTAGACGGACAAGAGGGAATTAGATCAGTGGTCGTGATTGTATCTGAGTGTGCTACTGCAGTACACCTTTCCAGCTCGTCCCCTGGAGGAAACGTGCATGCAGGGAGCAGAGACAGAGAGAGGATGGGGAGAGAGAGCCGAGCAGCTGGTTTGATGGAGGCTGTACGGAGAATTTTAACCAGACAATCACCTTGCATGTTATTGATTGGGATGGAAGAGAGGTAATTAGCACAGAAAAGAGGGGGAAGCTGAGGCCACTTTTGATGTTTTGATACAAAGTGTTCTCTCCTTGTACCCATCCACATGTTTGTGTGTTTTGTGTGTCAGCTTGATGGGAAATGCTTTACCTAAGTTTAATCTATAACTTTATGGTTACAACAACCTATGAATACATAAAGCTCTTAAAGCTGCAGTGGTAACTTTTACACAAATATGTTGTTTTCCACGGCTGCAGGGTTGTGCAGTTGGTAGTGCTGTTCCATTGCAGCAAGAAGGTTCAAAGTCTGGGGTCTTTCTGCATGGAGTTTGTGTCTTCTCCCTGGGTTCTCCTCCTGCAGAACAAGTAGATGACCAAAAAGCAAACTCTGGTCTGCCTACAAACCTAGGTCTTGGTTTTGTTGAAGTGAACACTCGCACGGTTCAAATACACATCTGAATGCCAACTGGACTGGAAAATGATCCAAAAGTAGGAAGTGGACTCTGGGTAAATTCAACGAAAACAAACACACATGTCTAACGCTACCAGGAGTAATGACTTGTGGTCTTTTGCCCACGACAAAAGAGGAATCTGATACCACTTCATTGTTGCTTACACTTCATGAAGAAGGAATTTGCATTCAGTGAGGTTTTTATGTTGTTTTCTTCAGTGCTTCTTGGGTGCAGCACCAATTTGACAAAGTGAAAACGAACAGCGCCAATGAAGTTGTAACAATTGTTCCAATTTTGATCCCCAATTGAAGAGAGTCTACTGGACTATCAGGTGTGAAAACCTGGATTCCTCCCGGTAACAGTTTGTTAGCAAAGTTTGGGATTTTCATGAAGAGGATTTTGTCGTGGCGATGACGGTGTCTGGTTTGGGGTCAATAGGATTTCATATTTGAATTTTGGAGCTGATGTGGTCACATGACTGTCGTAAAGACATTACCTTTTGCTTGCTCTGGAGTGTTTCATGTTGAATGCAAAGCAGCTGAGATATGATTCATTTACTGATTACAAAGTTCTCAAATGGCAAAAGGTGAATTTCTCTCTCCTGTTCAAGAGTTAAACTCTGTCTCAAGAGAGGAGTTGAAGGATCTTGTCTTGTTTGTGGCTGATTGTAGGATGAAGGAGGAGATAAAGAGATGAATCAGGGCTTTGCGTGCTCTGTCTGTCTTGGTGTATCTGCTAGAAGAAAGAGTATAGACAGAAAAGGAAGTTCTTAATTTACCAGTCCGCTTGCATTTTGACCCTGACCTATAATCATGAGTCATACAGGCCCTTACAAAAAAATCCCATGTGATCACATGCGAATTTCATGGGAATTTTTTTGTAAGGGCGGTGTCTGTGCATCCTTAAAAAGACTTAAAATGTCATAAATTCAATAGAAAATATGTAAGTTGGCTTTAATACGCACAGGTCTTGAATTTTAATATGGTCTGACTATTCAACCTACCTATATTACATGTATTTTTTTTCTTGCTTCTCTGTCAGACAAAGGTTTGAGTCACAGTCAGACATCTTCATTACCAAGGTGATTGAGGCTACTGCTAGCTGCTAATTAGCCTTTTCAAGCTAGCTTGCTTGGTTTTTGTGCCTATCTTTGGTAAGTGCAAATTTATCGGCACTTGGCTGGACAATATTTGCCTTTGCCATCGCCTTACTTCTGTTGCCAGACCATACAATGGTACATGCATTCTGTGCAAAAAGCTTGGCACAACTTTATAAAATATGTAATTTTCTTTTGGATATTACTGTCGGGATACAGGTCTTATATTTCATACATAATCGTCTTAGAAAGGTCTTAACATTTAAATTTGTGTTGGTGAAATTTGCAGACGCACATCATAGTAATCATGATCTAAAGAAGAAAGATCCCATTTGAAAGATACTGACTAAATGAGCTGTTCCTGTAGAACCAAAAATTTACTGGACACTGATCTAACCTCTAAGCACTGCTTCGTCTGCAACCTTGTCTTGAATCAGTAGGTGACCGTTCCCTTGCACATTATGTCAATAAAATATTTTGAGCTTCCAGAGTCTGTGTGTAGAGGATGAAGCTCTAAATCAGTAGATATTTTTCTACCTTCAGAAAACAGCCCTCTTTTTTGTATAAATCACTGCTTGCTTTCAGGAACACTTTTGAAGACTATATCCAGAGATCAGAGCTAATTACTGCAGTCACAAAGTTACCTTGAAACTTTAATATCTGAAAAAGACCCAGAAAATCCTTCTGTGGTTATGAGCTTTTTACTGCTGGACTGAGGCCAAGTGGAAAACAATGTCCCATGGTCAGATGATAAAAAATGTGAATTTGTTTTTAGAAATTATGGTTTGACATCCTCCCCAGCTAATGGGCGATGAACAAGTGAAACAGAATAATATATAGGGGTGCATTAGTGTCCATGGTTGGAGATGTTATCTGTAAAAGCACCTTTAAAGCTGAAGCACATACAGATGTTACAGGAATTAGAGCATTTCATAATGCAGTCAGGTTAAGGCATCTTCATTTTCCACAAATTCAGGTTCCTCTTGAAGGTTAAAGCTAAAAGTTAGTCAGAGCACAGCCACTCTCAGCCATTAATGCTGCCATTAACTCATTATTCTCCCTCTTCTGTTAACTTGTTACTTTCCATCAACAGGTGTAACATAGTAATACAAGAATCAAATTAATCATTTATGAAAATATTATAAAGGCTTCAAGAATCAGCAACTTAGTTATTTGACACTTCATTACCATCTAGAAAGGTGCCTTATTTGGAGGAAATGTTGTGAAAATGCAGTGAGGAAAAGGCATAGATGTTTGTAAAGTAAACGTTGCTACAGATCAGGAAATAATTCAACACATCCATCAGTGTAGTCGCCTCTCTATTGATTGTGAATGAGAAAGTAGAGCAGTCCTGCCATATCACAGAGAATGATGTACAATCTTTGATCTTTAATAATATTTTGTTTTTATTTGTTGTTCATCTTACAACATTTTTTCCAGTAATTCACACATTTTATTCTGAAAAAGGTGACAAGTGATTCGGTTTAGGTTTGACATGCTGTTCTGTGTCTCACTGCCTATTGAATTTAAATAATCTCCCCTATAATTCTGTCAGCGTCATCTCTGTAAGCCCAGTGGAGCAATAAATCAGAGGATCTCAAAGCCCCTTCTCTCTCTGTCAAGAGACTTCTTTATGGCCTGCCTCATCGTGCTGCTGCTGTCGTTTGAGTTGTAAAAATAAGGTAGTCAGTCAGGAATTGGTTGATGACTTTAATAAATCCTTTGCTCTAAATGCTCTAAAAACATTTTTCTGTGTCCTTTCAGCTCAGCACTCAGACAACCTTCCTCAACGGCCAAAGTGTGCCTGGTCTGTGGAGACGAAGCGTCCGGGTGTCACTACGGTGTGGTGACGTGTGGAAGCTGCAAAGTGTTTTTCAAAAGAGCCGTGGAAGGTAAACCTGGTTTCTGTCTTTACATCTTATCACTGGATTGAATCTTTTTGTTGTTTGGTTTTAGTTCATTGAGAGAATTAAAAACAAAAATGTAATCAGAAAGTAATACCAGTACTATTGTAACAGTTTGTTAATATTTTAATTCAGATCAACTCAAAAATGCTAGCACTGCTAATCCACCTTATTTGCTTTTGCCGCTCCTCTTCAAATCTCTTGTCTGGGTGAGAGAGCTATGAAGAGAGACATTGGAGCTAGAAATGAGTTGAGTTGCTCTTTGGTTTTGCTCTACATCTGTTTCAACTCCTTTAGGATTTGGGGTCATAATTCAGGTAACATCTGAGCTTTGGAGATGCTAATAAGGTTGTCAAAATTATATAAAAAAACTATTTGTTGCATCATAACAAACGTCTGAAAGAGTAAAAATCTTTCCAGCAGCACAGCTTCCAAAACTAGAGTAAATATTTGTCCAAACTTGCAATACCTCAATCAAAAAAATGATGGTCAAAAGTCTAGAAAAAGAACAATAGAGCTGTTCCAACAAGCTGCCACAATTTGAAAAATAAGCCAAAAAGCCTTGGAAAAACATACATTCTCTCTAAATATAAAAAAAAACTAAGAAGACCTTGTTGTCAGAAACTCTACAGAATATGGAAAAATCAAATAATAATTTATTATAAATTATTAAGAAGTTCTGCGTGCACATTCATCTCCTTAATTCCAGGAGATTCCAATCATTCATCATCACAGAAAGCATTTAGGAAAATATTTTGTGTTTAGTTGTTTTAGCCTGATGTAAAAAGCTACGACAGAATATTTGAGCCATACTAATAAAAAATCCAATTAAAATAAAATTTAATTACAAGAATGAAGTACAAAAATGAGAACAAATTTGTAAAATAAAAGTCATAAAATTAAAGGAAATTATGATTTATAAAACATTGAAATCAGAAAATTATGAGAATAAACTTGTATGAGAATAAAGTAATAAATTAGTCAGATAAGGTCTTAATATTATGACTTGTAATACTACAATCTTATTGTCATATTATTTTGACTTTATTCTCGTTGTTTTATCTGTTATTTTATTCACGTTAATCAATCAATCAATCAATCAATCAATCAATCAATCAACTAACTTCTTTTATACCATTAGGCAAATTTGGTTGCAATGACGGGAGTTAGCCTTCTTTCAGACAGGAAACTTTACATCAACTATAAATATAGATATAAATGTAATATGAAAAAAAGCTATAAATAAAATGATATTAAAACTACACGAAATTTAATTTTGGTAGTTTATGGCAACAGGAACAAAAATGGTTTCATGGCACTCAGCTTTATATCTGTGGTCTTAATACTCTGTTGTAATAAGCAGACTTTGCTTATATTACTATTTTAATGTCAATTTATTTGTCTCTGCAGCCTTTGTCTGATCTGGGTTTACATTTGTTATTACATCACCCTTTAAGTCTTTTGTCCAATGCTTGTGAGCAGCTATTAAACTTGGCCCGACTTCCTAATCTGCAGGCCTGCAAATAAAACTCTGCTTAGTGCCTCATACAACCTTGGGCCAGTCCTTTCCCTTCAAACTAATGAGGTGAATATTTAAGAGGTTGTTCAGATTTTTTAAGAGAGGTTCTGGAGAAAGCATGCTTTTTTTTCTCCCAAATTATTCCTAAAATAACCAAATATAAGCTTTTAATTTTGGGAGTGTGACCTGTTTTACACAAGCATGATGAAAAACGGGGGAAAAATCAGTAGGGAACAGCTCTTAAGTTATATTTAGCTTGGGAAAAATATCAGCTACAGTCATAATGTGCTTTTCATGTTGCGCCTGCTGCCTGAGGCTTTGGCCTAACTCATTTAGATGAGTGTTTGAATGCAACACACATTGAAAACCCCAGCGCTGGTGAGAAGGGGAGAAATGCGTTTCCTGCCAGCGCTTTGGGTGATCTCCTGACCACTGGAGGAATTGCAGTAATTCTCAATGAAATCATGCCCTAATTTAATGATATTCACACATTTTCATTGCCGAGACTTGAAACCAGATTATGTGTCTGTGGTTATTAAATCAGACATGCCGTAGCTGCAGCTTCAAGGCTGCCAGGCAGATAGCTCATGGAAGATGTGAACGATACGGCGCGCTAGTCAGGTGAGGCCCTGAACAGAGCTCCCATCTCTGTAATTATAGCATTAAAGCCACATTTGTTTCAGCCAAATAACTGCAGCCGTGCAAACTCCGAAAGCAAAGTGTGCAGCATAGTGATGTCAACTTGTGAGCTGTTACCTCATTTGACCTCTCCACAGCTGCTGCTGAGGTGGAAAAAAACGAGAGGAAAGGCGAAGCAAAGCAAAGGATGAAAATAGTGCGAGAAGGATTTTGCAAAGTGAAGGGAGATAGAGGACGGTGAAACAGATACAGGGGGGGGGGAAGGGAGGAGGAAGGACAAAGAAAAAGTCAGACACAGACGGAGAGATAAAGGGAGGAGGAGCCGGGAGACTAAGTAACAAGGAGAGGGATGGAAAGTGATGTGTCAGCAGTGAGAGGTGTAAGTTAGGATGTGAGGAGACGTTCTGCTCCTCCTCTTTCCCAACTATCTTCCGGTTTCTCCTCCTTTTTCCTCTAAAAAGGGACCAAAATACGGACTTGGCGTGCAGCATAGGGAAGGAGAGAGAGTGTAGGCATCTGGAGATGGGGAGCAATCCAGACCCATGCCTAATTTCTCCTGGCACAGTGGCCCCCAGGGGACACAACTTTTCAGCCGGCTGTAGTTCATTAGATGACTGAATGCCTCACAGTCCTTCACCGCCGAGCTGGTTAGCATTCTGCAGACAACAAATCAGATAAAATGCTCTGATTGCAGGAAAACTTGTTTCACTTTTATCTGTGGCAGACAGCTTAGCTTTAGGTGGCTTTCGTATTGCAGAGCTGAACCTGAACTCTCCTGCTGTATTTAAATTGAGACCATCTGTTTGGAGCATCTATTGGCCACCTGGGCCTTTCAGTCTCCAAATATAGTCCCACTCTTTTTAAGTTTGCTCAACAAATGCAGCTAAAACTTCACATTAAACCGGATTAAATGTATCCTGCTTTAGGTCAGTTACCATTATCCAAAATTATTTCCTTTGTTAAATTCCAGAATATTAAAAAATTATTTTTTATTATTCTGGGTTTATATTTTTACTTATTTTCAAATTGAATAGCTTACCATTATTGCCTTATTATTTCATACAACCATCTTATAAATTGGGTCAAACGCTCTGATTATTCTTCTAATAAAATAATTTTCTGGAGTTTTGTTGCATTCCCCTGACAGAGTTGGCATAAATGAGTCAAGTTGTAAGCATTTATTACAGAACTGAGATCTGAATGAACTCCGGTCCACAGATCCTGATACTGCCACCTCTGTATGTCACAGTTCGGATGGTTTACTTACTTACTTGCATGAATCTTTCTTTTTGTTCATCATCAAACCACAAAACATGTCACCAAAAATGAAGGATTTTGTCCCTCTGTGAACTTGAAAACTATAATCATACTTTCTGTTTCTTTTTGTAATGGCCAGCTGCTGGGGGGTGTGGCCTGCTGCAGCTTATTTGGATTTAAAATGACAAAATAAAATGGCTCAGTCTGGAAGGAGCTCAAAATAGGCAGAACTGAGCAGAATAAAATGTCTAAGATTGATTTTGTGTTGTACCTGTTGTGCTAACCTGTTCAAGAAAGCATAATAAGTCACTTTTAAAGGGTGCACTTTCTTTTTGCCATGGGTGTTTCTGAATTGGGGATGCTATTTATTGATCTAAATTGGTTTGTCAGAACTGGCTGGCTGTGTGCATCTGCTGCGGTTGAGGCTCTAGAGCTGCTGGTGATGCACCATAAGATAATGTTATTGCAGCAAGACATGCCCACAAACCAAAGTGTTTGTGGTCAAATCCATGTCTTTTACAGACTCTATGGTCAGGTATCCACATCACATGAAACAAGTAATTACCCTGAACGCATAATTGATTTTTAAATGTGGTTAGAAAGACCAGCTAGTATAATATGGATCTTTATTTTTATTGCTATACATTCATCCATTTTTCATTCGTACATGCTTCTGCACTGTCTCCTCTACTTAACAAAAGACAAGTTTGTTGATGTAAAACAGCTGCACTCAATAATCGGCTCCATGTGGAGCACATTTGGGAAGTTCAGTGCCAGCTTATTATTCACATGTCATCAGTGGCTTGGCATGTCTGCTCTTCATAATAACACCAGACCCTGGTTTTAGCTCCTTTTGCTCAAACCGACGCTCATATTAGATATATTGAACCCAGTTATGGCCTCGTTTGGTTCTACAGTCTGGCTGGGCTGTTGTTTCCATGGCACTCGTGTCAATCCTGCTTTGAACTGGATCTGCATAAAAGGTCGTCTGAGGACACCAGAGCAGTTTCTGCTTGAATGGCAGCTCAGTCGTCCAATAAGATGATTTTCTGCGCTGGATTGGACTATAAGAAGCTTCCCACCGCTGCCTGAGCTCTTCCGGTTGTGTGTGCAGGACGCTCACGTGACAGCAGTTGGAAAAGAGCCATTTACTCTAACAGAGTTATCTGGATCCCTGTTCTTAACTTGTCTCACACCAGATATCGTTTGAATAGGAAGCGTGCACAACATGCCAACACTCACCCTGTCAGTTTGTAAATCTCAAAGCTGTTAAGTTTAAAGAATGCCGAAGGCTTCAGGAGGAGTTTAAGACAAAGTGGGCCTACAGTAATGATATGCTCTTTAAATTTTAAGTACTGTTCTTTCAAGCTGCATTAATTTTTTTAATAATCTTTAAAATGTGTCTTGCTCTGTGGTTCTCCGGGTTTTCTGAGGAAAAGTGAATAAGAAAATGTGCTTGAGGGCAGATGGTTAAAAGAAAGAAATGTTACCATACAGGAGTAATTGTTCACAAACAAAAAACAGAATTTCTTGACTAATTTCACATAGTTACAAGAAAAAAAACTTGAATATTCCTAAAAAAAACAGAAAATTTTCCATGATTAAAGATTCAATTAACAATATATTCTGTGACATTATTAAAGCAGACATTTGTAATTTTCCAAAAAAAAAATGATTGGGACTGAGTAAAATTCCTTCTGTTTTAGCTTCAATTCAATTCATTATTCAATTATTTCACTTATGGGAAAAATGTCTTGTTATATATATAATAATCTGCCAATGAAACAAGCATTTTTCCATCAAGAAGAAAGAGTTAAATTGAAAAGGTTTGAAGCTGTCGATCACAAATACTTTACGTCTGCCCTGTTTGATTCAGAAGCAGTGATGCAACATAACGCTGCTTCCTCCATGCCGTCAGTCCCTCTGACCTGGACCGACCCACAAGTCTCTCTGGTGGATATAATCCGAGCTGCATCTCTTCCTGTTCCCCGGTGATCCCTTTGTTCTTTGACATCAGTGTGGGTTACACCTTTACTCTGGAACCAAATCAGCTGCACCAAACGGATATTTTTATTGAAACCCAGGCTGCAATTTTTATCTACTTTAAAGACACAATGCAAGTGCAGAAAAATAACATGTTATGTTGTCCTCTAAAGATACACATTAGGATCTATGGAAGAAAGGAGAATTAAACAGAGATCCTTCTAATTCCTTTCTTCAAATTAAAAGTACATATTTGGTAAATTAAATATATTTGTCAGGGGTATATGAGAGCCATTGAATGTTTCTATATTTCACATTCTCACTGAGGCTGAAATGATGACTAGATGCATCTCATGTTGTGCAGGTAAAGCAAAACTTACAAACCTTAGCCTTTATATACTGTAGAGGAGAATAAACTAGTAAACAAATTGGAGTAAAGATTGTTTATGTTGTGTTGCTAAGCAGGAAAACATTGTCCTTATTTTGTGATTGTTTATGTGCAATTAAATAAAGCAGCAGTGTATCTACGTGGCAGCGATTTTCATCCCCAACATGTCTTCTTTCCTTGAATCCTCTTCCACACATATGATGACACATGCCTAAAATATATCTTAAGCCACCTCATGTCAGTAGTGCCAGCTCATATTTGTGTCCAATGCCAAATCCGTTTTAGACTTACATTAGCGTTGTTGTCATTCATTTCCACGAATCTCTTTATCAGTTGTATGTGGCTGTTGCTGCGTTTGCATGTTTCGGGTTGAGGCTCAACATTTCTTGGTAAATCTCTTGTATTTTATGTGAACAATGTGAAACCACAGCACAGATTATACTAGTTAAAGTGGACGCTCTCTGTGGGACACCGTATTGTGTTTCCTTTTTAGATGAGTGTTCTCATAACTGATGCATGCTGCAGCTGACAGACAACATGGATTACTCATTAGGCTTCTGCCAGATTGTGAGATCATTAGTTAAAAGTAGATGTGAGTGGACTCCTGTCTTGATTTCTTAAAAGGTTTGGTAATATCCTCAAAAGCTGGAAGATTAAAAGTATTTTATCTTCAGAAACGAGGGCCCTCTCTGTTTCCAGAAAAACTGATTTTATTTTTGATTACATACATTATGGTGCTTTGTTTTCTTTTCAGTTATTTGATGGAAATTAGGATTATATGATATAGCTTTCTTACATCATACATTGAAGAAGGGCTCAATTGCTGACTGCACTTCAAAAACACAAAGTGTTTTTGTCTAGTTTTTAGTATAAGTAACCTACAAGTAACTTTTCAGCAAGACATAGGAGATTGTTTTAATTCAATAATTTCCTAACATTGCTAAAAAAAATATTGTTGCATAAAAAAAATACACATGCATAAACCCTCACAATGACATTATCATTTTACTGTGTAATGATTTAATCTCTTGGGGTATGAAATAAAAAATGTTCCCTGTTTTTGAAGAATAGAGGAAGGCAGCACCTTTGCCCTGCAGGAAGCAGCTCAAATGAGGATCTTACAGGGTGTTTATTGTCTTTATGAAGGTTTATGCCTTCCCCAAAACTCTATCCACATATATTTCTTTATGCTTGGCAAAGTGGTTCCTAACAGTTTGGAACTGTGGTCACTATACTTTCCAATGATTACTTCTGAGCCTCTGTAGCATTGCCAAACCAGCAGATGTTACAAAGGTTGAGGTGTTCTCAATAAAAGGAGAACAAAACATTAAAATTATTGAGTTATTGAGTCTGAAGAGCCAAGTTTATTTAGAAAGTACAGTCTCTGCTAAGCCTTGGGGCTGATAAACTCAGTCCATGAGTGCAGAACTTTGCTCAGGTGCTTGTGGGAAAATGACTGAAGCTTCTTGAAGTCGATACTCATTTGTTTTGTTGTTATGTTCTGAAATAGTTAGATTTTTTTTTTTTTGCACCAAGTAAAGAAGAACTCCATGACTCCATGCTCCTCTTTGGACCAGGGTTGTGTCATCAGCATATTTAATTAAATGTTTGTTTGGGAAAGTTCTGCAGGAGTTTGTGTACAGAATACCTAATACCTAAAAAAACCTAATCAATAATCAATATCAACTAATATAAACCTGTCATCGTCCAAGCATATACATGTATATATGTATATAGTTAGCTCTGGAAAAAATTAAGAGAGCACTTAACATGATGAGTTTATCTGATTTTAGGTTTATGTTTGAGTAAAATGAACATTGTTCTTATGTGAACTACTGCATTTAATCCACAAGGTTGTATGTTATTGCAGTCAAAATGAACCATTATGTATCATTATAGTGAACTACTGACATGTTTCCAAAATTCCAAGCAAAACGTTCGTATTTATTCACAGAAAATGAGAAATGGTCACAATAATGACAAGTATGCAGTGCTTCCAGACCTCAAATAATGCAAAGAAAACAAGTTCATATTCATTGTGAAACAACAATGCTGATGTTTTAACTCAGGAAGAGTTCAGAAATCAATATTTAGAGGAATAACCATAAGGTTACCGATCCAGACATCTGACGTTTAGTATCAGCCGATCACAATCCGATACAGAAAAACAGCTGAAATGAAATAAGCAGACATAAATGCATTTAGTTACAAATTGATTTTGTAACTCTGGACCAATATAGCGCCCTTTAATGCACCAACAGCTTCACAAGATTGGTCAAACATGTAAAAACAACTTTCTTCAACTTTGAGCAAATGCAAAAAGGAGGATAACAACCAAAGTACAATAAATAATCAATGAACTGACAAAAACAATAGATTGACTATCTTAGTGAAACATGTAAAATAAATGGAAACAAACCTTCTTTCAAATGGCTCAGAAAGTGCAGTTGGGAATTCTAAATAACATAAAATAAATAATAAAGCATAGAGTTTGACTGAATAGATCTGCCCTTGTGGATTGGACACATTGTCACAATGTCAGAACTAGAATTTGTTTTCAATATCGGGACCGATAATGTGTACATTAAATTGCGAATGTAAAATCTGATATTGTAATCCTAAAAATCACTGAAAAACAATTTTCTTCATTTCCTAGAGTAAGACTGAAAAAGTAACTCTTGCCTGTAAGCCTGCCACTTGCAGGATTGATAGGCAAATGCATATATTCAGAGGTAAACAGGCTGCATGAGTGCATGCAAACAGTGAATAAATAAACAAATTTCTCTCCCTCTCAGATACACCCACTGCCGAACGCACATCCATCCAAAGCGCACAGTTTGACTTGGGCTGTTCAAGTGCATTTCATTCTGACAGTAATTGACAAGACTCACAGGAATGAGCAAATTCAGTTGACATGGAAAGCTTTGGAGTTTTTCAGAATTCCCATCCTGGCCTGTCCTAGTGCATGTGTTTCTATGTGCACAGGAGGGGGCATGGGGGAGAGGTGGGGAAGGATATGGCTCCGTTGTGTTTCCTGTGTCGCAGTTTACTGTTTTTTAGAGCAAGAAAAATGGGCTTATGTAACGGTCATGTGATTTAGCCAGAAATAGTGGTGGGGCTACAGCTGCTGCCTCTCCTCCTGCAGCTCGGTTCCTTGGCTTTTGGCAGCAGCCAGACAGACACACTGCGCACTGCTCCTGCTAGCTCAGAAAACAACTTCTGCTCCGGTCCTGTACATGAAAAACATAAATCCCATGATGTAGATTGTAAGGATAAGTCACACAATGTCTTCTCTGCAGATAACTGCAAGTAAACAAACAAACATGCTCATACGTGACATTCAGCCAGTGCAAAAATCTTGTAAGTTATGAAATAAGCATACAGGAACGTACTTATGAATCTGTCCATGTTCATAAGACACATTTATGCAACATTATAGTAACACAATGTCAACTAAAAGCCTGGGTAAAGTAAACATTGCATTGGGGGTCACTGAGGTCACAATGCCTCTGCGTATCATTCAGTCTGAACCAGCACTGTGTTGGTTCTTGAATGTGTGTTTTATTTCAAATCTAAAAAATATCTATACGTGTGTGTGTGTCTTCATGCATGTGTGCATTTGTGAGTGAATGACTGTGCATAGGCAGGAGCATGCCTGTGTGTGGGTGTACGGTGCTCAGAGGCTGGCGGACGTGTGGGAAAAAACGGATTGAGACGCAGTTATAGAGGAGAAGACGAGTGAAAAGAGGAGGAGAGGAGGAGGGGGAGGGGAGCTGTACAGTGAAGAGCTAGTGGAGCGGAAGGAAGCACTCTGAAATGGGAGATCATTGGGTTTAGCTAAAGGCTAGGCAGGAGGCAGGAGGGATTCTCGCCATGTTAGCATCACTGTCAGAAATAGCCGAGCTGCAGCCAGTGCCCTGCTTCCACCAAATCCCTCATGCTATTGACTGTATAACGCACTAGCAGTCATATATGGTTGGTAGCATGAGAAAAAAAAACTAATTCATTTCATTTTTACCAGGATGTTTATGAATTTTCAGATAATTTACTTTTTTTTTTAATTCAAGGTGATTCTTCTGCATGATTGTCAAACACCACTTTTTTTTTTCTTTGATGCATCATGTGAGGCTCCAAATTCATAAGGTCTGTTTATTCTTTCAGGTCAGCACAACTACCTGTGCGCTGGCAGAAATGACTGCATCATTGATAAGATCCGAAGGAAAAACTGCCCAGCCTGTCGGGTACGGAAGTGTCTGCAGGCTGGGATGAACCTGGGAGGTGAGCTGCTCGAAATTCCAGATTTGCTCTGTCACATGTCAACACCTGGGGAAGCGCGAGTCTGTTTATAGGGAGTGATAGAAATGGAAAAGTAGGTCTGGCTGTAGTCACAGGAGGCCTAAAGATGCTGAGTCATTAGATGTTCATGAGTTTAAATCTGAGCACAAATCACGTCTACTGTATTTCACGTTCTAATGAAGGCTCAGTGTTGTGTTTTAAAATGAAGCTGCTTGAAAAGAATCCTTTGATGGTGTGTTAGGGCCATAGAAAGGAAAATTAATTATGAGAATAAAGTTGTATGAGGACAAAGTCATAATATTACAAGAAAAATGTCATATTATAAGAATATGTCTGGCGATAAAGCTGAAATAAAGAAGGATATAGTTACAATATGAGAATAAAGTCATATAATATTGAGAGAATAAAGTTGTAAAATCATGACTGTATTTTGACTTTATTCTCGTATTATGTCTAATTTATTCTCACATTATTAAGACTTTATTATTGTACGACAATTTTATGCTTTCTATTTTTGGAGCTGATGAAAACGTAAGAGTCATTATGAAAGCTTAAAGCGGATGATAAATGTCTATATTTCATCATTTTAGCAGCTTTTTGGTCCATTCAACAGGTTTTAAATTGCAAGTAAAGAGTTAAGCAAACTAGAAATCTCAACAAAGCTTTTGTAATAATATATAATAATATATATATAATACATATATATATATATATATATATATATATATATATATATATATATATATATATATATATATATATATATATATATATATATATATATATATATGATTACTTCAGTTTAAAGAGTTGAATGAGAAATAGTATTGTGTTCAAATAGATTTCTATTATTTTTATTTTTTTTTATTGTAAACAAAACTCTAACCCAGACTTGACAACGTATGGCGGATATAAAGTCTGGGATTTTTTTTGTTTGTTGTTTTTTTATTTTTCAATTTCAAGATTACTGGAAATCTTTCTCCAGCTATGGGAAAGATTATTACATAGTTAATTGGTTAAATAAACTCACTCTGTCTCATGCGTGGAACATATTGAGTGAAGCAATCAAATTACCATTACTGTTAAAGAACAAAATATTTTTTCATTTATTATACATTCCTGTATTGTAAAATGTGTGAGTGCCAGAATTGTACCAGCATGTGGACAGTTTCTCCACTATTTAATTGGTGGATGTATTTTACTGAAACACGATAACAGAGCGAACTTAATAAATTCAATTATGGAGCAAAATAGAGTTCAAAATATGTTGAAAAATTATGTACTTTAATCATGAGCTGACATTAAAACAGATAATTAATTTGACTACAGGGGATTTAATGTTAGCTTTTTTATTGATAGTTTTAACAAGCGAATGTTCTTGTTAATGAGAGCTGGAAAATAAGTGAGTGAAAGTCGAGGGTCAATAATGTTGCATTTTATGTATAAATTTTCCAATAAAATATTCTCAAATATGATCAGGCTGTCCATAAATCAGTTCAAGCAAAACTGATTTATTTTAATAAACAGGGAATCCCTTCTGCAATATGTACTTTATGTGATAAGTAAAGTTAAAAAATTCCACAAAAAAAATAATGTCATGTTTATTGATATTTGGATGTTTTTTTTTAATGTCTGCTTGTTAAATAGCTGTGATCTCATCATTCCAGATTAAAGCTACAATATGTAACAGTTCTAAAAAACATTTTTCTAGATATTTGAAAAAATCAACTTCCTCTAGCCTCTCCTCGTGCTAACTAGAAACAACCAATCAGAGCTAGGAGGCGGGTCTTAGCGCTGTCAGGTGTGCAGATCCTGTAATGAATGCTAAGTCCATTAGCATGACCACTGACGATGACAGATAAGTGGTTTTCCTGTTACACTAATTTATTTCTCTACCATTAGCACAGTTAGAATTAGCACAGCGAGTACACGAGATTGATTGACAGCACAAAGGCGTTACTCCTGTCTCTGATTTGTTGTTTTTGATCAGGAGCTGTGCGTTTTTGCACTAGAAGGTGGAGGAGATCGATCTATTCACAGTTTATCTCGTAACAAACTGTCACAAAACAAATATGTGAAAAAAATATATATTTTATAAAAGTTACACACTGCAGCTTTAAGAAATGTAGCCATAAATTCTATGTTAATAGGGTTGTTTTGTTCCCCACAGCACGGAAGTCTAAAAAGTTAAAACTGAAGGGAGTTAACGAGGACCTGCAGAGCTCCAAAGACACCCAGATTGCCACAGGTGGCGTTGGAGGCGGCTACATGTCCTCGGAGAAGGAGTTGAGTGCCAGCGCTGCCAATGCCCTGGTGCCCCATGGGCCTGGGGTGGTCACACCTTTTCTGCCGCCCTCCATCTGCAGCGTGCTGGAGCTGATCGAGCCCGAAGAGGTGTACTCTGGCTATGACAACACACAGCCGGACACAACTGACCACCTGCTATCCAGTCTCAACCGCCTGGCTGGAAAGCAGATGGTACGCATGGTGAAGTGGGCCAAAGTACTTCCAGGTTAGTGACCAGCAGAGGTCTAAATGCTTCTTTTGTGCAGGGATTAGAAAAAAAGATTTAAGAAGCGCTCAAAGATATTTTTAGAAAACCTCCCAATTTGATGTATTTAGATTTTTTTAAAACAAATGCAGGCAGATATTGGATTATAGAATGATTTAGATGCATTTAATAAATGTATTCTGTAAATATTTCCCCATGAGGGTAAAAATATGATCGACCAGCATGTGACGTTTATAAAGAAAATATTTCTTACCTATTTGCTGAAACTGTCACTGTCATTTGTTGAAACTGTCACCATTTTGTGACAGTTTGCTAAAATCAAAATCTTCTACCTTTCAGTACTCGCTAGAAACAACCAATCAGAGCCAGGAGGAGGGTTACAGTGCTGTCAGTCACCTTCTGTGCGGCGCTGCTCATCCTCCTTTCCCTCTGTTATGCAGAGAACGTCATCAATGTTAAAGATAGCCAAGATAAAGATAGTCATCAATGGCCATTGATGACGGCAGATCCTGAGCCAATGCTTTGTGGAAACAACTTTTGTTTCTGATGCAGCTCCAAGTATTTCAGGCTGCATCTTTGCCAGCTTTGAAAATTGAGACTGAAATGTTTTGCATATTTTTCTTACATAACAGCTCAAGCTCAGTCAGAGTGCATGAAGAGCATTTGTTATCAGCAATTTCAATGTTGCCACAGATGCTCCAGGGGATTTAGGTCATCTAATATATTAATAAATATTGATCTAAACCATTCCTTTCTTTCCCCAAAGCATGGTGCTGCCACCACCATGATTCACTAGGGAGAAGCTTTAGTTTTCCACCAGACGTTGCATTTTGCATGTAGGCCAAACAAATCAGTGCTGGACTCGTCTGACCAGACCCTCTTCTTCTTCTTCTTTTACATAATGATAGTGTCTCCTACATTGTTTGTGCCAGACTAAAAGCACAGAATCCTGACTTTCTTTCAAAGCTGTGTTTCCATCAGCGGCGTTTTTTAAGTCTTTTTTGAAATATCGCATTAGAAATAAGAAAAAAAAAAGTCCTCAACTTTTCAAAATGCTTTAATGCTCAGTTTAGGGTTTGTTTTGGCTTTTTTGAGGAAGAGTTGATGCACTGAAGGGGAAAGTTGTTGAATAATCTCAAACACTTTTTCTGCTGTTAGAATCATTAGAATTTAATTTCTTCCTATTTCTTCCTCTCTGGAGATGTTAACATCTCCAGACAGCATGTTAACATCGCCAACAATAGACAAAATAATTACAACTTGTGCGATAGTTAAACATTCCTGAAAACCTCTCTCCCTTTTTCTATGATGTGTGGTCCATGCTGAATCACATCTTCCTGTTTATTACAGCCATCCAAAACATAAACAACTGAAGAAATTACACCTTACCTGTTTTTTTCACCCCAAGCCAGTAGATGGAAACACACTTAATTTGCAATTTCTTCCCTTTTTCATTTTTGTGACATTTTAAAAGTCTGCTCAAAATTTGGTGACTTATAAAGATGAAAGATTGCACTGAATTTTGTTTACAGGTACCAGTTTAAAAGGAACTGTCTTTAGGAAACCATGTATTATTTTTTTTCCAAGTCATAAGTATGCACCACTTCATATTGGTCTATAATTTAACGTCTCTCAATTACTTTTGGGTCTGTGTTGATAATGTGATAAAAATGCAGTCGAAAACTTTTGCATATCTCTGTACAAAAAGATGAAATTCCCAAATCTTTTCTCATTATCCATTAAAGATGCAGCACTGCTGGTTTTGTCAGAGCGCACAATTTCAATTTTGAATATCAGGTCAGGAAAATATTTTTCAAAGGCTCAACAAGATTATAAATGAATCCTGTTTTACCGTCAAATAGAATCAGGATTAGGCTTTCCAAACAGAACTCATTTACATCACCATTGTCTGTGTGGAAGATCTTATTCAATTTATGGATAAAACCGCAACCTAGACTGAGAAAAATGTTTGGAAAGACATAAATAAGTTCCTCTAAAATCCCAGTCAGTGGCAAACGTATGGAAAGGTGCATCACAGGTAGGTCTTTGAGCATGTTTAATTTGCTGTATTGCAAATATTTGATACCTCCAATGGTGTCTGCTTGCTATATCCGGAAGTATAAATAGAAGCCAGACAGGAGGGTCAAAATGAGTACCTTCGACTTTCAGATATGCCACAGTCTGCCCTCGGTTCAGACAGAGCACACACACAGAGGAGCATGAACCAGTTATGCCATTGCCAACAATGTGTGTTTCTCCTACACTTGATCTGTTCAGGCTTTTAGAGCTGCATTATTAAAAACCCAGCTGCTTTTTTAATCTGTTACACTTTCTACACTTCAAGAAAAATTTGAAAGTAATAATTTTAAATGCCTTCAAGCTATTTGACAAACCTTTTTCACAAACCCCCTCAAATAAATGGAGATTGTCACGTATTTAGAGGGAAATATTCCCTCTGCTGCTATAAGTCACTTGTGCGTCCTCACTTGGCCTACGTTTCTTCATGAGAAGGAGATTCTTGCCAGAGTTTGATTGAGAGTTTGGCAACTTTCCTCTTTGACTATTTTTGGAGCTTCATACACAAAGCGCCAATAACCAGAGGCCTTGTGGGATTTGCATAAAATAAAGAATGGGTGAATACTTGTCGCTGGGTATCTAGTCAAAGCAAACGCTGGTACAAATATGCACACTTTAGCAAAGATAAACAGTGTGTAATGCAGTGACTTCCATAAACACACACATACAAACTCTGTGTATTAAATTAGGTTTTCCAAATGGATTTAACTCATTTTTGAGTGATCTCTGCTTCCTTTAAACGAGACGTTGCCCTATGATGCGTGTATATATGGTGTTTGTGTGCTAGGTTTCCGGGGCCTGCCCATTGAGGACCAAATCACCCTGATCCAGTACTCATGGATGTGTCTGTCCTCCTTCTGCCTCAGCTGGCGCTCCTATAAACACACCAATGGTCAGATGCTCTACTTTGCCTCGGATCTCATCTTCAACGAGTAGGACTGCACTTTTATTTTGTTGTTGTTGTTGTTTGTTTTAGAATAATGAATCTCAACAATTACATGGGGAATTGGTAATGATTTCCGCTGTAATTTAGTTTTATCTCTTAAAAAGACAGTTTGCAGATCGGAGCCTTTCATGGCCTCATGTTGGAATAACTCCAAATTATTCCCTGTAGGATGTGCAATTCGCCAAGGCAATCCACTGTCCACTGCGCATTAGAGTCCTCAGCAAACTCAATTAAGAGGTATTAGACATTAAGGGCATTAGAGTTGGCAGCACTGAGACTCATTTGACCTTGTATGCTGGTGACCTTCGAGACGAGCCAGTCGTTCATATCCTTATCCTGCTGTACTGTAAATCAATTTATTACAATAGAATAAATTAGGAAAACACTTTGTGTTTTTTCAACAGATTTGTCTTTTCTGAGATGATATATTGCAGTGTTAAACATTCACATTAAATGCAGAGCTGTAAATAAAGTGTTTGTCCTTTAATGATTTCTTCTGTTATAGCTCCTCAAACTAATTTTAAAACATGACCAATATAAGATGACAAAAAGAAGCACATTTTAAATTATTGTTTTATTTATTGAGGGTCTCAGTTTTTCTAGCCACATTCAGGCCTCATTACTGATTGATGTCCTGTTTGCTTTCTGACCAAATTAGGCAAAATCAGCAGCGGTTAGCAAAACTCAACCATTTTAAAATTATGAAGCACAACAATATGACAGGTGTGTAAAATCAAATTGGATCCATAAGATAATATGTTGAAACACATTTTGTGTCATTGACCAGCAGTGCACTGCAAAATTCACCAAATCTTACTATGTATTTTTATATAGTTTATTGTGCAAATATCTTGGAACACTTGAAATAAGACAAAACTAACTTGCAAGTAACTTTTTAGCAAGTCATATATACATACAAAATTGATGAAAAAATTCAAATTAGACTGGCAAATTATTTAACTTATAGCAACACGTTTCACCCATGTTAGAAGTGAAATAATCTGCCAGTGGAAGTGATACTTCATCATCAATATTAAGGAATTATTATTATTTCAAGTGTACTAAACTAGACCAAATATACTTAGATTTTGTGTTTGTGCAGTGCGAGTGTCAATATGACTGATTTTAGTTTTTTATCTTCTGCTAAGTAGCATGTTGAACTAATGTTTATGATTAGTTCTGTAGAGTTAGCACAGCTAACTTTTTATCAGACGCTTGTGAAGAAAGATGGTCATCGATTTATTTCTCCTTTACCTCAATTAATCAATAAATATTCTCCATCAGTCAAAAAGTGAGATTTAATTTTAAAAATCCAGTTGAAATACATTAATACAGGTGAAGATGATCAAAGCGTCTCAGCAACAGGCTCCTTAATATGTGTTAATTGTGTGAAGAGGAAGGTTAAAAGCTGCTGTCAGTGAGCCTTTAATGGAGATCATTTAAATGTTATGGAATGGATCAAAGTGCAGAATAGTAACCTCTGCAGGGAAGAGGAGGCTCAGGCTAGGTCATGTCTAAAAGCTCTTGCTAATAGCTTGTGTAAGTCAATGTCAATGGGTCAGTTTGTCCCAGATAAATGAAAAAAGAAGCAGCAGAGCAAACATTGCTGTTAAACACACCCACAAACTGCATGCCTTTGTTTCTATCACTGTGTGAACTTTTACAGCAGTTGTTTTCCACACTAGAGCGTCTTTGTTCACTTGATTCTCAGTTATCTGCCAAGTGGACCACAGTTCATTAAGAGTTTCTGTCAGATGACTTCACAAACTTCCATGCTATGCTTTAAAGTGCGTCCAAGCATTATTTCTCCAGGCTTTCTGAAGATTTTTAGAGGTTGAACTACAACAACATTTTCACTCATTTGTTGTCCAGTACCTTATCATTGGTTTAGGGAATTTATTTCTGTTTTTTTATTACTGCTGTTGCTTAATCTTTTATTTTATTCTATGTCTATTGGACCTGAAAAGATCCTCCTGCTACTGCAGAATTGTAACTGCAATGCGAGAATCCAGAATTCAAATAAAACAGAAGCAATATTAGATCCAATCTAATATTCTTGAAAAAACAAATTGTAGCAGTTTTGGTTTAACTGGTAAGAAAATTCACTCAGTACTTTCTGGAATTGTTTAATAGAATAAATTATTTCTTGAGTGAGTGGGAAGAGAGGAAAGTATTCCAGCTGGGAAAATAAAAAGCTGTGATTGCATGTTTAAAAATCACATTTTTCAGTGACAATATTCAGTCATAGCATAAAAGAAGAACTACAAAACAATTAAATTACCCAAAAAAAGTAAAACATATATCTATTTATTGCGGTTTCAAGATAGTTTAATACATTGACAAATTAAAGACATAACATTTTCTAGTTGCGGTTAGTTTTTGGTAATTAAAATGTGTGAAATTAAGTTATTTTTATGATTTAAACAGACTCATTACTCAGTTGTGTGAAATGAATCAGAATGTTTCCTCATTTATTTTCATTGAATGTGTTTGCGTACCTGAACTTTTATCTATAGATGTGTGCAGAACCACTAGTGAGTCAGACTCATTGGCAGCTTAATATTCATCTGCAGAGTGCAGAGGACATACAGACTGGATGCTGAGAGCCACATGGCTTCTGTTTAACTGGATTTCACTGCTTTCTTGCATTCTTTGACGTTGATGCTGATTAATGTGCAGCAGAGTTTTTCAGGTCATTCATAGCGTTAGTCAAACATTGGGCCAAAGCGAGTCTGTAATTTGGCTAAACCCACTTAGTCTGCTGGTAGGAGAACAATGTCCACTTGTCTTTACAAACTTTAATTTCTAATGGCTCTGGACTATAAGGCAATTTCTTAAACAGCCTGTCCATCTAATTGTTAGACTGAAATCTATATTTGATGGAGCATAAGTACTAAAAAATCAGATTATCCTTCCACATTAAACTCAATGCTTGAAGACTGCATTGTTTTTGTCTCTAGTTTCCATTGCACACTATTCTTTTCACTTTTATCTGATATACATGTTTAAAAGAAAGGGCAAATCTCTGGAGAAGACAAAGAAAAAAATCAGGTCTGTCTGGCCACTGGTTTGGTTTTAAGCATAAAGTTTCTCATTTCAGTATAATTGCACTGAAAAAAATCCAACATGATCTTATAGGCTATTTACAGTGCTAGGCTCATTTATTTCATTAAAGTGAATGCAGTTTTATTATTATTCAACTTGTGTTTTGCTTTACATTTATTAGAAGAATAGAATGCAGATTCACACCAAGCTAAATGTATAAAAACACAAAATTAAGAATAAAACATGACACAGAAAGCATAAAACTGCAACTTAAACTACTGGGCAGTTATGAAATTTTGTTGCAATTTTAGCTCCTTGATTTGACAATGTTCATTTTATTCTTAATGTTTCTTTAAAACTACAATTGCAACAAAAAAATTGTTTTTGCTAAAAACAATCATTTAAACAAGTCATTGCTTTTATGACCCATCAGCATATATTGTTCTTATCTGTTTTTCCCCAATCCTTTCAGGAATGAGAAAAAAAACTACCAAACTGCAAATAAATAAATAAAGTTAGATAGATTCCCCATCGGATCTGATTGTTCAGCTCAACAAGGCCGTTTGGCATCAGTTGTTCAAAACTTTGGACTGTTCAGAAGAAATTTTATTTGGGTGCAAAAATGAGGAAAAATATAGATTTTTTAGCATTTTCTACCAAGAATTGAGAGACATGAAAATAAAATAGAAAATTCCCAAATGACTCACTTTGTGTTCTTCTGCCAGATATATAGCTGGCAAACATGTCTCAGAAAAATCTGCATTTCTAACACCTCAGTGGATGAAAATGTAAACATATTTCTGTAATGCTTGAAGAAACTGCTAAACTGGAATATTATTTACATTATTTTGCTGCAGAGCTGTCAGTCAAACACAAACACCGCACACCCACTCAGGGGCTTGGACACTACACACACCTTCAGATATCTACACAAACATTTGTCTGTTTTTATTACGACGGATGTTACTGTTGCTAATTGTACAGTCACTGATTTGATGAAAAATTATTTTCAACTGAAGTTGTTTTTGTCCTAAGTTTTGTGGTCTATAATAAATATTTTTACTTTAGTAGCAGAGGAGGAAGACAGAGGAGGACAGACTCTGAGAAAAAAGTTATAAATGTTTTTTTCTTTTTTGGTTCTTCTGAAACCAGCAGCTCGTTTTTGGGCAGTGATTCAGCAAAATTGATTTCATGAAGAGAGCGAGAGGAGGAGGGAGGGAAACATGTGAGACTTTCACAAACTTCATCGCAAAGTTGTCCCACTCAGCAGGGAAGCAGCTCCTTTCTGGCACAGTTTATTGGCTTTGTGCTACATTCAATTCTGCAAAGCACTTAATGCCTTAATGTCAACACTTGTTTTCAATCACATGCTTTTTGGTCTGTCTACATCATTTAATGCAGCTGTTTTCAGAGTCATCTCTCCTTCCTTCACTGCAAACATTTATAATTGTTGTGGATAAAAATCCCACCTTTTTTATTTAAGTCCCGGCACACTGCTGGACTCCAACCACTTTTTCTCTGATCTGGTGGCGATTTATAGCAGCACCAGAAAATCCTTGGCATCTGCACAACACGTTTCTCATTGGCTCGGGCTTCATCCCCTCCGCTGTTTCTTTCCTGTTTTTGCGGACTCTGTGTTGGCAAGATTACTTTACTGATAAAATGTCTGTGAAGAGAAGGAGAGGAGGGAAGTGTTTTATAACAACCATGCACCCTCGGTGCGCTGTATGAAGGATTTTTAATACATAATTTACTAAACATGACTGTAGCAAAGTAAGTTTATGTGTGTAATTACTGTTAGCAATCACATGCATCCTCTTTAATAGTGTTTCCATGGTGACCAGGAATAGTTATAAGGTCTTCTTGTAGCCACAGCTTTGGAAAAAGAAGTGCATCTGTGCTGCGATACTCTACGCAGATCTCTGCAATCTGGGGGGATTTGGTATTCAGCTCTCAGCCCAGACAAGCAGGATTCTCCTCTAAACTTTGTGGAAATTCACTTTTCCTGGACTCAACTAGTTTGTTTTAAATGCAACTGGAAAGACAGACAGAAATAATTCATGAAATTAGGAGAAAATAAATGGATGAGTGTGTACTAGCAGTAACTCACAGCAGCCAAGTCCAAAAAACAGTTTTTGTAAATGTGTCCTTTCTGTTTCCCTCCACAGGGAGCGCATGCGGCAGTCGGCCATGTACGACTTGTGTCTGGCAATGAGGCAAGTCAGCCAGGAGTTTGTTCGGTTGCAGCTAACCTATGACGAGTTTCTCTCCATGAAGGTGCTTCTGCTTCTCAGCACAGGTAGGCAGCCAGCCTCACGACCCGCTCCGTTTATTCTCACTTTGTGCAATAATGTTGATAAAAACGGAGAAAAATCTTTATAGCTGGATGACATAAAGGTTTTATATCAAATTAGTAACTATGCCATCACTGGCATCAAGTTACTTTACCTTTCTTAGATGCTTTTCTTTTGAATATTTTAGACATGGGAAATCTGCAAATAGGCAAATTTTCCGCGTATAATTTGGAGTAATATTCCACAGAAAAATCTGTGAATAGGTGAATCCATTTATTCTGAACTGCAAATAAGCGGAAATTACTGTAATATTGATGTTATTCTATAAAGTTATGTTATACTGAAAAGCAGTTCCACACCATAATTCTTCACCAACCTTTACACCCGACACAAAGCAATCAGACTGCTGCTGCTCTTCTGGAAACAGACACATCCACACAGAGGAGCTCGATTCATCAGTCCTCTAAAGCCCCTCTACACGTCTCCACGCCGCTGCGTCTGATGCTTTGCATTGAACTGGGTGATGTACGGCTTGGATGCAGCTGCTCCCTGTGCACTCCTCTTGAGCTTATCTGATGGCCATATGTAGATTTGAGGTCTTTAGCAATTGACTCTGCAGAAAGTTGGTGACCTCTGCCTACTCTCCCCCTCGGCATCTGCCGACCTTTCTCTGTGATTTTATGTAGCCTTCGCTCCCATCTGAGAGACTGTTGTTGCCATTTCCTTCGGCTGATTTATAAAATCATTTGCAGTTGACTCAGAAATATTTAGTCACGAGGAAATTTCACAGCTGGACTTATTGCATCCTGTCATAGAAATTCACTGAGCTGCTTTGATCCGATATTTCAGACATGTTTGTTGAAACAATCTACATCTCTACTTGAAAGGTGCTGTAACAGGACTGAAATGGTTATTGGATTAATTGTGACAATTATTGAAATAATTATCACTTTCCTAAGATAATGGCCTAAGACATTCATTTGCCAAAAGTGATTTTTCTGTTTGACTAAATCATCTTTTGGCAAAAAAGAAGAGCTGTTCTGTTTTGTCAAATTTCCTTTTGACTATTATTTTAGAAAGCTGACGTAACGTGTTAATAATTAAACTCAAAAAAGGTCAATTTGCTGAAAAATCCCAACATATTCATTTAAGATAAAAACTCCTTTGTCTGTAAAGATGCTTGCCCAAAACTCCTTAAGTGACATAGTTTAGTTTTAGCTTCACCCAGTTCAAATTCAGTAAAGAAATTCTGTTTTGGGGTTTTAGACAATAAAATGTTTATTTTCTTATTTTAAAAATGAACTGAATTGTTTGCAACTTGATTGGTGGAAGAAATTATGCTCTCAGGAAAAAGTGTTGTTATCCACTTCTCTCTGGTTTATGCTTCAAATGCATCCCACTTTATCAAAATAGAAAAAAAAGAAAAATTACAACGTTGGATATGAAACAAGTAACATTTGTTTTAGCGGAATTATGCCTAAAATGTCTCTGTATGTAATTTATGCGTAATTCTTTATAAAACATATTCTCAACTGTAAGAATAAAATTAGAGCAGTTATAATTTGGAAAAAACTCCCACCTTCCTTTTACCAAATGGCTGCTTTTCACATAGGAAGTGCACTGATAAGGTGTTTGGTGTTCTGCTCCAGCACACACCTGCGACAGTTCTGGCAGGATCAGCTCCTCTTGCACCCACTATCATGCTTTTATAAAGTCTGTGAGGTCACACTTTAATCTCATTCGTAGTAATCCGTTAACAAAGATCCAAACTGTGAAAACAGAGCTGATGTTGCAGAGGAACGTTTGTTATTTGCAAGGGAAAGGGCGACATTTTGCCACTCTGTGACGGAAAGGCTTTCTCCTCTTGTTTTATTTTAGCCGACCTCATTGCGAAAGAAAGTCTCATCCTGATGCCACATCCTGCCAAAGTGCACCCACAAACTCTGAAGCCATATTTGAACAGAGCTGTTTAGATAAAGTTTCTTCTTTTGTGACTCTTATTGTCATTTTAATTTTAATAGATAAATATTTCTTAAATATTTTCTACATATTTTTGCCACATTAGAAGCACAAAGTTCAAGACAAAGTTCTGTCACATAAAAATTGGGTTTTTTTGTGACAGATGAAAAGATGCACAGCTGGGAGATGAAAGCAAAATGATATGTGTTTTTCCAACAGTTTTCACAATTAAAAATGTGTGAAGTGCTTTTGTATTCAGCTTTACTGAGTTTGCACTTTGTTGAACCATTTGTGCTGCAAGCCTCCTGTTATTTGCCACATATCTGAACAAATACAGAGTGAAATTTTGTCAGGACCTTGAGGTTTGTTTTTAGCTTTTTTAGTTTATGTGGTATTTACAATTTTTAATTGATGATTTTGTGACCTACTTTAGTTATTCTTTGCTGCCTGTTTCTACTTTCCTTGCTTTAACTTTTGCTTATTTACTTACGGTTGGATATCAGCTTCACTCGTCAGTCTTTGCATTTAGTTTATTATTTTTTGGCTCAATAATATTTCCCATCAGAGCACTTCTGAGGTCATTTGGTTGCGGGCGGGGGGGATATATTTAGGGCTACAAGAGGAAATGGGTCTGAATAAAAATGCATGCCACACTTTTAAGATTTTAACTATAAAACAATAGTTTTTCCACTTTGAATGCATGCAGTACTTTATGTTGTCACAAAATCTCAATCAAATACAAGAATTTGGTTGAAAAGTGATAACATTTATTAATTAACTATTACATCCTTTTACAATAGCAGTAGTTGCTTTAATCATGTCCCCATTAATGCAAAGGTATGTAGAAAGCGGAGTGAACAGAAAACAGTTTCACTCCTCACTTAAGCTACAACAATTTATGAAAGTGTCAGAATGTGGACTAGAAAATAATGCAGAGGGAAATATTTCAAAGAACCATCCTCCAACTCTGCACTGGTTTACAAGGACCCTCTCCCATCTCATGTTAAACCAACAGTAAAACAATCTATGAGTGCAAAAAGGTGAGCAGATCTGTTGATAGCCTGCTGCAGGTCATTAACTATTAACACAGGAGCACTTTGTTAAAATCAATCTAACACAAGAGGCTAGAAGTTTTTAAGTGACAATGCTCACTGCTGCCAAAGTCTTCAATGTGCCAGACTACTGCACATCTTTGTGCTTTTTATCACAGAATAAAAATTGAACTATTTCCAATAGTTTTCTATTTTCTTTTTGGAACTTTTTGGGATTAATGTTGAATTTCGTTCTTCATTATCTGCGCCTGCTTTAGCCTGAAACTAAGAGAAGTTTTGGCACAAATTCCTTCCCTCCCACTAACACTGCTCCTAGCTTGTAAATTAGGCAAACTTTGTGCTGTTAGATCTCACCTGCAGAAGCCACAACGTGTTAATGTCAGGTACAAAATTTAGGGTGACAATTAGTCCAGGTATTTCATTTTTCTCCTCAGTAAACGGACAGAAATACTGAGGCTTAACCATGAGGTTTTGTCCTGTTCTTCTAGCCTAAATACTGTGTGGGTTTTTGACCCTTTGGATGAATGTAGACTAATGTGCAGCAGGGGGAATATGTCATTATTCCACCTGTTTGGAGCAAATCTGAGCTACAAAAATAGTTGGGAGGTCCAACTTTTTAAAGTTGCAGATTTATGAATGAAGATGGCATTTATACACCAACAGCAGGAGAAATACACATTGTAAGATGAGCAGATCATGGCATTTTCAATTTAATCTTATTAAACTGTTTGACCTGTCGGTATTAGTCTGTGTTCATGGTTCATGGCCGAGGTTTTTGTCTAATCTCACAATATTATTAATAATATAGTACAACAATATATACAGTTTGTAAAGTGGGTGACCTGTAATGTAGGACAAATTTTATTTGGTGAAGCAGTTTTTCAGGCTTTTTTGGTTTTATGTGATATTTTATGGTTTTACAGATGGAAAAAACACTCATTATCACAGAGGTATAAAACAAAGGAATCATTTCTATAACCTTTGTTTTGTCTTTTTTCAATGTGTTCAGTGTGTTTTTTTCATGACAAGTGTATCTCATTGATTTTGTTCATTATGAATGGTAATGGGAACTTTATGAGAATCAGATAGTGTTCCTGAAACAATTTCTTCCCTTTTTGTTGTATTTATTTTAAGAGCATTTTCATCAGTTTATTGAACAACTTAATCAACATCATTGATCCTGATGTCCTTTCTTACTGTGGAGTATTTTACCTTTACTTGCTTTGACTGTTATTGGGGCTAAATGCTTTATTTTTATGTTGTCATGACTCCCATTTCATTTGAAAATCTAAAATACCTTGAGAGCATTTTCAACTATAACCCAGTTATATTTGTTGTATTGTAATTTTCTTCTCAAAATCTCATGTTTGAATATTTTATAGTTTTAGTTGCAGACTTTCCATATTTGAATGCAACATTTTTTTATCCTTGTATATTCGGTCATGGTAGCATGGGGCTCTTACTGAACCACAAGTGCTACATTTTGGGAGAGATTAATTAGGAGAAAGCAAGTAATGAGCTAAACTATATAAACATGAAAAATAACACAGGTTCAGAAGATGAGTTAGTGTCAGTAAATGAGAACAGGTGCACATGAACTGGAGGAAGAAAGAAAAGACTACGAGTACAGCGGGATGGCAGAACGGCTCCTTCTGTTGCTGTGGCCTTCCTCTCCTCTCCTCACTGATTCTCTGGAGGTTTTCCAGAAAGCCCCGCTGCACTTAATAAAGGCCAGTCAAGCGCCAGGCAAGGCTCCAAGACCTGCTATTTTTCTGCACTTCCTTAAAACCCTGGCTGGAGTTCTGAAAGAGTGAGTGGAGATAAAAGAGGCGCGGATGCAGAATGAAAACGGGGGATTGGCGGTGCTTCACAGACGGTCCATTATACTTCAGATTAGGGCTGTTGTAACAGATTATTTTAACAATTGAGTATCTTTTGATTATTCTCATGATAAATCGAATAATCTGCAGTAGCTACTTAAGCTAGTAAAAGATTATGTGAAAGATAAAACGCTGGTAAGTAAACAATTCAGTTCCTTGTTTTAGCAAGAACACATTTATTGCCTAAAACACAATAATATTCAAACAGCCATTTTAGTCTCAAGCTTTGAGTATAAAAATGCATTTTAACGTGCGAAAAAACAAAAAGGTTAATTTCACATTCCTTTTTAAAATAAAAAAACAAGAACAGGGATTAGTAAACACAGCATTTTATACTACACTTCAATTTCAGCCTAAAGTTTGAAGTATGGAAGAGCTTTGTTATAAAGTAGATATTTCTAGTCTACTATTTTTATTTCGGCATTACTTTTCTTCATAAGTTCAACAAGCAACAACATGGAGCTAAATGATATTAAGCAAAAACTAAAAACAAGGAAAGAAAGTTACATTATTAAACACGCAGAGAGCAAAGCCTTGAAGTGTTTTAAACTGGTTTTTAAATTAATTTCCATTTTGATTTAATTTGGTTTATTTATTTGGAATAGACAGAAATTAAAAACAAAAAACAAAAAAATTAAATTAAAATAATTTATCTTGCCCAATGACACAAAACCTTTTACCTCTTTCTTGACAATGCTTCTTTCTTTCCCTCTCCATTTTTTCCGTGGCTAGCTGCTAATAGCACTTAGCATTCATCAACAGCTCATTGGTGGAAGTGAGAGTGCTGTGCAACCCAAAACGTTGATCTAATTTAGTAAAATTTAACAAGAAATTTTAATACTTGAGGCACTCAAATAGGGCTCCACAGTGGCGCAGTTGGTAGAGCTGTTGCCTTGAAGCAAGAAGGTTCTGGGTTCGATTCCCGGCCCGAGTCTTTCTGCATGGAGTTTGCATGTTCTCCCTGTGCATGCATGGGTTCTCTCCGGGTACTCCGGCTTCCTCCCACCGTGCAAAAGCATGACTGTCAGGTTAATTGGCCTCTCCAAATTCTCCCTAGGTGTGAGTGTGTGTGTGCATGGTTGTTTGTCCTGTCTGTCTCTGAGTTGCCCTGCGACAGACTGGTGACCTGTCCAGGGTGACCCCGCCTCTCGCCCGGAACGGTAGCTGGGGATAGGCACCAGCACCTCCTGACCCCACTAAGGGGAAAGGGAGTATGGATGGATGGATGGATGGATGGACTCAAATAGTTTGCCGAATCATTCCATCTCTACTTGTGATTTCAAATTTAGTCATCATAAAACTGTGAAGTATGAGGGATTAAGATGCAGAAAATGATCATCCTGCAATGGTCCAAAGTCCACATGACCAAGTGTCCGTACTGGAGAGGAGTTTGGCTTGGTTCCACTGCAGGCATTGTAGGAAGCCCTTGTTCAAACGTGATGGCTGGACGTTGTTTACAGAGGAGGTGTCAAAACCCGTCAGCTAAGGAAGCACTAGAGTCAGGGCTGGTGTGTGTGCCTTTGGGCGGGCTTGTAAAAGTACATTTATATGCTACATAAGGTGAACGAGCGAAACACAAAGAGCAAAAGTGGGATAAAGAGAAAAGAGACAAGGGCTGTTATTTCTCTGTGACCTTGGCTAAGGTTTCACTGAGCCTGCGGTGTCTTATGACCCTATTTGGATTTGGCACAAAAGCAGTGGCCTGTTCAAACCAGTTAAGCTCCTCATCTCCTCACAAACACAGAGGGTCTGCATTTAAAGTATTCTCTTTATTCATTTGGTTTGCTCATGTGCTTCAATTTGTGCTTTTTACTAATCAGGCTAAGAGGAGGTGGGTCAGGTGTTCAGGCACTTTCCTGGACTCCACAGAGCTTTGACCATCACACATTCACTGCTAAACACAGCCAATCTTATCGCTTACATGCATGTTCCTTGTTTACAAAGGAACATTTCTTGCTTTGCTTCAGGTGCACATGCAGTCTGAAGGTCAAAGGTTTACATCCAGTCATTGTCACCATGAATGTCATATTAATTACTGGCTTTTAATGGTTCGTTTCAGCTGTTCTTTCTCCCGAGTGGAATAATAATGCAACTAAAGCTGCGTTAACCTCTAAAAACAATATTTCTGTCCCCTAGAAGTTGTAATTTGTTGTGGATTCTTTTCAATCCAACTGATGTTTGTTAAATATATTTTATGAAGATGCCCTTGACTTTGAATGAATTCTGTCTGGATAATTAACCTTTTCTTTGGTATCGATTGAAATAGTTTGTTTTCCATTAGGTCTCTGACCTTGATCTTTAAACAAACTGGCAAAAAAGAAACACTCAAAATCACATAATATGAAGTGAACTATCAGTCAGTTGATCAATATTTTTCCATTTAAATCGTAATTAAACTGAAAAGAAAATCACCAACTTCCCTTTTCTGTACATCTTACTAGAAATCATCCTGGGTTTTCCAGTGTTTGCTATGTGCTCTATGTTCAACTATTTTTGGAGGGTATTCTTTATTGTTTTTAATACATATTTGTTTTTTGAAGAGCTTCACTTGTCTTCTGTATGGCCTTGACCAGCACATGACTCAGGTAGAAACATTTAGCTTTTCCTTGTGGATGGTTTACTTGTGCTTGAAGGTGTAAATTTTTGAACAGCTTCATTTCTTGATTGGTTATGATTTAACCCACGATGATTTAAAACTGACCAGAGGCGAAGCAGGCAGGTGTTTCTCAACATCCCTTCTTCTAAAGAAATGTAGTTTCATTCAGTTCAATTTGAAAATAATATTTATCCCAAAGGGAAATAAAATGTTGTTACTACTGTATTTTCCTCACTATAAGGCGCACCACATTATAAGACGCATAGAATAGGCGCTACAGACGAAGCTGGGGTTACGTTATGCATCCATTAGATGGAGCTGCGGTAAACGAAATGTCAACAAAACAGTCAGACAGGTCAGTCAAACTTTATTAATAGTTACAAATCAGCGTTGTGACAACTCCGTTCGCTCCCAAAATGAATAAACAGCTGTTTTATTCCCGTGTTCTTCCTCATGTCTGATCGCCTTGAGTTTAAACTCTGCGTTGTAAGCGTGTCTCTTAATAGGAACCATTCTGGGGTCTTTACACAAACACAAGAATGGAAATGAAACCGCCCGCTTCGCGCAGTCATATTTCCCAGCATGCACTTCTTCTTCTACGAGGGAAAATGAGGTCAACAGCTGATTACCGTAGTTGCAAGACCTGTTGTGGCTCAATATTGGCCCATTTATAAGGCGCACCGTATTATTAGGCGGCGCACTGTCAGCTTTTTAGAAAATTGAAGGTTTTTAGGTGCGCCTTGTACGCGGAAAATACGGTAGCTAAAAGGGTTTTTGCGGACGGTAATGCTGAGGGCAGGAAGACACACAGTGTTATGACTATCATGACAGGAAAAAAGACAATATTTCACAGTAAAACATCCTGGATGACACCACTGGTTATTAACATTTGCTTTTGCCACTCCACTTTCAGCCTGTCTGGTCGTCTGGTTAGAATGCCAGGCAAGGAGACCTGGGAGTTTGGGACAGGATCAATGTAAGAACTTCCTCCTCTTTGAACCTCCTCCTTCTCTCTCTGCTTTGCATCCTCAAAACGTCCTTTTAAACTCCTCTGGGATCTGGGGTCGTAGTTCAGATATTATTTGAGCTTTTGAGATGCTAACTAGCTGCTCCTGGTTGTAAAACTAAAAGAAAAAAAAAATAAGAAGAAACACTTTGTTGCCACAGTTACGCATCATAACAACTGTCTGAGTAAAAATGTCAGAGTAAAAATCCATCCAGCTCACAGCATCCAAAACCAAAGGGTAAAAATACAATACATGTACTAAAAAAACATATTAAAGTCTACAAAAAGAACAAATCAGAGCTGCCACTATGAGCCCCACAGTTCTAGAGTTCAGCATGAAGCTTTGCCAAATAATATCACATCCTATTAACTTGTAGTTCAGATGGCTTTTTCATCTTGTGTAAATATAAAATTCTTTTTATTAGATGTACACTGTGGCTCTTTGTGCTTTTATTGTTTTGAGTGATCAATCCAAATGAGTTCTGTCAAACAAATCCTTTTTATTCTGATAAATAGAAACCACCAGTGGCAGTCAATCCTAATCGCATACTGAAAGTTAAAGGCCCTGGCCCTGTCAAATTAAGACACCCTGCAACTTTGATCACTGCTTATTGAAGGAAATCATTAAAAACCCAAAATTAATGGCCTTTATGCCCATTATAAACCAGTAAGCAATTCACTGGACCTGCAGGAATGTCGATAAATAAGAACTACAGCCTTGTTGAAGGGTAATGCAGAAACAAAAATCCATTTGATACCAAATTATACAAATGCCCTATTTTTGGGCCACATGTGGAGAAACCCTGTGAATACCAGGCCATTTTCAAAGCAAGGTCTGTTTGGGTCAGTGGGAGACAAAGAAAAGGTCTGAATGTGGCCCTCAGTTTTAACACGTTCTCATCATGTCAGCCATGAAATGTAGCGCAGGACTCCCAGCCTGCGCAGTGGAGAAAAATCTGCTGTTCTATCTGCTCTCAGCTCCATGTATGTTAGGCCTGGAGGTGTCTGTGTGTTAAAGAAACAGTGAAAAGGATAACACAGCGAGCGAAGAAGAGCACACATCTTCACAGTTACAGTGTTTTATCCTCTGAGACTTGCAATTCAAACACGTCCTTTCGGTTGTGTTATTTTGTAAATTTTTCTACAAGCAGTTTTAGGTCACCCGGGGTTCACGGGATACTTACAAGTTCAGAAGAATATAATCCAATTTAACACCGTCTCTGACTGGATGTGTGTGTTGGGGTCGATTCTTTCAACCCATTAGAGCTGAGAATAGTGCAGTCTGCTGTGCAAAACACAATTGCCACGGGTTTGTAGGTTTCAGTTTGAGCGTTGCGTTTACGTCCTGTTGCATCTTGGTGGATGGTTTCAGTTTTTGCCCCCTCTGCCTAACCAACATGTGAACATATGTGGGTCTCATAAGAGAAGCTGAATATGTGTCAGACTCCAATTCTCAAGAGCAGGTGTCCCACAGTTTTCAGATGCGTCTCTGCTTCAACACCTGAATCAAATAATGAGGTCATTAGCAGGACTCCGGAGAACTTGGCTGCATGCCGATGAGGCAATCCAGCGTTGGACCAGCAGGGACTAATGCTGCGTTCCAGTTACCTCGGAAATCAGAACGCTGGGTGTAACAACAGACTGAGAGAGCAGCATTCAAATTAAGAAGTCAGGATTTCAAATTATGACAAATTCTGCTGGACGATAAATTATCCCAGAAGTTATTGCGATAAACAATAATATTGTTGTTTGCATTTGCATAATAATGTAAGATGACATTCTGAAAGATCAATAAACTTTTAATTCCTAAGAACACATTAATTAGAACATTAGAACAAATTACTGAAAAGTTATTCTGTTCTTACTTCAGGTGTACTAAGATATTCACACTAGAAACTAGACCAAAAATACTTGGTAAGATTCTGAGTTTTTGCAGAGAATTTGTCCTGTTTTCAAGCTGATTAGATGTAAATACATTATTTGCATTGAACTAAATAATCTCAGTGTGAATGTTGCAGTTGTTTGTTCACTAACTGAGCCTAAGTTCAAAAAGATTTACAGTTAAATTTACATAATTGTTTTCTGAGAACTTTCAATGAACCAATTTGTTCATAAATGTAAACTGAGAACTAATTACCGCTTGAAATGGTGCATGTGATTATAGCGAGTTGCTAAAATGGCTTAAATCACCAGCAGAGAGAAAATGCCCCCCAAATCAGGCTTGTGTGTGGGAGTTGAAGCCTAATTCACCAAGCACCTCTAATTACCCTTTACGCAGTTCCACATCCCGTCATTAAAGGAGCACACTGGTGGCTGCATATGTCTTGGCCCGTTTTCTGCAAATCGTGTTAAGCGAATGCTTGCCAGCCAATTCTAAGCTGTATCAAGCTTACTCCATGTTGTTTAAATTTTGGATTTCCAACTGTGAATGTTTTCTTTTTTTGTATTTTGAAGACATCTTAAGGAGCTGAAGTTTAAAGCAGTGGGTCTCTCCAAACTCTAAATGTCAGAATTTGTGAAGTTTTGAACCTGTCCTGTAAGAGAAATTGATGAAAATAATACTTGAGTGTTTTTAAAGATTCAATTGAAAAAAGAATCTCTGAGTTTGTTACAGAAATGTGAATTTGCTGGGATGTTGAAGAAGCTCGGGTTCAGCTCGTCTGCGTCGTTGGGTTTAGTTGCTCCTGTCATCTTGTGCGCAGATGGGCTCTCGATGGGGTTTAGGTCAGGCCAGTTTGCTGGCAAATCAAACACAGTGATACTTCGGTCATTAAAGCAGGTGCTGGTACTTCTGGCAACCGGTTCCAAGTCCTGCTGGAAAATGACGTCTGAATGGCAATTAACCTCAACAGCAGAGGGAGGAATGATGTGCACTTTAGATGTGAGACTTGAGAAAACACTGTAGTTGACTGGCTCCTCAAATCATCACTGTCTGTACGAACTTCAGACTGAACCTCAGTCAACTTGGATTATTTTCCTCGACACTCAGAAATCTTGTCTTCCTCTCGAAATGTATAATTTTCACCCGAATAGAGGATTTCCAACCTCTGAGCAACAGTCTAGTCCTGTTTCTTTTTGCTTTTTATACAGCACTTTTCTCTTCCACTGAACTTTCCATAACTTCCAGGGAATATACTTGGCTGTATCCTTTTTGACAATATTTGTTTTATCAGAGATGACAAGTAAAAATATCAAATGTCTGGTTTTTTTACCAAACAAATTTTTGAAAATCTAATTTTTTTTAGATATTTGATAAAAAAAAAAAAATCTTGACACAACAATGTACAGATGAAGGCTTTTTTTTTTTTATTAAATGCTACAGTATGGAAGTGTTTTCTTTTTGTTTTTTTGTTTTGCTAAGTCCAAATAAAACTTCTTTTCCAGTTCCCAAAGAGGGTCTGAAGAACCAGGCTGCATTCGAGGAGATGAGGGTTAATTACATCAAGGAGCTGCGGCGTTCTGTGGGAAAGGCGACCAACAACTCCGGCCAAACCTGGCAGCGTTTCTTCCAGCTCACCAAGCTGCTGGACGCCATGCATGATGTAAGTTCCCCTGACCCGGTCCACTCTGCACACGCTTCCCTGCAAAGCCCCTCTTTTCTGAACTGCTGCCACTTTGGGTTTCTGCTCTTACAGGAAAAGTTTAGCAAAATGGCAACATAGTGGATTTTGGTTAATGCTTTAGTTAGCGGTTCAATAGTATTGTGTGTGGTTTGCAGTGAGGATAATTGCATCCCTGAGGGGGAGTTGTACGTAAGAGGCAGTGGCTGCGCTGTATTGGTGAACGGAACAGAGGAGGATCGATACCGGCTTTCGGTTTATTGGATCAGGGCGCTGAGGTGCCACTGTGGGAAATGTGCTAAATGACTGTCACGTTTCTATGCACGGGGTCGGCTGGTGCAAAAGCAAAGCCTGGAGGTGAAGATCAGCAAGTGGGAGGTCATAAAGATAACTGACCAGAATTAATTCAGCCTTATGATTAAGTAATTGGGGTTTGTGCTGACAGAATGACCTTTCTCTCAGGGAGAGCTGGGTAGAGAAAATAAAAATATGTGCTGCCCCCAAGTGGTCAGCAGAACAGAGCAATAAAGGAAATTTAACCTGAAATGTAATAAAATGTTCCAGTTTTCAAAAGCTGAACAGGGTTCAGACCATTTACATTTTCCCCCATTTTGTCAAGTTACATCCAGAAACTTCACTGAGTTTTACTGGGATTTTATGTGGCAGACAAAAACAAGATAGTGTATAATCAAGAAATCGAGAAACAACCAATAAACAATAATTTCCTTTTTTTTAAACAAAAGAAAAAATCTGATTTTTTTATTTTTCCAAAATGAGTCAACATTTAGGAGAACCAGATTTTGTTGTAACTACAGGTGCAAGTCACATCCCTACCTGCTTTGCACACCCAGTTCAGAATCGCGGTCCTGCTGAAAGGTCAAAACCATGCCTGTGGCATAATGCTGCCACCTCCATGTTTCACTGTAAGGATTGTACACTGTAAAATCATAAAATCTATTTTTGGGATAGTTCCTACTTAAATATCTTAGTGTGCATAAAATACGACAAAACTAACTTAGAATTTTTCAGCAAGATATCGGAGCTTGTTCTAAGTCAATAATTCCTTAATATTGCTGAAAAAGTACCAGATCCACTGGTAGATTATTTCACTTTTAGCATGAGACAATTTTCTTACTATAAGTCAAATAATTTACCAACTGGCACTAGAACCTGTTTGTATTTATATTAACAAATTATTGCTAAAGTAACTTGTAAGTTAGCTTTTTCTTATTTCAAGTGTACTAAAATATTTGCACTGGAAACTTAACAAAAATATGTGGAGAGATTTTGTGTTTTTGCAGTGCACATGATGTGTAGTCTGTTTCTGTGAAATGTTCAACGTTTGGATATTGTTTTATAACCCAACTCTGCTGTAAACTTCTCCACAACTTTCTTCCTGACCTGCCTGCTACGTTACTTGCCCTCATGCTGTTGTTTGTTTACTAGTGCTCTCTAACGCAGAACAGCTGGATTCATGCTGAGGTTAAATTACACACTGGCAGAGTTTTATTAGTTCGGCAAATCCTAAAGTCAGACAGTTGTTTTGCATTTGATTTAGGGATGTTAGAGTACAGAGGGGTATGAGGACCAGATTAAGAAAATATTTTTACATTACAAAAGTGAAATTATAATATTATGAGAATAAAGTCATACTATTAAAAATATTCTATTTATGTGGAAAATTAAGGTAGAATATTGCAAGAAGAAAAGCGTAAAAGTACAAGAAAAAAATCGTTTTAAGTTGAAAAATCTTCGATAGAATAATCAAGATGTGATGCGATGCAGTTGGCAAGTCCGTCTTGTTCTCTCTTCCATGTATGTTCAGTCATTTTAAAGTCATGCTGGTGACAGTAGTTTAATGCTGGTATGTTTAAAAATAAAGTGTTTCCTAATTGGTAAAACTGATTCCAAAGCAAAACTTTACAAATATTAATCATTTATATTTTTAATAATTTTTTGTGTAAAAGATCTCAGAAAATTTTTGTTTAATTCTCTTCATATTCAAACTGCATTTTGAATATGAAGAGTGATATGACTTTATGTTCTTAGTATTGTGACTTTTTTCTCATGCTATTTTGACTTTATCATAAGACTTTATTCTTGTAATATTATAACTTTATTTCCATAATTATAGCAATGCATGCCACACATTTTCATTTTTAAAACAATTTGAAACATTTGCATAATTTGTGTTAAATTTATGACAAACTGTTTGGTTGTAAAATAATCTAAGCAGTAATAAGATCTTTGTAAGGCAGGTTTATGAAAGTGAGTTCTGTTTCATTAAGTTGTGTGTTTGTGATGTGCAGCTCGTTGGGAACTTGCTGGACTTCTGCTTCTACACCTTTCGTGAGTCGCAGGCCCTGAAGGTGGAGTTCCCCGAAATGTTGGTTGAGATCATCAGTGACCAGATACCAAAGGTAGAGTCGGGCCTTACTCACACTATCTACTTCCACAAGAAGTGACTCACTGCAAAGCCGGAAGAGAAGTGGCATTAAGAACCGGAAAAGAAAGAGGAAAACGAGGTTCAGGGAAGGAAACGTGCGCAAGAAAGGCCTGATCTGTCGGCCCCTTACCCTGCCGCCCTCTGAGGCGGAGTCCTCGCCTCGGATCGCAGTCGAGCGGAGTGGTGAGGAGAAGGATTCGACCCTGCAGTCACCATAAGCATCTTAGAGCTGTGAATAGTTTGAGACATCGAGCACGACACGACAAGATTGACTTTTGACAAACCTGACGAAAACATCCTGATGTACACCCATGCAACCTTGCCCCAAAGATGAAAACAGTATTCTGTGGAGATAAAGCCATAAATCACCTAGAATATATTCACACAGGACTAGATGGAAAATTAACACACTTACATGCCTTCCCGTAAATGCCCTCCACCTGCACTATATTGAGATTCCCTTACAAATCCACTGAAAAGTAGTTTTTCTAATTGCTAATATTAAATCTAGCTTATGCAGTCTTTAAAAGAATAATCACACTTGGAAATATCCTGCTTAGACTAGTAAATTAGCTCTGCGTGTAGCAGCAAAGGACTTCATGTGGAGGCTGCAGGTCTCTGTGAAGATAACCCAAGGGCTATACAGGTATCATCATAAGCTAAACGACGACATCAAATCTAACAAGTCCGAGTTCGGTTCACAAGTCTGCATCGTGACGGCCATTAACGACATCGACACACACACACACACACGAGTTTAAATATGTATAATGAAACAATCAAGACTATTATGCAAAAGTCCAAAGCTTGAGCTGTTTTGAAATGAATATATCTCAAGTGTGAAGAAAGCTTGCACATGAAACTCCCGAGACTATTTCAGATACATTGTGTTATATATTGATGCAACTCTTTACCTTTTCTGCAGAAAAAATAAAAAATAGTTAAAAAAATGTTGCAGGATGAATCAATGCATTTACAGAAACAATTTCAGTAAGAATCGACTGATAATGGATTTGACTGAGGTGAATCTATAGTAATAGCTGTCATTTGTGTTATCTCCAGAGCAGCTGTCCAAATGTCTGTTTTTACCCGCAATGAAGCTAAACCAGCCCTTTGTGAACCAACACTTATCTACTCTTCCCAGAGACAATAAAAAGCATTTTATAGAAGGGTTCGTTTTTTTGACAAGCCAGTCATTTTCCATTAAGGTGCTTCATTTCTACAAAGCGAGGCAGGACGTGACATGTACAGTAACAAATAGACAGCCCAGACACACCAATATATATGGACTCAGTCTGAACACACATACTCTGTAAAGTTTATAGCATCCAGAGCATTACTCTGCTTACAGCTAACGCATCAATACCGAGCGAGTTTGTACAGGTATTAACACCATTCTCATCAGTTGATGTACAGAAGATGTTTTAAGGTACGTGTTGATGAAGAACAGATTATTCCGCTCAGTTTTCCCAATGTAGATTCCTCTTTTTTTCCTCCTACATTTGGGCCAAGTTGTATTACTTTCACTACGGTCTTCTGGACCATTTAATAGTCTCACACCCCACTGGTTTCTGGACGGTTGTGGAAAACTACGATGATGCTACTGAAAAGCGACAGAGAAGATAACAAGTGTGTGGGGAGGCGTGATTGTTTTCCAGTTATTGTGCCCTGTAAGTGTGTATTTACATGTGTGTATGAAGTTTGTGTGCAGTTTCTTTTTTATCTCTCTCTTGGGAAGCATGTGAATAGTTTATCTGCTCTTTCAGTGTGGGTTATTATGCACACATGTCATAGATTTTAGCCATATCCTGTTTCCACATTTAGATTTGCACAGAGGAGGAACAATGTGAAATGAGGCATTAGCACAGCTAGCAGGGAATGTTTGTTTCTTTAAGCAACTCTGATAACAGAGGGAGGAATTTCTGCATGGTCACCCAGCCTGAAGTCAGACAGCATAATATTAGCTGCCTAGCCTGGTCTGGTGTGCTGCATTAGAGTACCAGCACCTCTCAAAGCCGGTCCCAATATCAGTGACTTAATTCACCAAATTGATGCGCCGACATCAGCTGAGTTTTGACGTGACAGTACATGATCAGGAAACTAAAACATCAGATCAGAAAACATGCCATGCCCAAACCTAGTGGGCTGAGCGAGCTACAACCCCCTGCGGTGTGGAAGTTTGTGCTGAGGAAGAAAAACTCAACATTACCAATTATTTGTAGCCTAAGGAGCACAAAGGGCATTTTAAATGTTTGAAAATTAGATGGGTATTTCTCAAAAGATTAGAATCATTGTCAATTGAGTATACTTTTTTATTTCTTTCTCTTTGATGCTCAATGTCTTTTGAGGCTGGAAGGCAGCTTTGCCATCGCCCTGATCTCGAGCGCCCGCCTCTATCAGATTCATGTTTGGACTTTGGCTGGGCCACTTCAAAATGTTTCTTACACTTCAGTTAGAAGAAAAATATAGGTAACATTGACATGTTTCACTTTAAAGGTAAGAATGTCTATAATATTGGGCATAATTCTAATTTAAATGAGGAAAACTGATTGTGCTGTAGCCAAGTTGCTCTGATTTACTGCTTTCAGCCTCTATCATGGAACATGGTGTGTTTTGGAAATGTTGGGTCATTTTAGGGAAAACATGGAATCTGTTGCTGCAAAGCAAACTGATAATCATACATTTAGGAGGCTAAAATTAAATCTGTATCTTAAAATTCAGTTTTAGGGAAACTCCCCTCTCAACTACTAAGGAGGATCCTTTGCTCTTCAGGTAAATAATTAATGAGTGCTGATTAAATTTATCCAAGAGAAATCAAAATCAACTGAAAATGTATCTAGAGGGTCAGAGCTTCACACAAATTTAAAATTGGCCACAAAAATCTGATCGGTGCATCTCTACTCAAATTTTTAAAAATGTATTTAATTCAATTTGTCATATAAATATGTTGTAATCAAACTTGATAGTTTTGAAGAGTCTGACTGAAGTCACCACAGTTCAGTCATTCCTGCTGCTTTTGTCTGTGTGGGAATCATCCTCCATCAACACTGTAGCTGTAAATAAAAAATAATGAACCTTCACTTAATGCAGGATTCTGGCAGCTGCCTAACCAAACCAAGATGTCAGGCAAATTAATTTGGGGTTCAAAATTCAATTCTGCTTCTGGTCCTCTTGAGCTGAAAGAGACTTTTAGCTCTTTTCTGAGTTGATGTTCATATTCAGACAAACAGAAGCCAGAATTAGTTTGTCTTTGGAGATGCAGTAAATATAGTTTTTATGATGGGGATCAGAAAAGGGAGAGGGTTGAGTATTTTATTTCTTATTATTGTCAAATTCAGAGATCGGAGGTGGATGTGTCAAATTCTGTCATCCTGATGGGTTTTTTCTCCATATTATGGGAAAAAATATATTGGGTAAGAATGTGGGGCCAACTTCTCCTCTTTCATTATGCTCTACAGAAATATTATTTTAAATTTCCAGCGCTTTTCCAGAAAGGCTTCATTTAATATGTTTTATTTTGCCCCGTTTTGTTGTCCTTTTTAAATAATAAAAAAGTCTAACAGTTCATAGAATGAATGGGAAAGTATTTTTGAGAGAATTATATTTTGCAGGAAAACAATATTTAAGTACTTTGTCTAAAAATGATATCCTTTTTGTAAAACAAAAAAAAATGTTATTGCATGCTTTTTGATGAGATGTTTACATGTACTTAAAAAAAGGGAAACTTGTGCCTTTTTATCTCACCTGATTTACAGTTTTACAGTATATATTGTAAATAATAAGGCAAGTCTTTATGTTGAGTGTAGTATAAAACATTTCTACTTTAACCATCTTGTTGAACAGTTGAAAAAGAAATGTGTTTCCCACTCGCCATGTTCTGTTTGTTGGCTCACAGATGAAGGGTTGGCACAGTGAAATGAATGTATCATTTATTGTGAGAGACTTATGGAGCATACTACCTGAATGTTAAAGAGAGTACATTTATTATCTGCTCACTGAGGACATTTTTATTTTGCTTTTCTTTTATCCTTTTCTTCATTATTGTTTCCTTAAACAAATAAAAAAAATCAAAAGCACTTTTTTAAAAAAAAGATTTTGTAACAAGCTGTTGAGGTGATATCGTAACCATGGCGACAAAGTTGACAAGCACTATAAAGATAAAAACCAAGGAGTCGCATACTGTTGAAACTGGGACATGTTATAGGAAGTTATTGACTTTTTAGTTTGGAAATACAAACAGGTGAACGCATTAACACAGAATCACTGACTTCATCATAGATTGTGCTGGCTTTATTATTATTATTGATTTGATCTTATTACAAATTATCAGTTGAAAAGAATGGTGGATTAAGGTTTGAGCATCAAAGAAAATAATTTGATCTAAATCCAGGATGTTGAATCTTCTGCAACCAAGTGAGAGTGGATGTCTTATTATAGGACATGTTTATGAGCAAACAAATAAAAAATAACTATTTTAGGAATGTTCCCAGTTATAAAATGAATTTTATGTTTGGTTCCATTGTGTTCAGAAAACTATCTTCACACTGTAAATTATGCTATTTGAAACCATAAAAGGGAAAACAGATTTTTCTTTAAGTGGAGTTCTGTTGAGTTCTAGTCAGTATCTACCTGCAGCAGACAGTAATCTGAATAATCTCTGTTGGGAGAAACTTACTGTCTTCAGTAAAGACAGTCTGAAAGTGGATTCAAAAACTAATTTTAAGGAACTTTCAAATGACCATTAAATGTTTTCAAGAAACAGATTTTACTGACTGAGCAGTGGATGCTTCACAAAATGAGATCTGAACAAAACCAGTTCTTTAAAAGACAGACAAAGGAAATGTCATCCAATTTGAGCCAAATGTTGTTCCTGTTTATATAAATACAGTAAAATACAGTTTTTTATTCATTTTTGCAAAAATTTAATTGAAATTTAAATATACAATACAAATCAAAATGATAAAATGCAATAATGTGAATCACTTTGAAAGCCAAGTGGCGATTCATTTTATATCTGGAATTGCTTATTAAATGTCTTTGGCTGGGCCACTTTGCAGCTTTTATTTGAAGCTGCAAAGCGTGACAAACACAACTTCAAACCATTTCACTCAGCTGGTAAAACACAGAATTTCAAGTTCCTGTGTGACATAATTCCCAGATATTCTTGCATATATTTTCCATCAAAAATGGATGTTGAGATGCCAAAACTATGTAATTGAATAACAGGTAAAAAGTTGTGATTGGTCCCGACTGTTTTCAAAATTTGTTTACCCCAGACTGAGAAAACTGCATAGTTGTGGTTCAATACAAATACTTGAACATCTCAGAGTAAACAACAATTTTAGAGCACAAAGATTGGAGCAGAAATTCAATCTGGACTAGCTATTAGCAGGACTCTTCCATGGGAACTTGTTTCTCCAAACTGAGATCGTTCTGAAAGCTTTCAGCAGGTAACATACTGACTAATGACAAATCCACAAAATCCACACTTCAAATTTTTCCCAAACGGTTTCTTTAAATTTTTACTGGCAAAATATGAGCTACAAACAGCGGGGGGATTAAAGTGTGACAGCAAAGTATTGAACCGGGAACATGGGGAGTGTTGGAAATAAGTGAGCATATAAATCTATCTGTGCTCAAGTTGCATTGTTAGTAATTCAATATTTCCACCTGTCACTTTAACAAAGTGAGAGAAAAGAAAATCTTCTGCAAGTAAGTGCAATTCTCTGTCAGCAGACGGACCTGTGAGCTGCATTGACACTCTCATCCAACTTCCAGCAAAAAGTAAACAAGAATATTCACAACTGTCAAACTAGTTCCAAGAGAGGGAAGCTGATTAATGTACAGTTTATCTTTTGGTCATCAGTCATTACCTACTGCCAGCTATAAAACTTTCCCAAAACTCCAGGGAGCTGCATTGTCTTCTGAACAGTCCTCTTCTGAATTCACTCTCCTTTTTTGGCTTGTTTGTCTCACGATTAGTCTAACTGCTGTTCCTGACACTATTGCATCATTGTGTGTATGGAGTCATGTCATTGCCGTTTTTCAGAGTTGTGAATCGGGTGTAGACAGTCTAAGCCATATCTCCACAGCCATGGCAGTGCATTATTTATTAATAAATATATATATATAAATATACAGAAATGCTTTTTTCCAGATCCAAAAATACCTTTTTACTCAGTACAAGTTTTCTTAGCAAACATACAGTGAACCTCCTTCACCAAACCTCCTTCAGCATTTTTTGAAACCAGATACTACTGTATATCTTAATGCAGATATTGCCATACTTGTGTTTGCAGAAATATTGCAAGATTCTAATAAAAACATTACACTGACTGATTGATGTGATCTGATTATTTGTGTTTTTGTAGTGCTGTTTACTTTATAAAACAGAAACCTACAGAAACATCCAGGAGCGACATTAAATTTCCTTAATGCTGATTGGCTGAACCCCACGTGTGAACCACCATGCTGAGATGGTTTCTGGTGTATGTTAATGAATATTACCCGGTGTTTGAACTATTAAAATACAGAGGTATAAAAGTTTAATAAAGTTTTTTGCTGTTAGCAGGTAACCAAGTATGAGGAAAATGAACATTTGTTTTTTATGCAAAATAAATCCCCTTGTGATAATAAGTGTGTTGATTCCTTGGTTATTCAGGTGTGAGCAGATATTGTTTCATTAATAATATATCTGATTCTTGATTTTAGACATCAGTATTTGCTCATCTTTTCATTGCGTAATCTTTGCCTTTATTCCAAGTATAAAATATAAAGAAATCTTTTTGTTTTTAACATGTGAAATTGATTGTTCACTCATTTCTTTGAATATATTTTTAAGGTGTTATGGGGCTGACTGATTTTTGAAGATGAAAGTCGTTGAATGCAATTTAACTCTACTAGAAATATAAAAGGCCTATTTTATGTCGATCCTAAACAGCTGCATTTAGTGCCTGGAGGAAAACAGCGAACTTTGGTAGAAAGGATGTGATGAGGAGCAGCAGCAGGTACGGCAGCGTAAAGGAGCTGGAGTAAGAGGAACAAAGAGGAAAGGAAAAGAAAGGCAGGAGACTTTTACAGTAAAAACGAACCTGTGGAGAAAAATCACCGTTAACCTTGTTAAGGTCTGATCTGAACAAACGCCTGCTTTGCCAGACTGGAAAGCAGACAGTATTACTTTTTTGCTCATTCACCCCCCCTCTCTCTGAATCACAGCCTTCTCCAAATCTCCCCCAGATTTCCAATTGCTTTCACTTGTAGTCGTGCCAGATAAACAGAATCTATCGGATCAGGCTGATTTCACGGCTGCACCCGCGCACATGGCAGCTTCTGTGGCCCACTTTCTGAGCCGAGGCTTTTTTTTTTCCTTCCCTTCTCTCTACACTCTCCCCTTTATGTATGAAATTCACTTTTCTGCGAATTCCCGCTGAGTTTTCATCCTCAATAATACATCAAGTCTTACTATGATTATATTTGAGCTTTGCTCCCTGAAGGAAATGCACAGAGACACCAGAAAGTATTAAGTTAGCGTTAGCTCTGCAGTTGCATTTGGAGAAATTCAGACATATTGTCCAGTTGCGTCATTTTCTCACAGTAGCAGGTAAATGGCTCTGAATCTTTGATCCAAGCTGAGTCACAGTGTGTTTTAAGGCTGAAGGACACTGCATCACAGGAAGCAGAGGACAGCTGGAAGGCGGCCAGAACCAGGAAGCAGGAGATGAACAAGACTCTGGAGAGTTTCACGCAAACACACCTACATCTAATCAACACATAGCACACAGGTTTCCTTCACAGTCAGGAAGAGCAAAGAGCTGAAGACTGAATATGCAGGGAAAAGGAAATGTATTATGGAAACATGTCTGCAAATTTAGAAATCCTTTTCTGTCTCTGTTTATGTGAGAAATATGCATTTCTACAGTTCTTTCAATGTCAAAGATGTTCAATGTCTTATTTTTCTCATGAGCATTAAAAGGTTCTTTCACTGGAACTTAGAGAAGCAGAATGAAAATCACCTAAAGCTGTAAGATCACACAAAGCTTAGAGGTCTGAGGTATTCCTTCAGGAAGTATGGAACCTCTTCATCCAATAATCATCATATCTGCCCATCACTCTTTCACTTCATTCATTATTTATTAATTAATCTTTTAATCCATTTATCAAATTAAACACCCACGCCATTTATACATCCGACCATCTCATTCTATCCTCTGCTTTTCCATCCATCCTTTTATATTCCAATCAAATCTACTTTCCATTTATTCATCCATTGTTCCATCCCTTCATTTTTTATCCAATCATCCTTCCATCTGCCATCATTATTTTACTCCATTCATCAATTCATCTGGCCTTCATCCTTTCTATCCCCCATTTATCAAACCAATTATCCATCTATTTGACCAATATTTTATATTCTATATAATTTTATTCTTATTGTGCATTCGTTATTTATTCATTGTTTTTCCAGCTGTACAGTTGCTAATCTGACCAGAAATGTTTAACTATCCATCTATCCTTCCATGTCTGGTGAATTATTTTATATTTTCATCCAACTGTTCATCCGTCTACAAATGGATTTATTATTTATCCAAATGTTAATGATGCACACATTAATCTTTCAAATGTCCGTGATGTTCTGCATTTTTTCTTTACAAAGGGCTCAACAATATGGCTAGTAAGTTTGGAAATAACTTGAAAAAGTACAGAGCTTTGACATGAAGGACGTGTGGCAAAGCTGGAATAAGGCATGCAAAGGTTATAAAAATCAGCATCGGTTTCCCAGCGTCTAGTGATTTCACTTCAAAAGCTTAAAAAGTGGAGCTGAATTATTTGAAGCACCACTATCATTCACTTCCCAAAACTCACAAGGAGAAGTGAATGAACAAACTTCAAGTCAAAGTGTCTGCAAGAGCAGCAGGAAGGTGAAGAAATGAGAGTTAGTTAAGAAAAAAGGGGAGGATAATAAATGCTACATCGTGACAGGCAGGTAGGCAGAGGAAACGGGAGAAATGAGGACAGACAGAGACGTGGCATGCTTTCAGTCCAAAGCGAAGTGAGAGGCAGGCGGGGTGGACGTCTTTATGATTCAGCAACATCCTGGCAGAGCGGAGATGATGAAGGGCCCTGTGGGGTGGGCGGCGGTGGAGGAATACTTTGCCCGTCTCATTAGCCCTGCCTCATTTCATTACGTTATCATCGCAGTTTCCTCAGGTAGCTGGTAACTCCTCACATTCAAACGGTACGTGTGTGATTATGTAACCTAATAGAGGAGGTCCATTAAAAATCACTGCCTCCTGGTAATCATGCAACAAAGGTCAAAGCACTGTGCAAGGAGGCCATTGGCTGTCTTAATTACAAACATGAAGTGTCAGAATTAACATGGATGAACGTTTTGTTTCACTGAGGGACTGAGGAGAGAATTTGTGATTTCTCATTTCATTTGAATCCTTTTACGGGGAGTTTTTTTGGATGTAGCCTTTAGGTGTTTGGACATTAAAAAATAAGACTTACATTTCACTTCATAGCTGGCTCTGTGGAAATCAGCCTCTTAGGACATGCAACGAATGAGTCATCACAAACCGACTCATTACTTATGTATTGAACTTTATCATTTCTGTCTGAAGTTTTGCAGAAATCCGCCTGTCCTGATGACCTCGCTCCTCACTGCAGGTCTCAGCTCAGCCAATGTCACATATTTTTATTCAGAGCAATACTGTTCCTCAGATTTGGAAAAGAGCCTTTGTACCACCTTTACTGAAAAGGTGATGATCCCACTTCGCAAAACGGCTATCGACCCATTTCTGACTCTACATTCTAGCTAAGGTGCTTGAGAAACTGGAGAATGACCAATTAAAGACTCAGTCTGGTTTCAGAAAACAACAAAGCACTGGTACTGTTTCATAAAAAGTTTTAAATTACTTGGCAAACGCCTGGAATGACAAGGATTACAATGTGGTACTTTCTGTAGATTTGACACTGTGGATCACAGCCTGCTACGTCAGACATTTTCAAATCAGCAGTTCGGATCAAGCTTTCTGGTTGCAAGTGTGTCAAAATCCTCAATTGTTATTGTGGTGTCCCAGAGAGTACCTCAAGGCTTTGTGTTGGGTACTACTGTCTTTGCAATTCACATTAATGGCATGGGGTTTGCTGCATATGGTGCATCTCTCCAATTCTATGTTGATGACAGTTGTAATTCAAATCCATTGCACATTAGCATTAGATGTTATTCAGATACATTTATTACACCTCAGGTTGGTACTCCATGACAAAACTACAGGTATGTTTAAAAAAAAAAAAGATAGAAAACCCCAGAGACTCCCTGCCACCATGTTAGCACACTATACTGAAATAAAATCTTTTAAAAATATCTTGGTTTCTTGTAGCTGATGTTTCAGTGTTTCTACATGACGTTTCCCCATGATGCAATATATTCAATGAAGTGCATCTGTTCTTCACAACAAACGGCCCCACAACATGATATACATACATACATACACACATATCAAAGTTGAGAGGGCGCTGCCAGGTTTACAAGCATCTAAATGTAACGATGGTCATCTTGGCCAAACATTTCCACTGCAGTTTCATGAGACTACTGGAAACTTTTACAGTGAAGCTCTGTCTCTCTTTGTACAAAGCACAATTTAGCTTTTTATGTTTCTTTTTAACAAGGTCTTAGGTTTTAGTTCGGTGGTCGGTTTGTACATTTCAGACCAGAACCAATCTCCTTCCTGAGTACTATGACTATACTTCCTGTAATTGTTTATACAGATGAACGAGGCAAAAGGATGTAGAAATTATTCCCAAGGTGATCCAGAGTACTGCATTCTCTTCCTGATATCTTGACTCATTTCTTTAGGCTGAAACCAGAAACTGGTGAGTTAATTGTGCCTTCAACTAACTCAATTAACCAATCAGAAGTTTCCAAAGCCATGACATTGTCTGGGCCTTCCCCCACATTACAAATCATTCTGAATGTAAAAGTTTGATTTTGAAGACATTAATAAATCTAATTTAGACAATAAATGAGAAACATATTCTTTTATTACTGTAGCTTTTAGCAAACAGAAATAATTTGGGTAATTCTAACTGACCTAAAACAAGAAGTTTTGTCAGATTTAACTCCAGAGTGAGGAAAAAAAAGTGTGTCTTTTTATTCATTGTATGTAAGCTTCTGGTTTCAACTGTATAAAATGTATAAGCCGATTTAAAAACAAACCACAGATGTCTGGAAATTTTTGCTTCAACACAAAAACAAAATATGTAATTTGTAAAATAAATTTTAATTGATAAGAAAAAAAACAGACCTAAATTCAAAAAGGATTGTACAGTGAACAAAAAGGAAAAAAAAATCTTTATTTCTTTCAACATTGATCAACAAGATGCAGCAAAGTAGAAAAAAACGTGAAAGGCCTCCCAGAATGCCAAGAATCATCTTAAATTACTGCAACCACAGCTGAAAACAGCATGCTAAACCAAAGCTCACAGAGAAATTACAGTGTTTAGTACAAGAACAGGGGAGATAAAATGCAATGTTCCATATATGCAGACTAAAACCAGTCTGAGCAAGAGATAAAACCAGTCTGTCACACAACAGAATCTCCAACACGAACACAGCACAAGTTTAAAACGTAAAATATTCTGAGGTACTTTAAAATTCAGCTTTGTTGGAGTGTCTCATATTTTTCTGCTCAGAATTGGAGCAACGTTGAGAAAGGAAAGATACTTGGCTTTGCAGTCTCTGATGACCCTGATAGTTGCTAGTGTTCAACATGAAAGATCATCAGGCAGATTCACTGGTTTTTTAAGTGCATCAACAACAAACGGAGAACAAAGTGTGTTCGAAATACAAATCTCATGCAATAAATGTGCCAATTTAATTAAATTATAGCGCCAACGTGCCTCATTGTAATAACAAAGGGTAGAAATAAAACATTTTATAGGTGTGAGCAGCCCCACTGCAACTGGTTTCAGATATACCCGTAAACAGACATACACCACTCTGTGTTTCTGTGATTAAGCCAAACAAGTATTGCTAATCTAGTAAAAAATAAAGGTCTACAATTAATAGTGGAAGGGATAAAAGGCTACAGCGGGTTGAGTGCTGGAGTTTCTGAGGATCTCCCTTTGACTTTGAGCTCATGGATACCATGTATAACAGGGCAGAGGAGAGTGAGCTCAGGCAGACACCTTTTCTCTGGTGCTGCTGCTAAATTCCTTGGATACTACAACTACAGCATGTAATGTACAGCAGAACACTGCAAGTCAAACCCTACTGCACAAATGCAACATCTCAAAGTGAACACCTGACTATTTAATTAACTAAAACAAGCTCTAAAATGCGTCATCACGTCTACTTGGCTGTCAAAGTTTGTATACTGGAGTCTGGGATGATGCTCTGCTGTGAATCCTTGGTGTGATAAAACTCTATATAAATATCTCCGTCATCTTTTTTACAGCATCTCCACGTAGTTTTCAGGGATGAGGCCCTTCTTTCCTTCCAGCTCCCCCTCCAGCCAGCCGGGCTCTCTCGACGGGGTCACTGCGGGAGAGCGTCACCGAGGGGGGCGACACCAAAGCAACAGACACAAAGCAAAAGAGCTCAGTGTTAGATACTGAGAACATTTCTTTAAAGAGGTTGCACTGAGTTTATAGAGTTTAATCATTTCAATTCAGTCATTCTTCTATTGTTTAACCACAAGAACTTGTCTTCAGTACTTTATATGAATTGAGAAATATTTCCTGGTTTAAAGCTATTGGGGTTTAAGGTGACCTATTATACTTCCTTGAACAGGTTAGGATAGGTCTACAGGTTTTAGAAAACTTGTATTTTTCACACAAAAAAATTCTCAGAAAATGAGATTTTAATCTGCCATGTTCTGCTTATTTTGATCTCCTTTCATAATTAGGTTTTTTTTAGGGCTTCTTGTCACTTTAAGTTCAGATAAGCTGCTGCTGGCCACGCCCCCCACTCAACGTTTAAACAGATGAACAATTATACAACTGTATATCTTTGAAAAGCAGAAATGGAGCCTCCTGCACAACCAACACAAATGCAGAAAGTTATTTCTGGATGTTGTCAACAACAAAATGCTAATTTTTTCCAGCAGCCATTGTACAACACATTCAGCAGTAAAACATGCTGGTTTGCTAGGTGACAGGCTGGGCTTTGGTGGGGTTACATTCAAAAGGTTTTTGAAATGGCTCATTTTCCAGACACGAAAAAACTTTAACTTACAGCCAAAAAATAGCTGGGTGATTTTTTTAAGCGTTTGAGCTTTAAGAAGAAGTAGAGACCAGAATGGAAGTATAAAAAAAACACAAAATGTGAATTTTATGTAATAGGTCCCCTTTAAATTAATAATTTAAGTCATCATCTCCTAAAATTATTGTTTGTTAGTTTACTGAAAATTGTAAATGAACAGATTCTCAGTGTTTAACAAGCATTTGTTTTTATTAAAGTGTTTCCCTTTTTGGTCCTTAGATCTTTTTAAGCCTGCTTGAACGTCTTCATTCAGGCAGGAAATAATTAGCTTCAGTGGGATGATCCCAGATCATGAAAAATATGTGAACAGAGTTGCTGGAACTCAAAGAAATCATTTGACTCTGTTTAAACAACACAGTTTCTGGTAAACTAAAAGAAAAAACAACCGTTTATTTTCTCTTATAGAAGTGCTCAAAGCTGATTGAAGACTCCCCGTCACTGTCCTCATCACTCCCTCCAACTTCAGATCAGATTGAGAGCCCAGCTCCCCTCCTCCTGCCTAAATCCAATATTCCAGAGCGGGTTGTGAGTAAGCGACTGGAGTTGGAGATAACACTCACCATGGCTGAATATTGCTCCGACCTGGAAGGAGAGCTCCGTCTCGTGCTCGGCCTCACATGGGTACACTGCCTTGGCTTTCCTGTTGGTGACACTGAAAAATGAAGGCAATCAGTGAGATGGCAGAGGCTTTGGGGAGGATTACCGTACGGTTCAATCTGGGCACAGGTTGAACCGTTCATTCACGCACGAGTCTGAAACAGCAAAAATTGGCCTTTACTGGAAAATAAGCAAAAAAAGTACCAAGAGAAGGGGCTTGGGTACAATACTCTGGTAGCCCAGACAGAGTGGGGAGTGAGCTAAATCACACCGACAGCATGCTGCATGTGCACGCTTTGAGATGTGCTTGATGCAGCTCTGGTACAGCAGGAACACATCAGGACACACCGCCGACAACCATCAAGGGAGATAATTAAAAACCGGCGGCGGGATTCTAAAGAGAGTTTATGCACACAAATAGACGTCAAACAGACGTCTCCCTCGACGGTGCTTAAGCTTTTCAAAGTCACATTTGTGAGTTTGGAAAGTGAATTTTAAATCAGTTTGATATAAGAGACTGCAGTCAAACAAACCACACTTATCACACTGCAAAGTTTTTTGACAAAAAAATATTTATGCTCTTTGTCCCCCTGACGACACAAGAACTGTCCCTGCAGGAAGCCTGTTTGCACGACATTGCAAACTATTATCTCGAAAGCTCGGCAACATGATTATGTTGAATCTTGGCTTCAACAGAAGATGCCCTGATAAATATTTCATATTCTCTGCACTGGGCAGCAAAAACGCAGGATGAATAAAGGAGAAAGGAAACTGCAAGGGGAAAAAAAAAGTGTGGTCACAGAGTTGTCAATACAATAACGTTGAACCGAGCCCTCATTTGGAGATTTTTACAAGAACGTAGAGAGGCATTTTGCAGAAATGAGGGCTTGCATTTACATGAAAATAGCCCTAATGGACTGAATAGACCTCTTTGCATGTTCCTCGGCAGAATTTCATTGGCACTGAAAATTATTTTACATTTTATTCCAAAGCAGACAGGGTCATCATTCAGAGAGACGCACCTTCTGTCATCTTTACTCAGGGACTATTTGTGTTCAGGAAGGAGGGGGGGGGGGGAACTTTTGCTCCAATTGCAGCCAATAGACAAAGTTCAAGGTAAAATAAAAGCATGAGGATGAAAAGCAGAGGGGAAATATTGAGATACAAACACTTCAACAAATAGTTTGGCTTATAAAGCTTCTCTCCATGGATGTTGAATAAATGTGGGGCTTTTAAGGATTTATTTAAACAGTCCTTACTCCAGTGTGGAAGGATTTCACAACAAAACAAGTTCAACTAATTGGAAAAACAGCATTTATGGTGGATTTTCTTTAACCTGCAGGGTTTTTTTTGCACCCCTAAATATCTGTCCTGTTTTTTTTAATTTTTTCTTTAAAGTTACACTGTTGCCTTGCACCAAGAAGATTCTGGGTTCAAAATCCCAGCCTGCACAAAGTTTGGGTATTCTCCTCATGTGTGTGTGGGTTCTTGCTGGGTACTCCTCTGCAAAGGCGGTAAATACCTCTTTATCGCGCTGTATGTACATATTTGAGCCTAAATTTATAATGTTGGCCCAGAAACATGAAGCAAGAAGTTTTAATAGGGGTAATTATGAAAATGAATTCAGAAAATAGGTAACTAAAACCCAGTATTACCTCTGCTCCTGCTTTTCTTTGTCAGTACCAGCTGTTGTTGCAGCAGTTAGATTGTCCCCAAAAGCTCCAGATGCAGAAAAGGACGCTAGAAGAGATCTGCCATTGATCACAACAGAGGTTATTGTTCACAGGGTGTAAAAATAATGCACCGCTTCTTAAGCCAAAGCATCCACACAGAATCCTCTGGGACAAGAACAACAGACTTTGATCAGAACCGAACAAATGCAGCAGAAACATGTTTTAAACAAAGTTGGAGAAAATGATTCTTCGTTTTCAGCAGTAAAACAGGAAAAACAAAGTGCTGAGGTACCAGATAATAGTTAGATATAATATCATCATTGAGTTGGTTATTATTACAGTGGGATAATCAGATAAATATCATTTTTACAACCAATATGCTTGATTGCACTCAGTGAATTTTAGCTAAATGGAGAATACAAATCAGACTGAATCAAACTATTAAAGTAGTTTGATAATTCCTTATATAAATATCAGTAGAATCTAGAAAATCCCTTTAAATTGTGTTTAGCATTCTTCGTGAAAAATTTATTATAAGAACTTTGATCTATAATTTTCCTGATAAAATGCAGTTAATGATGTTAAAAACCAAACAGTGACAGTATCATTGGAAAAAGTAATTTTTACTATTTTCTCCACAGTTTGTTCTACGAGAGCATCAGGAGAATTCAGTAAATTTTAAAATATGATGTGCAGGTTAGCAATATAAATCACATTCCTGTCAGTGACGTCCTGACGAAGACGATTTCAAATGGGAACGTTTTCCAACTGTGTTTGTGCTGCTTTGAATGCAGAAGTAAAAAAATGTTTTCATCATAATTTTTATCATTGCCTCAATACTGTAAAAAAATTTGCAATAAAAGTCAAAGTCTATATCACCACCCCTAAATCAGACTTTAAATTATAATTTGTGTTGAATTTATTTTGGGTGTGTGCAACACTATTTAAAAAGTCAAAAGGTGAAAGGTCAAAGTGTCCCTTTTAGCAGAGCTTCAAAGTGTTCCTGGTGTACTGTAGCAGCTGTGCTTGACAACTGCTTGTTGTCAGGGCCAACAGGTCTGTGGCTGCTTGAAAGGCTGGAGGCAGGGGTCCTGTTAAAGGCAGAGTGCAGCCAGGCTTCCCTCTGTGTTGCATGCCTGCCCCGGGGCCAGTGCTAATACAGCACATAATGAGCAAATTGCTTCTAGTTGCCGCTCCCATAGAGACGCTAATAAAGCCAATTAGAGGGAGCAGCTGAGGAGGGGCTTGAGGTGGGAAGGATGTTGTGAATAGTAGCTACGTTGGCAGCGGCGGTGAGAGAGAGCGCACGTTGAAGGGTATCTTGTGAAGGTGAACACGCAGTACTATGCTCACACTTTCATTCCCCGCTTCGCATTGCTTCCTCGCCTTTCGTTTCTTCTGCTGCCTCTCTCTCAGCGCGCTTGTCCATCCCCAGCGGTAGCTGTTCAGCTCAGTCCGGGCCTGACTGTGGGTGATTTATGGCTCTGCAGCAGTGTGGAAGTGCTGTGGTGCTCAGCTGCTCCACATCAGCATGGGGGGGACAGTGCGCTGCAGTGCAGCAAATCCACTCATTAACCTGGGCCCAAGTACAATCACTGTCTCCCTGGGTCACAGCCAGGAGGGGGAGAGGCGCACTAACACCTCACCCGTTTGCAGAGGAACTGAATTACATGCAGTGAAAACCAGGTGGCTTCATCTGAACTGCACTGGGAGATAACCAACAACTACACTGCAAAAACACAAAGTCTTACCAAGTATATTTGGCCTAGTTTCTAGTGTAAATATATTTATACACTTGAAATAAGACATAACTAACTTATAAGTAACGTTTCAGTAATCTACAGAAGCTTGTTTTAGCTCAACAATTCCTTAATTAAGTTTAGAGTTTCTTTTGAACCATAATAAATGAAACACTAACCAATATTTTGATGTGTAATAACACTTTTGCGTTTTTATGATGTAAAGCCCTTAAAACTGCCTTGTTGCTGAAATGTGCTATACAAATAAACTTGATTAATAGAGATTCTACTAGTTCCTTTGGCAAATTATTTCACATTTTCCCATATTATAAGTGAAATAATTTGCTAATGGAACTAGTACCTTTTTTTAATATTGAATGCTTATTTACCAATAAGTTCTGCTTAGTAGAGCAAGAAAGTGAGATATCCGTTTGGGAAATCAGGATTGATTTGACTAATTAGAAAATAAACAGGAAATATCAAACAGGTGCCCTCCTAATGTTCTGGAAAGTCCTAAAATCTATGAGAGGTAAATTGACTTCAGCCAAAATTGTCTTCACAATTACAGTGAAAGCCAGGCAAAGGAAATTGTCTCTCCAACAGAAATAGCATCAAGCTTTAGATTGCTTTTTGATGATTTTCACCCATGACAAACAAAGCATAGACTATTTAGTAAATGTGATTAAACAGACAAGAAATAAAACTGGAAATATTGGAAAGGGCTTTGCCTTTGTATCTAGGCAAGGACTAGATAAAAATAAAAAAGATGATTAAAGCACATCAACATTCCAGATTTGATGCTTTTCTCAGGATCTCAAAAAGTTCTTGCTAGACTTTAGGTATTTAGGCCATAACAAAATAATCAATGGAAGTTTTTGTGACAGTTTCCCAGAGTAAATACTTTTATTTTACTCCTTCATAATTGACAATTCTCTAATAAAAACAAGCATTTGCTGTAAATGTAAATCTTAAATTGACCTTTTGACTTAATGATTACATTTTTAAAATGATAATGTAAAACCAACCTAAGCTGTGAGATTCTACAAAACCTTGCCCAAATACTAGGAGTGTAAAATACAACCAAAAAGACTTATTGTCGGTAATCATACTGACTCTTTTGAGGAAGGATTACGTGGTTCAATAATTCTCTATAGTAAACCCTTAAACTGGGCTTTCTACCACCAGTGTCTCGAGGGTCTCATTAGAAAATAAGAGAAGATCTTAGGATGCATTCACACCAGCCCTGTTTAGTTCACTTTAATAAAACTCCAGTTTGTCTAGAAAGTCCGGTTCGTTTGGGGACGTGTGAATGACTAAACTCTGATGCGGACTAAAAAAATGCAAACTCTGGTCCACCTACAAGCTTAATTGTCGGTTCGGTTGAAGTGAACTGTGGCGCAGTTCCATTGCGTATGTGAGACTGCTCCAAACGCAGGCTGTGGACTGCAGCTCAGGGCATTCTGGATAAATACAACCAAAACAAACATGCTGGAGGAAGAAATGGCCTGTGGTCTTTTACCAATGACAAAAGACACTAAAATCTGACGTTTTTAATTACGTTTTATGATTAAGGAAGTTTCTTCAGAGGTTTTTGTGTCGTTTCCTTCGATGGTTCTTGGTGCAGCGCCACCACAGGCGAGGGGGGGGGAACACATTTTTCGAGGGGTTTGGTTGGTTTGACACAGTGTAATGTGAAATTGAACCACACCATCTGATTGGTTCCCAATCAAACAGAATCTACCAAACTGTGTGACGTTAACACATAAACCTGGTTCTTATATTTGTTCCTTATCTGCATTCCTGAAGCTGGGAGAGATCAAAAATGTAGAACTTGCAAACCTTTCCAAGAATATTTGTTATTGTATCAATAAGGTATATAAGCTATTTTTTGGCATCACTGCAACAAAACAAACAATTCAGAAGCAGGAGGGATTGCAGACAAGTGAACTGCTGCCTTCTCATTACTGCAGGAATTCCAGTGTGAAGCGTCAGAGCTTTGTTGATCCTGGCATGGAGCTAACATGGGGATGAGCAGGACTATCGACTGCCTTCACAATAAACGAAAAAAGGCAGTGGTGGGATTCATATCTGTCTCTAGTAGAAAACAGGATCAAAACTACAGCCAGGCTCCACCCGGCTACTGCCAGTTGGGTGGGCAGGAAATCAGCTCAGATCTACAATCTTATGATCCACAGCTGTCTGCCGGCAAAAGGTCTGGAGATCTAAAGGCAAGACAGACAGTCCAGAGGAAAAAGCAGAAAAAAAAATGACTGAATATCCAAATTGTGAGGACTTGGGGCAGCAGAGAAAAGCTGTGACTGAATTTGAGGCGAAGAAGAGAAATGAGGCGAGTCATTGAAAATGCCAGAGAAGATAAATGAAGCAAGAGCACAAAAACCAAAAGTTACAGTAAGATATTGTGAATGAGGACACGTCCTGTGTAGAACCAGGCAGATTTAGCAGAAAACAGACACACAAAAAAAAAAAAAATTGTTGCCCAGGTGCGCCTCTGAGAACACCAGACTACAGATATCACATTTCTGAAACTGTATGGAAGTAATCTAGCAACTGCAATCCCTGCTCACTTTGGATGCCGAATCCCTGGGTCCAACGCCAGGGAGGTGCTGTGCTAACAGGTCTCACCCTCTCACATGCTCAGATTTATGAGTGAGCAAAGCCAGGGCGACACCCTGTGACATATGGCGCAAGTCTTCATGAAGGGACAGGGGCTGCGGCTATAAGGGTAAACAAGATGAATATCTCTCCAATGTCAATACGATTTACACGGCCAACGCACGGCCACCTGTCTTCCAAACAAATAAGGCCCGAGATTTACGACCTCCTCCCGCTCGCTCCTTCCGTCCTTCGACGTGATGCCACATATGTGGGAAAGCATAAAAAACACGCACAAAAAAAAAAAAAAGTAGGTTACATAAGAAATATATAGTCTTGTCCATTTATTCCTGCAACTCCAAAGACATGCCCCACACAGAGGTCACAGAGCAAAGGAATCACTCGGTCCTGTCAAGTCCGGAGGTGGATTTGTTTTCTTTTTTTTAGCAGAGGGAGAATGGACTATGAATGAGAGAAAGTCTATTTGAAGGTGAGTCTGTAGACATGACACAGCAGAGAGTATAACATCTGCAGCATAACCCAATAATTCATCTCTCACATCAGCATTCAAGGCAAGATCTGGCCTGGAAACAACAAAAAGAACCAAGGACTTGGAGGGACTGAGGACAGAATGGAAAAGCTACAGAGATGTAAGCTACGCTTTGACACTTTGGTGAATCAGAATATGACAGGTTACCATTAATCAACTTTAATTTGTGGATAATTATGACAATTTTATTTTTCTTCAACCTGATTGTATCCTAGATAACTGATCAGGTTCTCAATCTCTGCATTTTCAGATAATCTGTGTCAGAATTTCAACATAAACTCAATCCAGATCCCTGTTGATGCTCCGATCTGATTTTCTGCATCCCTGCGAGTCGCGTTCCTGTGCTTTGCCCAGCTAGTTTTATCAAACACATGCTTTAAAAATTACACAGATTTTAAAACTATATCTTAGCCTTACTTTCATTTCTTGCATTGACAATGACAGTAACAGTAAAATGGAGATTATTGCTGCAGATGTGTAATGTGACCTGCTCTGCTTGCTCAGCCATTTATAACTCTCAAAGCAAAATGCTAAGTTTATGAAGCAGGACAACAAACGTTCTGTGACTTTTATGAAAACACAATTGGCTGCAACTGGAGTGAAAAATGTTTATCAACAAGGACTATCAAAACATGACAAAGAGAGAAAAAGAAAATTAACCTTTGTAAAGAAATAAATAAAAAAAAAATCAGTCAGCAGAATAAATCTGTAGCAAGTTAGAGGCTTTATTCTGCTACAAGTTAAAGGCAAAAATCTATTTCTAACCAGAAAAAATGAGTTTCAATCTGTTGAGGTTGTTTCAACTGCAAGAAACCCAACAGTTTACTAAACAGTCTAGTTCTTATGTTTCATTGAAATTTTGGATCAGTGAAACAAAAATATTTGTAGCCTGTAGTAGAAGTGGGCCAAGCAGAGAACCCACACCCCCACCCATGCATAACACATTGTGCAAAGTCAGCACACTTGGCATATGATATTTTCTGCATTAGATGGCCTCTATTTCTCACCGTGAGTTCTTAAAAGTTTAAGCAAAGCTATGACATGTTTTTATTCTAAACATGCATCATTGAGTTTATTCCTCCCTAAACATGGCCGATCCTCAAGTGCAACATGAGGCATGGTAAATCGTCTCGTAGCTGTAAACTACTGCTCTTTTTTTTAAGATAAAACAAACTCAACTTTTTGCCTCACAGGATAATCTTACATGGAAAAATAAACTCAAAACCAACATTAAGAGGTGAACTACTAGAATTTGATGAAATACAGATGTTATTGTAGCTGCAGAGGTAAAACATAAAATAAAATCTGGGTGTATTAGTTGATGGAAGGCTGTAACAGGCCATGTTTTAGTCACCATCTCTGACTCTTTGTGATGTTTGGTAACAAACAAACAAAAAAATAACAGTATTTATATAATTTATGAGCACACAAGTTTTGCTTATATGCTTTAATAGCATTCATCTGTTTTCTATGCCTGCTTATTGCAGGGCAATTCATACTAGTAAGGCAGCCCACCTTAATACTACAAATTATTTTCTATGTATTAGCATTAGAAACAGTATTTATTTTTAATTGCTCATACAAAATATTTGTATTATATGTTGAAAAATTGAAAAATATATTTTATTTAGACGCATTGCTGAGTTCTGTTTTTTAAAGTTTATTTTCACCTCCACCATTGACATGGTTATGTTAAATACTAAACGTTATTTACAGCACACTTTGAAAAATACTGTATTAAAAATAATAATGACAAATTAAAAGCACTTTGCAATGATAAAATACATAAAAACACAATAAAACAGGAGAAAACACAATAGACAACAAAATAAAGCAAAAATAAAAAAAATAAACAGAAAAATGTGCCACTGAAGTAAAGAGAAGCTCCTACCGAGAGTTGCTGCCTGAGCTGAGGCTGGCGGTGAGCGGTGGGTGGTCTGCCTTGTCCAGCTCTGAGGCGGAGGCCGATGACGACTGGGACGACACGGACTCGTTGCTGCCCATCGAGGTTTCATCTGCTGTCAGGACGGGCCCGTCTCCCGCTGCAGAAAACACAAAAACAGACAAAAACAAATAATCTCCATCTAATCAACAAGTTTGTTAATAACATGTTTTTATTGTTTGTATTCCACATAGACTCAGCCCATACAACTCCATGATGAAAGCTTGTTTGATAAAGCAGCTGAATAATTAATCAACACAAAGGGAACAGTGTATCATCAGGGGTCTTTAGAAACCAAATCTTTGTCAAAACAAGCGAGACAACAAAGTTCACTGTGTTCCTGGTGATGCAGTCAAAGGCAGGAACCTAAGCGACAGCTGGGAGAACCAACTTCTTCTATCCACTTTCTTAAAAAACATTTAAGTACAAACAAACTTCTTTTTCAACAAGAAGTTTTTTTTAAGTATACTCCAACTATGTGGAGCGATGCATTAATAGTTAAGCCTGTTGCAATTAATTGTTCAGTTAATCGCATAATAAATCAACTAAATAAAACTCATTTAGAGTCACAAGATAGATGAACTCTTAGAAAAAGAGAACTTATTAAATTGTGATGACATTTTTTGACAGGTAATTTTGTTTACAAAGACTTGAATATATCTTTATTTATGGTTTTGATTGTCATTTTTATTTCTGGTTGTGTTTTATTTTGGATATATAAAGTAGATTTATATATCCAAAGCGTTGTGGGTGTTCTTTATAAAAAATAATGTCTATTGGTCTCTCAGAACAAAATTGCATTATCAAAATATTATTTGAAAGTAAATGGTCTCAAATCAACATTATAATTTTTCTTTGCAATAATTTCTGGACAATTTGTTGTCCAGTAAAATTTGTTCTGTGAAGGCCTGCAGGACCATGAATAGATAAAATCCTCAAATAATTGAGCCCCCCCTATAAAAACAACTAGACCTGCATAATTTAATATTTCAAAGGTTAAATATACCTTATGCATTAACATGCACAGTAGAAGCTATCTTAGCGCTGTTGCAGAAGCTAATATCTATCGTCTTCTTCATCATCCCCCTTCATGGAATGCCGCTCCTGGGTTGGTTGCTTTGCAAATGGCAGCCAATTGTGTTTTAAGTAGCACTTCATCTCAGCATGTTAGCATCCAAAGCTAAAATACCTTTCTTTTAAATATTTTTGGTATGTTCCACAAAAAAAATTGCAAATGCACAAGTTTTCCATGCATAATTTGGAAAATATACTAAAGAGCAAATGTCCAGTTTATGCATTTAACACTTGTTCTTTGTTGTCATTGAGTGAAAAACTATTTGCATTTGGATCATTTTCAACAAATAACATCCTACTGAAGAAAATATGTCTGTCCTAGTTTTACAAATGTTTTTATTTTAAAACCAAACAACAGTAATAAATGGTGGTCCTTTAAAAATGAAACCTAATTTCCTAAAGTAAATATCATCAAGTAAATTATCAAATATTTCTTTTTTGAAAAGGTCATGTAGCTGAAATGAAGGTAAAAAAGGATCTTTGGAGTGTAAAAGCTGCAAACTCCTGCTCTGAACAGCAGCCAGTAGATTCTCTTTGGGGTTTAGGTTAAAGCAGTTTGCTGGCTAGTCAAGCAGAGTGATATCATGGTCAATAAAGCAGATACTGGTACTTTTGGCAGTCAAACGGTGCTGCTGGAAAAATTAAATTAGCATCTCAATAAAACTCGTCAGCAGAAGGAAGAGTGAAGATGTGCACAATCACTTACCGTGGAAAATGCACACCAGAACTCAAGCAACTTTGATTCTGTGACTCTCCACTCTTCCACCAAACTTTTGAGACTTTGAACTTAAAATACAATGGAAAATTTATTACTATACTATCTGAGAAGAAAACTTATGTCCACTGAGGTTCAGCCTTTTTTCTGCAAAGCGCAGGAAAGACTCTTGACGTTGCTTCTGATTCAGGAGTCCATGGAGTCTGTGAATGTTGAATCTTAAAGAATCGACTCCAGCGGCATTCCAGGCCAAAGAGAATCTTTAAACCTTTTACCTTCCACTCAACTTTTTATTTAGAAAATATATATATATATATTAAAAAAAACATTTTAATGGTCTTTTGTTTTATGTTGGATCTAACCAGCATTAGCTCACACATAAAACATGTCACTTTGCTTGGAACATGAGTCTCACTTCTTGAACCATTTAGTGGTTTTCAAAATTATTGCATCTCTATGTAATGCAACAGCCACTAAACTTGCTAAAAATAACTTAACAGTCTAATCTGTCAAGAGATCCAAGTGTTAATTTATTCATCTATTTATTTAAGCATAATTTGATTTTGTTTTGTTGTGAATATAAAACTTAACATTTCAAATTTGCTTCCATTTTGATAATTCAGAACAAGTTTCACTCAATGGAAAACATGTGGCACAAATTTCACCAGATTTTTAGACACAATATACAGTTTGATAACCTACTGCAACATAAAATATTTGCCTTAGCTGTTCCAAAATTCATTATCTACTCTATGGCTTTCAGTAAACTAAATACAGACTTTGTGTTTTCTCTCCCCACCAAGATAGCTGCAGGTGATTTAAAAAATAGCCATCTGCATGCATCGCTCTTCAGCCTTTCAATACCCTTAAATTTGATTTGGACCTCATTAAGTTGGACCCACATAAAAAAACACAAAGGTTAAAAAAAGGATTACACATTCCATCTCCTGATATTAAAATAGGCCACACTAAAGCTGGTGCAAAGAAGACAAACAGAGGCAATCTGGTAAGCAGATTTAGACTCCTTTGGTGTTGCAGACGGGGGGGATTCTACTGACCCTGGATCAGAAAATGCAGAAGCTAGATTTTGGGTCAGCAGGTCGGTTGATCTGCTTTCCTGATGCAGCCCCCGGGGGAGCTTCTTATAGTGTCCTGTTTCAATAAACTTGAGGGGAAAACATCAGTACACAAGGGCACGTAAAGGCCACAGATGCAATTATGTCTACACGGTATTACAGACAGGAGGTGGCAGAGTTTAGTGTGTCGTGTAGATAGAATCTTATTTGTAGCAGACACTGTGTAAAGGTCTGAATGAGTGACTTTAAGGCTTACAGGAAACGAAAGGGAAATGCAACCAGCTGTTAGCTCAAATAAACGCAGTCTTTTAGTAAAATCTTATTTTTCTACTGTCATGATCATAATGCGATTGAAAAATAAGGCTGTTGTACATTAAAAAATAATTGGTCACAAAGTAGAAGCATTGTGCCAGGAAAACTGATTCATTTCATGAATTTACAAGGAAAAACTTAGATATTCTCTGATGTCAAAAAAGTTGTAAATTTGCAAGAAAAATAATTACGCGATTAAAAACATTAATTTTCAAAATTAAAATAAAGCTTTTCATCCAGCAGCCAGATGTTTTCTTGCTTTTAATGCATCTCTGAGGACGATAGATGAACATGCTGCATAATGTATTCCATCAACTGCCACAATAACTAAATGATTAAAGTTATTTCTTTTCCAGTAGAGCCGGGGAATAGAGCTTAAAAATAAAATCTCCAATTTATTTCCAGCCAAGTCTGATTTCTGATTTTAAGCGATTTTTTTTTTTTTTTTCAGAAAATACTTTCAACTTGTAGCTTTTATTTCTGTCATTCCGTCTGTGAGTTTTAAGACGTTTTTACATTTTTGGGACAGTAGTAATAACTGTACAGCAGTGGCAGTATTTATCCCCCATCCTTGAATCTTATTAGCACAACAAAGACGCAACCTCACCAGAAGAAGGCCTTAAAATTATAAGAAGAAAAGCTTGGATAAGTAATTTTTTGTGTTGGAGTTATAAAATTACTACTTCATTTTCCTAATATTATGACTTTATTCTGGTAATATTAACACTTTATTCTCATGTTATTTAATCTTTGTCAGATGACTTTAATTATGTAAAACACAGCAAATAAACAAAACCTAGTCTGACCGTTATGCTTTGTCGGAGAGTTGACCTGAATTCAAAATCCAAGTAAATAGAACCTGCAAAGAGCGTTGGTGGGGAAAAAATCCTGATTTTTCAAAAATTAGATCTTTAAAAACCAAAAAAATCTGTTAATCAGTTTATGTTACAACCCTATTGTTAATGTGAACAGTCATAATGTTACAAACTCTTGGTTTTTCCACAAGCATACGTCTTTAGGCTTGCTGGTTATTTGCAACTGGATAAATATGATGTGATGTTTGCAGTGACCCTTCATGACCTCTCCAACAAACCAGGAAATGTGAAAAGATACAGACGGAACCTCAGAAATCTCTTACCATTCTGAATGTCAAGGACTTGTGGATTGTAGACAGCTAAAGGCCGATTCTGTCGACTCGCTTTCTTGGACTGCCTTGTGGGAGCAGATAACGATGGGCCAGAGGGTGACAGAAGGCTTAATTCTGGAGAATCTGTGAAGATCTGCAATGCACAAGTGAGTAAGTCTCTAACCAAACAACGTGCATCGCACAGAGACTCTAATAGCAGCAGCACATCCTCAACTGACCTCCTCAAAAGACAAGTTTGAAAACTCAGTCTTTCTGTTGTGGTAGATGGGGAAAAAGTATTTACAGCTCTCAGAAAAAGTTGCACAGCACACTGACTGGACAAAAAAATATACTGCTCTTAAGATGATTTTATTTCTCCCTAAAAAAAAAAAAAAAAAAGAGAGAAAACAAGAGCAGCTCCACACAAACCATAAATCACACCCTACTCAAAAATCTGGGTGTAAGTTAAGGTGACTTTTCCCCTCAGAGAAATTGACCCACACTCTGAAAGAGCGAAAAATAAAATAAACACACTTTTGGGCTTGAGAAAGGTTGGCCAAGTGGTGCAGGCTGTTTACACTGGACCATGTTTACATATAAACTTTAGATGTGGAGTTGAAAGAGAATAGGGCTACAGAGGAGAGGAAGTCTCAGCAGAGCCTCGGAAAGGATCACAGACGAGGGGGGAGGAGGGAGAGCAGAGGGAAGGGAGGAGAGAGAAAGTGGCAGAGAAAGTGAGACGGAGTGTGAACGAGAGAGACGCAGAGGAGGGGAGGGCATGAGAGAGAAAGTTTGTAGAAAAGAGGCAGATAGGAAAAAAAAAGAAGTGGGAAATCTGATATGGCTGAGAGTTTCTGCTGCCTCGCTCTGCAGATGGAGGTGAATGTAAAACAGAGTCTAGTGTTGGTATCTGGGGGTATCAACAGTCTGGAGTGGGACTCAGCTGTGAGGAAAGTTAATGCCTGTCTGTCTGTCTGCTCAGCTTTTCCCCTGCTCTAACATGCTGTACTTTCCCAAATGCTCTTGCTGCATTCTAACACTACATCTTTTATCACCAGGCCGGCGTCGGGCACACTGGGTAGATTCAGAGTGGAGCTGTATACGTACGCAGGGCTGCTGATGCTTTTGCTTGAGCTCATTTATATACCCTGCTGGTTTTCAGCTGCCTTCTGTGTGGCTCCCAAACAATTTTGGATTTGTGAGTTTGGGTAAAAATATTATACACAACGCATATCTTCAATTTAATGAACAAAGAGGAAAGGGTAAGAAAAAACTGATAAAGCTCCGGGTCTCATCTGATTCTGTGAAGTAAGAAGGGCTGCTCCTAACAGATTAGAAACCTAATCTCAGAACCTTTTCTGAGACACAAAATCGTCTCTAATTAATGCATTCAGAAAGACTGAGAATTTGAGAAATACAGAAAATGTATACAATTATCTGATCATTAATCAAACACCAGGTGTAGCAGCCAAGTTTAAGCACTTGGAGCTCCCCCTACCGGCCAGATTGAAAAGTTTTGCAAGTTTATGAACTTCAATTGTTACCTTTCTTACTGCTGTGCCAGAAGCATATTTATATCACTTACTATTTGTACAGTCAGACAAAATGTACAAAGTTTTACTTAATTTATGTTCACTTCCTGAACATTTGTTCAAAACAGAAATATTTTGTTGCTTGATAAAAGTATGCAGCCAACAAAAGACAGAAAAGTCACATATAATCTGGGTTTCTGATCAAATAAGTGATTTTTCTTTGTCACCAGCAATAACTTAACATGATAAAAATAAAACAAGACTTGCAAACATATTTTTACTTTGCTTGCACCTTCATTATCCTTCAGTATCAAGTAATTATATGTCATCAAAGGTGGTAAACATAGCCGCCCCATGCAGCTTTCTGTTTGTCACCTGATATTTCCGCATTTCTTTGTTCATCTCGAGTTTCACAGCACACATTGCCTTCAGTAAAAATAGCTCTGAACGCCAAGTCGAAACAGAATTATGAAGAAAATTTTGCACTGCCAGAATGAATCAAGGTCTCACAGTAGCTTTGTACAGTGGGGGATGCAGTTATTTGATCTCCTGCTGATTTTGTAAGTTTGCTCGCTTAGAAATAAATGAAGACTCAATTTTTTTTATTGTCTGTTTATCCAAAAACAGAAAAAAATACTTGATGTCACTAAACTTAAGTATTATATATTTTACTGCGCAGCCATAATTGTGGCTCTCAGGTTCGTCGTGTGCCCTTGCAGCACACAAATTACAATCAATCAATGTACATATTTATTATAGGTAGCCTTGACCTTACCCTAATGACATTACTAAAGAACATCTACCCAAAGAATTGGTTTCTTCCATTCTAACATTCCCACAAGAGATGCATCAAGAAGCAGGCTGGTGACTGGAATAGGCAGCATGTCAGTTTGATTGGCCCCGAGTGGTGACAGCAGAGTCAGAATGAAAAACAAATCTGATCAGCGAACAGACCCTGCCTTTAGCACTACTGGGTCACGGGTAACAATAACACTCTTCAATGCAGAAGCTCATAATGGGAAGGAAGACTTCAAATTATCTAAATTTAGTGTCAGTGAGAGATCAGATGATAACCTCAGGAGCTCCAGAACAGGGTAGAGCGCCCTCTAAGGGTCAGGAATGGAGATGTTTAAAGTGTAATTAATCCCCAAACTGATAATTGGTTACTTTGGGTTCTATCTTTATGGTTCTGTGCAAATTTTTACAGTTTTGTGTAAATGTCTTTAGTTCTGTATTATTTTGCCTAAAACCATCTCTTTAGGCTGAATGGTGTTTAAGCATCTCCTAGATGTTTAAAATGGTATGACTTTACGTCACTCAGCCCGATTCGGGAATAAAAGCATCCGAGTCAGACACACAGCGCTACCTGGTGGCGAGTCAGGAATTATCACAAAGACCTGGCTGCAGCTGAAGCTGCTAAAGGTGGCTAAAACAGTTATTGGGTTGAGGAGATAATCGCTCTTCACCAAGGGTCCTGTAGGTTTCCAATTTCCTTCTCCTTTAATAATATTCACCTTCATTTAGAAACACTTGCGTTGTCTTTTACTAATTTTTTAATTGGTTTAATGTTCTGAAACATTTATGTGTGACAAGCAATAGGAAAAGAGGAAGAGGGAAAACACGTTTTCACATCACTGCATTTGTGAGCTGACCTTCCAAATCAGAAAAGGATCAAATAGTTATTTTCAAAACCAAATTTTTAAGCTGCATCCCCTAGAAAAGGTGCTATGAGAACTGCCCGAAGTAAATGATAAGTCTGCGCTACCTTTTTATTGTGTTCAATGAGGATTTCCACAACAATGTTTTGGAATTTGAGATCCATGATGGCAGCAACTGTCTCCTCCTGCGGCCTCATTAGCGTGGGACCAAACACCACGCCCAGGTTGGCGACCGTCATCAGATTCTGCTTGCTGTGTGCTGCAACGCTGAGGGAAAAGAAAGATTCTTTAACATTTTAGCTCAATGACTCAATTCAACTTTACGCCACAATAATAAGAGACAGAACTCTGCAGGAAAGAAATTTGCGCATTGAAACATCAGTATATTATGAAATAAATTATCCAGCTTTGCTCAGAGATGTATTCAAATTGCACCTTTAGGCTGAGTTTTATCTATGAAACTAAAAAGTGTAAATGTCTACCCTACTAATGACAGGATTTCACCACTGGTCAGCTTTAATGAAGTCTTATCTTTGGCCTAATTCAGATTTGATCCCGTTACAATTGCAAACTTCAACAATGTTTGAGAGGCCTTTACGTGGCATACAAAAACAATGCATGCAAAAAAACAATATTTTTTCACAATTAAAAATTAATTTTTATTCAACCAACCAATATTTTGCAAATTCTTCTCTGTAAAATTCCTCAGATTCTGTTTGGATATAGAGAAGGTAGATTTATACTTCCAAAAATTCATAAAAATTCTCTGAAGAGTTATGTTCAAATGCAACACATAACTGAAAACACATTGGAGATGCATCAGAAAAAAAAATGTAACTGCTTCAAAAAGGTATTTACAAGAAAAACTAATAAACTACTCCTCCTTAATCTTATGTTGTATTATATGTATTATATACTTGTGCAGGCTTTTCATATACGTGTTGCTTAACATATTGAAGTCAATGTTCTTTTGTAGAATGTTTTCAAAATTACATAATTAATTTGCTTTGATCCATTTTGTATTTGTTTATTTTTGAAGTTATTTTTGTTTTGAATATGTTTGGGCTATGTAATCTATGCCATATATTTTAGTTGTTTATGTTGAATCTGTGGACCCCAGGAACAGGAGGTAAAGGGACGTCTCTGCAACTCATAGTGATCCAAAAGACACCAACACATTTCCAGTTTTGTCACAGATTCTCTATGAAATTTGAATAGTTTGAAAAGATCTTTCAGGATTTACAGTATTTAGTTCCATCCATCTTCATATTAATTCTTACCTCAGTTCCCAACCCTATTTCAGAAAAGAATCCCATATAATAATGCTGCCACCACCATGTTTGACTGTAGGGATGGAGTGTTCAGGGTGATTTGCTATATGCTATTTTCCAACTTTACCAAATGCTAAAGGATGGCCTCACCTGACCCGAGAACTTTGTTTCACATGTCTGCTCTTTTCGCTACATGTCTTGTGGCAAACTTCAGAAGCAATTATATAACACTACCCTACTTTGTGTTGGTCTGTTACACAAAAATCCTACTAAACTCATGGACTTTTGTGGTTGTAACATGAGAAAATGTGGAAAAGCTCAAGGAATATGAATACTTTGAACATCCAGTTCAAAAGTAGGACAGTAAGGTGGTCATACGAGTGGAAAAGAACCTTAATTTCTAGTTATCTAGACCGGTGAAGAGATTTCACACTCAAAACAAGACGATGTGTGTCGCAGTTGAAGAGAGACAGTTTAAATAGCTTCAAAGAGTGCCTTTGAAGACAAAAACATTGGTGACACTCACATTTATAACATCTCTGCAACCATTTCAGATACGAGTGTGAAATTCTGGCTTTGCTTCCTTCCCCTGCAGGACATGCACACACGCCAACTTTAGGAAAATATTCAAGTCTCCAGTCTGGAGAATTTCACGCTGGATAATCCAAATTCAATTTCAATAGCGCTGCCTTATTTTTTTTCTAAACTAGAGCCTGATTCTACAGCGGGTTTCAATGAAATAAGACTCAACAGACTTCTACTGCCTCAGGGAAGAGGGATTATTTACTTATCTTCAATTTGCTCATATTTAGTTTATAAAAAGCTTGCTGAGGTAAAACCTTGTAATGTTGGCAAACATTATTTCTTAAATCTTTTCCTTTTATCTAAGTGCTAAATAAGTGATTCATAATAGAGGGCCAACCAGGGGTGAAAATAATGCTCTTGATTAAAAATAAATAAATAAATAAAAGCTCCACTTTGACTCTATTGTTCTTCTTAGGCATCAAATGGGCCTGGCAAACAGGTACAATAAGCTGATATAATTATCCCGCTAAGCAACTTGCATTAAAATTGCCCAAGAAAAGTCAAATTTGTTAGCAAGCAGTGAGTAGACATGGAAGAGATGGAGTGACAGCAGGGAAGGGGGAGTGAAGAGGTGGGAGTGAGGGAGATGGAGAGAAAAAGCATGTGGAGTGAGAACGAGGAGACAGACATGAAGAGCAGAGAGAGAGAACTGAGAGAGAGGAGGCGGAGATTGGGTGAACTATGACCACTCACTTGGCCAGATGCTTCATGAGCAGCCCGAGGACTTGCCGGTTCCTCTCCGGTAGTTTGTGGACCAAGTGGTGGATGGCTTGAATGCGAGACTCGGGACTGCCGCCCTCTATTCACAACGCAGGAAGAGAAAAACAGCCACGCACTCATTTTAAACTACAAGGATTTTTAAAGTGGCAAAGAGCCAGAGCTGCTCAGATCAAATATTACACTTCAAACAGGCGACTCAATGCTGAATACTCAGTTTATCTGAGCTGTACACAAACAGATTTCTAACTGAAGTTGAAGAAGATAAATGAGAGTGGAAAAAAAACAAGTTTTATCACTTCTAAAAAATATATGCTTATTTTTATTCCTCTAGACACTTAAAATCGAAGCAGACTTTTTAGAACACCGTATCAGAAGTGGTCACCCTTAGTGTAAAAGATTACAAGAAGACACCTTCCTGTTCAAGCAAAGAGGTGCGATGAGTTGAATTTGGCAGCAGAGTCCAAATCGCTGGCAGGAGTTAGACAGCTCTACGCTGCTGTCGCTATCGTGTTAAAAGAAGGCTGCATAAAAACCTCCAAGATCATGTCTTAAACATTTCCTCACATGTGAGCTTCTGAACGCCCACGCTGCAGCGCGCACAGACACACTAAATATCATTACTATGGGAACGACAAGGATTTAAACATGTGGGGAAAAAACAGCTTCTTATGGATGCTGTCATCCATCAAAAAAATAAATACAAAATTCATTGCTAATCCATTTTTCCTCCCCTCGTTATGAGGGCATTGCGAGCGCCTGATAAAAACATCAACCTGATCCAATTACAGCACTTGTTGTAATAAGACTCAAGTTTGGCTCGCTTTGAAGGCAATTCATGCAAAAATGATGCCGTGTGGGTGGGAGAAAAACTACTGTTTTTACAGCTGAAGGTTACCGGACAATTATGATCTAAAACCTCCATTAGCTTATCATCTTTATATATGGTGAAGTTGAAAAAGGTATGCAGATTTTGTTAACAAAAGTTATAGGAAAATATGAATAATTCTACTTTTAGGCAATTATTTAAATGCATGTCTCAACAACTTTCAAGACTGACATGATGTATACAAATTATCTATCCTGGTCTTGTCTCTTTGAGAGATTATGCATAATCTGCTGTTTCATCTGGGTGAAAAAATGGGCATGTTGAAACTTACTTGCAGGGCTGATGAACTCCTTATAAAGTCCATAGGTCATCAATGGCTCAGGTAGGCTCCTTCAACCAGACAGTGAGAGGATAAGGAGGGATGGGAGGGGTGGAGAAGGAAAGAAGAAATGAGCAGCGGGGACAGAAATAGCCGGCACATTGTTTTATAGTGGCTGCACACAGCAGTGATTAATGCGACTAGGCCATGGGATGGAATTACAAGGTACACGGGTTGATATAACCAAGTTCATCTGAAGGTACATTCACAGTGCAGCTGGATTACAGCCAAAAATATTTAGCTAAAGAGAAAACTGAGGCATCCAACCCGCTTTACTCCAGCAGGTGCAACAATACAGGTTTAATTACAGCTTCAAGAAAATAATTTAAAAACACTTTGGAGTTTGTTTGAATTCTTAGCATATACTCAATATCAACAAAACTTAGTTATACTCTCTAGAAACACCAGTGGAAAACAGCAGCATCATCCAGCTAGCAAAACATTACTGTTAATTAAAGTTGGTAGGTTAAAACAGCCCCAAAAAATGACTATTTGGTAATACAATGCAATTTAATTTAACTTAAAAGAAAATATAACTTAATAAAATATTAAGTTATTAAGTAGGAAAGAGTACTTAGGTTGGAACCAAAAGTCTAGAACTGACTGGAAAATTGAGGTTCATTTTTCTTCCTGTAAAAACCATCTGCAGCTTCAGAACGTAGTTTATTCAGTGGAGGTGGTCAAACATTTACTATAATTGAACAAACCTGTACTGGATTTTCTTGTATTCTTAGACTATAAACAATACCAGTAAAATTACAAGATTGTAGACTGATAGTGCTTTTAAAATAATTTCAGAAAAATAATGCATGAGCCAAAAAATAAGAACAGAGTGGTATTTTTTTATTTAGCGCATTGATGTAGCTTTTTAAAACATGACGCCTTCATGCGCTGCTATCGAAACCTCATCCTGCTTTGGCAGACGCTGCTGTAACTGCTACCTTAAAGAAAGGAGCGGCAAGTTACAAAGGTCTTCCTTTTCATGTGATACAGTGCATAAAGTGTCGACTAAATTTCACTTGAGAGAATTTATTAGGTCTTGTTCAGTTCACCCTGAAGTCCAAATAAAGCTTAAACAACTTCCATGTGCAGTAAAAACAAGTCTTTCCCTGTAAACTGGATGTGATCTTTAAAACGGTGGAAAATGTTCCCACACTGAGCTTCTCTACTAAGCTAATCTCCTCTTAAAATGTTAAATTTGTTCCAGTCGTCTTACATGATGACTCTCAGGCAAAAAGCAACAAACAGGTTCTAATATATTGGAATACTGTACACATTTTATACCTTATATAAAATTTCAATGACTTAATTTCTATATATTTGTACCTGGTTAAAATGTTGTATTTAATTTCTGTGGCCAGACAAAAAGGAGGGGAAAGGAGATTTTAAGCGAGTTGATTTATTCTAGTAAAGGAGGATAATTGTTCCACCTTCACAGCTTCTGAAGGATGGGAAAAAAGTAAAACTGCTTAACTTTAAGGCTGAGGAAGAAATTCAAGTAGAGCAAGTGATGTAAGCAATAAGGTTATAATTAAGGCTTTAGATGAGCGCAAACATCACAGTAGCATAGAGAGACATAATGAGGACAAGACTCTTAACTCAGGCTAATCCCTGTAAAACCTAAAAGGTAACAGGAATGAAAAATCCCACTTACCACCATCACCTGGTATAATTTCAAATTCACAATATGTTAAAAGCATAAATTGTGTCATTCAGGCATATGTAAGCCTGTATGACTGTGTCCTACCTCAGATAGAGCTTTAGTGCACTTGTTATCGTCTTGACATCCCAGTCTTCACTGGCTGATAGATCCACCTCATTCTTCTCATCTAAACAAAACATTAAGCAAATCTTTACTTTTATTTATCCGAGAAGTAGAAAAGTATTCTGCACTGCGAGTTACAGTGGCCTATTTTGCGGCCAACCCAGAACGTCCAAATATGTAAAATAAATATGAACATGCTGTTCGTCATTTGAGGATAAAAGCATTCTTGGTAGCTCTGGGGACCAGCTGTATTCCCAGTGGACACAGAAAGAAGTTGCAGTTTTGTAGAGAGCGGCTAGTTCTATACTCATTATAAGTTTAATTAATCCCTTACTACTTTGCTGACTCCACAGGGACCTAAGAGGTGTGTGGTGCTGAAGTTTCAGCCATACGTAAGGAAAGCTCTCACAAATTAGAGGAGATGTGAAAGTGCAATGAGTCAGTGAAGTGTTTTGAGTAGAAAACATGCATAGAGGCCTGAGTCACACCGACAGGTGGCAGTTGGCCTGATAGTAGTGTGTTTTTTCCTCCTTATTTCATCTATGCACTGCAGGCAGGCAGGATTGTGGGTTTCTCTGGCTGCACTCTCTACAAAAATGACCTGTCTAATGTCAACTTCTGCAAGTAAATATTTGGGGGGGGGGGGCCATGGGGTCTGCACAGACTCTTGTGGCACTAATAGACCTGCCTGTTACAGTCAGGCCAGGTATGAAAAAAAAAACACAACAACAAAAAGATGATGACATTGGCGCAGCAATGTCAGGTACAGTACAGAAGCAAACCATAACATTGATCTCATTTCACGTTAAATAACATGCTAATACCATGTAATAACTTCAGAACAATTAAAGGGAACAACCACTGTAGAGACAAAGCCTCTCAACACCATAAGAAGGAGAAGATATGCAATGAAGAACAATAACCTTTTTGAATAAATGGTCCAACTTTACATAGAAAGGATGCCCAATATTTGGACCACCACCACCTACATAAAGCTGAAAACTTTGAATAATTCTAAAAACGCTTATAACTGACTATTTTAACAGTTTAGTATCCAATGCATCACACTTGGACTGATTAAATCTGAACTGGGAGGCAAATCTAACAGCAGCAACTCCATGTATTTACGCATGTAGAACTGGGACAGATGAGTTGCTGACATTCAAAACAGACATCAGCTTGGGAAAGAAAGGAAACTGTAGTGACTTTGAACATTGCGAGGGGTTTTGGTGTCATACAGGAACAGGAATCTGCTGATCTACTCGGGTTTTCACACAGCAGCAGCAGTTATGTGAATTAAAATGCCTTGTTGGTGTCACAAGCCTGTGGAGAATGGGCGGACTGGTTTGAAGTGATAGAAAGGATATAGCAGCTCAAATCTTTTGTTTCAACCAAGCTAACAAAAGACCATGACAGCTCTTCCAAACAGGAAATGAAGGCTACAATTCCCACAGGCTGATCAAAATTGGACAAGAGATTGGGAAGACGTTGCCTGGTTTGTTGAGTCTTGATTTCAGCTACATCATTCAGATCCTATATAACATATTTACCAATCTATTGTTCTATTTGGTTGTTCTTATACATTGGTTTTAAAATATCCTCTTAAATTATAATCCCTCTTTCTGTCTCAAAGCATTTTTTTAATATTGTGTGGAAGTTCACGTTTTTTATCTTTGAATGTAAATTGTACAGGTCTAAATTGTACAGATCCCAGAATTTCAGTACATTCCATTTAAAAAAAATAAAATATTTTTATGTTTCCAATGTAGCATTCTGATTGCTTTAGTACTTCAATTGCAAAGTAATACATCATGTCACAAAGTTCAAATTACACTGCATAAATCTGCAGAAACCGTGTGATCCTAAAATGTCAATTTCAAATAAAGTTTCAGATATTTCCATCGTGAATCTTTGCAGTAATGAATTAGGGAAATCTTGAAAACAAGACGTACCTCATAAAATGTCCAATGAGCTTCTTCTACTATTATAATAAAACCTATACTGATTTCTAACACCACTGCTACTAAAAACTACTAATCTTATCTCATCTTGTTCTTTGTATTATTTATCGTATCAATACACCCCATCTATTCTATTTTGTAATTTAAGAACCAAATGGTCCACTGTACTGTTCAGTTCATTGTAGAAAACCTGTATTTCTGCTGCTTTTACAGAAAAATGCTGCAAAATATGGCTATCTACCAGCCTGTCTATACCAGAGACTCAGATTCAAGCTCACTTTAACAGTTTTCTTCCTGCCATATTATTGCCTGTCATTCAATAGGGGCTGCTTTCTTTGTTTGTACTGTGATAGGATGGGAGAAGTTTTTCTTCATAAACCAGCGTGTCCTTGCTGACTGGACTGTGGCCATATCTATGACTAAGAGATGAAATGAAGTATGGTGGAAGAACCTCAAGTCATTCTTCAGGGTCTAAAGCTTGTTTTACCCACTCAGTGGGAGCTGCTTCATGTATACAAAGTTTATTTACGAGTCTCTTGAGAAGATGGGCAAACACCCTGTGTTTTTCTTTCCTTTACAATAATCTGTGCTGCAGTGGGACGCCAAGACTAAGGCTCAAAACTTCTACCACAATCAGGCTGTAAAACTTCTCAAAGTTTTGCAGCAAAGTGTTAATGGTGTCTACAGCATGAATCGGCAGGTTGGCAGACTAGAAGGTTTGAGAAAGGAAGCTGAGACAGTCTGGCGGCTGCCTGAGTTCGTTGTCATTCTGAACACAGAGCTGAAAGTGAGCTGGTGTCTGCTGGAGACAGCAGGAAACCACAGAGCCGACAGAGAGCAATAGAAAGGACAGAGGACAAGGTAAGGAGTTGGTTGAAAGGGAATACAGACAAGCGAGAGGCAGAAGGGTGATTGAGAAAGGCAACTGACAGAATGAGCCTGTCATGAGAACAGGAGAGGCTGGCTTAGTGGTGTGTTGATGAAGCAAAACCCAAAAAAGCTCAAGAATACCAATTGGACAGACCGTGTCTGGGTGTTTGGAAAGGTGCAGTAATAAGTCATAGCAAGGCAAAGAATCACTCTGACACTTGTTTCATTTCAAAGACAGTTATCTTTTTCACAAAGATAGGTTAATTCCAAGAAAATGAACTAAGATGTCATTAAAAACATTTTAAAAATACATCTGTTGAATACAGTGATGAAAAATGCTTGATGTTACTCACCAATCATTAATGAGAGTAGTTTCTGGACCTTGGAGCTTACACCCCCAATTCTGTACAGACCTTGGTCATTAATGCCTAACGAGTAACAAGGATAAAAACAATAAAAAGATGCAGAAACATGCTTAAAAACAAATCTTTTGTCATTACCTTGATTATACTACTAGATTTAAACAAGCTCACTGAAACAAAAATGAATCAGAAAAACTATCTCAAACAGACGAATTACATAATTTGTACATCCACAAGGCAAGCTGCCTGCAGCACCTGCTCACTTCATGTTCTCCAATAGTTGGAGAAAGTCTGCCCCCTTGTGTGCAAACAGACACACTACATAGACAATTATCAAAGACGCTACACAGACAACTAATTATGAATCACAAAAGTGGTTTTATTCAGGAAATAAGTATGTAGATAAAATTATTTAAATACATACAATGAATACATAAAAAAACATTGACTTAGAATTATTTAAGAAAAACCCATAAATCAATAAAATGTGGAAATGATTAATGGAAACTTTAATGTAGGACATTTTTAAAATAGTCAACTTATCAAAGTAAGTTGGTGGGATTAAAATGTTAATGACAAGGAGTCTATTTGACTTTTTACTTACTACTACTGATATTTACATAAACAATATTTATCTAAATGCATTTATTAAGCTGTCAGTTTAATTGTTTTCTTATATATCATTTGCTGGACAATGGTACTTTTTCCCTTGATAACTACTGCAGATTTTCATGGGTAAATTTATCAAACTGAAACCCTTTAAACAACTGGTGTCAAACTTCAGTTTTTGAAGGCCGACATGCTGCAACCTTTTGTTGCGTCTCTGTTGACACCTGAATCTCATGATTAGATCATAAGCAGGACTTGGTCATGAAAAGAGTGCAGGACACAAGGACTTTAGGACAGGAATTTGACAGTCTTGTCCTAAAGTAATGATTATAAATATCTTGAACTCACCTCTCGTTTCTATTGCAATGATGGAGTTCTTCACAAAACTTAAGCCCACATCATCCAACTGGGCATCGACTACAAGTTGGGGAAAAGAAAAGTTTAAGAATATTTTTTCAGTCTACTGTTAAAGCCTTCAGACCTTGTGCTGCTAGAAACTTACGTCCTCTTTCCTTAGAGAAAGTTCTTCCAAGACAGCAACCAATCTGGAAAAGACAAACGCTTTATTTAATAGAACAAAAATAACTGAAGCTTCTTTCAGTAATTCCCATCAAAAAGTGGACATATATTATATATAGATTCACGCACATCACACTGTGTCTATATTAAGTGTTCAGCTTTGGTAATCTTTGTTAATCTTAACTTAAAATTCAGTTTCTTGAGGTGGTTGATTTGAATTTCGTGCTTTGATTTTGTTTGCATCTTAAGGTATTACATCATGGTTTTAATGTAATGTTTGTTGTGTGGACCTCAAGAAGAATAGACTCTATTATGGTAGAGACTAATGGAGATCCTTAAGTAAATAAACAAACAAATTAGAAGTTATTTTAAAATCATCTTTAGTAGGATTCTTTTAAAAGTTGAATGTCCATCCAAATGGACATCAAAAGTTGTGATATAGTTTACCCAGTGCTTAATTATCTATGCAAAGAAAAAAGTATCTATAAACATTTTATAGCTTATTTGTGATTTTACATTTATTTTATTTTTATTTTTTCATGAGTATAAACTCTGAATTTCTTGAACGGCTTGCAAAAAAACAGTTGCTCCCCTTTATTTAAATGCTGTAAGGGAGTAGAAATTAGCTGGATAAAAAAAACAATGCTGTTAAATAAAAATGCATCACATGTCTGTCTAGTAAATTAACCACAAAAGTCTGTTCTGTCAGAATAAAAGGTGGCATGTGTGTATGATGTATATAATAACACCATGAGGTTGACTCACAGGTTCCTTCCCTCCCATGGCTTGCATCCAAAGCTTGTGGTCATCCTCTGACAGCGCCTGCACCGTTAGCACCGTCCCAGGCCTGCGAGAGAGGCATGCCACGTTAGCATCAGACAAAGCCTTTGAGTTACAGTACAGCAAGACACTGAGCTATTTAAGTGTCAGGATGAAACATTCAGGGTGCTTAGCATTATGCATGCCAAAAATACACACTTCCTGCCAAGGACACATTCCCCTTGAATTTACTGTAACTACAAACATAAGCCTTCTCAGAGTCTCCAACTGGTTTATAACATCCATAATCATGTAAGGCCAGATGGATATCAAATTATTTGTGACAGTCAGAATGGATGCGCACACTCAAATTTCCATTCTAAATAAGGGGCATTGCTCATCTATTAATACTGCTGAAAGGAGGCTGGGTACAATTAAGTTGTTTGACTGAATGGGTGTCTGTTACCGCAGGGGGGAGAAGCCCTGCTGTTACATGTCCTGTAATCCAAGATGAACTGTAGGTGAAAAGGGACAAACATGTTGATGTGGTTTTACTGTGACCTATCAGGATGCCAAATGTTTTATAATGTATTGTCACAAAAGGAGGAAATAGCTGCCAAAGCAGTTGTGTCAATTGTCTGATAAAGTGATAAAACAAGTTTCATTCATTCAACTTTCATTATCAAAACAAGATGAACTGGCTCTGCCTCTCATGTATACTTTAAGGGGCTATGCTATCTTGAGCTATCTCTGTATGTTGTTACATACAGATAATTTTTTTCTCTTAGTGTTTATCCAATCAGAACATCTCTTAGAGCTCTGATTGGATGTAGTTCCCTGCTGGAGGGAGTATCGGCTGAGACAATGCTGCCAACAACTAAACGTTCTCCCTCTCCTGCCATCAACTTTTTACTTTTCTTTAACTTAAGTGCTCCTACACCACTTCTTTTTTTCCCTTTTTGCGAATGTGCTCCGACTTGACAAAGTCAAGTTCTGCTGGATGTTTCTTCCTGTTAAGGGGGAGTCTATCCTCTCCACTGTCACCACAAGCATGCTCAGTGTGAGGGATTTCTGCAGGGATTATGCAGAAATCCGTTGGTATGAAGGTATGAGTATGCTTGCATTGTGTTGTGTCAACAACACAATGCAAGCAGTTATCTACTGGTACAACATGCTTGTCCAGAAGGAGGGAATGCTACGAGTAAAACGATGCGTCTCCATTAGAAAATGTTCGCAAAACTTTGCCATTTTCTGCTTATGTCAAAAAACACAATTTTGGAAAACACAAAACAATTTTGTGTTTTCCAAGTCATTAAATAAGAACCGCAATTAAAATCATACATGAATACATTCACTCACACGGTAAGTCATTAAAAGATGTTCCCATTGCATTTTTGTGAAATACATCAGTTTCAATACAGTTTTTTTTAAGTTAGCGTGAATTAATGTTACCATTAATTCCAATTTGCTCAATTTCATATATAATGGAAACACAGTTAAGATTCGATGCAATCTGCTTGCTTTCCTGAGATAGAAAACCTTTTTTTGTAAAGTGCCTTCAGACGACTCATGGCATTACAAAAATAAACTGAATTGAAATCTTACCTGTCTGTTATGTCCAGCTCGAGGCAGAATCTCCTGTCCAACATGTCTGTTGTTTTGCGAACGCAGGATTTGAGTGTGACGGAGTCCATCTCACCCTAAAATGAGTTTATTACTTAACCTCTGGAAAGTTTTATTTAAAAAAATAAAAAGACCTACAATGCTAAAGCAATAGCTTACATTGATAAAAGGTGTTGCATAAATAAGGAACAGCACTGCATACTGTGACTACTCACAGTCTTTCCACCTGATCTGTGGTCAAAAGTCACCATGTGCAGAATCTTCTGCTCTTTGACAAAAGTGCAGTAGCGTTTGACCCAGCTTGACCCAAAGGGGGGCGGTCCTGAACAAATTATACAACACAGGAAAATTAAATGTGAAAGGTGTCTTCCACAAGTTACAACAGAATTTTGAGAGAAATTTTGACCTGTGTTGGGGTTGATTGTTGTATAATAGCTCAGGTAATAAGTCTTTTTCACAACAATTATGACAAAGACAATGTGAACACACTGCATGAACACGGCATCTACATGGTGAAGCATATTGATGTTAGTGTCATGCTGCGGGAAAGCTTCTTTTCAGCAGGAAAAAATGATGCTATTCACAGATGCCTTCAATCAACTCTGTCTGAGATTGAGCTACTTTGCTAAAAAAAATAAAGCTGGCTACACAAAGCACTGACTCACGGGAGCTGAATACAAATGTACGCCGCACTTTTCAGTTCAGTTCCACTTCACAGTTGATGATTGAGATCAAGTCAATTACAGTAAACTCAAATTTGTGGCTCTGATGTAAAAAAAAATATCTAAATGTAAATCTGATTGAACAGAAATACTTTTCCTTTTTTATAATATTTTCAAATATGTTTCTTCTAAGTTTCTGCTTATTCATATGACCTTACGTTTTTCCTGCACATAGAGGTATCCTTCAAAACTGATGGGGCTGGTCTGTCTGTATTCCTGTGGTGTGTCTTTGATCCGCTTCATCAGCTCGTGCACTTCTGACCGCGTGCCCTCGAATCGACTCCTCGTCTGGGTGGGAGAGGAAGCAAATACACACTCCAGGAAGTGAGTGTAGGATGACCTTCCTAACAGAAGGCTAATGCATTTCAAAACAAGCATGGATTTTTCTGAAAACACTGTGAACTTGATCACATTTGCCACAAAACACAAAACAAGCAATTATACCTTCAACCAAAAACAAGAAAGGAAAGACTTTTATAATATACATGTTCTTTTCTTTAAGATTCATAAAAAGCAGAAAAAAAGCAAATAAAATAATGTATTCATCCAGGATAGTTTTTTTTCTTACATTCTGAATATTGATCTGCAGCTCTGTTTTATAATGGTCAAAGTCCTTGGCAAGTTCATATCCTTGATGATAAAAGGTGAATACAGTCTGAAAGAATGCCAGCATCTACAAAAATGAAGCAAAAATGAGTTACAGTCTCCCGCTTTATTGCAACAAATTTTACAATTTTACTGTAGGAGACCAACCAATAAGAAAAATAAGCTAAACATTTACAATCTCACACCTTACTTTATATAAATTCATGAGATCGGATGCAAGTGGTTTCTTACCAAACTGCAGTGGTAGAACACTTTTTTGCATTAGGATCTTATATTTGAGTAATAATTTAAGTTGGGTGGCTTTGTTACATACATATGTTTGTGATGTATCAAGAGATGGATTTTGTTTTATGACATGTTGACTTTCTACCCATAATTGACGTGTTTCTAAGTCTCAACTTGGGGACAAACTTTAAAATGTGAATATTCTTTACAAGGTTTGAAAAGACTTGAGTTCAACATAATTAACAATTTTTATTATGACTGACCAGCTAAAGCCAAATGAGCGCAACACTTTGTTGCCCAAATTTTGCAAAAGCAACCTTTTAAGGGATAAAGAAGTGATATGGCATCCCATTCCTTCCAAAAACCCAGGGAGTGTAATCAGCAATCACAATTTTATAATAAAGAGGGTGCATAGCTCTGATCATGGACATTCCCACGTACTCGCGGGCTCATGAACGCACCACGGTGAGTGGTAAAACATATCCCTTTCCTCCTATATGTATGATTCAAAGTGTAAAAGAAGAGAAACAGAGGAGGATGAAGAAGAAGAAAGTAAGGAAAAGGAAAGTTTGTATATTTTCCCATTCCTTTTTTATTTTTCTTCATCTTCCTCCACCTTCTCTTCTTCTTTTAGGCCAAGTCTGGAACTAGCTGTCTCTAGTTTTGTACTGGAAATGCCTACAGTCAGAATTATGCACTCTCTCAATTAAAATGTGGTGCTGCTGTGTTTGCTTAAAACGCTCCTCCAGGTTTTTTGGCAAGAATGTGACATCATAAAATATAAGTTATTAGTGATAAAGCATCAATTAGTTGTTTGTTTAACCCCACTGTCTAAATATGGCTAAAAAAAATCAACTAGGTTGATGTTGGAGCGATGTTTTGATGGATCACATCTGCTAAACAGTTTCAGTTTCTAGTTCTCCAAGTTAAGAATCACTGCTATGCTAATCAAAACTGCTTGAGCTTTGGTTAGCCACTCACAGGTTCCACACAGTCAAACTTCTTCCTCTCCTGGATCTCCTGCAGCTTGCACACATATTCAAGCGATTCCTCCTGAAAGTGCTGCCTCATGATTTCCACCTGGCTGTCTGCCTGGAGAGTTGGAGAACACACACCGTGATAATTACAGACATGTGGAGTAAAGAAGAAACACACGCTTGGAGAACTGAACGTCTTCTTTTTCCCCTCAAAGTATGGGATTGAATTATTCCTCAACAAATCTACTGCTGTCAGTAAACTTCACATAAAAATAACTACGGACAGCAGGCCTGCCTCAGCACAATGCCTCAGACTCCTAATTTGCAAAGCAAAATCTGAGATGCACGCGCCTAACAGGAAAGACAGAAGGACGTCTATGGAAGCTTAAATTAAGGAGTGTTTTGCCAAGGACAGGACAGGCTCCAGCAGTCAGTGTCAAAGTGAACTTTAAAGTTAAAAAAAAAATGCTGGAAAGATGAAATGCAAGGGAAACTGGAAAACATCTTAAAATGTAGCCATTGTGTATAGTCGCAAAATCTTATTAATATTTCCAATTTCTTGTATCCATTTCTTTTTTCCCTGAACTCCACTCTCCATCATACCACTAAAAATGTTGCAAGACACAAAGAAATGGGTAAAATTATAATTATTTACTATTTTGATCCTTGGCAACCAATATAATAACTGTAATTGTGTGTGCTTTGCAGGAACACAAGCAAGAGTAAGATTAAGAGCAAGTTAGGGGCCTGGTAGGGGATCTATGATAACCATGAATAAAAATTACACAGACCTCAGTTTTAATCCACCATTTCCTGACTGGGAACTGGAAACCATGGCTCTTGTCAATGACAAGGATTTTAAAATAAACAACAGTGTACTGCAATGAGAAACTGGGCAGAAATAGGTTTACTGACAACTTCTGTGATACAGCAAGTAATAAAATATGTTGATGGTTAAATATGATTTGCAAAATATCAGTACATATTCATAGTGGATTAAAAATCCACAAATACTTGAAACCCGTCTAAAAACGATCTGACATTAAAGAACTGCCTATGAATAGTTCAAACACAAAATCTACTTTAATATGCATTGATACACATTGGATACCGTCTTAATACTACAACAGAAGCTAACCGCTAGAGTCTTCCTTAACACAGCCAATCACTGCCAAGGAAAATCAATACTGCTCGTAGATTGGCTGCTTTACAAACACCAGCCAATAGCATGTCAGGAAGAATGGAGCCTACGTAGTTCAGCTTTCCAAGCTGCATTTTCTTTCAAACATTTTGGAGTTACGTTCAACAAATCCACAATTACTAAACCACAAATTATCCACTATTGGTTCCTGTAAAACACACGAGTTCAACATTCACGTGCTGAATGTTGAACTCATTCAACAGACATGTGGAGTCGACGACATCATCGCTGTTCTGTAAGTTGATTATCTTGAATGTCGTGGATGAAGTATTGGTACAGTTAGGTCTGTTTATAACGTGACGGAAGTTGCTGTTGGTAGCCCTGGATCAGAAGAGAACAGGCTGCCGAAGTAATGTTCACAAGTTCAAGCCTCCGTTGTGGCTGGCCAATACAAACAACATGGCATTAACGACGGACAAAAACAAGATGTCAGAAGGGTTACATAAAACGCTGCTGGTTTCCCAGCAGTTCATAATAATCAACTAGAGGTTGTATAGCAACGAGAGCTCCAGAAACTGCAGAAAGCAGCAGTAACCCCAAGTCCAACATGTCGGTGAAAACCAAACACAGTAAACAAGCAAGTGTGACAAAAAAAAAAACCTAACTAGAAAGCTTTTTCTTTTTTTTGTTACGTAGAGTTCTGGGAACGATAAATACCTCTTGCAGCTGAGGCTCCTTCTTCTTTGCTGACAAATTTAAAAGCTTCTCCAGAGAGCTGTAGTATTTTTCTGTTTCTTTTTCATACCTTTTTCTTTCCGCCTTCCAGAAAAAAAAAAAAAAAAGCACAGAAAAGTGTAATTAGTTTCTGAAAAACAACATTGAAAAGAATAAAGCTGGTCTCTATTTTTAATCATTAATTGTAGCTGACAAGCAATCTAAAAGGTTATTCTTAAGATTCAAATAGGTTCATTAAATTTAAGAAGAAAATTGGAGAAAAAGCAACGAATCATCATACATTACCCTCACGTTACCAAGCTGCTCCTTCCTGAACTTCTCAAGGGGTTTCATTAAAGTTTCTGTGATGTTTCGCATCTATAGCAAGAACAGATATTATTTTTATCTCAATAAAATACAATTACTTTGTAGCACTTCCAGTAACTCAAACAAACAGTGGAAATCAAATAAACATTTTGGTTAATACAGTACAAAAATTTCAACAACACATGATAGACCAAATGATGGTGCTTTTCAACATTTTTTATAAATATCCACCACCTGCAAATCTGCCAATCAGCACCAAGGAAAATGAATGCAAACACCAGCCATTAGCATGCTAAGTAGCATTGCATCAAAGTAGTTTAGCTTTCCAAGCTGAATTTGCTCTAATATATGCACCAAGAAAAAAAAATCTGCAAATATTTTGGAGTTATTGTCAGCAGAAAAATCAGTAATAATTGAAACTGTAACTAGTAGGGGGTCCATTGTATCTGATTATTGCTCTTCTCGCCCAACTTGTCAGTTTAGCTGGATGGCTGTCTCTTTGTAAGTTTACAGTGGTGTCCTCCACTGTTGGGGGATGGACTAGGGTTTGTGTTTTAGAACAAAACTTGGCTTCAAACCTTTTCAAAACTACATTTCTAGACTTTGCTGTGTTTTCACAATTCTGTTTGCTTAGTGATGTTCTCCAACACCTCAGAGGTTCATAACATGTATAACTTAACATTGAGATTAAGTTATACATGGGGGGGAATTACGTTTAAAGGTAGCAAGTTGTACTGGATTTTATTTGCTGCATCAGAGTATTGGGGTTAATCTACAAATCTATGTCCCACTTTTCAAATTTTCATCTGCAAATTAAAGTTTGAAATCCATGCAGCTTTCTGTTGGTTTCAGTGTAACATAAATATATGAAAATGTTGAAAAGGTATCAAGTCATTTGCAATTTGAATGATTTACTGTTTTTCTTTTTTTCTACCAAAAACTGGATAACAAAAGTCTTCAGTTTGGTTTCAACTAGACCTCTTCTGAAGGACAATTTTGTTTACACACTTCAGTTTCCATTATGTTTCTGTTTTGTTTGTTGTTTCTGTTTTGTTTGTGTATTTTAGGTATTTAAGATGTCTTTCAGTGTTCAGTGTGTTCATTAAAATGTAAAGTTTATCTTTAAAAATGTGTCCTTGGATTACTATTCTATTACCATTATATTACTTGAAAATTATCTCAAAACAATGTTAGATTTCTTTTTTTTTTTTGCAAAAACCACTGGGGCAATACATTTTTTTTATTGCGACAAGCCTACACTGTAATAAATTTTTTATGTTGTATATTTGAATCTATTTCCAACTAAATTTATAAATAAAAATTGATGCTTTTATGGCTCTTTATGTGAAGCAGCAAACTTTATATAAACATAAACAGTGAGTTTGGGATGCAACCCGTTAATGTTTTTCTGTCGTTTCTGCTGCGCTGGCTGCAAGGCATGTCTGCACATGCATACTGCTTTCCTCTGTTTGCAGTGTGATGTCATCACTGTGCTGAGCGGTGCTTATCGCTGCGGTCTACACTTGGCACAACAATCATAAGAGTCAGCCACTGATGACGGGTTCTCAGCTTTACCTCAGACACTACATACAGACATTACCCGCAAAACTGACTTTTGCACACAATCTGTGGAAGCGTGCAAGTGTCACTAACTTCAACTATCAAGTATCACTAAACAAAAAAAGTCTTCAAATGACTCCAAAGTACTTCTACTTCTTAACTACCTGAGGTGTGATTTCAGAAGCTCTTAAAATACCTGACTTTAACACCTTAGTCACATGTTAGTTTTATGAGAAAGAGTTGCAGAGCTGTGGACTTGCTCCCAGTTGCTCCTTATGAGATTTGTCTTGTTATGTAAACCTATGATGTTTATAATGTCCATCTGCTCTGCAGTCGTCTGTGCAGCCACTCCCAGGCAGCTGATCCAGAAACATGCACGGTGATGGAAAAACTGTTCAGACATTAGCAATAATAGAGGAACTGGTTCACTGTGTCACCTGAATGATGAGGGTATTAAAGAACTTGAAATAAAGTGTATTATAAAATATTAAAGCTTTTTGCAATTATTGAATAGCAAAAGGATTTTCATGGTTCAACATAAGAGAGACAAGTGAATGTGCATTCAGGCATAAACTACAATCAATTCCTACTTATTATTGATATGAATTCAGGTTAAATGTGAGGAATGTTAAAAGAAGCATAACTATATATGTGTTTATCTAGCTAAATGTAATGCATCTTCATGTATATAGATAATTTTAAGAAATAGTAATTTAGGTAAATTCTAACATACCATTATTATCAAAAAATATTTAACAAATAATTATTCTCTAAATTGACAAGTGAACTGTCCAGGTGGGTAAACATAATGAATATTTTTAATTTTATAAGAAAATAAAATCAAAGTCACAGAAAGCATGTCCGGCTTAAAATATATAAGACAAAAAGCAACATATTTCAGAATCAGATGGAGCTCAAGAACTAAACTCTTTACAGTGAAGGTGGGCCAATACACCGAGCAGCTGGTAAATCATTCCAGAACTACGCCTTTTTTTTATTGCACCCACTTGACACACCTTGGTACACTCAACCAATAAACCAATGAGGTGCATCTGCACAAATGGGTAACTGTATAAAGAGACACCACAATTTTAAGTAGTTCCAGTTTTAAAAATCGTTACAATTTTTATATGTACCAATTCGGTTTAAAGTTCTTTTCATGAGTTCACAAAGAAAATATAGGATTGACCACACATCATTTTACTGAGGTAACATTACTTTACAAATCCTGCCTAATTAAGTAAGCATGCACAAATCCACTGGTTTTGTTTAACATCGGCAAATACAGATCCAACAAAGAAAAACAGTGCTGAATTGACTTAAAACGTTTATTTTTTTCTAAACACAGACATAGTTATCAAATAAATTTGAATTACAAATTTATTTGATAACCCTGGACTAGTACAGCACACTTAAATACACCAATAGTTTCACAAGCTTGGTTTAACTTAAAATCAAAACACAACTTTAATTTGCTCATTCAGTGAAATTAGGATTGTAACCGCTAATGTAAAATAAATGAACTGACAAAAAATAGGTTAACTACGTTAGTCAAATATGTAAAAAGAAAACAGCAACATTTTTACCAATACCCAATCTATAATTTTTTTAAATATCAAGACTGATACAGATATTAATATCTGATCGGTGCATCTCACTGATTAAGTTAATTTATTATAGTGGCGTTACACTACAAAGAACAGAATTTCAAAATTTAAGTCTATGCACGAAACAAATCTAAATAAGAACTTGTACACATAACTTTAATACTCAATGTAATATTAATATAACTGCAGGGTGAATAGTTCCTGCTATTCTGTCTCAAATGAAAGAAATCGGCAGATCGGCTATAGCTTAGGAATCATATTTGCCACATAACCACATTTTCTCACAGACTGTTGAGAGGAGGTAACAAAAATATATCATTATGACTCATTGTGTAAATTAATGTGAGGCAAACATTTAAATTATAGGAAACAAAGTTCCACTTTTGCCACCAAACCGTTTTGTTTTATAGCCTTATAAGAAACACTCAGCTGACTCAAGTCTAATTCACACACAAACTGATAAAATTACACATATGGGCAGTTAAGAAATAATTGCAAAACATTGTGTGCATCTGGTCTCAAACCAAGACTTATTTTTCTCAGGGTTGTAAATAGAGTTAAAATCTTCTCACCATCAGCTCTCTTTGGTCCTCTAGATTTTTCAAGAACATGGAAAACTCTTGCAAAGACTCATCTACAGAGGCAAAAAAAGAAAAACAATGCTTAGAATCACTTATTCATCCTGCCTGTCTCTTTCTCAAAAACATCTCAGCTGTGCTCTGAGCATCAATCAGTTTCACCAAATATTATTGAACATCTGCTACAAATGCGCTTTCCAGGGAAGAATCAAAAGTATTTAAGAGTTTGCAATAAAAAATAAAAAAAACAGGAGCTTAACTAGTTAAATAAAATTACATTACAAGCATTTTATCCTACTTAAAATGTCTATGGTCTGAAGCACAGAAAACGTTGGTCATGAAGAGGTAGAAAATCTTTAAGGCTGAAGTAGTCATTAAAATGTACATTTTGTGCTTAATTATGAAAAACATCGCTTGTAATATTGTGTTAAGAAATATATATTGTACTTGTTTTTATTTTTTATATTGCAGGCAGCAGCTTGTTTATTAATCTGTCTACAAACCTGATTGATAAAATTAAGATAAAATATTATAGCTGAAAAAATAAAATAAATAAAAACTAGCCAAAAAATAAATAAAGGAAATTGCAGTGGGGGTTGAATAATTCTAGTTGTGGCTGTTTTTAATTGAATGGTGCAAAAACAAGAGTAAACAAACATTTGAAGTACTTTTCTATGAAAACAGTGACAAACCAGTGGTTAGTTCTGTCATCACATGAGAAGGGACAAACCACTCTCACCAATGCATTTCTCATCGTCGGTTTTTGCATCGCCGATGTACTCAAACTGAAACTCTCCCAGGGACTGGGCAAACTTTCGCTGAGCCATCCCAAGCTCTGAAAGGCAGTTGCAAACAGAACAACAAAATAATAAATACAACATTTTTTAACATGCGCAAGTTTATAAAAAAAAGAAAGAAAAAGAAGTTACATCCACAGTTATAAGAACAACAGTACTTTTACTGGAGCAAATATTGTGCTAAGAGTCGATGCTGGGAAATCATTTACTGTCAAGAGATTTAATGTGTTTGAAAAATAGGTTTTCAAACCTGTGTTTGGACCACAATGCTAACATCCTGTCTGACTATATTCTGCTACATCCTGTTAAGCTCACATCTGTGTACAGAACTTGACACCACAAAAAAGAGCAAACTTGGTAACTGTCTGCAAGCAAGACGTTACCAAAGACAGCTGTCTGTATGTTTACAATGTTATGCAAATTCCAACTGTATTATTACTGTAGTAGAGAACTTTGAACTTGACATTATGTTTACTGCAAAAAAACATTTACCACTGAATTGTGTGTTATTTATTAATAACGTAAACTACATGAACCTGAAGCATTGGAGAAGGTATAAAATGTCAAAATCAACATCAGCAAATTTTAGGGCTCAACCAATTGCTTTTTCTGGCCATCACTTTCAATCTTCTTGACATCTTTCAAAATCTTGACATCCTGATTCCAGTCTTTGCAGATATCAACTTTTGTGTGGGATGACTATTGTGACCAGTCATTCCTCTCTCACAGAAGAGCAAAAGTTGGCAGTGGCTGATTTCCAGACTCTTGCAGAGGTCTCCACTGTCTCCACCTCTCTTTAGAAACTGAACATCCCAGATACAGGACATTTTTAAGAAGAGGTTGTACTTGTCTGACCCCAGTCTGGATTATAAAAAATATTCTCTGGCTAAAAGAGAAAAATCTATCAACATTGGTAAAATCAAGAACTTTTCCAACTGATTTATCTAGATTGTACTAATAAATTAACTAGCTATAGGAACATTGTGAAAACAAAAATTATTCGGACAAAATAAAATAACTTAAATAAAATAAAAGGGATACACTTATGTTTTTTGACAAAAAAGCTAACTGAATTTTCTCTCTGGTGCAACTTTTGTTTTGATTGTTGGACAGTTGTGTTCATTTATCATAAAATGTTGGATGTCAATTATAATCAGAGCTCTTCAGATGATGCATGTACTTGCATATGATTTGTATATAATAAGTGCAGAAAAATGCTGAAAACTGCTGCCAATATATTCACACCGGACATAAATTCCCAAAAAACTAAAAGGTCACAGAGTTAAGGAAGAATAGAAATAACCTTTATTGTCCCACTGTGGGGGAATTCAGGTGTACCAGCAGCAAAAAAAAGAAGATAGGCGACAAAAGAAACTTGCAACTGAGTAAGGGAATTTTAAAAAATGTACAAGATGTGTACGTTTGTACACTGAAAACAGCAACACATTACTTACAAGAAATTTTAAAAATGGTGCAAATAACAGAAGGGATATAACCACTTAAATGCCTGATCAGTGGTGGGAGTAAGCAGGTTGGAGGAAGGATCTGTGATAATGCTCCTTTGTGCACCTATGATGCAACGGTCTGTTGCTGAAGGTGCTCCTCAGTTCAGCAATAGCTTAATGGATGGAGTGGGAGACATTGCCCAGTGATATTAGATTAGCCAGAGTTTGGAAGAGAAGAAAGAATAAAATTGATACCATAACTGAAATTACCATCTCCATATTTACAATATATATAATATAATCACCATTGCAAGATTTTCCATTATTTTCAGCCCTAGCAAGACATCGGCTGTTTTTCATGGTGTTGTATAGTCAAAGTCTTCATGTTATAGAATTCTGCAAAGTCACAAATCATTTAATTCTCCTCCCAGAACAGAATATAAAGAATAAACAGTGATGTTCACTCAGATTTTAACAAATAACTAAGTGTAAACACCGATGCTTAAACTGCCGCTTATAACTAGAATCAGTCAACAACTTTGCCAAATTCTTTGCCAGAGAATCTGCAAAGTTGTTGTACAGGAAGCTGAGAAGTTTTCCTTAACAATAAGGCAGCTTTGGTATTGGAGCATTTATTAAGTATTTGTTTTTTGATAAGGCCTTTAAGTATCCCTTTAGAGAAAATGTTTTGTGAGAGCTCAAAGGCACTGTTGGCAAAAAGCCTGGCTATAAATATATAATCAACTCTTTTGAAGTATAATCAGTTGGCATTTTTCTCCTCATCCTAGCGTGACAAAAAAAGTCTGCGTTCATTCATTGTTTAGACGTAAATAATAAACATGATAAAACAGTGACAATAAAATACATTACACTAGATCGTCTCTCTTTCTGCCCACAACCTTTGCCAGATCAGTAACCTGGCAAAGGTCACCGATTGATCTAAACAACATAAAGTATCACAGAGGTGATTATTGAGGCACTTAAAAGATGGATGTAGCCATTTTATCTGAAGCAACTGTAAATCTAAGGGGATCCAAACCAAACAGACAGAAGGAATCCAAACCGGCATGGGCGAGTCCATAAAAGGTGAGCCTCCTCTAATCGTTTTATTCACAGTAAGTGGAATGACGGCAGCCACACACAAACAGGTGGCATGTTTTTTTGACAAACCCTCAATAAATAAAGTGAAAAGGCCATCAAGCAATTTGAAAGTCAAAAGTAGTGGTGAACAGGATCTGTAGTATCTGATGTTTGAAATTTCTCTCGCTCTTTTCTTACCTGTGTACTTATGTCACATTTTTTTGTGTTGAAAAGCAGAAAATAACAGGTAAATGTTTATGAGGTACAAGTTCGTGTTGCCAGTTCGTCTCTGTCGTGTCCTTGGAGAAGGCTTCACCTATTGTGCCTGATGGTGGCGATCAGGACCTCCGATGGCACTGGTGTATGGCAGCCTCACTTCAGACTGGCTACAATCTAGTTATTGTCATCAGTAGAGTCTGAATGTGTGTGTGAACAGGTGATTTCACTGTAAAGCATCTTTGAATGTCCTAATGGAGCCCTATAAAAGTCTGATGTTTCATTTAATTACAATAGCATTGAGTTGAAAAGGGTGAAAAGTATCAGAAGAGCAAGTTGTAGCTTTTGAGTTTAAACTTGGAACATAAGCTGAAAAAGTCTTGCAGTACTTGTAACTGAGTTGGATCATTACTACTGTAGGGTATAGAAGATGAAGTCTTAGACAAAGCAGGAAGCATGCATGGTCATTCCCATTTTAAATTCTCAATCACAAACAACACAAAATCAGAGCACAGAGTCCCACCTGTTTAATATGATCTAATCTCTCCCACATGCTCCACCCAGAATCTCTTTTGCTGCCACCATGATAATAAACAACCTGAAGGCCACTATGGATGCTATTGTGTATGCTTGACACAATCAGGAAACTCTCACACTCCATCACGTGCAATGGAGATCCCATTGCATTAATGTGTACAAGGCAACCTCACCATTACTTTGTAAAAACCACATACAGTACAGCATGGCACATTTTAAGGTTCTAATGCTGTGTGAAGACTCTTTACAGTCCTTGTTTTAGTCACCTTTCAGCTGCTTCACAACATGGTAAGAACATGTTTTGACAGCTTTACACTGAACCTTGACACACTTTACCAAAAAAAACATTAAAATGTCACAATTGTGAATCAGCAAGCTTATGTATAACTCGCCATGTTGCTGAAATGTGCCAATTTTCTGTAGAGCTTCATGAACAGTTCACTCATTGTGCAGAACAGACATATTAAGCAATATGTTTTGTTTTTTTCTGTTGCTATCATTATGGTGAAACAAAGAAACACTTTGTGTTTTTTGGAATTCTTTTTATAAATAAGTTAAACATGGTTATGTTTTCTGTTTATCAAAGACAGGTTTGAGTTTTACATCTCTGAACATTACTAAAGTGCATTCCAACAACACTTGGGTAAATGGATAAACATGCTGGCTCTTTATGAAAGCCATATGCCCAAAGTGCACAAAACAGCCCAACTGCACCAGGGTGGACTGTTAAAATATAACCCAGCAATGAAACTTATGACATAAAACATGAAGAATGAACATTACTTGATTTTTATGATGCTCCAGCAGTAATGAGAATCAGACAACAAGCAGGGCAGTGGGAACAGCAACAGCAAAGACATAAACACAAGCGTGCGGGAGATGGACAGGAAAGCCGCTCCAAGAGAAAAGAAGCATTACAAGACAGAAATACCACACACTCCAGGGCACACAGCAGTCCAAGGCAAAGTCTTCTTCTGATTTTTGCCTTTTAAAGCAAGGTATTTCAGAGTAAACCTGGGAACTGTCAAACTTGGCTAGTTTCTAGGCTGAACACCAGAGAGGCCCCAGAGTCCAGGCTTGGAAGCATGACTCATGCAGACCCCACCTCATCTCTATCTGAAACTGAAAGCAATGCTCCTCTAAAAACAGCCCCAAGTCTTCACTTTTCCCCCTTCTTCTCCCTGAAGAAGGGGGTTTCTTCTAGGAACCCCGTTCTTCTGGGGGGTTCCCAGAAGAAACCAGGTTTACTTTCTTTTTCTGTGACTATAGTTTCATTACATTCAATCACTTCAAGCCTGAAATAGTTTTTTAATCCCAAAGGAAAATAAAATGTTGTAGCTCATATTGTAAATATTATTCCAAAATGTGCTGCTGGGCTTAACTTTGTAACATGACTGAAACAGGGAAAGTCTGGTAACGCAGTTGGTATGAGCAGACGTGCATAAATCGAAGCGTAATCAAAGCACAGTGTCACAGCAGGCATGAAGTGAGAGCAGAACATGTGATAAATAACACTCAAGGCTAGAATCAAACTGATGTGGAACATTTATTTAGCATCTGCACTATTTGTTTACTGTCAATTCAACAATTAACACAAAAAAAAATCACCATGTCCTGTTGTCCTGTTTATGGTTTGTTAAATTACAAACCATAAATATGCATTTATGGTTTGTAAACCATAAATATGCATTTATGGTTTGTAATTTAAGTGTAAATTAGTTTGTCTATGCAACATTTTTTGCTTTTTTCAGTTTGCCTGTTGCACTGTGAAACATTACTTCATCAACTTACTTTTAGAGCAGCTATAAACATGCAGCGCGAATAAAACCTCAGAAATTATCCATTAAATAAAACATCACAGGCCTAAAAAAGCACAGCCCCCTTAAACAATCTGACTGGTGAACAGGTCAGATAATGAAGACATTTTGCTCCTCATTAAATCTATCAAAAACTAAGAACTCACATTATCTTTTTCTTCAATAAATGTCTCACATATCAGAACACACGTCTATAATTTTAATAAAAATTCATTTGATAAGCTGTGGCAGAAATTTCAAAGAGTTTTACCAACAAAAAAAAACTCCCACAATCCTCAAGAAAATGAAGTAATGATAGAAAAATGTGGACTAAATTTCCTCCATAATGATAACCTGACAAATTGATAAACTCAAATATATCAGGTTATGAATGCTTGAGGAGGTTCTAGAGTTATTCAATCAGCGCTGAACTTTTTCCAAACATGTCTTATTGTCTAATGCAGCCTTATCTTTATCTTATTGAATACTGACAGTGTAGAATCTGCTGTGCGTTTTGTTCTCTTAACATTATATTTATTAATTTTTTAACTCTGTAAAATTTTTGAGTTTTAGAAATAATTGAATTTGAAAACTCCAACATATTGAAAGAAGGCGTTGTGTCTTATTCCCATCGTTTCATAATGTCCAACTTTGAGAGCAGGAAACAGCATCCTATGTTCTGGACGCTCCACCAAAGTTTTTCCTGAACCTCAAACATAAAATGCAAGTCCGTGTCAAAGAGCAGCTGCTATTAAATACCCCACAGTGTATTAATTGGCACTAGTAGGCGGGTTGTTTGTTATGATTTCTACAGCATGATCAGATTTGCCGCTGAGTTGCCCTCTGTGTTTCCACAGTGGGCCTTTCCACAGCACTTCCTGTTTCACTCTCCCCATCTCTTCCAGGCTGAATTTCTGCTCCACTCAACTCGAACCTTTGGCCCGGACAGAGCCGGCTCAAACATCCCCTCCCACAGTGTCCTGCCCCCTCAGCTCCCTCCCCACTAAAGATCCATTACTTCATTCATGGCTTCCTGATCCTCAAAACAAGTGTGCAGGGAGAGGCTGCAGAGTGCTGCATCCGGTTAGCCCTGACCAAGCGTTTGATTACAAAATCAGGATGGCATTTTAGAAAACATCCATTGCATTAACATTTGCACCAAGAAAGAAGCAGCGAGGCCTATGTAGAAAGCTTCTTTCTGCAGAAAGCGATAAAATCCTTACCTCCCAAATGAGCTCACATCTTGAGCTAATGCAATTTTAATGAAAGATTGTGATGTGGCTCTTTGGCAGAACAAGTAATGTGATTACAGACAGGAGCAGGCTGCCAAAGCACACCCTGACAGGCTACTCTTAAACCTGTCTGCCAAGGAGAAGGAGACCGTCGCATGACCGGCCTTTTCAAAGACAAATCCACTAAATAAATCGCCAGTTTTCTTGAAGCAGACCTGACAGCAACAATCTGTTATGTCTTCTTGTGGGTTTTATTGCAGCAATAACAATCCTTAAAAAGCAACACCAAATATTAATGAGGGCATTACTGCATTAAAAAAATAATAATATGTTGGTTTCAGAAAAAAATGAAATGGTGAAGACGGTACATGGAGGAAACCCTGTGAAACAGAAGCCCATCTGCATCGTCACGATTCTCTGGCTCAGGGCCGAGTTTCAAAGTTTCCTCCCACAACCAAGGACTTTCCATAGTGGGACATCCTCTCAGCTGTGGCAGCCGAGGGAGATAACAGCTCTGCTTGTCGCTGCCCAAACACTAGATCACTCTGAGGTCAAACAAAAAGTGAAACACATTGCCATGCAAATTTGGTCTTACACTCACAAAAGCCCTGAAATGAGTCAATATTTACTGTAGGAACACAGGTCCACTCATTTAGCCCTCTGCTTGGCACTTTAACTTTTTTTTTTTTTAATCAACAAAAATGGCTGGAAACAGAATCACACCAATAAAGAATGAGCAGTAGCATTGCAACAATCCAAACATGCAAATTACAGCATGCGTTTAAAGGTGGAAACTTTCTGCTACTCTGGATGATCTGTGCAGAGCAGAAACAAACACACATACAGGACTCTACAGTAGGAGCAATGTCCACATGTCAGCTAGGCTGGCGCTGAGCTCCACCCCGAGTGTGTGCAAGAACAACATCGTTATTTGCTTATACTCAACTCAAAATGACCCAAGGCTTGATACACTAAAAGAAAGAGACTTATGAACGTCCCCCGCCTGTTAGGAAAGAAATGCTAAAACCAGTTGAATAGGTAAAACATTCAGTTCTTGCTCTTAAATGTGAATATTACACTTATGTTTACAAATATTTGCTTTGAAAGGCCTTTTAGTAAATTTGAATGAGGATGCAAGTCGAGTTTATGGTTGAGCAGCAACTATATGTGAAAAACTTAAAAACCAACAGAGGTTTAAAAAAAAGGAAAAGGGCCAGAGGATACAAAAACCCCACTCAATATGTGTGTTACAATCCTCACATTATGGTGTTTATCATTTATAAAAATGCTGCACATTTGAGGTCTTCTGGTTGCGTGTTTCACTTTTTATTATCAGTCAAAAAATGTGTGGAGATTAAAACTAAAACTGACAATATACTGTAAAAAAAAAAATAAAAAGGAGAATAATTCTGTATTTTCTGGATTAAGTGGCCTAGTTTGGTGGGTAGATTAAAATATCTACATAATGGATGTTAGCTCCATCTTTAGTGGCTGAGATGCAGAAGCTCATGAAGTTTGGTGGGAACATTACAGAGGGTTTGTAAAGTGGGTGACAGTATAGTTAAAGTACATGTGTAATGTGGGAGGCTTGCAGAGAAAAACAGATGGGTAACACAGGTAGAGTTTAATGGTTACAGGGAGCTGGTGAGTGGCTGAAGCGGGTGGACAGAGGGTTAGTAACAGGTGAATGGGGTAATGCTGATTGATGAGCACATCAAGTGGGTGTGTAAAGTGGGAAAATGGAAGATCCAAGATGGCAGGCAAAGTGGATGAAAGAAGAAGCTGGGAAAAGTTAATAGATGCTTGGAAGAGCGGGTGGCTCAATCAGCTGATCGGGTACGTAAAATGGGGAGATAAATCTGCTTAAATCTACAAAACAAGTGGATAAATTAACTGAACGGGTTAAGTGGGTGGATGAATTAGTTAAATGGGATATAAAGTGGGCAGGTGGATAGTCAAACTAGGTTTGTAAAGTTTTTGGATGGATGGTTGAAGAATTTAAGTAAAGTTGGTGACTGGGTGGGAAATGAAGGTTGGATATTTCTAGTTAATGCCAACATATTCAAAAAGTTCCAGTTTTATTCAATAAATATCTACCCGACATCATCCGGAGGTAAACAAAACATTCACCGTTGCCATATAAAAGATGGCATCAAAGTACATATTTGCAAGTTCTTAAGATTTTACATCCACTTTTCACATTTAAGAATGACCTTCAAACAATTTGTTCACAAGTTAGGATTTTGTTTCATTACAAGATGCATTGCTTAAAGATTTGTTATCTATTGATGTTTCAAAAACAAAACTAAAAGAGAATGCAGTTCTTAATTTGAAAGCTCCAGCTTTCAAACTGAAAGGAAAAAAATGGGCAAATGTGTCACAATGAGAGCAATGAAACAATATAATGCAATGTTTTTGACATTTTTAGAGAAACTGTCTCAGCTTTGGCAACAACACTGACAGAGAATTTAATGTCAGCACACAAGAAGATGAACATCAGTTCCTTCCTGAAACTTTAACTGATTTTGCAATAGTCCCAGTGGGAGGCCATGACCAGAGTTTCCTATTCACTGACATTCTCATAAACTTTCACAAACCTAATGAGAATTAGCAGATGAGGCATCTCAGGGCAGATTTTTGGAAACACTTAAAAAGGAAGAAGAAGAAGTAGAAGAGGAAGAAGAAGAAAAAGGGAAACTGGGATTGCATATTTAAGCTAATGCCACATACAGCAGTGAATGCAAGACATGGCATGTCCTCCTGAAACGAGACACTATGCAACATAGTCTGACAGTAACACTCTGAACCAATATCAGCTCTTCTGCCTGTGACTAGAAGACAGAATCTGACGTCACCCTCCATGGGGGTTCCTCTGGACGAAGCAAAAAGGATTGCAAAATATCCATAATGGTTACAGTGAGTAAATAAAATAGTGTCCGGATGATGACACTTTTTTTCCTTAGAAAACACGTAAACGTTCAGAACTTTAACCATTTTTCCTTTCACTAATAAAATTACTCTATAATTCAAATGATGCGTCATACAAAATGAATAAGCAGTCATGTAATTTGAGAATGCTGAGTATGAAAACAGCAGCTAGTAGCAGAGAATTGGATGATTGAAAAAGAGCAACAGCTGCTGCAGGCTAAGCTGAACATTTCCTAATCAAGTTACAACAGGAGTAACAATGGATCATCTGCTGAAGGAGTGACTGAAAGCAAAAAAGTGTAAAAGAAATGACTCAGGTGACTGTAGATTCTGAAATGAACAGGTTTCACGCAAAGTGGAGTGCCTTCATTATTTTTAATGCTTTCATGTCATTAACTGTTGTTGAGCTGTAAAGGCTGAGATGTTTGCAGTTCAACCAAAACTAACATAAGTGATATAACAGTGAGTGAAAGATCTAGATCTAAACCAAGGTCATGGTTTCAGTGTGATGTTTTCTGTCATGATGAAGTAAATTATACTAAGATCTTTAATTATGCTGCTGGAACTCTACTGAAGTCACCTTCTGTAACGATAAACATTGCAGACCAGAATGTGCAAGGCAAGACCGAGCCACCAAGTTTTTCCAGCATTTTTCAACGCACGATAAAAAAACAGGTTAAACTAGTGTTTTTCAAGCCTGGTCTGCATGTTTTAGATGTTTTCTAGCCTCAGCACACCTGAAATCAATTGATGGCTGATTTTTGAACTGTGATCATCTGAATGACGTGTTAAAGCAGGAGAGCATCTAAAACATGCAGGGCAGTGTGCCATGAGGACCAGGGTTGCAAAACACAGAAAAGTCAAAGACGTTTTCCAGTATATGATGATGAGGTGTGCAGTTTTATTTTCCTGAACAAATGCACAGTAGTCATGTTTCCATTACAAATATGAGCAAAACTGTCAGTTTTCCACAAATGTTCAAAAAAACATTTTTGCAATTTCAGTGTTTCCATTAAATAGGTATGTAGTTTATATACTTTGGATCAACATTATTAGATTGTTTTTCTTCTTTTGCTCTTTCCTTTGGTGTGTTCATTTGTTTGCATTTCGTAAAGCACTTTGAATTGGATTGTTGCTGAAAATGTACTACATAAATACATTTACCTTACATAAATAAGAAACAAAATTAGAATCACACATGGTTACGTTTGTGTACACTATATTTAAAAAAAAAAAGCCCTGCCGAGCCATCAGCCTCCAACTGCTTCCTGTCGTCATCGTCTTTGTGGTTTGCATCAGTGGCAATATCTGATTGTTGGTCATGTAATGTGAAATATTTCCATTGCAGTTTTGTGAAGTAAACAAATTTGGATGCGGTCAAAAAAATGGCCCCATCCTAGTGTAAAAACTTTTTATCCAAAATGTGTTTGTTTTTTTTTTATTGCTGTGTTTCCATTAAACAAATTTATTTTCAAAATGTCAAATTGTGCAATTATGAATCAATGAAAATGCAGATGCTGACAGTAAATGTATGCAAAATCCACTAGAAAATCCAGCAGTTAATTCTGCTTTGTGCATGTTTGGGTCAATGACATCACAACAGTGTGGACTGACTGGATGAAAAATGGTTCATGACCTTATCACCTCATCCTATCCTTACTTTCTTCCTCTGGTGTGTTCTGAAATGGCATCTCAAAATAAACATAAACAGCAGGCTGTAATCAACCGTCAAACATGGGATAAAAATAGATCGACACTAAAATCTTCCATCATTTGCACCAACATGTTGCACTTTCATGCACTTTTTTGAGTTTAATAAAAATCAAATATTACAATGGGGTGCACTGATTGCAGTTTTCCAGCTGATCATCCATTATGGCCAATACCAATTTTTTGTTTGAAATTTTATGAAATGCAGCAACAAAGCTGTCCATAGTTTTCTTTTAATAATAATAATAAAAAAAAAAAACTACAAATCTGAATCAGCAAGGAAGACCTCAAAGAAAACCAAAAATCTACATGGGCGAGGAAAAGCCTAATCCAGTCTACACTCGCCTGTTCCAAGAACTTTCATGAGTTTTATTGTTGCCAAGTTCAACACATACTGCTCAAGGTTTAAGCAGCAGCTTTAAAGAATACCAGGAAAAAAAACAAGTAAACTGGAAATATTATGCTGAAAGTACTAAAATAAATAAGTACTAAAACACCTGATGTGTTGGTAATGATGTCATCAGTTATGGGAACTTGCTTTGGGAGGGGAGATGTTGAAGATTTTAACAACAATTTACAACAAAATAGCAAAGGAAACAAAGTCACATCGTGACGTTCTCCAGTAAGTGACAAACTCTCTATGAAGTGATTGATTACTACTTCTGCAGTAATTAGCCCAGCAGCTTTAAGATGACGTTTCACCCAGAGTGCCACAAATATTTTACAAGTTTTCAAGAATAGATTAAGAACAGCCTTCTACTAATTGATGGTGCCTGTAATTGTTAGCTAATAATTGCTTGAAATTCGGTTTCGTGTTACAGAATAAATATTGACACGAATAAAAAGAGACAACGCCTTGACCTGATCAGATAAACATGACTACATGCATTAACAATAGCTGTACTGTCAGTCGAGGCGCCTCATGATAACATGATGCAGTAAATGAATGAATAAAGTTAGTTTTACTCCCAAGTAAAACAAAAGTCCAAACAAACGCATGATTGGAAACTTACGTTTCGTGGCATTGATGAGGTTTTTCCCATCTTTGTAGAGCTCTTTGATGAACCTGTTGGTTTTGTCCAGCTCAGCTTCTTGTGCCTTGATTTTCTCCCTGAAGCCGGGGCTGTCCAGATAGCACTCACTGAATTCCAGCGGGGCTAGCCCCATTTCTGTGACAGCTTCGTCTCCAAACGAGAGGGAAAAAGAAAGCTACCCAAACTCTGTGGCTGTGAAAACAAAAACGGTTGCTATCACGCCGTCGCTGTTTTTGCCGGAGGTTTCAGGTCAGAATGATGGACCATCGCTGTGTGAGGTAGCAGCAGCTAACAGTTGTTAGCATTGTAACTTCTGACACGGCTGTATGGGTGTTGCTCCCCGCTCCGCCGCTGTCAAATAAAATCACGAAGGGCGAACAGGTAGGACCGTTAAAAGGGTAACGACAACACGCCTTTAAGTTAGAGACTCATTGGAAAGTCAATTAAAATAAATGTTTTTTAAAAGTAACGGGTGCGGTGCCCAGTTTTCTCTTTGTCCATTAAAGGAACTCCACCTAGTAAAGTGACAGATTGAGAAAGTCTGACATCTGAGAGCGTGTAGAAAACTTAATAAGGTGCGCCTCTTTACATTCAGCCGGCGGCTGGCCCGGTTGAAGTCATAGGGAAGTGGACGAGGGAGGCGTTTAGCGCGTAAAACGTTTCATAGATGCATGCGTGGGTTCTCTCTTGGTACTGCGCTTCCTCCCACAGTTTGGGGCTTGTCCTTACTTTTGTGTCTGTGTGCAAATATTTGTTTGTTCCCCTACAACACATCCTTGTGCAAGGAGAACCTACAAACTTCATGCAGAAAAAAACAGCCTGGGATTCAACCTAAGGCTAGGTTTGCGTAGCCCAGGGGTCACCAACTCCAGTCCTCAAGGGCTACCATCCCACAACTTTTAGATGCACCTCTGCTCCAAAATGTCTGAATTCAATCACCAGCATTCATTCCTCTCTGCAATAGGCTGGAAACAAGCCGTTTATTTGATCCAGGTGTGTTTGAGCAGAGACGCTTCTAAAAGTTGCAGGATGGTAGCCTTTGAGGACTGGAGTTGGTGACCCCTGGCGCAGCCTGTTGCCTTTTTGCTGCAAGGCAACAGTGGTACCACTGTAGTTTACATTCAACTAACTTTGATTAATCTATTTACATGTTTATTTTAGTGCTAGTAACAGTGGTCATTAGGGCAGCACTGAACAATATGCATATCAAGAGAACAAGCAACATGAAAGAAAACCTCTGTATGTTTGCGTGTGTGTGTGTACGGAAACACCTCTATGTTTATATCAGTCACATGGATGGTCGGTGAGTCACTACCTCGACATTAAGCGGAAATGTGTCCTTCCTTGTGCGACGCCTTGCTTGCTGGCTTACAAATGATGCGCAGCCATGTTCAAAGAGTATGTCCATGTCCACGCGAATTCAGTCACTCCTATTTCCGTTTTGTGTTTGCTGGCGACTAACCATTCATTTATTTGTTCATTCACAGAATAAATACTTTAAATATTTTTTAAAAATAGCCAAAACTGCAACTTAACATAAAGTACTTCCCAGAAGGCTACTAAAAAAGTTAATACAAGCTGTTTAGTTTATTCATCTGTGCAGTAAAAACATAAAATGACAGTTAATGAAAAGATACATGTATGCAAGATAATTGGAGTGGATAATTAATAAGCATATAAAATCAATTAGAGAGCTGCATATCACATTTGGATGCTGTTATTCTTGCAAAACAGTTCACTAATATGCATAGAAGTGAAAGTAGTTTACCTCATATTGCGCAATATCTAATGTTTTATTCAATTTATAAGTTCAATTTTACAGACATTTATAAAACCAAACTGAAATAATATAGGGTGGTGGCATTTCACAATAGAAGATCTGAATTCATATTAGTATTATTAGAAATCACAAACTTTCAGTAAAATTATTTTAAGAATAATGAACCAAATGTTTAGTGACTACATAGTGCTGTAGAATAACAATTGGGATCAAATATAGATAGATGCTAAAAAATGAACCCTGATAATAACAAAGCATATTATACTGTTAGTATAGAAAAAAGTTTCAAAATTATTTCTCACATTCTTTATGTGTAAATCTCAAACCTGGCATTTAAACATGGGTGTGTATCCTTAGGCAACTACTGGATGCTCAGATGATCTGAATGTGCTCAGATGCAACGAGGATCCTTCAGACCACATTTCTAAAAACTGAACCATCTTGAACAATTGTACTCTTTGTCTATCAATTGCGAGATCTCAATGTCATCAAAGACAAAACTAAGATAGACATGTTTGTTGTAGATAAATATGTAGATAAATAAAAATAAATAAATCCTTTATAGACACACTCCTACTGGCAAAATTGTCCTTTTTTAACTTTAAGCAACTAAATATCTGTTTTTGTTAGTGAAGGTACGGAACCTGTAATTGGAGACGCGTTTGCTACCGAGCCGCTATTCAAGCGGACAGCTGCGCTGCTCAGTTGGATATTTGTAAATGTGATTCATTTTAAAAACCTGCTTCGGGTTTCATCCAGATAACTGTTAAAACTATAATATTACCAATCACGGAAATAAACTGCTGTAGTGATAATCAGAGCGGATATTATTGCGCGGGCTTCTGTCTTTGTTATCGGGGTTATTTTTGTTTACAGTGAGGCTAACCGCTGCGCTGATGGACGTCATGGTCGGGTTTGCGTGCTGCCAACATTAATAAGTTCTCTGTGTTTGGCTGCAACTGCTGGTCAGCTGCAATTTCATCCCATATACCAGCCTGGAATCTAACTCTGCTCAGAGTAAGTGTTGCTCGTTTCTGAATATTAGGAAACCGAACCGAAAGTGCTCTGATATTCATAACATAAATATATAACATGGAATGGCACATTTAGGCTAGATGGTAATATGTGTACTTCAATATTCACTTTAAAATCTAACTCATAATTGCGACACTGATGCACTGATTTGGTTTCAGAGTTTGCAACCGAAATTGGAACTGAAGTTTACAGTTGCTGCAGAGCAGTACTAAAAATATTTTAGAGACACTAAAATTAGAAAGTGAGCAAGTCATATTATTTTAAAGCCAACTAAATATAATCCTTATTTCTATTACTATGTCAAATCTGAGTGCATCCTGTGGTATTTGCACTGGCTACAGTAGTTAAAGCAAGTTTCAGCAAGTTGAAATCTTGCATTTCACTTTTCCTTCCGTTTAGGGATGCCAAATACCAGTGCAAGACCCAAGCATGGGAGAAGGGCCCGGAGGCGACGCAGAGTGGACCCTGCCAGGGACCAGCTGGTCTCCAGTTCCCTGGAGAGCGCCCAGCAGTGTCTGCTCAACCAGGATTATGGAACAGCTTTCGTCCATTACCTCCTTGTGCTCAACCTTGCACCTGTTTTCAAGGACTTTGCACAGGTAAAGCATGCATATAATACTTTCAAGGCTAGTCTGTGTACATTTTGCGGTTACAATCAAATTAGAATTATGAAATGTGGCATAAACTGAAATATATAATTTTGATTTTGTACATAATTTTTTTTATTTCTGTTGAGAAGAAAAGATATATGCCCAGAGACAACCAAAATGGCTAAAAACCATTAGTACCTATTTGAAAAACCCTGCTACTCATAATTGTGACACTTAAACTATGCCTCCTTCACTGTGCCTGTGCATATTTAAATGCTTTACTGTTTCTTAAAATGAGTTTTTTTTTTGCAAAGCTGCAGCTAACTTAGATGTTCTTTGGCACCTCTTTACTGGAAACTTTATTTGTTGAAAATACAGCGTTGTTTTCTTGAGGATGATACGCAGCTCCCAGAAATGTTGTCTTAACTTCATGGCATGTGGTTCTCACTCTGTTCTCTTCACTATTTGCAGAAATTGTGTTGTGTTCACATGGCTTGGCAGAGCTAAATACAGTGAGCTGTTCTTTTTCAGGATTCTTTCAGGTTCACTCTGTCCAAATGGGCTGAAGAGTTGGACTCTGTGGGACGGATTCAGGAACTCTTCGACTGCTATGAACAAGCTCTGGAAATCTTCCCTGCTGATGAGGTCATCCTCAACAGCATGGGAGAACACCTTTTCCGGTACATGGCAACATGTTCATAACTTGTTTTTCAATACTTGCTGCAGTATTCAATTCCACGTGATCTATTTAATTTGTTTTACAATACAGAATGGGGTTCAGAGATGAAGCTGCGGGTCATTTCCACAAGGCCTTGAAGCTGAAGCCAGACTTTCCAGAAGCCAGAGAGAATTTTTACCGCGTTGCCAACTGGCTAGTGGAGCGCTGGCATTTTCTCATGCTCAACGACCATGGCAGGAACCGAAAGTACCAGCAGGCCATTCAGAAGGCTGTTCAGAATGGCTGCAAAACCGTACTCGATATAGGTACTGGCACTGGAATCCTTGGGTGAGACATTTTACATCACAATTCAAAGAACTGAACATTTTTTTAAAGTTATACTGTAGTTGAAAAAACAAACTCTAGTCTGCCTAATATCCTACATCTTGGTTTGGTTTAAGTGAATTCTGACACGGTTTGAATGCAGAGACTGCTCCCAAAGCAGGAAGGGGAATATAGTGCAGGGAATTCTGGGTAAATACAGTCAAAAACAAATCCATATATCTAGCACTAGTGGGACAAGTTGCTTGTAGTATTTTACCAGAGACAAAGAGAAATCCTGCAACCGCTAAAATCTGATTATACTCCATTTTTGTTTGCGTGAAGAAGGATTTGCACTGAGTGCACTTGTGTCGTTTCCTTCAGTAGTTCTTGGTGCAGTGCCACCACAGGTGAGGGTTTTTAACTAGTTTAGACACAGTGCAGTGTGAAAGCAAACCGCAGCAGCTGAAAATGTAACAAACGATACATTTTTGGTCCCCAATCGAACCCAATCTACCACACTAAGGTGTGAAAACACCCTAACTCACTAATTGACTAAATAACTTAGATGTACCAAAAAGTGCAGTTCTGACTCCTACTTTCTGTCTGTTTAGTATGTGTGCTAAGAAAGCTGGTGCTGCCGAGGTGTACGCCTGCGAGCTTTCAAAGACGATGTATGAGCTGGCCTGCGAGGTGGTGGCTGCTAATGGGATGGAGGGGAGCATCAAAATCCTCCATAAGAAATCCCTGGAGATGGAAGTACCAACAGACATCCCAAACAGGTGGAAATCTTGGCTGCTGATATTGAATTTTTAGACATTACTCCATAAATTAATTTTTCGTTTGTGCTCAGGGTCTCATTGGTGGTGACTGAGACTGTGGATGCAGGGCTGTTTGGAGAGGGCATCATAGAGAGTCTTATTCATGCCTGGCATCACCTCCTGCTGCCTCCAAGGGTAACACTGTACAGAGCAGAGCATTTCTAAGTGATACTTTGACTGGAATGCCTTTAAAAGCAGAATAAGGACAGTTTTAATTCTGATGTCACAAGTGTCTAGAACACAAAACCGTTTCAGATAGACGGTATACGAATGCACATTTCTGCGTGGCTGAAAAGATTAATCGGATTAATTGCAATTAATCAAATGAATCACAATTAATCTGATTATCGTGCGGATTAATTGTGATTAACTGATTATTCAAATAATTGTTGACTAAGTTAGTAATCAATTTAATCGTTAACTGGATTATTCAGACTCCAAAAAAGTCATTTGCTGAAAAAATAACATTTTCATTGTAGTAATTAAGCCAAAAATGTATAAATGTTTCATCTAAGATAAAATTACTTTTGTCTGCAAATATGTTTTAGCCAAAATTCCTCAAGTTTGACTTTCAGCCAGTGGCCTGAGCCGCCAGGGCGACACTTTGGCCCTGTGGGTCTCTTTGAATGGTTTTGTTTGGCCACTGATCACAGGTTGGGAATGGTGACAAATTTGACCAACGAAATGGAAAACAATTGAAACAAATTTTCTGTTTTCCTGTTTGTTTTTCTTTTAATGACATTCTTTATGTTTTGGATTTTTAATGATATGCAGATTTCAAAGAAATCTAGTTTATTGTTCTGGAGGGAAAACTTAAAAAATATATACATAAATTTCTGCACAACTCATTAATCAGCATTTCAATCAGGTGGAGCTCTGGATTTTGACTAGGCCATGACATCACTTTATGTTTATGACTCAGTTTCAGCCGAGCTCCAGCAGTCCAGACAGATGGCGCCACGTTTTGCCTTTGAATACTTTGTTATCCAGAGAAGTTTATGGTCAGGTGTCCAGGTCTGGTGGCTGCAAAATAAGCCCCAAATCAGCAGCCCTAACCCACTAATAATAGTTCATTTGTAGGAGTTGTTACTGCATGTATTCTCTGTTTGTGTTTCTCCAAACATGGAGCTATTCGTTATGGCCAAGCGTCTCTATTTTGGTCTCATTTGTCAAAAAGATGTTGTTCCAGAAGTCTCCTTGTTCTTTCACTGCAAACCTCAGGCAAACCTAGGGTCATGCTCTATGTTTTATTCAGAGAGTTTGAGTCTTTCTCTCATTTCCAGGATAATTGTTGTTTTTTTTCTGCACAGTGCTGATTGATGTCTTTTCCCCCTAGTATGGTCTTAACACACTCCACTAACATATGCAAAAACATCAGCTCTGTGGCTGGAAAAAAAAATCTATGAAGCAGCAATTGTTTTCTGCACGGACTTGATTTTCTCTGAGATTCACGTTGAATTGATTCTTTTCTGCAGAGGGGTCAGGGTGAGATTGGAGAAGATTCAGCCACAGGACGGGTCATCCCCGCTGGAGCCACTGTGTTTTGCATGGCCGTCGAGTGCCTGGAGATCCGCCGGCATCACAGGTAAACTCCTGAGGTCATTCTGTTTACCCCGCTCTTTACAAACAGTAATCATACAAAATGCTTCAATTTCATTTGCATGCACAGTGGAGATGTCTTACACTGCATGCTGAGCTGAGCTCCCCACACATTGTTTTGTCTGCTTGTCTCTGTGTTTTGGTTCAGGCTGTGTGCTGCAGAGGTGGGTGGTCTGTCCATGGCGGCGGCGGGGGAACTCCGCAGTCCGGTGAGCTGCAGCCCTGAGCAAGATGACTCCACGGAGCCGTACACCACAGAGAGGCTGAGCCGGCTGCCTGGGGGCTACAGAGCGCTCACAGAGCCATTCACGGCCCTCACCATAGACTTCAACAATGTTCAGGTGACAGAAAAATCCCTTTCTGAAGCTAAAAACAGAGTGTAAAATCTCAAACCATCTCACAAGTATTATTCTTATATTGTGGTTTATTAGATGAATTCAGAAAATATTTCAGAGATTCCAGGGAACTCAGACTGGGTGACATTGAGATTTATGCCATCAGTTTAAATAATTAAACTATTTTTCTATTCCCTTTGTTCATTTCAAAATTTTTTAATGTTCCTCAAAAGTCCTGCTTGTGAAATGTAAATAATTTATGTTATTTATATATAGAGGAAAATTTAAACAGCTTTTAGAACTTCCATATTGTTTTTAAATAGTTTCAAAGTGATAAATATGTTGAAGATTTTAAGTAAACTTTTGTTTACTATTTGTCATCAGGCTGCTTTCAACAAAAGGGATAATATTTTGTCTTCATAACCTTGGAATAGCAATTGGCTAATCATGATAAGAATTTTGATTCATTGTTTTCACAATTAATTGCCATTCATGATATTTAGAAAAAAAAACTGTCCATATTATCAGAATTGCTATTTTTACTATTTTCTCCACTGTTTTCTGAATGACTGTATCAATTAATTTGTTTCAATTTTGTGGTTCAAATCTCACATTTTCACATCATTGGTGGCCTAAAGAATTGTGTTTTTCAATAGCAGTACAGTGAACCCTCGTCCACATCACCCACTGCTACTTTGAACAAGGGTTTGCAATAACTACATGCACTATTTGTGCTTCTATAGACCACCATTGTCTGTAAAATCCATCACAACCAACCCTTTTGGAGATATTTCTGTTGAGTCCTAGTTAAAGTCTTGTTGGTTTCTCCTTTGACTCCCAGGAACTGGAGGGCCTGAGCTCCAGGGAGGTGCGAGAGATGCGGCTGCCCGTCACTCAGGAAGGAGAGCTGGATGCTCTGGCTGTTTGGTTCCAGCTCCACCTGGACGAGGAGAACAGTCTGTCCACCGGACCGCAGGAAGACACCTGCTGGGAGCAAGCCATCTACCCCGTCCACAGTGCAATGAGTACGGTGCACAAATGTTCGTTATGTTTTCACAGGATAAGTTTGTTTTATTATTCACTACCATCTGGTCTTCATGCGGTTTTTGTTTAGCTTTCAAACATTTGCTGCGCTCTTTGATCTTTGGGGGGTTTATTTCATACATCTTAGTCAAGATGGAGGAATTGGTATCAAATAAACCAAAACTAGGTTCTTTGTTGGTTATGTTTCAACATGGCCCTGTGTCATCTCTCGACTATAGGAGCTCTTCTACGATTGGAAGGTTAGAGTTAAATGAAAATGATCAAGTATTGGAATGGAGCAGCATAAAAAAGTAAAGAAAGTCCAAAGGAAACTTTCAGAAAACATCTTGTTCATCATGAGAACAGAAGACGATGCACACAGACTTTCCTCTCTGAAAACAAACAGAATGTTGGTTTAACATTTAAATCCATTTATACTAATTTGGAAACTTGCACAAATGGCAAAAATTATGGTCACTTGTTACAGTAAATCAACTTCTGTAATCTTAAAAGGTTGCATTAAAGGTATGAGGTTAAAATTAGATGAGTCTTGTGCAGCATCCTGATCCACAAAGGCCCTTTGATTCACTTCGTTATGATTGCAGACAGCGCTGAGCTGAAGAGCTGCTGACATCAGGTGACACGTCCCAGTGGCAGATCAGACTGCACAGCATGTCTCTCCTCTGCTAATTAGTTCAAACGGGCTCAGAGGAGGCGCCACCTTTCCCAGGGATGATAAACATCCGTCATCCAGCACGCCCTGAAATTCTGCGACTCTCTTTAGCGTGCATGAAATTTTAATGAGCAGTAAATCTGCATTTTCCCTCAAATACGTGTGACGAGCTTCGAGATGACGTGAACAGATGGCATCCCAGTAGGAATCCTCTCATTGTCTGCTCTCCTGGAACCCTTTTCACAATGAGGATGATCAAATTCATTTAATTATTCATTTAATGATAAATCAACAACTACATGGTGCAGAATTGTGAAGGGGAATGAAAAGGATATGTGGTTTTTAAGTGATAAAAATGTTGTTTTGCTGCCGTAAAGTACTTAAACTTCACTCGTATATAAAGTGAGATTCTGCCAGTATTCTTATTTAAAAACTGCTCATTTTCATCTTTTAATATATATCCATTATTGTATAAAAAAGATTAAATTAAAAATCATCACAAAGTGGCATTTTATATTGATTAATTGATAACTGAGATAATCGTTAGTTTCTGTCTTAATTGACCGTAGATATATAATATATATTGTGTTTTAACTTTGTAGCTGTATAATCAAAGTTAAATGTTCTCCCTGGGTTCCGTTTTGCAGGTTTCGTGCTGAAGCCTCTGGATGAGCTGATAGTGGAAGTTTCCTGCAGAGACGCCTACCTGAGACTCAGCTGCGTCGCTGTGCTGAGAGACGGTCACAAAATCTACCTGGACAAGTGCAAGGACTCTCCCAACTCTTTCAAACCCAACCCAAACCCAGAGGTGGAACTGTGCAGTGCGTTAGCGTGCCTCCAGACGAGTCAGAGTGAGTCTGAAGACTTCTGCATGCTGGAGTGTGCAGAGATGGCGCTCTTAAACAATCAGGATTACCACCAGAGTTTTTGCACCGCGTTGACCAAGCTCATCTCTGAACTGAAGGCTAAAAATCCAAATCAAACTACAGCTTCCCTTGCAGCAGACAGCAGTCTGCTCTACGTGCTGGATGTGTCTGAGGGCTTCTCGCTGCTCTCCCTCATCGCGGCCCGCCAGGGTCAAGTAAAAGCCTACAGCTCTGTGGAGAAGAGCAAGCAGCAGAACGTCCTGAGGAGACTCGCTTGCTCCAACGATATGTCTGAGCAGCATCTGGAGTTCTGGCTGAACCACACAGAGGACGAGCAGGGGGTGTTACAGCGGCCGTCCCGCGAGAGGCTGTGGAGCGCCATCATCCTGGACTGCGTGGAAACATGTGGGCTTGTTAGACAGAAGCTGATGGAGAAAGCTTCCCTGGCCAGGTCAGGACTGGAGTATTTGCTTTTAGTCCACAGTAGCTTCAAAATATGACCAGTCTGTGTGTTCAGATTACTTCAGTTCAAGATAAAAACTCCCCTTGTTTCAGTGTTTTTTGTTTCGCCTTTAAAAATAAGCGATTGAGTCACATTTTTTGGTTTGTCTTCAGATTCTCATGTTATTGTCAGGGTTTATTTTACCAAATTGTTTCCTCTATTTTTAGTCGTGCCACATATATACAGACACTTTTTACTCAACCGATCTATTATGCTAGGCTAAATACAGCAAAAGTTTAAAAAGAAAATTCTCATTTTTGTACCTGGGGAATCAAATAAAAACATTTTATACACCAGCAGAATTGAAAATAATTACCCCAAAAAGGTTTAATACTTAAATATTAAGGCAAACATAAAATATTACATGTTTAGTTTATTGTTGTGTAGGTGAAAGAGAAAGAATTGCATTTTTAAATGGGGAAAATAACATAACATTTACTTTTGGCAATTGTTGCAAAAAGTCTGAACACCACTTGTCTGAAAGTTGTTTGTCCGTCTTTTGACCTTTTGGTAGTTTTCAAGGCTCCATACCTGAAATTTTGTAAATATACTTTAAAAAGTGGCTCAGAGGGACTCGACTCCAGGAATGATGGCATAAAAAGCTTGTAAAAGACGTGTATTGCTTTATTTTTCTCTTGTTTTCCATGTTAGGTTTCTGCTGGAAGAAGGAGGGCGTATTTTTCCAGAGAAGATTGTTGTATACGGTATGCTGGTGGAGTCTGACACTTTGCTACTGGAAAGTGCTGTCCAGGGCCGGGAGCCTACTCTGGGCTTTAATATCGCTCCTTTCATTAATCAGTTCACTGTAAGTAAAGCCTTAGATTCCTCCATCAACTGGATTCAACTTTTAATGTTTACGTTGCTTGTGAAGTTCCTAACGATGCATTTTCAGTTCAGCATTCAGTTTTTAAGACGGTTTCTGATCATTTCTTGTTCCACCTTTTATTCTGAGTCATACATTATTAATTAGATTAAAGCCTCATGTTCCCTATGCTGCCATCAGATGTTTGGTTATTGAACACACTGTTTGTCTAAATGTGGGGAAACTGAATGCATGTAGTGAATTTTAAGTCTTGTCATGTCTGACTTCTGATTAGCCAATGTTTTTAGTTTAAAAGAATGGTGTATATAGAATTTATTTTTTCCTTAAAACTGTATAACTTTTTAGAATCAGATTGAGGTTTATTGGCCAAATTTATGCACACAATCAAAGAATCTGACTTTGGTTTCACACTCTGTGTTCACACCTCACTGTTTAGTTTAGTTTTCTCTCCTGAACTCCTGATCATGGTGAAGAAGAAAGATTCATGCTGGCTCTTTGTTCTCTGACATACCTAAACTGTTATAAGGTGAATCAGTTCATTGTGTAGCAAGAGAGAAAGTTACTGAGTAGCAGTGGTGCATCTCTAGCATCTCTGACATTCCAATGATTTTTTTCAATTTTCTCTAAACAGTTCACAGTAGGCTGACTTAAAAGGAGAGATGATTTCCAGATTATGGTGCTGTGTGTGTAAGAAGGCAGTGCAGAAGCCTTTTCTACTTGAGACTGTGTATTTTTCTAAGCCAAAGGTCAGCCAAAGAGGTTCTATCTAAAGAACCTGTTTTGTCTCCTCAACTACAATATGAAATTTGCCTCGAGCTGCAAAAAAACATCTTTCTAAAATGTTTTATGAAAGCTGACAAAATTAAACTAAAATTAATTTCTATTTTCAGATTTTAAAACAAAGTGAATCGTCTTATTACAAAAAGCAATTTTGTAGAATGATTTGGGCCGTTTGGTGTAAATGTGAAGAATGAAGAAAGAAATGTAGCATTGTTTAAAATAGTCACTTTTAAGAGTCAGTTGTAGATATTAAAAACTGATTTTGTACAAGAACATGAATAAAATTCACATTTTTTATTGCGTCCAGAATAAAAACATTTCCTTCTGGAGATGTAACATTACTGCACTATGGAAATTATTGCTGCAGCTGTTTTAATAATCCCATTTAAACATGTTTCGGGCATATATCTGATTGGACTCTTTAGTTTTCCTTCTTTATAGAGGCTTCAGACAGACCAGATGTTAGGAAGTGCTCAGTTAATCCGTTAGTAGTACCAGATTACATTTTTACATTTACTTTTTTTAAGGTTGAATAATCAATATTCACGTTATTGAAAATTTACTGGATTTTCTGTGGCTGGGTTAACACCACTTTAAGTAAATGGACTGTTGCACTATAATATCCTAAGAAAAACATATTTCAGCTAATGCCTTTTCCAGTTAAGCAAGAAATTCTCCCAAAATACTGATGCAAAGAAGCAAAGAATTGTGTTTTCTTAGCTCCTCTTGGATTTGCACTTCCCAGCTGCCAAATTCCTACAGATTCCTTTTCTTTATTTGGTCTGGAAATCCCAGTTTTCCTCCAGCGCCACGTTTGTCCTCGTAATACTGCAGGCCTCTCATGGGGGACGGCTGTTTGTTCTAGCAGATGTCTTATCTTTGAAGCCATCAGTGGTAGCCACATCTAAGCCCAACTATCACATAAAACACAGCTTTGCTCCATTAGAGAAAGTTCCATAAATAAGGAATATATGATCATAATCTGAAATAATAGCCAAGACCAAGAAGTTTACATGCATTCATCCTCTGCATGAATGTTATGTTCATTTGGAGATTTTGGGTTCAAATATATACATACACCCCTACTAATATTTGGATAAATGTTTCTTAGCAACTTAAACTTTAATCACTTGCTGGATGTTTACCCACCGTTTGTATCAGAAATAATCGGGTGTATTAGAATTGGTTTCTATATTGTTATTGATTTACCAGCTGTGTATCATTTTACATACATTCTAACCTGCTCCTTGTTTTTCACATGAAATGTCATGTCTTGCAGGTTCCGGTTCATGTTTTTTTGGATTTCTCCACTCTGGAGTGCAGACATCTCAGTGAGGCTCTGGAGCTCTTTGTTCTGGACCTCATGGATGTCAACAACAACTACACTGAGAGGGAGGTCAAGGTAGAACCTGCATTCTTGATACACCCTGAGGGGTCAAGAGTCATTTATTTTTGGTGCTTTAATCCCAAAACAACAGTTTTATAGTGACATTACTCTGATTCCTATTCCACACAGGTGCAGGCCACCTCTGGAGGGAGGGTTACTGCAGTTCCCTTCTGGTACCAGATCCAGTTGGACCCGGATGTGAGCGTCAGCACCCTCAGCCGGAACTCCCACTGGAAGCAGGCCGCTGCTGTTCTGCAGAATCCCCTGCAAGTCCAAGCTGGAGACTGGATCCGCCTGGCTGTGAAGCTGCACAAGAGCACCATCTCCATCTCGGCTCATTTAGACAACACTCCCCTGCAGATGGACTAAAACCGATGTGGTGGCTTTATTTTATACATTTTTAGGAGAGCTCCATTGTTACAGAGTCTGCAGGAAATCTATTATGACACATTTTGTTTATTCTGGTAAGAAAATATTAAGCTGTAGTTGTTTTTTTTTAGCAATGACCTGCATGACAAAGTTTTAAGTGCCCTGGTGATGGAACTGCGATAGAATTTTCTAGTAATATTCATGTATGTAAGGTTTCATAGTGCATATAAAAATGTACTGTGGCATTCAAGTTGTCCTTATGGACCCAGATGTTAAAATGTTTATTAAAACTGCACTGCAAAAACAGAATCTTATCAAGAATTTTTGGCCCAATATCTCCTGCAAATATCTTGTTACACCTGAAATAAGACAAAACTAGCTTGCAGAATGATGAAGAAGGTTGCTGTAAGTGAATCATTTCTTAGTATTGATGAAAAGGTATGAAGTGAAATAATCTGCCAGTGGAACTAGACAAAATTACTTGGTAAGATTTTGTGTTTTTGCAACGTGTTCACCAATGCATGTTGAATTTTTTTTAATACAAAATGAAAAAAAACTTATTTTTGGTCATTTTTTTTATTGATATTTACATTATACATTTCATTAGTGTAGTATTTACACCACATTCCATAAATTCTAGTAAGGTTTAGATATAAAAAAGGCAACAACATGCATGAGCTCAGGATTATAGGCATCAAGTTTGTTTAACGTTGTCAGCAGGCGTGAACAAATCCATGTTCTAATTACCATATTTGCGGAAAATGATTAAAATATTAAAGGGAAAAGCATCTACTTAAGATGTAGTTATGAAAAAAAATTAATCGGTGTTGCCCATATTTGCTAAACTAATGAGAAACATCAATGGAATGAAGCTCCAGGGTGGAAAAGTGATTCTGATTATTACATGTGAAGTTGAACAGACTGAAGCATTTACAGTATCTGAGCTACACAGAGTTGATTGTACTATTTCAAGTTGAGTTCTGTCTGTTCTCACATCATTACAAAATGGAGAACACACAGAGTGTGTTCACCTTGCACTGATCTAATTTACCCATGCAAACAGTTTGAAAAATGTTGCCTTTATTCCTTGACCTTGAAACATTTTTATTTTAAAATGTTCCAATGCCCTTTTCCAAAGATTTTGCTTTGGACCAATCCATGTGCTTTAGAGGAAGGGCATTATATAATTTTCAGGCACATAGTGCCATTTTATAGCAGAATCAAGAAACGATGTTACCTTCAGGTGTAAAATGCTGCACATGTCAGAAATAACTTAAAAGAAATTTGACTTTGCAATTTGATGCCTTGAAATTGGCCACTGTCTCTTTAAAACGCTCCTACTCTGACCTCCGACACTCACCTTCAGGATATCATGAGAACAATGCTCCTTCATTATTTTGTCTACAATCATTCTGTGAAGCTGAGAAGTAGTTAGCATAAGCTCAGCTGAAGCCCGGTTCCATACGTTTGCTAACTGCAGTTGCCGCTAGTCTAGAAGAGCTATAAGGGGGAGGAGCTTAAGCTAAATAGGCAGAGCTTTGTATGACCAAGCATTTAGGCATCCCAGAATAGTTGCCATGGGAGACACAAGCATTGATCAAGCATGTATGAAAGAGCCAGACACTCTGGGTATGTTTTTGATGAGGAAATAAAACATAATATAAAGCACTTAAAGGTCAACTTTACATAACTCTCCTTTAAGTCTTATAGCCTCCTGAAGGCTGGAAAGCCCTGCAGGTCAATAACATCTAATAACAAGCATATTGCTTGTCAGACTTCATACAAGACGTTGCTAAAAAAGAATGATTTGAAAGGCTACAGCGACAATCCTGGGTTCAGACATGCTCTTGGCTTTATAATGGATTTATTGTGGGAACTTTGAGCACAAGCTTTTTCTCCCTTTTCTCAAACAACATAAAACAGTGAAATGCCTGTGAATAAGCCATGTAAGACCCAACCTTCGATAGGACATTCATACAGCTGTCATTAACGGAGAGGTCCTTTTCATTTTTCACCGGCTGAACAATGTCTTGCTGATTTTAATCAGCTTTAGTGTCGTTTGTTTGCCTTAGCTTTGGACCTGGGACCTGCCCAGTCATGTGACCTGCCATCACCTAGTCATCATCAGACTAGGAGATGACGATGAGATCCGCCTCGTCTGGCTCTTTGGTGTGATTCGTCCTTACATTATCTTGGGTTGAGTCAGTTCTAGCCTCATGACCTTCTTCCCACACAGCCGAGTCCAACCCTGCTGGTGCTGATAAGGAATGCGGTGTGAGGGTTCTTCCAAGTCCCTCGTACTGACCTTGGTTGCTTGCGGCTTCCGTGATGGCGTCTTGAGACGCCGAAGACAGCAGCCCAGAACGCTCGCTGTCGTTCTGCGCCTCACCAAAATACGACTTCGTGGGGCGACCCATGACTGTCCTTCCTGGAAACGAGTCCACATAGAAAACACATGTAAGGATTTTATGAAGCTTGTTTCCAAAGATGCCTGAAGAAAATGTGCATCTCAGTGAATTTATTTCACTAAGTCAATCCTAAAACTGTATTTATCCATTTGTCCAATGATTGGATTTCAAACAGATGTTTTCAAGGTTTGGAAAGTGCTTGATTTTTGTATGAAGTCCTTGAAAGTCCTTGATATCCAAACTACAAGTTTGGTATAAAGTTCAATCTAACGTTTGATTAAAAGCCTACATTTGGAAAGAGTTATTTGTAGTTGAAACCAGATGCCTAATGATGAGGCTTTTTTCTTACTATCAAAAGTTAAAACAAAGTAAAACTTCTTGTTTTAAGTCAGAATTACCAAAATTATTTCTAGTAGCTGAAAGCCAGAAAAATGTAGCGAGAAGCTATTTTAAGAGATTTGTTTGTAACTTTCAAGTCAATTTTATAGCGTGTGAGAGACTTTTCAGATCATAAAAGTTTGTCAGACTTTAGTTTTTAGACTTATTCTTGATACTATTACAAGATGTTAAAAACAGTAATAAATTATAATTTAATTCAGACTTTTCAGAAGCCTGACATTTCTGTTTACATGTTCTTTTTATTGATTTTATGCAATATTTTAACTTTCTGGTATATTTTAGATTTTCATTCTTTATAAGACATAATCATCAAAATTACAAAAAGTAAAGACTTGAAATATTTTACGCAATGTATAATGAATCTATATAACAGATGAGTCTCACTTTCTGCAATGAAATCCCTTCATGACATTCTAATTTTTTCATGTGCCTGGACTAAAAATCCCTTTTTATTACTTGGATATTAATTAATGGTGGGAATCAATCTATGTTAATTAGAAGGTGTGGACTTAACTAACTCACTGAAATGAATCGCATTTTAATCAAAAAATTTGGCAAAATTGTTTTTGAAATATATCATCAATCTCTGTGGTAAGACTCTATGAAATGAGCTTTAACATTGAATGAAGTTACAGAAATAAATTCATTGATTCATAATTTTCTATGAGATGCATGTGGACATCAGCCAAAAGGACCAACATTACGAACTTGTTCAGAAATATCTGCTCTGACATCTGAGATGTCCCACATGGCCATAAAAGAGTCGAAGCAGGAGACCTCCTCCGCCTCCTGGATGTAAGGTTTGTAGGTAAAGCTGAAGTGATGAGCGATGGCTGCGAGGAACATCTCCACACAAATGATGAAATCCTGAAGGAAACAATGCAGCTTGGTTTGTTTCACAGCAGTATTAAATCATTTCAGCTGCGTTTCAACAATGTTGGCCCACCTGTAAGCCGGTAGCAACAGCCTCCACACTCTGCCAGTCCCAGGTCCGTTTCTCTGAGATTATTCCCACTTTTACCAGCAAAGCAATCAGCACAGCTTGCCTGGGAACATTTACAAAGCCTCAGTTTTCTTAAACAGATAATCTGTATGTTGACATGAAATAGCAGCAATAAAGAGAGATTTACCAAAAAGAGACGAACACCACCATTTTGACACACAAGAATTTCCCCACTGGTTTGATGGGACTCAGCTCATCCCTCAGAGCCCGGTAGAACAGAACTAGGCAGTACATTGCAAACTGGAACAAAATGAGAAATGTCAACCAAAGCCTAAAGTTTGATGCAGCCAACTATTTGAAAGAACAGCAACACAATTACCAGCTGTGACATGTTGTTGAAAATAACCAGGTAAGTCCAGGCATTTTTAAAGCTAAAATTGCCTTCGTCATAAACGTCACACAGCTGACAGATCCTAGGAAGAAACACATGCATTTATTTATCACGACGCCACATGTCAAATAATTTGAGTTAAGAATAAACTGGGTGCAACAAAACTAGAATTTACTTACAAGGCAATCACTGTTGTGACGGGTCTTACCACCGTGTACTGCAGGACTCCCAGCTTACATCGCAACAGCAACACCCTGGTGAAACAAGACGAAAGAAGAAACTACTGAAGACAAGACCAAACTACCAATGAGCCTTTCTCAAAACCATCAGAAACGCAAAGCAGAAAATATTCAAACTGAATCAGAAATCATAAGATTAAGTAAATGAATCAGCAACTCCTACATGAAAAGCTTTAGCCTCGTCTATTAAAATGCATATAAATGTTTCACAAACAAGATCTAAATATAGAAAAATGTCAGATGCTCTTCAGTAAGTGTGAACTGTTGTCTGATGTGAGCAACAAACCATTCAATTAAATTCAGTATAAAGATTATAATAAACCTGAAAGGTGTCCAGATGTGGCTGCAATAAGCCTAACTGATCCAAAGTTTTGTTGCATCCAACTAATCAAAAATTTTCTGGAATTGCTTTTATGACCCTTCCCAGATTGAATGACCACCATTCCTAATTTCTCTCCTAAAGTTGCTGACATCATTCTTTCTTCACATTGTGGAAAATCACCAGACTACCAAACCTATTTAAAGAGCTGTTTACACTCGCCTTTGATTGATTAATAAATGCCTTCATGTTTTTAAATACTCTGCTAGCTTTTCCACCCACAGTTTCCGTATTGGACCAAACTTTATGATAAGTAAACATGCTAAATGATAAAATGTAAGGTGCTCAGCGGTGACCTGGAAGATAAATATATTTTTATTTCTTATGTCTCAAAACATAAAACACACTTTCTTTTCATCATGGCTGCATTTGTAACCAATACAGAAGCATCACTGTGGCAAACAAGCTGGTAAAATTGCTGAATTTTCACCAACAGAGTCTGAGAAATTCTTAAAAATAAGATATCTTTTATATTATGCAAAGCAAAAAATATATTTGCTAAATTGAAATGTTGGAGAAAGGATCTGGAAGTTGATTATTATGACAATTACTTTTTAAAAACACCAACCATTCAACCACATTTTAAATCTAATCTGTGCTTTAACTAATAATATTACAGAGGGAAGCACCATATCTTTTGTTACAACCATAAAAGTGGTTTTATTTGTGATATAACTCACTCTCCCATTGGCCACGGTGGGCAGCAGCAGAGAGGGGGGAGGTGCTTCTGCTGCTCCTGGACCTCCAGCATCATCACCAAGCTGGGATACTGACGCTCCAGGTAGTTCAGCAAGAAAGTCATGAAGTTATAGATGACATAAGCCTCGTAGCATTCTCTGCACGTGTCCACATAAATTGCTATACTGGGGTACTTTAATGCAATCCACTGGAAAAAAACAATAGACAACTGTCTCAGGCAATTTCTGCAGAGAATGTCACACTTCTTATAATCATATTTAAGAACTATGCATGTCAAATAAAAACATTATTTTAAGTAATTTGACTCACGCTGTCCAAGCTGTAGATTGGGACCATCCATAATATCCTAAAATAATTTTTAAAAATGTGATAATAGTAAAAATATTGTTAAAAAATCAGTACTTCATTGGGTTTTTGTAGCAGACGAGACTTACCTGATAATAGGCTTCTGGAGCTCTGGTTGGGTGTAGTGCACCAGATGCTGGAGAATGCCCCATAATGATATAGGTATGGTCATGAAAACAAAAATCCCAGCAATGAACCATGCTTTGTTGTGAGTTCCAACCTATCATTAGATGAAGAAAATTGCATAAATAGAAATGTCAAATTTTCATTTGGGTCAGCTTTCATAACACACAGATTAGCAATGCAACAGCCAGTCATCAGCTGATTACTGGTACAAAAGGATAAAGAGTTTTGGAAACTTTTCAGCTTAAAAAATGCTAAACTTTTTAACACACAACCTTCCTGCAACTGAAAGTCTTTTAAAGGAAATTCTAAAGAATGAGTTGCTGTAACCAGAGTTTTGTTTAGCTGTAAAATCAGCATAGAGCTCTCCACCTGTTGTTGCACACAGCCAATCAACTGACTGAAACAGGGCTCCTACACTTAGCCTCACAGAAGAAAAAGACAAATGTGAAAGTTTATGAATATTTCCTGTTGCAAAAAAACAGAAGAACTAAATTAGCATAATCTATTAAGATAATGCTTGTTTTCTCACTAAAACCAGAAAGAGAATTCATGTCAACGTAGTTCTAAAATCCTTACACTGGCTCCCTATAGCTCAAAGAATAGATGTTAAAATACTTTTTATAAATCAATGAATGGCTTTGCATCAAAATGCATTAAACATCTGTTGTCACTGTATCAACCTTCCATGCCTCCCAACTCAGGTGCTCTGGTTCTGGTCTGCTCTGCATTCCCCAAACCAGAACCAAACATGGAGAAGCAGAATTCAGTTTTATGCTTCTCTAATCTGGAACAAACTTCCAGAAAACTGCAAAACAGCTGAAACACTGAGTTCCTTTGAATCAAGGCTAAAAATCCACCTGATTAGAGTTGTCTTTGATTAGTATTTACTAATCAAAGACAACTAAGTACAACATTGATCAATGTTTGAAGTGTATTTGACTAAATGTAATGGTTGTTGGTTATTTCATAATTGATTACTCACACAGTTCAAAGTGTTTTTATGATGTGAAACCTTTGAACTGCCTCGTTGATGAAATGTGCTGTACAAATGAACTTGACTTAATGGTGTTTAACACAGCAGAATACAAGCAGTATGTCTTTTAAGGAGCTGACTACAGGTTCAACCTGAGCAGATTGCCTGACTAATTACGCCTGTGTTCCTCTATAAAGAAGTGAACAGTAAAAAGGTACCATATCCCATGCTTAAAAACAAACAACTACATTAATCTGCTGTTTATTAAATATGTTTCCTAAGTGTTTGTATCACAATAACCTTTACGGGTCGCACATGATTTCGGGTGATAATTATTAGGTTCCCACAATGAAGATGAACTTACCCCAGACTTCTGCAGCTCCCAGATGACCAGCGGTAAGACGACAATTAGCAACAAAATATACAACACAACGACCAGCGGCCGAATCCATCTTCTCCAGTCCCCACAGGAGCAAGGCATCATGAAAGTCACCGCCGGGCCTGTAAAACAGTCCCCTGATCCGATGACACACACAGGAACCTGTAGCTAACGCTTTTACCTTCTGTAGCAGTTAGTCTCCCATTAACATACCCGAATGTCTCACTTAGTGCTTTCCCAGCACATCTTTCTATTCTACATCTACGCTGTAATCCCTTTTATAACTCCGCCTTTATTCTAAGAAGATACAACTGGTGTTTGATTAACAACTCATGTGACTCAAGTTTGCTAACGTTAGCTTGTCAGCTGTTTCACCATGTAAACAAATCGATCGACGGTCCATGCTTCCTGGACAAGTTAAAGCTACAGACTAATAAACACGCCGGATTAAAAACGGCAAAATTATTGGATACTTTAACATAAAAAAAAAGACTTTCAAGTAAGTTAACGTTGGTAGGTAGTAAAAGTTTCTTATCAAGAATTAACCGTAACTAAACGTGCTCTTCCGGGTTTCTCTGGTTACAGATACGCCTTTCAATTTGATTGGACATTGAGTAGGTCCGCTCGTTCTCGGTTCGCCGACAGACATTTAAGTGAAAAGTCTGCCTTTTTGCCTGTCTGCCATTAATTATTATCTAGCTACAAAACGAATGTTTCAACAGTGAAGGTAGTCTAAAAGTCCAACCTCGAATGTTCAGACCTGATATTCACCAAGAGTTTTTTTTATATCTTTAAAACCTTTATAGCTTATTTATTTTATTTTTTTTTTCTTATTATGAAAAGTGCACACTTCCAAATTGATTGTTGTGTGATAATTTTCCTTGACGTTTTAATAAATCTAGTTTTATAAAACTTTCCAAACAACCTTAGGCACGCAAAATAACTCCTTTCTATAATCTTATCGTCTCCCCACAACATGTTTTCATGTTTAAGATTTTATTTCTCGTTATTCCTGCACAATCACAGTTATTTTAATTCCTTACCTGTTGGTGGCAGTAATGCTTGCTATTCGCTATTAACACCAAGAAAAAGAAGAAGACAACAACGGAAAGAGTAGCGTGCTAACACTTCCTGTTCACGCGAAACAGCGGATTGCTATTCCGCGGTTCGGCCATTTCTTAGGACGAGATTACTGGGAGGACATTACCACAGGACTCTTCCTCTTTTATTTGAAAATTGGTCATATCTTAATTTGTCTATTTATTTAATCATTCAACCTGGTTGTCTGTTTTGAATATGTGCGATATAGTTTTTTCTGTGGCAAGTGTGAGGCTCTTTCTGTAACTTTTCCAATGCTTTTCTTGCCAGATAGTTATTTCTAGAGTGGCTCACCTAGTTAATCGTGTAATATTGCTGCACCAACCTCAGTCTGGTCTACTTTATTTACTGGTAGGCAAGATGGCGGCGGCAGTGTGGCAGACATTTTTGTTGTTGTTTTTTTGTGTCTTTTTTTCTATGGTCAGCGTGCCCTAGCCCTAACCCCCCACTGTTACCCTGGAAGGTACTTATTCCTAGAGTGGTTCAAATAACTAGTACGTTGTCAAATGTTGCAGTACCAATCTAGTCTGGTCTACCAGACCAGAAAATTCTCTTGCATTTCAGCATGAAAGCTTTGCAATGCTTTTGAAAGTTCATAGTCGTTCTATGATAACAGCTCCATCAATGATTGTTAAACTGAGAATATTCCTGCAAATGAACTAATACTTTTGAGTCCTCTGTAGATGATGGTCATTGAGCTGTTCATCTTGACTATCATCCCATAGCCATGTTTACAGCGTCATCAGTAATAATAGCTACTATTATTTAGACTTTTGGAAAAAGGTTTTTCTTCTCTTTTTTTTGTACCCGTGTTATTTGTCATATTTCAGTCTTTAAAATTATTATGGATTTAATGAAGTTATGTGACACGAGAGTACTTCATATAAATGTAATTTGCAGACATAACTTCAGCAAAATCTCTGAGTCTTCAGAATGGCAGTTGCTGTACAGCTACAAGCGGCTGCTTGCACTCTGTGTCATTAAAATAACTGAACTGGACTTAACTGAAATGACATATTAAACTTAGATTGCTTCTGATCTGCTTCTCAGGTTGAAGATGACACCTCCTTCTTCCAGTTAACCTCTTCTTCTCCATTAGAGGTAAGCCCCTCCCTTTCTACCGGCTCAAACACCGGCTGTAGAAAATGGACTAAACATCATTTTGTCAAATTACGTTCTACCTGTTTTTCATTTATTGCCTGCAACCACTAGATGGCACTGTGATGCCAGTATTTATACATATAAAAAACGTTCAGCAGTTCGAGGTTCCTAATTATTATCAAGCCTTGAAAGCGTTGTGGTTATTTTTAAAATTGTGGTATTCACATTTAAAAATAAATTACATTTATTTTTAAAAAAATTTACACTTCTTCTCTCAGTGTGAATTTTGGGTATAATTGGGAAACAACTTTAAAAATAAAACATTTTTATTATTGTTATTAATATTATTATTATTATTCATTCTTGACCTGGATACAAATATACCTAAAATAATTTTTAAAGCTGGCAACAACAACGAAAGAGTATTGCTTACTTAAGAGATCTGTGTGACGGTATGAATGTTTGTTTTATTGCTAAATCAATTTAAAAAAAATATATCCTTGGCCCAGTAAGAACTTCAGCAAACAGCAGTTTTTGTTTCAGTTCTTTAAAGCATTTCTGTTCACCTAACACGATACTAACACAATAAATATCGTCTTTGTAGCTAAATATAATTCTGTAAAGGCCCTGTATTGGTTGGCCTCATGTTCTGACAGCATTCATTTATAACTGAGACAATTAAACTTTCCTTATCTTTACCTTTTCATGTTGCACAGAGAGTAAGAAATTATACAAACAGACTCATCAAACTGTGGATTACACTTTAGAACTAAAGAAATTAGTACAGAATTAGATGTTGTTTTCAAGAAGTTTGGACATATAATAAGCTGACATATAATAAGTTATGTCAAGTTGAACATTGACATAACAATGTTCAACTTTGTGACTTTTTATTCATTTTTAGTTTGTTGCTTAGAATATACAGGTTTCTAGAGCATTCACTGTGCAATTTGAACATACCTACAGCCTGTTTTCCTTTGTGTGAATAAATACATTTTCACGCACAGTTTTGTACAATATGACGGGAGGCAGAACTTTCCTCACTGTTGCACCACAAATCCTCAGCCCCACAGTCACTGAAATCACTGGTTGTTGCAGGACAGATTGTTCATGAATTTTGAATTGATCCTTTTGGCTTTTATAAATTAGAAATGGTTCTTTCCACAAGTCCATGGCTGATAGCTCGGAGGGATTGTCAGTGTGAAGTGGCACACAGTGTACAGTGACGTTAAGGGCACGGTAGATAAACATATGTTGCATTTGATCAAACCCACATGCACATTTTGGCATGAAGGATGTGGCAGCCTTCACGTCTGGCTGGATCATATAGGAGCTCCTACAGGACGCATCTTGTAGGAAATGTGCATAAATAGATGAAGAGAATGGATGGGTCTGAAGAATAACAGTAATCAATGCAGAGCAAAAGGAGGAGACATCCTGTCTAAATCATGACACAATCTATCAACTAAATTGCACCTCCTTCCTTAAACATTTACAAAACACAGCAATTTTTAAACAGTTGCGTATTTGGTTTTAAGATGTCGGCCTTTTTTGGTTGGAAAATGTTCTGACTTCGTGGGAATGTTTCAGTTAAATTCTTCATGTTCTTGAACGAAAGCAGAACAGAAATCGGGGAGGCGAACCTTGTCATTATATCAAAATGTGATTGTTGTTAAATAAAAAAAAGATTCCTTTTTCCTTATTTACCTTTCAGCTAAATCAGTCTTGTCATTTTGAAAGTGATATCTCTTCACAGATTAATGTGACATTTATTTTTTGAAAATGTGTTTACTGTCGGATAACTAAGAGCTTTAGCATCAGTTTCACTTCTCATAACAGTTATCTAATTGAACATGAAATATAAATAAATCACACCAGCACTGTTAACAGAAGATTATCTCTAATTAATATATTTCTCAGCTGATCAGAAGGATGCCTATTATAGGAACCTTTAGTCGTTGCTGACTTCCCTCTTTTGTGGGGTAAAATGTTACATCCATCCATTGATCCCAAAGGAAAAATGGCCATTCCCATCCAAAGAGTTAAATATTTGCAAATATAAATAGAATCATTTTTGAGTATAAAATTTGTAACACAGGTCTGAAATGATAAATAACTGAAATATGACTTAAATATAACAAATGAATAAATCCATAAATGAATAAATAAATATATTAGATCTGTAAATAAGTCCAGAGTTAACTTAAGGACATGGAGAAAATGATCTTTTCTGTCCTCCCCTCAAAGGCCCTGGGGAACCTTACTCTAAAGCTAATGGCATTTTGAACCCTTTTACGTATCAAATAAAACTTTTAGACTGTGACAGAAAAACTTAACTGGCTTCTCATCGTACCTTTCAGCAGGATAGGATTGGCCAAATTGTGACAGAAATGGTTCCAACGACACAACTGGCCGTGTCAGTCTGCAGAGATGAATCCTAAACGTTTAGCTGAAGAGACAAGACCGTGAATGATAGTTTGTATTTTGGTGTATGTGAACAGAGTCTCATGAAAAATCAGAATGCCGAAACCTCAAATCAGTTACATCATTCTTAAATTAGGAGCACTAAAAATCCAAAGTTCATGTGGACAAAGCTTTCTGTTTCTGTCCTTGAAGTGCCCCTGTAGCCTCTTCAGTTCTCTAGAGAGGTAACGTTCCCAGATGAGGGGACAGTTTATTTTAAGTAAGTACCACATTCTGAACAGCTGCTTCAAATCCTCAACATTTCAGTTTGAGACTCATGTCTATTATGTTCGGGTCACAACAACAAGACCCCCTACATCCCTCTTTGTCCTCTATAGGTTACAGTCACTGTGCTAATCTCAAGTGAGCCTGTTTGCTCTCTAATGTATTTATTATTTATGACTAATGTTAGATTTTACACCAAAATGTAAATAATTAAAAGCCAAATTCCTCACTGGTAGCAATATGTTTTGCATTCAAAGTTCGACTTTATCAACTAAAGATATTTATAACAATGGCTAAAAAAAGGTTTCTTCACTTTTTGTGCTCCATCACTTTTGGCTCTTTGTATATGAAATTGCAGTAATGTGAAGTAAATACAACTTTTATTTTTCACCAAACGTCTTCCAAATAAATTGCTAAAAACTGCATGTTACACAACATCATCCCCATTTGTGCCTAATTGTTTATTTTGTATAGCTGTCATTCATTCCTGTCGCCCAAATTTATTATAACAACAACCAAATCTTTATGAGCTTTGTACAGAGAAGCTCTGTGGCCTTTTGAGATCCCCTGTTATTTGTTTTTGGGTTTATTTCAATTCATTGTTGGCAGGAAGCAAGGTTCCCACCAAATTCCAGAAATAAATCATTCTCCCTCTCCTTAGGCTTTTCTCACACTCAGAGCATTTGCCTTCTCCTCTATCCAGCCTTGCTCCAATGCTTCAGTCTAATAATATTTATTTGTATATTTATTTCTCTTCCTCTGTGCCTCCTTTAATCATGGACTACAAAGCAGTGACCTCCAGTGTTTTGAGTAACAGATCCTCCAGGGTTGCGATAAAATAAAGGAAGCATGATTTTATATGAACATGTTTATGGCCTGGCTATAAAGATGTGACAGCCAGGCTGTAAGGTTCATGTCTAAAACAAAGTCTAATAACTGTTAGAATGACCTGCTGGCTTACCATTTGGTGACATACATGATGCTGTTAAATGTCTCCTTTTGAGAGAAAAATCATATAAAAATAGGCCTAACACTTAAAGTAGATGCAAAAAGTGTCTAGAAAACTATTTTCTAGAAAGAAAAGTTCTTATCTGTTTGTTACTCAGTTTCAGAGGCACCTAATGTGCTGTTATGACATTAGTAGACTAATGCAAACCTTTCTGTGGTCAAACTTTGATCTGGGCGGGAGAAATGCGAAGTGAATTACAAGTATCGAATTCCCACCATCCAAGCGGTTCACATCCTCTGTGCTGACATTAGCAACCCTAAGGCTCAGTTTCGGAGTAGGTCACAGTGCGCTTTAAATCACTCCCAGACGCCTCTTTCACACAGACGCAGATGAGAAACAGAAAAGACGCTTTGATTTCTCCGACAAGCCACCATGACATCTTCATAAAATAAACAAATAAAGTGGAACAGTTGGAAGAGAAAAGCGATTTATTGGTTTAAGCAGCAGCACTGACATGAATGTAAAACAATGAAAACACATTACTGATCACAAGTTATCACAAATCGCCTTAATGGATAGTGGTAAAAGTAATACTTCAACTAATATACGTTGCTTGTTCTTCTGTACACAAGTGTGCAAAACACCCAAGGTGTGCAAGTAATGGCGCACGTTCATGCAAGTATACATTCAAACTCACAGGTTTATATTTATTCACATATCAATGAAAGAAAATACAAATATATGCACAGTGTTTAAGGAAGTTATTTTGACTGGAGTAGTATTTCTACAGAAAACTTTAATGTTTTGCTTTAGTGTTAAATAGTTGAGCGTTTGTTCCAAGTCTCATATTTATTTGACATTGTAGCTAAAGTTGCCAAAATGTAAAGCTGGTGAGTTTTTGTCTTACAGTGGATCCCTGTACAAAACCTCTGTGTGGTTCTGTACTTGCAGATTTTTCAATGGAACGTATCTCCACAATCTTTATGGAGCATTCAGTTATTCTTGTTCAAAGTTATTCTATTTGTAGAAAAACATGTCCAGATAAAAATGCAACTGGGAAAGCTGAAATACCCATTTCATACACTATTTCTTGTTTGTAAAGCAGCCAATCCAGGAGCCACTTTCATCTTTCTTTGCAGTGATTGGCTGTGTCCTCAGAGCGGAAATAAAAAGGACTGAGTGCCAATGCAAATTAAGATATATTTGGTGCTTTTACATTTTTTAGGAGGGCTTCAGTATTTTAGCCATTTACAGCCGGTTTTGATCCCTAACTCCCTGCAAGATTTACTGGTTTTCCACTGTACTTGTATCAAAAAAATCTATATAATTACATTGTGCACAAAATCATTAATTTTTACATATGATTCTGGTTGATACCTATTAGCTATTTGTTTTCTTTTACACAACCCACCCACATTTTAGTTAAGCTTACTTCCTCTTTCTTTATTTTACTGGTGCATTTATGGATTTTCAGCAAAATTGTCTTCTGACTGTAGCATACTGGTAATGTAATGAAGCTACTGTTGCCTGAGTAACATATTTATTACTAGTATGATATAACACTTTATAAAAGTGAATATATTAAAGAGATTCATGTTCATTTGATTATACAAGCTTAGATGATACCTTTTCTTTTGCATTTCTATGGTAAAATTCACAGTGTTGTGATAAAAAGCTAGTTTGTGTCTTTCATTTTTTCCGTACATATTTTCATAGTTAATGCAGACTTCCCATTATTCATTAGCTTAATGGTAAATTATCATATGTTTCAAACAGGGAACCTAAGACTCTTAAGAATAAAAACAAATTGAGTCCAGTTTTCTTTTCTAAAATAGAGAAGCAATTTTCAAAGGCACTTTTTTAATTATGTTGTATGTTGTGATGTGTTGCTGCTTATTTGCAAGAAAGAGATCATTTTAGAGTTAGCACTTATATTTCAGCCAGAGATTCTTGTTGCAGGAACAGTGGTGCAAATTTATGAAAGTATCGAGGGCAGGTTTTAGCTCACCTACAAGAAGGTGTCTCAGTACTTCAAATACCTTTTACACCAACATTCAAAAGAGGGAACAACCCAAAACTGATAGTTGGTATAGGTCAATTCAAGGACTAGGTGGCTCAAGTGGAGTCAGCAGCCAGCCAATACAGGCAGCTGCTTTGTTTGTTAGCATAAAGTTTCTCATACTTTATGAGAATTACTATTCTCATAATTGTTTTATTTTTTTGTTTCCTTTCAGCACAAACATGAACTAATAAACCGCCGATTACATTATGAAATGAAATCAACAACCACTTGCTCCAAAGATTTTCCATGTCTAAGGAAACACACTCAAGTTTTTTTTTTCAATGTCTGAGCTAAATGATTGAGTGTTTTGACTGTACTTACCATCTAATATGATATTAGTATTTTCCTTCCAGATTTAGTTTTCAACCATCACATGTCCAGCATTAGTTTATAAGGGACACATAGTACTTGGACTTATTTAGTGTGAGTGGCATTATTGATAGTGTCCTTGAAACAATCATGAGTTAAGCACATGGCAACACTGCTTCCATTCAACGTTAATATGTTCAATGCAACCACCTCATAGCTGGCTAAAGTAAAGAAGTCAGAAGAAACTTGCTAGTTTTGACAAAATAGGCCATTTGCTTGTAGGCTGAATTATAGATGCACTGTTCTTGCCATAGCACACTTTTAATCCCTCTGTAGGGTGCCTGTCTATTAGATCTACAAGCTTCTGCCTCAAAATATTTCTCCTAACTTCCATCTTTGTACTGGACAATTGCTATAATAAGCATTATTTTATCACTATATGAGCTCACATTCAATCAAGAAATGTTGCCAGGATGCATTTTTTCTTTAGCAACTTTCACCTGCACTGTTTCTTTTTTCACACTTTTCACAGATTTATACATGGAAATGAATACTACTGGCATGAGCTACAATCCCCAAAACTAAAATAAAAAGCTGTAAAAGTGACTACATATACATGGCCTTTAAAAGGAGTATTTGAAATAGCAGAGTTGTAAATGACAATCTTGCAATCTTGTATTCATATTACACTTAAATTATTCTTCTGCCACAGTTTTATTTTTGTAAAAATCTTGAGGGATTAAAAAAAACAAAAAAATAAAAACAGTCTCCAGCTAAATGCAGTGAGTATAGGTCAAATAAAATGCAAACCTTCAGTCTTGACGATTATTGTCGTTTGAGTCAGTAACATGCCTGTTTGGTTAATAATCCCAGTGAGTAGCAATCGTCTGGGAACAGCATGTACACGTGTCTCAACATCATTCTCTCTGACCGCCAGCAGACAGCCTTTTCGTTCTTGTTGCATCCTTCCCAGTGGTGCTGCCCTTTACAGGAACAGCACGCTTGGCTCCTGATAGAGATTAATTTAGAGTTCAGCTGTATCCCTTTAAAGAATCCTCTTCCTCATCACCCTTCTTTTCATGTGAGGCGACTGTGTCACTGCCTGTGGGTGTGGGAACAGAGGGGAGGGGGTTTCTCAGGAAGCTTGGCCCTTCTGCGAGATTCAGGAAACTCACTCCATGGTTTGTTCTTTGTACTCCAGTTCCAAATATTCTTTCTTCCAGATGGATTTGTTCCTGCAGAGTCCAAATTATGCTTTCATATACGTTTGTATTTTAATATTTACATTTTATTTGCGCTTTGAACTCATTAAAACCTCCAGAGAGCAATCAGTTGCTGTATTTCCTGATACTTTTGTCAGTGTGGAGATTGTTGGGTTCTGGACTTTTACACTGGACACTGGTACCATTCACGAGTCCAATGCTGTTCAGTTGGCTGTCAGAGTAACACCAGCAACACAAGCACGACTTGGAAGACATAAAAAGAGAGAAAAATGTACATTTTAGCATGGCTGTATTTATCCTTGGGTTTTTCCATATGTGGTGTTATCTCTTGTTTGTTCCCACAAAGCCCCTTTAACCTCCAAAGTCAGGCAATGCTTTATCTTGGGTAGCATTCCCTTGACAGACATTTACAGACTGTGACCTCAGCCTGTGAAGTGACTGCATATATCACCAGGCTGCTTTGGCTTTTTGCTCATGGCATGTCATCACTACGAGGCCTCTGAGTCATGGACAGTGAATTCAAGTGTAGCACAAACAGTTGAATTCACTGTTTGTGCTACAGACCAGTCTAGCTCAAAACAAACATGATGTGGGGTTATATGTTAAACATAATCATGTATGTGTATAAGTGTGTGTGTGTAATAACAGAGAACCTCACCTTGAAGCAGTTTTTGAACTTCTTGCTGACAAAGTATAGAATGATGGGATTTATGCACGAGTTAATTGTTGCCAGGTTGATGCCGAGGTGATCCAAAACCAGCAGGAAGCTGAAAAGATAAAGTATTATCTCTAAGAGGACTCATTTTTGTGAAAGTTGTGATGTCAAACATAGTTGCCCCCACACATTTTTCTGTTTTTGTTTTTGTTACACTGAAAATGCTTTAGATCCATCCATCCATTATCAGTATCCACTTATCCTTGCAAAGTCAAGAAGTCACTGGGGGAGAGGCAGGGTGCATCCTTGCCAGGTTATGTTTTGGATATATATATATTTTTTTACACATAAAGTTTTCAAATGAATAATTAATTTTGTTAAGGGGCAAAAATATGCGATATAACTGCCTGAAAAGGCAGATGCAAAACATTGTCGCAGCCATATCAAGACATCCAAAACAGGTCTAAGCACAGTTATTCCAGCAAGAAATTACCTGAGTAGTTCACAGCGCATGTTGTCTCTCGGGCGGTATACCATCTTCTTTAAAATCCTGCTGAGGTGCAAAGGGAACCAACAGAGGGCGAAGATCAGCACAAGGCAGAAGACGGCTTTGGCCACCTCCCTCCTCTGCAAAGAGAAACACAAGATAAGGTTCCACCTTGTAAAGAAGAGGCATAGAGTTGTACTTTATTTGAAGACAAAACCAAAGTATTGCCCAACCTGTTTCAGGTGTTCACTCAGCGCAATGCGGAGAGTGCCGTTCCGGTGGTTTAGCATCTCACAGGTCATGAGAGTGTAGAAGATGGCAGTGCAGATAAGTGGGACACAAAAGTAAAATCCAAACAGCCACCAGTCCTTTGCCTCTGTGTAGAACTAGAGAGAGGCAAGAACAGTGATGGACTCTGTTACATCTGACCTGCATTTATTTCAAGGTTTACAGCAGTTTGGTCACCTTAGAGCTATCTGTGGGGCAGAAAGCATCTCAGCAGCCAATGTTTTACATAAATCCTTACCCAACGAGTAGCCATCTGAACTTTAAGGGCATATTCACTCTAGAAAAGTCCTTTGGTCTGGACCAAAGACGGACTTTTATTTTTTTCATTTGATGCGTATTCCATTTAAATGGAGCTTTTTAGCATTGAAACCAAATTTGTATGTAAAGCCACGCAGGTGACAAACATCGCTCCTGTTAGACCGAAATGACACATTTCTGAAGTCCTGCTTGCTTCCCATTTCTGTTGCACATATTTGTATTAGCTGTCAGGAACAGCTAATACAACACAGGTTTGTGGTGTGTGATTACTTTTGGAAAAGCATCTGCAAATTCAGCTGCAAGCTGAGTAGGATAAGATGGCAACAGTGTAGGTCAGTGTGACGACCACACTGACGTACATTTCCCGTAGTTGGTCTGGATTAAGGCCAATCTGTGTTCCCACCCACAGCAAACTGCACTAGCATTCATTTGGAAGTGGTACAGTTGTTTGGTCCGGACCAGGATTTGCTTGATTGTATTCACACATGCACAAAAGGTCTGAAACAACAGGGAAACAAACTCTGATTCATTTACGGAGGACTAAATGTGTCAGGTGTGAATACATCCTAACTCGACTATATTCATGGTGCAGCTATGATTTATACCTGAAACTATATTTAAGTGTTTCTGAAAGTGAAAATAGATCATTATTCTCAGTGACATGGTGAAACAGTCACTTTTGCATTCAACATCCAGAAAACATCATCTGGTTGTTGTTGTTTCGATGTGAAGTGAAGTTTATGGGAATTTTGCTCAGAAGTAGCAAACAAAGCTGGTTCCGATTATGCAGCGTATAATACAAGCCTGTGGGTCTGAAAAGGTATGATAAATGTGCTTTCTTCAAAACCGAGAAGATCCGGTCTGGCCTTCTCACACAATAGTGGTTTTACTTTACTGCCCCTCTCATAAATCGATCATTATGGGGGAATTTTGCCATCCTAAATCAAAGTACCCCCCACTGCCCAACCACCACAATATATAATGCGGGGTGTAGAGAATTCAAAGCAATTAAACTGTAATAGATTCTCAGAAGTTGGCACTATATTGATATCTGGGAGAGATTACAGCAGTTTTGAGCGCGTGGAAAAGCACATGTGGCTACTTCAGGGCCAAGGCCCCCATAATTGCACTTGGCCTGCAATCAATTATGTGTGTCAGGCATGTGGAAAGGCCACAATCACAAAGAGAGAGAACAAGGAAGAAAATTACTGTGTTCAAATTTGAAAGTGAGACTTTACTCAGAATATTGGCTGAATTTGCAAATTTTCCAACATTAAAATATCTTTTATACACATTTTCTTTCTTGTTCTTTAATTGCAATGGATAGCAATTTCAGTTGCTTATTGAATGTTGGAGTTGATTGCTTCAGTGTTGCATTGATGCACTGAAATAAAGCTTCCAAACTCAACCGAGATGCATGTCAGCTGTCCATTAAAAGACACTTCTAAAGAAGTATTATGTTTTTAAGATGATGGAGACATTACGCTACATGTTAGCTTTCACTTCAACTAGGTTTAATGCAGGATTAGACTTTCTGTCTCTTAGGTCCAGTGATGTTTAATTTTTAAATATCTACCATTGTACATTAGAGCTTCACTGTCTTGGCTTTTAGTTTCATAAATTGTCAAATAGCAAAGAAAAAAACGTTGAAATATTGTGCTGTTTGATTTCTTTTTTTTTTTTATTTAGAAATTCTGATGTTCGAAGAAAGTGAGTTTTTCTGACTTACCGGACCCATTGTTGCAGTACTTAAACTTACAGGAAGGTTGAAATGTGGTTTACTGGAGTCTGCACTTCAACCAGATGGAGAATGTATTTGCTATTTGCATGTTAACTACATCATCTACGACCTAAAGTGGTCTATAAAAAAAGTTTAAATGGTCTATTTTAGTTTCTACCTCAGAGTAGAAACTGTGCCAGCGTAAGTGGATCCATCTGTAACATAAGGCTGTGTAACTTAAGAAGCGGTAGAATGCAAATCTGGTGAATGTGTCCTATTAAGGGAGGAAACTTTGCCCACACCTCTGAGTGTAGCCAACATTTTAAAAGTAAATATATATTTAAATTGAGCTTAATATTTTTGAGATCACTCAAAATCCCTTGTTTGTTTGCTGGTGGACATATTGCTGAGTGCTGATCAGACCAAGTCTGGATTTTAAAATTTTCTATTGTAGTACAACAAGAGACCGAGTGGAAATGGATATCCTTTAGGCAAGCAGCCTGAACTCTCTGAACTTGGTGTTTCCTATTCCAGTATTTCCAAGTGCAGTGTTAAAGACAAGTGCTTAACATTTAATGCCACTTCTATTTCTTTTTGCATCATGTCCAAAAAGCCACATAGTTTTGTAATCTTTTATAAATAGTTCTCAATGTTTTCTGATAATCTTTCAGTTTTTCCTTGTACGCTGTCCATTTTCACAAAAGAAAAAAATTAAAGTCCAACAGAAAGTCATAATCACGAGATTTAAAATTGTAAAATTAAAATTTTTCAAAACATATTTACAGGAACAAAAGTAATAATTGCAAGAGTAAAAATCATAACTTTGACTTTCATGATTATAAATTTGAAAGTCAAAATTATTATGCTGAATCTCAAAATAGACTTTGTATCTCATTGTGACTTTAAAAGTCAAATTTTGGCATGTGGAAAGGCCAAATTTATAAAATAAATAAATGTCAAAAGTTGAGATTATGACTTTATATCTCAAAATTATGTCTTTGAATCTCTAACTTTGAAAGTCTAAACTATGACATTAAAACTCAAAATGATGACTTTCTGTTGAATTTTAACTTTTTTTCTTTTTTCTCTACATGGCCAGAAAAATAAAAAAATAAAATATCAACTTGGTAAAAAACATCATCCGTTAGGTCCCTTGCTGTCTGCCTCGTTGCCAGACAGCAACTTTTTTCTGTTTAGCTCAAATTAAATTGAAAACCGAAAAAAAGGAATATAATGGCTCACCCTCATAAAATCGCTTTGTGGATTAAGCATGCAAGTGCGCATGGTGGTGTTGCTGAAGTTGAAGGTGACCATGTCGAAACAGATTGCCTCTGGCACGGCCAGGATGAGAGACAGCACCCAAATGGACACGATCTCGATGACGGTGAGGAGAGGGACGCCCACTCCCTGCACTCTGCTCCAGGATGCCACAGCTCTGTACCTGTGTGACGGGCAGATGCAAAGACAGAAGTCAGAGTTGCACATGAATAACGGAAAGGTTATTCATGATAAATTGCTTGCTAATTTAGAAGAAAGATATTATTCAGGAACAAGATGAGCAAAACATGATGGTTGAATAGAAATCTAATATTTCAAATTTGAATCCTGGAAATGTAGTTAAGACTTCATTAATTTGCGAGTATGTGGGTTTCCTGTAACCACTTCACATTTCCATTCTATTATTGTGTTCCATCTGCAATGCGTGATTAAATTTTAACTTTAATGTCCATTTTTATGTCCATTTTAGCTGCAAATAATGTCATAATAGTTCTGTTTTCAGTCACTGATTCATTAACAGCATTATTAAATGTGACAACTAGCAGAAGTGACTTCCTGCCTGCCAGCATGCCAAACACAACAAAATGCTCAGTCAGCAGACAATCAGAATTTTAGGAATTTATGAGGCGAGATGATCAATTGTTTATTTTTAATATCTAATATTTATATTTTTGTGAAGCCTCCAAACAGGCTGGCCCATGTTGGCAGCAAGGTCTCTGTGTGTTGGCTTGTGTTTGCCACACACTAAATAAATTGTTTGCTTGTTTGTTTCATTAATGGAAACCACTTGTCGAAATGTTTTAGTAAAACCGCACATCAAGATTTTATAGCAAAAATAATATATTTTTCATGATACATTTGAATTTCCCTGTTGAACAACATGGTGGCATTTATATTTCACTAAGTGGTAATGTATCCACCTTTTCCTCTTCTTGTAGCAGTGAAGTGATGCAAAAGTGACTAAAATAGATTGTAATATGTACTCAAATAAATGTGCTATGCAGTTCCAGGAACAAATGGAGATGATGTGCTTTTGAATGCAACTGAACAGTTCCTGCACCTTCCTCATAATGGAAGTCATTAAAACTGTCTGGTTGGTTGAACCTCAGAGCCTTTTTAGAGAAGGTTTAATCTCTTATGGCATCTGTGAAGCTGGATAGTGCATTAAGTGACATGCCAATGAACAACAGCACTTCAGGACCATAACTTATTCATTACAAAATATTTTAAGGCACTATCAAACTCATTAGCATGCTGGCTATCGATACAGCAAGTAAAGTTGGCTTCACAAAGTGTGCATATTGCATTGTAGCGCTCCATGTGAAGATGTGTAAAACTATATTGTGCAGAAGCACAGCTTCACAACTAAAAAAGGAGAAAAGTGCAACCTTTAATTGGAATATATCTATATAGTGTGGAAAAAGTTCAAGAAAAATAATCAGAATATCCTTTTCATTATGAATCCAGTATTTTTCAGTCCCGATTTATAAATATAATACACATTTATGTTGGATACTAGTTAAAATGGGAAATAGAGGAGAACATGCTTTTTTCCTGCAAAACCAAATGTCCAAAATTCCCACCGAAGATGTTTAAAACAACATTCTAGATGACGAACGAAAATTGTTAGTTAATAATACAGTTTTAGAGCTAAGTTTTCGGTCTAAGTGCAAACAAATAAATGGATGGCATTTGTAACTCTCCATCTACATTTTTCCGGTGCACTAAGATGTGAACCGAAACAAAGTTTGGCAACTTGGACTCACCAGCACTTGTGCTAATTTCGAGAAAACCTCCATCCCTGCATAAAAAGCTTCAATATTTGTTACTTTTATTTACTTAGTTGTTCTTATTTTGTTCTGAATTTTGGTTTTGTTGTGCCTCCCCTGTTATATCCCATCTGACCATTTCTTTACAAACTGGACCAAAGTGTCCATAGCAGCAATTTAATTTCTACGGTATTGCACACTTCTTTACCAAGAGGTTCTGATGATCTTATAAGCAATTGCTGCAAGAGGGGTTAACAGGAGCAAAGGAATATTTTGTAATCCAGCAGAACAAACTCGTAAGCAGTACTGAGTCAGTGGCTTTCCCGAAAGTGATCTAGTCTTCCTGTCATTGTTAAGGAATGTTGTCCATGTGGTCTCTTAAACAAATAAGCCAAAAGCAAAAATAAATCTAGACCAAAGCATTTCCTCTATGTGGAAAAATGGATTAGTTAGAAGAGGTTGCCAAATAAATCAAATTATTTGGTTTCCAAGAATCTGGCTTTTATAGCATAAATTCTGAGCAGTAATTAGTAACTTTGTTCAAGAACAAAAAAAAATGTTTCATCTTTACAAATGAGGAGACATGACTAAGACAGTTAAACATAAAGGCTTTTGGATTAAATATTTTTTCTTAAACCTAATTTCTTTTTCACTTTCTCAGCATATCAGATTTTTTAACATTAGGGTTAATATTTTTCATGTTCATGCGACTGAGGAGTCTGACAGCACTGACCTGTCCACACTGAGGGCACACAGGTTTAGCACTGTGATGCCAACGGAGGCCTTCTGCAGGAAAGGCACCAGCTTGCACAGACACAGGCCAAACCAGTGGTCATCAAAGGGAAAACGGGATGCCAGGAGCTGTGGGAAAGAGTCATTATTTAAACAACGCTACACAATCAGCAGGTTATTTCTCTGCATATATTGGCTGATTTGAAAAAAAGTATGTATTAAATATCTGTAGGTTTTAGGCCCGAGAGGATTTCATGGTGTACAAAACGAGCTTAATTTCTCTAGATTTGGACCCACATGAAGAGCATTTTTTGAAAATGTCAATAAACATTGTAAAAGGGGTGTACAATTTAGCACGTTACTAAATAAGAGCAGAGAAATGCTTTTTGTACAGCTCCATGTGTCACTCCTAGACATGAAGCTATGAGCTCCTCCAAGCTGTCAATTAACGATTAGCTGAATCAAAAACAGGCCTAACTCTACTGCCATCTTGGGGTGTTTTCACACCCGACAGTTTAGTACACTCGATTTGATTGTGGATCAAATTTCCAACATTCATTACATTTTCAGCAGCTGATGGTTCGCTTTCGTACTGCACCTTGTCAAACGATTCAAACACTTTGAAAAACCAGTTTCCCCCCTCTCCTGTGATGGAGTTTCACCAAAAACCATTGAAGGAAATGACACAAAACCCTCTGAAGAAGACTTCAACTCTGCTCTTCACAAAATGTAAACAAAAATGAAGTGACATCAGACTTGGGGGATTTCTCTTTTGTTGCTGGCAAAAGACCACAAGCCGCTTCTCCTGCTGGCGCTAGACTCGTGTCTTTTTTGGGTTGGATTTACCCAGAATTCCCCCGGTCTATAGTCTGCGTCCTGCTCTTAGGAGCGATCTCCGGTCTGCTTGCGTTCACATATGCAGTTAGGTAGTCCAGAGTTCACTTTTTTGACCCACATTAGTTACATTTCGCATTCACACTTCCTCAAAAAAATCAGACTTTCTAGGCAAATGAACTAGAGTTGGATTAAAGTGCAATAAACTGAGCTCTTGTTAATGCACCCTTTGTCTGCATAGCATGACATGAGCCAAGTTTTATGCTAAATTTTTGATGTGTAATTATAAAACTATAGCAGTGCAGCCAATCTATTACATATATATATATGCTGATGCCAAGGAATTTCTTGAAATGCCAAGAAATTCTGGGGATTATGTTAGAAACAATGGCACAGAGCAGTCTGCCAGATACAGTTATTTTCTGTTCTAGACAACTGTAGTGTGTTAAGGTGTTTGATGAAGTCAGGACAAGTTACAGATCCACGAAGAGAATGTGTGACAATGAGAAAAATACTGTTTAATAGAGAAGGGAAAGTCTTTTTCCTGTATTTTAGTGTGATTAATAAATCTAATTAAGTGGACATTTTTATATACATGATAATGGTTCAGCAGGAAAATTGGGAAAAGCTGAATCAAACTGTTCTTTTCAGGCCCATATTTTAGTCTCAAACTTTCTCTTTTGGCTTTCAGACCAGAGTTTCTTGCAGAGGTGTTGATCCATCTTGAACTTTTCCACATTTTGCAATGCTTCAACCATAAATATTAATGCATTTTTGTATAATTGTATGCACAATGCAGTGCATCATTGTCAAGGTGAACTTAATGGTTTTCAAAAATTGTAAAAGTTTATTTGTAATTGTTTAATTGCATGCATTGTAACTAGATCCTTATGATCTGAACCCTCCTAAAAAGATTCAGGGCAATGAGCTGCCATCAGAAATCTCCTGATATTAATTAAAATTGCATTCAAATGCATTGTAGTTTGTGGCTGTAACAGGTTAAAATAGCACAGTTACTAAAAGTTACAAGGAATGTAAAGCTTGTTGGGAAAAGAAGGTGCCTGGAAGTCAAACTGGCCAAACTAACGTACAAAGTTCAGCTATAGCCGTCTGAATTCTGTGCCACATGTCATTGAAGTTCATATTCTAATCAAGGACATCTTCATAGAAACTTTACCTTTGTTCTTTCAGGTACTTTCCTCTCTTCAACATAAAAACAAAGGAAGAGTGTTTTCAGTGCCCTTACCCTAGGAAGAAGGGGTGGGAGGGTTGCAACCTTGTGGACGTGGCTCACTCATTGTTTGTGCACAGCCTGCTCCCCCATAAGATTTTTTGTTTCCTCTTTGCACATGTGTTGCTCAGACAACAAAGTCGCTGTGCCCCTCAGAGTCCCAAGTTAATTTTAACCAGGTGGCTTCCCTGACTTCTCTCTGTGCAAAATGACGTTCTTTTAATGTGGCTGCACAGAGATCGGTGTGACTGATCCCTCAATCCCACCATTGCTCTTTATTACTACACAAAGCTTGACAGTGTTTACTGGCATAAATCGAGTTAGGCCAAAAAGGGTCTGCAACTGTTTAGCACATAAGTCACGCAATGTTTCATATTTTCAAGTGGTTGTAAAAGTAAACAACGGCTGTGAGTAACTTGAAACCCCAAAGAAACTTTTCTAAAAAAAAATGAAACTGATTTGATCTCTCATGGAAATTCTTAGCAACTAATAAATTAATGCATTTAAATGACTGTTATGTGTTAAATACTTTACACAAACACAGGAATGAAAAACTGCAGCCGGAACAAACTGAAATTATGTGGAGATTTATGTTCCACATAAATGTACACTTTTATGTGGGAATTCCACTTAAATGTGGAACTGACAAAAAGAGATGCAACAATCTAGTCTAGAAGACTTGATTTCTGTCTTCTGCTTTGTTTCAGACCAAAAAGTACAAATATACAAACTGTAAAAATGGTCATAAAAGTAATTGGTCTCTAAAACCTAATAACTGGTTGTTGTCCAGTTTTTGGAGAATTCAGCCACATAGGAGGGTTTTCAAGTATTAGCATCCTATTTAGGTATGCTAACACTACACCTCTAGCAACCTTTGGGTTAGTCTCATCAGTCCATAAAACATTTCCCCATCTCTTTGGGATTATTAAGATGTTTTAAAGGAAAATGTGAGGCAGATCTTTGTGCTGTTGTTGGTTCGCAGACGTTTTAGCCACGAAGCATCCGTCGGATGCCTTTTTCTGTCTCTGCTAGGTTGTAGCATAGTTAATGAAATTGAACCAAATATTTTCACTCATAAAAGTTAATTCCTAAATCAAACATGGGTCCAGTTTAGATGGCCTATCTTTTGAAAGATGCTCTGTGTATTTACTCAGGTTATTTCTGTCAGGTTTGTTTGATTAGATGAAATATTTAGAGATTACCTATTATGCTTTCTTGAACAGGTTAGGATAGGTCTATTGGCTATGGCACATTTTTTTGCATAAAATCAGCCTTTGATTATGAGATTTTAATCCAATTCTGTGTCTTGGGCTCCTTTCAGATTGAGCTGTTATAGGGTCTCTTGTCACTTTAAATCCAAATAAGCTGCTGCTTGCTAACTCAATTCTACACTTGCAAGTGTAAATGGCTAAACAGATGCACAATTATGCAATCAAACATCTTTGAAAAGCACTAGTAGAGCCTTTTGCACAATCAACAGGAATTCTCCAAGTGGTTTCTTAATGGTAATTTTACAACAAAACACTTTTCCAGAAAACTATTTTACAGCGGTAAAACCAGCTGATGAGGTGCTGCAGCTCTTCTTGGGTAACGGCACAGTGTCACTCAATAATTGGGAGATATATGAAACTAATAATTTTCCAGACATCACAAAATTTTAACTTATTGTTTTTAGAAGCAAATAGCAAAATCAGTTCTCAATAAGCATTACACAAACATTACATAAGAAGTGAAAATACTTTTTACTTAATTTTTATGGTACTGCAACTTTATCACGCAACTTTGTACGTTGCGTGATAAAGTTGAAGACAAGAGGCATCCTTGACTCCAGCCTGACTCGTGTTTATTTAAAACAGTCATATCCGTTCTCCTCTCATCACTTATCTGACTTCATGATACAGATAACGACCCTCTGACTGATTACGCTTTCCCGTCTCCCTTAAACTGTCTCCCCCACCGTTTCCCGTCTGTAATATTCCTGTTTTATCTGAGCAAGTCTCCCTCATTGTTGCTGCTTTTCATCATATCAACAGTGTGCAACCTGTCACTCAGCAGTCTGGCTATGAAAATAAAGTTAAGAACAGACATAAACACACAGCAAGGGGAGTGAGAGCGCTACCTTGTACGCATTGATCGGTATATCAATGAAAATGTAGATAAGGTCGCCCAGGGCGAGGCTGGCGATGAGGGCGTTGGGCCCGTTCCTCATGCACTTATTCTGGTATATAATCCTCAGGAGGGTGGCGTTTCCGACCAGGCCGACCACAAAGACGATAACTGAAATGACGGTGTTGATGTACTTAAAATAGTTACTAATTGAGGGATATGCAAGGCACTTTGGAGGTGACACTGGTCTCCTTAAGACTGTGTTATTAGCAGAGCTGGATCCCAAAGCTTGCACCCGAGCTCCCGGGACAAATGAAGGCAGATCTGGACTGGCGGTGCTGTGGAGACCTGGGGCCTGGAGGGTGGAGTGGATGACTGGCAGAGAGTCCTCGGCTTCCACTTCCTTTATCTGGCACATTCCTCTGGCTGCCAAACAGGCCATTAGCATGAGCATATGCCGGGCTGCGGTCCCCATTATCGAATACATCGAGCTCTTTGATTTCACTGACTGGAAGACTGCCTCAATATGTCACTGCTGGAATGAAAAGAAACAAGAACTGGTTATCTTTTCAATTAAAACTAAAAACTGGAAGCCAAGTAATTAGACATTTGAGGTGCAGAGCCTCTTTTTAACTTCTTCACAAGGCGTCAACACAAACTTTATTGTATTTAATTGTGAGTTTAAGTCAAAGACTAACATAAAGTTCTACATTGTGGAATGGATGATATGGGCCTAAAAATTAAATCTCCAATTTTTTTCAAACTTTAATTTGTGAATTTAATTAATTTTGTTTTCCTGTAATTATAAAATGCAAATACAGACAATATCTTACAAATAAAGCTTTTATTTCAATCATCCTTTATGTGAGCTGAGCTGAATTCAAAGTTGAAATGAATAGAAAACATGATTGTCAAAAAAGATCATAATTCTTGGATGGACTAACATCACTCTAAACGATGGAATTTCAAGGAGTGCATCTAAGAAAAAAATCCATATTTTTCTTAAAAATGAAGCCTTCAGAAACAATAAATATGATTAATCGATAAAATCAATTAAATCTTCCAGAATCATCCTGTATTTAGCAACTTTCACCTACAACCAGCTTCCACATCCTTAGTGAAAAAAGCATCTCCACAGCATGATACTGCCACCACTATGTTTCTCTGAGAGCGTTGTAATCAGTTTTATTTTAGTGAGTGTTTTCTGCCACATATAGAGTTGGACTTCATCTTTTGTTTGTTTTTTTAAGTTTAGCTTCTCTTCTGCAGAAGGACAAAGCTCTTCCAGTAAATCAAATCTTTCTTGGCTGCTTCTCTGATTAACGCTGTTTTTACCCAACGTCTCAGTTTAAGTGAATGGCGCCACCTAAATTTTGCAGTTGTGCCATCTCTCTCCATTTTGAATTAGGGATTGAAATACATTTCTTGAGAAGTTAGAAGTTTGTGATATCATTCACAATCAATTATAACCTAACGCTGGAAAAATCCAGGCCTGCTGTGTTCCTTCATCTTTATGACAGTTTGATCACTAAAAACCTCCCAGGCCTTCATCAGACAGATGTTTTCATACTGAGGATAGATTACAGACGTGGACTCTGAAGGCATTCATTTGCTCTGGATTTGATTTAGTTGCAGGACAGTAAATGGGGCAACTCTTAAGATTTTTTTTGTTAAACTTTTTGAAAGTCATGACTTTTTCCTACAACTTTGCAATTATGCACTGCTTCCTGTTGGTGTATCAGTAAAAATCATTTTAAAATATATAGAAATTTGATGTAAAAAGACAAAAGTTAAGAAAGTTCAAGAGCTATAAATACTCATTTAGAATAAATTTTGAAACATTGTTGTCTCAATCAGAAGCTTTCATGAACATTAACGTATTTAAGACTTCTAAAAGGGGCTTGCATATGGGAGATGCCACCTCTAGTTACACTCAGACATTCAGTATAAGACATCAACAGAGTGCACGGAGCAAATATTTTGCTCACTCATTACTACATGAAAGTTGAGTTCAGTCTGTAATGTTGGGCTGTTTGGATGGATGTCCATTTCTCGGGTTTGCACGTCTCGATTCCCACTGCTCCACATTCTCCCTCTGATTTTGATTTTAAAAGCTTTAAACATGTGGTTATGACTTTGTTTAACCAAATAAATATAAGCTGAGCAACCAAAGCACTGAAGTTCAATTACAAAACAGGATAAATTACAAAGAGAAATTCAACTTGGATTACACTCCTTTTCACCAAAGAAAAAAAAGAGTCAACTAATTTCTGAAAAATACCAAACAGTTCGTTACACTGTTGCTATTAGTAAAGACTTGTTAAAGTTTCAAACTCTTAGATCCACACCGAAGCCCATTTCATCATGTCACGGTGCAGGCAAGTCTTATAGCCCCGAGTTCTTCCTGTTCAAAGTCCCCGCTGTCACCAAGTACACAAAGAACTATTTAGCAGCCAGCCCTTCAAGTAGCATCACAGTTTAGCATCAGCATGACACTGCTGGGATCTGTGACAGCACGCAAACTGATCCATGCATAAATAATAAATACGTTTGGTTTTCACCTACCGCTTCTAAAACGTCTGCCTGGCCCCCTTGGAAACCGTCAGGCAAACTTTCAGCTGAAGCCCCCAGACATCTGTATCACATCACATGAGTAATTAACGCACTATCAAAGCTGCGCCGTATCCCACTTGGTTTGAGCAATGCCCCCGTCTGCTCTGAGGTGCCTTCACATTATGGCTCAGAGTTTCCTGTGGAGAGTTTGCAGTATGTCTAAGTGTGTGTGCAACACTGTGCATATGTGTGTGTGTGAGAGAGAGCACCAGCAAGACACTTTGACTGGGTGGGATAGTAGTCTCCACCTCCCTTCTGTAACAGACTGGGGCCCCTTTGGAAACATCACCCTCCTTTCCCCTTTTTTCTCAGAGGCACCGCCTGACAGTCATATCCAACAACAGCAGCAGCTCACCCCCCACGCCCCCCCCACACACACACACATCAATGTAGGGGGGCATTTAGGAGCCCTACTATGCCCCCTTCCTTAAATCCCTCGTGCCTCCTCAGTAAGTCCCCTCCTCAGTCACAGCTATGCGTTGCATACATTACACGCAACTGTTTCCTCACACAAAGAGCTGCAAAAATCAGACTTTCAGAAACGGAGACTTTCAGTTAATGAAAAATGTAACAAAAAAGCAGAAGCTCCCAATTGATCGGTCTTCACTTTTACGCGCTCCATGTGTGGCCAGATTACAACACCAGGTTACGCTGCTTCATCGAGTTTCTAACAAACAAAAACCAAAGTAAACAGAAGAACATGTCAAACAAAGCCAAACAAATCCCAAACAGAGATCGCTCCCTGAGATGACGTGAGTGACGGATGGGAAGAAAAAAAAGTAAAATGTCAAGTACTCTTACATCAGCGAGCGTTATGGATTTCAAAATGGACCATCTATGTTGATGGGAGCTGAGAGCAGGAAGCAAGCTTTCAGATTCACTACAATGTGTTTTTTGCTTTGTGAAAAGGCTGACGCAGCAAAATGCTGGAAGAGTGGAGGCATTGATTTAAGATTAAAACGTTTGTGAGGATTTACTATCCATTTGTACATTTTTCAAATCCCCTTCAGAATTAAGTTATTAATTTTTAACTCAACATACTTGTCTAAATGTACTCTCTCTTACTTCTGGAAGCCATAAAATACATTTATCTTTTATTCCAATTATTTCACACTGAAAACTAGGAAACAAATGAAATGCAAACGGGACACCAGAGGCAGTGGACAGGATGGTCAAGAAAGTAGTATCATGATAAAAATTTTTTTATAGTTTTGCTTTACAAAGTCCGTCTCTAATTGTAATAGAACAAAGCAATGCATCAAAGCCTTTACTGAGAACCTTTCCAAACAAGGTGTGATAAAAATGTAATATGTATTATTGACCAAACACACATATGATGAAAGAGAAATGTAAAAGAGAGGAAGAAACAGAACCAAACATGCTGACACACTGCAAATGGCTGAGGTTCTTCAAAGTCAAACGGTGTTAAGAAAACATAAACTGCAATTTATTTTCTTATTAGTTAATTTATTTATATTTATTGTTTTAAAATGAATTATTATGACTATTTTTCACACTTCAAAATGCTTAGTGTCAGTGTGGACTATGTAATCTAGTCAAGTCATGTTGATTTGTATTGCACATTTCAGCAACAAGGCAGTTTAAAGTGCTTTACACCAAAAACAACTATAAAACAACAATCAGCATTACTTTTTGTTGAATTCTATCATCTCAATCATCAAACATAAAATTTAATCAATGTTCCGGTTATGGCTCAAAGGCTAGATTGGTGGGTTTTTAAACAAACTCAGTGTTGTGGCAGTTTTGCAGTTTTCTTGAAGTTTGTTCTAGATTTGTGGTAACAGGAAGCTGAATGCTGCTTCTCCATGCTTAGTTCTGGTTCTGCAGAGGCAGAGCAGAACCAGAACCAGAAGACATGAGTGGTCTGAAAGGCAAATACGACAACAGCAGATATTTAATGTATTTTAGCAATAAGTTGTTCAGTTATTTATAAACTAACCAAAGTATTTTAAAATCTGTTCTGTGCTATAATCTGTAAGTCTACGAATGTAAAATCTACAAATACTTTCCAATTTTTTTATATTCTCTAATTTTGTGCTTGATGTCACAATCATTTTGAATCATTTTGTTGGTGGTTTGAACCTAAACAGCTCTCTTCCCGTCATGATACGCATTCACAGTGTCATTTGCTCACACAATCAAACAGAAAAAAGCAGATTGTCAGCTTGGGGTTAAATACTTTGCCCAGAGGCAAACTGTCATGTGATTGAAAACCCACAAGTTTGCAATCACAACATGAATATTTCTCCAACGATCCACAGTCACACAATTTTCTGCCTGGAAAATAAATATTTTTTTCTTTACTTTGTGAAATCATTTGGAATTCAAAAAAAGATAAAAACACACAAGAATACATTCATCATAAACACACATTCATCATAAAGTCTTTTCATTTCTAGTGCCGTGCTTAAAATGAACTTCTAGGATTATGAAGTGGTTTGTTTCTGGGGGGTTTTTTTTTTCGCAACTCTAAAATCCTGCTTCATATTAACATGTAAAAATTAGGCACATTTTTTGGAAAAAGTCCTTCAAGTTCATATAGTAACAATTGTGTGCATGACTGATGATGCATATTAGAATTTAACCATTTACACATAAATGCCCTTAAGTGGTTCAGTTCAACTGCCCTACTATAGCAGCCACTCCAAGCATTCAGTACACCGAAGTGAGTTAATCTCCACAGCAGCAGCACTTATGTGTGATATATTTACGTTGTGATGCTCATGACAAAGAATTTATCAATAAAATCTGTGGCAGACTGATTTAGCTGGAGATCCCATTGCTTGCAAAAACTATTCTAGAAGATGCATAGAAAGTTGATAAAGATACATTATTCACTAAATTATGTTTGGTAATTATTCTTTTATGAAGCATTTTATAGTTTCTTTCATAATAAATAGAAAATTGGTCCACACTGGTTAATATGAGAGTAGTTTACCTTCAAGGTAATTAGGTTCAGGTAATTGGGTAATGCCTATATTTACCACTATTTGAAATTAAAGGAATCATGTTTTCTTTAATTGTAGTCATGAATATCTCAAAGCCTTTGAATTAGTTATGGTCAGCAGTTGTAAATATTTTATTTATTGGAACGTAATTTGCTGACAACTTAACCCTAGTTTTTTTTTCTGTTTTCTTTCCTTTTTATTTTTTCCCAAACGTCCTCTGAATGCTGGCAGCTTCCGTGACATTTTAACTTTTGAGGGGGTGTGAGGGGTTGGAAAAGTCTTTGTTAGTTAATCCATTAATATATAAATGATGAAACCTTTACCTGCTCCCAGTTGCTTTGGCTTTCATGTTGTTGTTGTGTTTTTGTTTGGATCGTAATCAGGTATTAATGCCATTCTGTCTGAACTCAAAGATGGCAGGCTGCCTGGTAATTCATATGCTTGTTCTCTGATGGCATCTGTCGAAGTGTGCTCTCTGCATATTGGTACATACCCTATGGGAAATTTCAATCCAGCCCCAGACTGAGTAGGATGTAAGCAATTTTATAACTGGGACACTTGCGCAAAAACAGAAAGAACAGAGCGGGGAGCGACTCAGTAAGGAGAAGAAGAGATGGAGAGGGAGGCTCAGAGAAAGAGTTTGAGGCCAATCCTACTGTGACAAGAAGCAGTGACAGAGTGAAGCAGGCTCAGTTTACTGCCTGGATTCATTAATTTGGGACATATGGTTCACACAAACAAAAAGTTACAGCACAGACAATAACAGAAACTGGGAGTCTTCATGAACCATTTTCCCTCATGTTCTGATTACCACAAGCACTTCATTTTAAAATAAAATATTCAAGGTAAAATTAACAGATTAATTAGAAAAGGAGTGAATTCTTGAAACGATGAGATGATGTAGTTGTAAGTGATGAAATTAGCCTTTAGATATGACCTCCTGTCTGAAACTTTTTACCAAAAGCCTGAAACATTGGAAAAAGTAAATTGGCCATGAATTAAAGGAAGTAAAAAATGCTCAACACGGCTGCCAAAACTGCCTAAATGATTAGTTTGGGATGATCACAAGTCATAACTGGTAATATTTATTTTTAAATTCTTTATAGTGAGCATGCATGTCAGCAATTAGCCTTTCAGCTTTCATAAAATGGTGCTCCATAGCACCACACTCCATAGTGTGGTGCTTTTCGAGCACCAGACTATGGAGATAAAACAATACAAATAAACTAATGTTATATTAAATCACTTATTACAATGTATAAGTGTTATTAACAATGTATTGTGATTGTATTCTACATAGTAGGGACAAAAACAATCTAAAATATAACAATTTTATGCTTTGAAAATTATCCTGCAACCTACACACCTGACTGGTCTGAGAACAAAATTCAAATTTAAGAAAGAATTTCCCAATTTCAATAACTTTAATGTGTAAAATATTAGACAACCTTTATTTCACTTACACATATCGATTACTCATTGAGCCATTACATATTAATAAATATTAATTACACTGAACAGACTTGTTTGTGTTGTTCATAAGCACAACATGATCACTTAATTTTAGTTTTTTTCTCTAAATGTTTGTTACGACTTTATTACAAAACTGTGTCCATAGAATATCGAGCACTTTCAATTATTTGATGCAGAACTACAGAATTTTGTTGAAATTCAAGTATTTGAAGCAGCCACCCGAACGCTGTCTGTCTGAATGTGTTATTTCTGTAGAGAAGTTTTAAATAAATCTAGTTTTTATTTTTTAGTGTCCTCCCACCAGTTAAAGGGCTGCAGTGCAAACTATATGGCACTGAAACATTTTGCACTTAAGGATATTCAGCTTCTTTTCATATCTCAGCTGCATACCAAGCATCAACCTCCTACAACTCCTAAACTGAGCTGGTATAACTGATTGGGAGAAGCAAAGTCTGGCTGTAAGCATTGTGTTGTTCATATAAAATTTAAGGTAATGTGCAAGGGACCTCTAAGAAAAATGTCATAATTAGCTAATAAAAGAGGAGTTTTGATTCCTGTTGAAGAAATATTTTAAAAGATATTAATGGAAAGCATATGAATTATCAGGCAGCCTGTTATCTTAGAGTTGTGAATTGTGGAGCAGCTCTGTTATCTTGTGTTTTTTTTGTTAGTTTTTTTCAGCGTTATGCATGAATGTCATCACCACAGTATTTAAATGTTTTAAGCACAGTTTACATGAGTCAGTCATTCTCACATCAAATTTGTTTTTTTTTTACAGATGCCAACCTTTCTGTGGAAGGTGAGAGGTCAGTTTCAGGCCCAATTTTCTGTGTACATCACATTTATAAATGAGACCCCTGGAGCTTGAAGCAAATATCCAAACTCATGTCATTCAGGTCAAATACTCTGTGGCTTCAAGCTAATATCTCTGCAGTTTGTGTAACCTGTTTCAGAGGAGTCAGTGGAGGTTATTAAGCTTTCAGATTTATGGCTTATTCTCAGACCTTCTCTGGAGAGAGTGTAGTTGTTAATATAAACCAAACTGACTTTTGAAAACACAGGACAAGACTACTGCTATAATTTCCAAAACTATTACTAAATCATACGTACGTGTCTGCTGTTCTCTCATGAGCAGTTACCGCCGAGACGCATTCCTACTTCTGATCTGGCTCTCGTCAGACAGGCCCTGAAAGCACTGATAGGCAGCAGGACGCTCGGTTCATCTCACTTGGCTTTACACAACCCCAAAGTTCATAAGTGCATGCTCAAAATGTCTCACAATATCTCCATATCAGTGACACCAGCAAAAACTGTTTTGGAGGTTGGAACAAAGTTATCTTGAGTGATTTTCATTTCCTAACAAATCTTTCATTTCTCTTATGTTCTTAATGTTATTTTTCAAATCTCTCAGGAATAAAACACACGCTTAACTGATTCTGTGATCAACACTTTGCAGCCTTTTCCTCAGATGGCTGGTTTTTTGAAAACATCTGTGGACAATCTGAACATAGCATGCTACTTGTAAACACAGCTGTGAAGGCCAAGCGGCCAAGACCAAAGATAACAAACATCAGTCAAGAAAGACTGAAGAGATTTCCACAATGAAACTCCAGATGTTGCTCAGTTCAGTTACCTGATAGAGATGTAAAATTATACATTTCAGGATAATTTCATGCATTAAAATCAAAAGGCTATGTGGATTTTTTGCAAGCCTACATTCAGAATTGGATGAGTTTTTCTATATTGTATACAAAAAGGTAAAGGAATAACTCAAAATTTGCTTTATTACTCTCTCTAATCAGGTTAGCCTGAACCTACCTCGTGTCTTGCTCCATATCTGTCTGCAGCTAGCCATCAGATCCAGTTGCTATTTTGGTTGGGAAACTCGTACCTTATTCTCCTCCCCTCTCTTCAGAACAGTTAATCCCTCCACTTATTTCCCTTGATTGCTAGCGGTGTTGTTGTTGCTTGACTTTGGGCACTGAGCCCATTTGGATTGTATTGTTTTTATGCCTGAGGAAAGGGAACCAATGAAGGACATGCTTTTTATGTCCTGAGTAAATAAAAAAGGTTAAAAAACCAGTATTTTTAGTGAAAAGTATGTGGTAAGATAAAAAAAAATGGCTTAATTGATGCTGTCTTACCAAGTTGCTGCGTACTTGAGCAGAGATGGAAATGTGACTTGTTTGTTTGTTCGGCTGGAAAACGATGCACTGCTGTAGGAACAGAGTGTTCATCGATATCAGGGAATGGCGGAGTTTAAAACAGCCACATTTTCTGCCATGTTCTTTCCATGACTACACAAAATCTTTCTCAGATAATGAGATTTCACTTTGCTATTGTTCTGCCCATTATTAACGCCTTTCAGAATGACCTGTTTTTAATGCCTCACGTCAATTAAAAATAAGCAATTTCACTCAAATCATTTGTCTTTTCCAGCAGCTACTTTAAGCCAGCTGACCAAACACACTCAAGCTCTGCTTGCGTTTCGAGGTGACGTGTGAAGCTCAGCTGGGGTTGCTAGGTAACGTGCCAGTGTAGATCGTCATTTAATAATTTAGAGGTTTTTAAAACGGCTCACTTTCCAGGCACCAAAACACATTAACTTATTGCCAAAAACGACCTGGTGTTTTTTTTTATTTTATTTTAGCTGCTTGGACTGTTTTTACGAGGCCATTTCTGCCCTGAAGAAAAATATAAACTGAACAGGAAGTTAAGATTTTTAAAGTCATAAGATAGTGAAGCAGAACAAAAACAGCTTGACTTTCTATCTCATAATTATGACTTTGACACTCAAAATGGAATTTTATTCTCATAATTATTACTTTGAAACTCAAAAACCTAAAACTTTAAAACTTAAAAATTGAGAATTAATCTCACATTTATGCCTTTTAAAATTATGACTTTTATTCTTGTAATTATGACATGAAAACTCAAAACTTTGACCTTTATTCTCAAATTATGATTTTTATTCCCCTAATTATAACTTTGGATCTCATAATTGTGACTTCTTTGGGGCTTTTATTTTTTTTTTCTTTTATGGCAGAAAAGGGCTTTGAAGTGGGGCTCAGTGCCCTTTGCTTATCCAGGCACAGGCCCATTCATCGGGTCCATTTTTGGTCTATTTTGCCTTAAAAAAAGAAGCTGCCTAATAATTATGCTCACCTCGATATAGGATGCTGGCCTCCTTAGTCCTCACCGTCCCTCATCACAGCATTTTTATGCTTAAATCCATTAAGAATTCAAGTTTATCCAGCTTTGAGTTAGAAAATATGTCCAAAACAATCACTTGCTTCTTAATGTTCACTCAGTATACATGCCATTCAACTGGGATTAAAAGCAGCCCATGTGCCATCACATCCCCTTAGAGGGAACAATAATAGTAACATCAATTTGCGTATGGTGCCTGCAGCTGCTATGCATACATCTAAACCCAAGTACAAGTATAATCTGCCCTTTAAGCTTATGGCCATTACAAATTCCAAGCAGAAAAGCCTGGAATGCTTTTAGTAATAGCAGTATAGATATTGATTAAAGTGAAGCAGAAAACTTTGTTGTGGTTAATAAGAGTGTGATGAGTTAAGTGTACAAGAACAATATGTCTATTTTGCTATCAGAATAATGTAATCATAACAATTATTTTGATTCCAGCATGCCCACATTAACATGAATAATCTGTGTAAACAAAATTAAAGGTGCCAGATTATGAGCTCAATATCTACTATAAGGATTAGAGCATAGAAAAACCTTACATACTCTATTGCTGTTTTGGCAATAATTAAGAAAGCAGGAAGCAGGCATCGTTGTTGTCAATCAGTTTGGGAAAATTGTGATGATATTTTCAAATAAACTAAAGTCCATCATTGTACACTGAGCAGCTATACTGATACAGGCAAGAACATTTAGTTTTCCTTCCAAAACATATTGGTTAGAGAGATAGAAACAGAGATTTTGACCACAACACAATACTTTGTTTTGTTGAAAAACAAACACAGTACATAATACGCTCTCGTAACAGTTGAGCAGAATTGTTGGACAAGGACTGAAGATTTTCTCGTAGTTTAGTTTCTATGCTCCTCTGCTCTGGAACAAATATTTTTTGTTTTTCTTAACTACAACTTTTTTATCAAACAATCTGAATAATTAATTGTTTGATGCTTTTTCTTTTTTACATCTTTATTATGTGTGTTTTAAACACAATGCTTTTATGGTTTATCTGTTGCATCTGTAACTAACAGATGTCTGGGAAACTGAATGAACTGAAGTGCAGTGGATCCCAGCTTATTCACGGTCTAGTACTCACAGATTCACCCATTTGTGTGTCTTTCTGTGAAAATGCCACTAGATGAAATAACAGGGCATAATAAAACTTGGCAACCTATTGGCTGGTGCTTGTAAAGAAGCTAATTGATTAACACGGTTAATTTTTGATGCAGATTGGCTGTTCTCTCAAGAGCAGAGACGGGGAAGACTGAAGTGCAAAGACGGTTTCTGCTGTGTGCATTAATGCTTATTGAGGTACATGTGGTGTTTAAACTATTAAAATATGCAATTGTAAACATTTTTACATAGGGGCTCTGAGCTATTTAAGAACTTTAGATATTTGCGGACAGTTGGGGTCCCAAACCTCCACAAATACCAGGAGTCCACTGTAATGCCTGAAAGAAATAAAAAGGCAAACATTCCTCCAAAATTATGTAAGAGAGTGATGGAGCCAGACAGAAAATGACAAGTTCAAGTTATTGATGCTTAAGGAGTTCAAAATATGACATAATCAAATGACGTAGTTAGCTTTTCCCGTACTACATGGAAACTTTCCTTTTTGCATTAAATCTGCCATGACGACATGTTCTGTTGTTGACAAATTAAATGACCTGCAGTGTTGTAATATGTACTTACTCTTTACTGACTTACATCAAGTTAAATCTAACAATATTATAACTGATTTTAGTAACTTTGTCAAACACTGAGCTGCATCAGTTAAGTATCAGGGTTTATGGTCTGATAAATAAATAGCAGGAATAAAAAACACAGAACTGAATATTGTATCTCATACTTCATAAGGCTCATAATGTTCCCGAAGTCTTTCAGAATTTCACCCCCAGGTATCTAATGTGATTTTTTCGTTCCTCGTTTTATTGCTTTTTAATCAAGAGGTTATAGTTGTTTCCCTGCATCATCTGACACTTTATGCAAACTCCGGATTTTTACTCCTTCAGCAGATCGGGGAGCAACTCCTTGATTTGTTTTGTTCTCCCTTGAGTGTAGGAGTCACAGACAGAGAGGGGGGGGTCAAAGGTTAGCAGGGGAGAAGATCGACACCATCTGGCTCTGATTATCTCTGATTTCATCCTCAGTGTTGCCTGAATGTCTGAACATTTTGTTTCCTCTGAAATGTCATACTCTATAGTTCTAATATTTACTATAAACATGCACAGAAAGCCTCTTCACTAAGTTTTTCTCTTTACACCGTTTCTGCAGCCTCCATCGGTTTAATGATCAGATTGATGAAAATCAATAAAATCTTAAATGTTGCGGAGTGATGGGCTCACATCCAAAAGAAAACATCACACTGATTAGCTGTGATTGCTGTGATTCATGAGCAGATATGCAAAGGTAAGCTCACTAAAATCAATTAGCCTGAAGCGCAAAACTGACCTTTGACTTTTATAATGGGAACCTTAAAAGGCCCTCGGGGTCAAAGGATACTCAGAGGCCCACCTGTGTGGACAATTAAAAACAGGAAGCTTGTTTTCAAACTGAGACACGAGCGAAAGGCTCATCGTAACACATCCAACTGGCAGCTTTGAGATGTTTGGAACATGTTTTTATTTTTATACATGTTCCTCTTCTGATTCATTTAACAAATACATATTGAATGGACAAATAAAAAGCATCTGACAAGCTTTGAAGTTCAAATTTGAATGTTCAATAATCAAGTTTTTGCAAATCTTAGTTTTTAAATTTGTTCAAACTTCTTGTATTTTTCACCTCTAAAACAACATTCCAGGGTAGGAATTGCCATTACTTTTGCAATTTTTTGTATATCATTACTTACCTGCAATAAAATAAGCCATGAAATCCTCTGCCTTTTCTGGTGAAAATTCACATGCAAAATACTTCTGAGTTCACTTGTATTTTCACCTGTGTTTTTGTTAGAATTTTACATCAGTGTTTATGTGTATTTTGAATGTCTGCTGCAACATCTTTGGACTTCACTATGAGAGTGCAGTGTTGATTTTATGCAATCTTGTAAACATTTCTGGAGAGGATTGCAGTCTACAATTTTATCACAGATCTGCAGTGATGATTTTGAACAAACCCCTAAGACTACTCAAAGTTGTAGTTTATGCATAAGAAGTTGGGAAAGGGATTATTTGTCTGTCATGTCAATGCAGCAGTCAGAGGTGGAGAGCAGAATCTTATGGATTTAATGAAAAATGAAGAAAGATTTACAAAAAGAAACGATGTGAGCACAGTGAGCCGTGAGATAATGATAAAAACAAACATTGAGAGCAAACAAAAGCACAGGAACATGACCGGGCGAAGAGGACCTAACAGGAATTAGCAAAGAGTGTCAAGAGCAGCAGCGTTTAAGTCCTGGGACAGTGAGTGTGGAATATTGGACCTGGGCTGATCAGCTAACTGATTGCAGGTGTGAAAGGACAGAGCAGGAAGTGACACAAGTGGTGAGAGAGAGTACACAGGGGACTAGGAAATAAGTCTAACACTAAGGAATAAGTAGACATAAGGAACGTGATTAAAGTAGAGTTACAAAGAATAATAACTAGACACCAGCAATAGACAAACTAGAATCACTAAGACAGAGTTGTACTAAAAAACAAATACAAGGCTGATCTAATCAAAGAAAAAAAAATAAGGAACAAAGAGTAATAATGAAACTGGAATCAATAAATCAAACCACAAAACAACCCGGGATCCTCACATTCTTAGTCTGAGTGACAAACCAGGACCTCTAGAAAGAGATTTCTCCCATTCTTTATTCCTCATTGGTTTACTTTTTGTTACTAAATTACACATTCCTCCCTTATTTTAAAGTATGTAAGACAGTTGTTGCATATTATTGTGGAAAATGGAAAAATCAATTTTTTGTTGTTTGATTTCTGTTACATTGAACCATAAAAAAGCCCATTAGACTCCGGATCTCCTCAGTTAGGATGATTTAAGCCTGTCAAAACTTTACTGTATTCTTACAACAAATTAGATGTAAATGCTTCATTGTGGGTTTTTTTAGTTTGTGTTTTTTATTCTGCAAAACATCCTGAGTTGTGTTGTTTATAAATATTATTACAGAAATAAGCTTACTTTGCTTTATTGCTGATTTTTATCTTTTTAGATCAGAACTCGTGCAGTTATTCCCATCAAGCGGTGGCTGATCATCAAAGCATGGGAAACTGGCATTGCCTGGGTTGAGCTACTGAGACACAACATGTTTAGAGATTTGGGTAATTAAGAGCAGAAGTTGCACTTGCGTGATACAACATTTATTTTGCTGGGTGGGCTTCTCTGGCTTCTCTTAGAGGTTTGTTGAGGTCTGTTGATTAGAAAAACATTTGAGAAAACAAATACGACCATGAGAGCATTATATGTGAAATGGATTGCATTTAAACTTAGTTGCTAGAAATGTAAGAGTAAAAGTATTTAATTGGATTGTTTTTAAAGATGTTGGATATATTAGACCAGATATCTTCTCAAAATACAATTTCCTACAATATTTAAAACCATAAAACTCTGAAAATAGTTTTCCTATAAAAAAAAACAAAAGAAAAAAAATCAATGAATGAATATTTACTTCAGGTCTTGAAACTCTTGCATGGCAAGTATTTCAGAAAACAAGTGATTTACAAAGGGTTAACAACTCCTACGCCCAAAACAGTGTTCCAGAAAATAATGAGTGGACATCACCATCTTCGTCAGCTTCATTTCCTGAGCTTGTTTACTCTGAGTGTTCCAGCTGAAGTCACGGCTGCTGTGATTATCAGAAATGTTAGAGTTTAAAAAATGTCAGATAACAGTTTAGAGTTCATACGTGACGGTGCCAAGACAAGCGGATTGTTTCATTGGTTTCACTGCTAAAGTTCGCTTAGCATATGCACAGAGATGTGTATGCACCACTGCCAAAACTGTGGTAAACTTGGAGCGAGACAAGCACAAACGATGTGTGTTTGGATTAAAACCCATTTTCTTAGATGAGTATGTTCATCCTCCTGCATATTTCTACGGGTAGATTTCTTTCTGTTCAGCAAATCAACCAATTAAATACTATAATCTGATACAGAATACAAACTGAACTGACCTGTAAGCAATCTGGGGTTGTATTATGTGCTGCAGTGTGAATGCTGTCCATTTTATACAGGAGTGCAAGTTAGTATTTGCACATGGGGAGTGTTTACCTATAAGCTCAAGTGAAGATGTCTGTCACAAATTGTGTGTTTCTGTGTGCAAGTCTGTGATTCTGTGCTTCACAACAGCTGCATGAACAAAGTGGGCCTGTCCAATCAGGGTGCTTGTAGACTCTAGATGTGAAAATAATGTTTTTTTTCTACCGTGAGGAAAAACAATTTAGAAGCAGTTTTTGGTGAAGCTTCTGATTGTATAATTACAATACATCCTTTGTTGAAGTAAATTAAAATTAAAACCTCATAGATGATGATGATGATGATGATAGATGGTTCATGCTGACTTTAAAGTAATGCCCTGCCAGCAGGGGCACCGCCAGAAATCTTGCTATATAAAGAAATATATTGCTTTTGTTGTGTAACTGTAAAAAAAAAAGCAGATAAACCACATAGATTCTCTGGAATGATACCAATTTGCTTATCATTGAGCACAGTGTTGCTGGGACAGGGAGGAGGGGTTAATTAATTTTGTAATTGACAGGGCCCCCAATGTTTATCTATTTCTATAAGAAAAAAAACAAAACATTTTTTTGTGGGGGGCCCCTTGTCGGTCTTGGCTCTTGCAATTGTCCTAACTTTTCCCCTTATACGTCGCCCCGGCCTGCCAGTATAGTTATAGTGAGTTATTTGATACCTCTTGCTATTTCTGATACAAGCACACTAACCAACTAAAAGAAAACCTTTAAGCTGTAGAGCAGGGGTCACCAACTCCACAGCTTAACAGCTGGACTATCATCCTGCAACTTTTAGATGTGTCTCTGCTCAAACACACCTGGATCAAATAAAATGCTCGTTTCCAGCCTATTGCAGAGAGGAATGAATGCTGGTGAGGGAATTCAGACATTTTGGAGCAGAGGTGAATCTAAAAGTTGCAGGATGGTAGCCCCTGAGGACTGGGGTTGGTGACCCCTGCTGTAGAGGATGGCTTGCATTACATGTGTTTATCTGGTTGCTCATTGTGATGGTGAAAACCTGGAATTCATCATGTTTAGAAAGTCCAAAAATTGATTGAAATTTTTACCTTTTTGCCCAAAAACATTTTAGTACGGCTTCGATAAATATAAATCAATTTTAAAGTGTTGCTGAATTATTTATTGTGTGCTGGCTGGAGGCGCAACAGTACTACTTAAAGCAGCTGGTGTACAGAAGAAGGCTATTTGAGAATTGAAAACCGTTATCTGTTTTTGGTTGGGGCTCTAATGATGGAAGTGACATCAAAACTGGCTTAAAAATTAATCTGCTTTTATTTGCTTCTAACATCAGAGCCCCATAGACAAGGAATCTGAAACAATTTGACCAGTCTGTGAGTAACAAGGTCCTCTGTTTAAATATCAACCTGTGATTTTTTTTCTGCATGGAGTTTGCATGTTCTACCTGTGCATGTGTTTGTTCTCTCAGAATACTCTGGGTTCCTCTAAAGTATATGTATTTCCCATGCAATGCATCCATTGTTTATTGTGCAAACTACCCATAATATTTGTCTGTTGAGTAATTGTTCCTAAAGTAATCTGTGGAACCAGAAATTTAAAAGTGGAGTATTAGAAAATGTTCAATCATTCAAAACAAATTGTTTGGTAGGATTCTCATAATCTACCCCTTTCCTGCTCTTCTCAAAGCAAAGACGCTGTTTCTCATAACTGCTCTGAATCTCATGAAACTCTAATATTACATAGTCCAGCTAAAAGAAATGTGATTATATCTGTTGTAGAAAAAGAAAAATCTATAAGTTGACTCCAGTCACAGACAAAACAGACATAAAGAACCAAAAACGCTAAAAGAGATCAATGCAAGCGAAACTTGACTCATCGTTGCTGTTATGAAACGTGATGCCAATTATTTGTTTATCAATCAAATATGGCTGTTTATCTGAGGGAGATATGATCAGATGCGCCGAGGCCAGGAGATCTGTGGAGCTGCTGCATGAGAGGCTTCCTGTGGTTAGGGATCCGCAGTGGAGAGCGGATTATGTGTTTAGAAGTCTTGGATCACAGTACAGCCTACAGCCGTTTTCCTCCACCTGCCTCAGCAACCGGGATAATGACCCGAGTCTGCAAGGTCTGCAAACAGGCTGCAGCTATCGATACGTCTGACCTGAGGATGGACTTGAAAATTAGCAGCAGCAGGAGGTCCACTTTCAGCCATGAAGGAAACTCAAAACAGTTATTGTCCAAACTGGTTAGAACTATAAGATTTAACAGCGTTTCAGTTTATACAAAGGTTTTATGTAAAAATCCGACTTACCTTTGGTTTAGGGTCAATCTCAATAAATTCTGCACTGCAAAATACTGAACAAATACTAAGAACTCCCAAAATATAGCAAAACCTGGATATCCATAAATATAAAGGATCACAACCCGCAAACAGCTGATATCCACAAATACTTCAGATCCCCTCTAAAAACGCTTATAGCTGCCGAGTTTAATAGTTCACACACCAAATATGGCTTGATACTTATTAATGCATGTAGTGGAAACCTTCTTGGCACAATAGCTAACATCCACGGTTTTACTTTTCTCCGTTCTTCAGGAAACACTCAATCATTGTCAAAGAAAATGAAGGCTGCTCCGGGATTGGTTCATTTGCAAACACCAGCCAATAATGTCTCAAGACCCTAAATACCTCAAATTGCACCCAGGTGTCTCAGCTTTCAAAGTTTCATTTTCTTTAGAATGTCATTCTAAAGAAATCTGCAAATAGGCAATTTTTTCATAAATAATTTTAAGAAAAATCCATGAATACTTGTTTTTATTAAACAGAATATATCTACAAATTGAATCTTTGTTCCTGAGGAAAGATTCAAGAGACCCAAACCTCTAATTCATCTGAAATAACTTTTGAGAGACTTGTAGACATCTACCAGTCTCTGACATTTGTCTGCAAAAAGTTGTGAAAAGCTTCTAGATGTTCGAGGTGCTTCTTGGATGTTCACCTTGTTTTAAGTCACCTCACAGCGTCTCAGTGAGTTTAAGATCAAGGCATTGTCTCTGCCAAGGATTGTACGCGTCTTGCTTCTCATCCAGTCCTTGGTAGACTTACTGCTAAGTTTTGAGTAACTGTCATGTCCAGTTCTTCGGCTCTGTCACTGTGGATGAAAACAACTATGATGCTTCAAAGTTGACATGATGTTCTTTTCCTGGAAAGCTGTGTTTGGTTTGTCCTTTCTTCTGGTGTCTAAATAATTCAATTTGAGACTTAGAAGTCCTGTTCTTTGGTGACGATTCTTTTTAGATAGCAAAGTTTCCTGCTTGCAAACCTCCTGAAAGAGAGTTGTGAAGTCATTTTCTGAAAGTGAAGGCATTCATTTTCATATTAAAAGTAGCAAGAGCCTGCTGTTGGTCTTGTGATGACATGTTGGGTTTTTGGAGATGTTGGTTTGCGTCTTTCTTTTTTCCTGTGCCTGTTGGTAGTTTTGTTTTTTTCTGCTTGACTACTTGTCTGTCCAGTGCAATGGATGATTTCAAGTTATAGAGTCCTCTTCAAATCTCTTGCTGCTGCAATCCTCTTTCTGGTAACTGAGCTGCAAACTAAAACTGCAGATCATTGTGAAACATTGTGGTGGAAGAATCATGATGAAAGGTTGCTTTTCTTCAGTAGAAACATCCAACAAGAAAATCTGTTAAAGCTGGAAAATACTTGAGCCTGGGTTGGAAGTTCACCTTCCAGCCCTAAACATGCAAGTCTAGATCAACGTTTCTCTGGAAGTGAAGAGCCAGCAGACATTTTTGGCCTCAAAAGTGATTCTACAAAATGTAGACTAAATGGTGGCTCAATACTTATGAATGTAACATTTATTTTTTTGTGAACCGTGTAGCATATGTCCCTTTTTCTTCAAATTATGCAGAATTTATGGCTTATGTTCTGCCTCATAAAATCCCAGCAAAATACATCAATATTTATGATTGACAAAATGTAGAAAAGATCAAGTGATATAAATAATTTTGCATCATCCGTTGTATCCTCCTGCAAAGTAAATTTACTCCATTCTGCCCTCAGTATTAGGATCTTGGCTTGTTTGAAATCATTTGTGCTGGTTTTGTCAAAAGCAAAGTGTTTTTTTCTTCCAAAGGCTCAATTCCCATCAGGACGAAATGCAGTCTCATGAAATATGTCCAAGAAAAACAGGCGCCTCTGTGACCTGCAGGGACAGTCACAGATCCTCGGGGTACGTCTCCCAGCCCAAGCATGAGCTGATTTAATTACATTAGGAAAACACTGTGTATATATTGGTGTGTGCAAGAGCAGCCATGTTTTGCTTTGCTTGCTTAGTTTGGCTGTGTGTGTGAAATAAGCGAGCCTGTTTCTATTCATCTTCTTCATTTGTCTTCTAATTTTCCAATAGTCCACTTGCACACATGAATAAGAGGTGTGACATGAATGCTGCATAAAGATGATGAGTCTGTGTGAGTGTGCAGCAGCTTTATCTGCTGTGTGTAATAAGAGAAAGGCACATTCAAAGAAGGCTCAGGAATCAGAGCTGATACAACTGAAAGTTATGAACATCTCAATAATTTACTGCTTCATCTTCTTTTTATGATTTTGTTTTTGTAAAATCGATAAAAATAAAGAAACAATTAAACAAATGTAGATGTTCTATGATGTGAAATAGAATCTCAAGTTTCTGTTGATACAAATTTTATGAGAACCTAATGAATGACACAATTTTGATATCATACAAAGGGATAATACAAGTCTTTAACATATAATTTTTTTTCTTTAAGGAAAAATCTACAAAATTCCAGATAAAACTAAATTTGATAGGTACACAAAACTACACATAAGTTTAAATCAAATAAAAACATTGAGCCATTTAAAGAATTTTGTTTTTATTTTGTCAGCATTTTAAAGGAATTAAAGCCTTTAAAAAAAAAGGTAAATTTTAATAATAAATTGTCTAAAAATGTGACTTGGAATTAAGTCGCTAAAATTAAAGACTCGACTGAGACCTGGTCCATAAAGACTTGAGACTTGACTTGTACTTGTGGTATGAGACTCAAATCTTTGTTACAGTTTTTATCTTATAATTAAGAGTGATGACGACGATTGACCAAACCTCAACTGTCATAATCGTCAATGATGATGGTGGATTATGGGATGTTCTTAGCTAGCAGCAGCTTGTTTATATTAGCTGTAGCTTCATAATAATGACCAGATAAATGTCTTTCCAACAAGACATTGTGCTGAGCAACTTTGAATAATTTAGGAAACAAAGTGAACTTTGACATTCCTTCACTGTTAAGCTAACTGCAATAATACAAGGACCTATGTCAGAATATAAAGTATAAAAATAAAACCACTCAAACTGCACCCTGTCTCATTCATGATGTTGTAATTTAGGCCTTAATGTTGAATGTTAAATACATACTTATATTTCTAATAGGGTAAATTAAAACATTTGATAAATTTTAAAAGATCAGGCATCCTTCAACTGTTGTTTATTGTATGATGAATTAACTCATCATACAATAAACAATATCTTTCAACAAAAATGTTAAAAGATAATAGCTAATAAATATTAACAACATGACTAGAACATGAAAAAAAAATCTTGTCACCATCTCAAAGAAACGCGTTACAAATTTAATCATAATGTTTATATAGTATAAACATTACACATAACAAATTTATTACTGGATTTTATTTTTTATTATAAGTTTAAAGAGAAAAGGTTTTATTATTTATGTATGTAATCTCATTAAAGTTTTTTCATATGACGTAAAATACAAAAGTGCATGGAGCAATCAGTGAAACATGAAACAGAGAAAGTCTTGTCAGTGTTATGGCTGGTTATGAATCCCAGAGCTCATAAAGTGAAAACAAGTCGCTACACTCTGACTGACTGAGGCTCAAAAGTCCAGACGCTGATAAAATATCCCTTATATCCATGAAATACCACGAGCCACTAATCACTTCCAGCCATGAGCGCACAGGAGTCCCAGTATTTTATTTATTTATTTTTTTTGAAGTTACTGCACTCTGAGGAACATATTTAGTACATGTTGTGTTTTTACACATCACTTTCCCACAATTTTGCACATTTCAAAATTCCTGCTAACAGAAATCCTCCAAACCCTCTTTAGTGTGTGATTTCTCCCATAGAGTGTAATCTCAAACATCTCAGAGCTTTGATAGTCTCCTGAAGTGACACATGGCAGCACTTAATCCGTAAAGCCTTTGAGCTCGGTCAGCGACTGCAGGGATTAAAGATAAGACATTGAATGGAAAGAAAACTTTAAGGGACGACATTTCATGTAACATGCTAGCTAGCATCCAAACAGAGTTATAATATGTTTATAGATGCAGACGTACCAGATATCAGATACATAATTTGTGGGATATTATTTTGGGAAGTTAATCATAACTGGAAGTGAAAATTGTTTATTAGCCTTTAATTATTTAGTTTGTGATCTTGAGAGGGAGGTTGATTTTTGAAATATAAGACGTTTGCAGATTTACTGTTAGAGAAAACAAACAAGTATAATAAATAACCCCAGCCTGTGTGGCAAATGTTTCATCAAAGGAGCTTCAGATAAAAGAAGAAAACCCGCAGCATGGGTAAACTGAGTCCCGGCATCTGAAATAAATTTGCTTTTGACAGAGCAGCTCCAGGGTCAAAATCTGGACTCGTCCCAAAAACAGCAGCAAAGCAAAAACAACAATGCAGAAGCAACACCGTAGCTTATTATACAACAGCACTGATCATCTCCACATGTCGACGGATGCATCGGACGGTCCGAGGAACCTGATCTCCTTGATTCTTTCCCCAAGAGGCGGAACAGCTGATGTGTAATGAAGCATTCAGTACATCATTTCCATAAAATGCAAGTCAATCATCAAGCTTATAAAAGTCAGCTGTTGCAGCTTCTCTTTGGTTAATCTGTTCGGAATAACTTCCAACTATTTTTGTGTGTCGAACTGATGTACTTTTAAGATTTGGAGATGCTGTTGTGTTATGTTCAGTTATTTTCATTAAAGTACAGAGCTTTGAAAAGACCCTGAGTAAAATGCATGTTTGGAGATCGGTTAAAGACATGCGTGAGAATTTTCTAACCTCTCTGAGGGTTCAGTGGGCTTTGGCTCACCGCCTGGAACCCAAAAGCTCTGCATGACAGGCCGTTTAAATGGAACTGTTTGGGGAAAAAGTCCTGAAAAATGCACAAAAATAAAAATATTATACAGTATTTCATTATATTGTATATAAAGAGATCTTATTTGTTATTTATAAACTGGTTTTACTATTTAAAATAAAACAAACTAATGTGCTTCTCATTCTAGTCTTGTTCTTTGTCCTGTTTTCCCTATTAGGTGTTCAGCTTTGAAACACATTCACAGAAAATGAGCTTTAAGCGTTCTCTCCCAAAAGCCTAATTTAATGTGTTATTTCCTGTTTTGGTGTGTTTCGTTTTGTTCTAACAAACAGATGCAAAGGCTTTTTTTCTTCTTTGATGGTGATTGATTTTCAGGAAATGACCACTAGATGTCATGGTTGCTTGGTTTTCTAGAGAGTCGAGCAGCATTATACTCCTGCTGCAGGCTTTCTAATAAACAACAACAATAATCAATGTAGGAACTGTATTCTATAATTTTTTTAATAGAATTTTGCGTCGGAAGTGTCACATATGAGAGGTCTTAATCCTATAAGACTAAATTAATATTCTGCAGATAAATAAGCAAATAATTGTAGTGAATTTTTGTTGCATTTCATTTAATTCCAGGTTAATACAGTTTACGTACATTGTGTCGATTCAAAACAAATTGGCTCTATAATCAGAAAACAAACAGTTTATTTACAGAAAGATGGTCATTTCAGTCCAGATTTAAAGTCAACTGAATACATCCTAGTTAAAACCGGATTGTTAAAACTATTATTCTGACTGATAAAAGGTTTTTCCAACCAAGGAAACGCAGCTAGTTGCACTGAGTCAGATTTTACAGCAATACCTCTTCCTCTTGAATGAACATATTTTTAGGAAATTGTTCAGTGTACTATTTAAATGCACAAGGCATCTAAGGCTGTGTTTTTTATTTTCATTTTAAGTAATATTTATTAACGAATGTTTGTTAGTTTTGCACTGAAATAGACTGCAACCTATTTAGCCGTACAGGATGACACTAATTATGTAATTCTTTGCTAAAAATACAGACGTTTTCCGTAATTTAACACATATTTTAAGTGTTTAAGATTAATGAAGGGACTTGTGAATCTACACAGAAATTTTTTGAATGGACTGAAAAGCCATATTTGGCCTTTTAACAGTAATAAAAGAGATAATAACCTTAAATATTGATAAAAAATATGGAGGAATTAAACTGCAGTTATCGTAACTAACAGGTGATCATTCAAACCAGTTTGTCAAACTCTTTGCATAAAAGCTTAAAAAAAAGGAGAAAAGTCTCCATCATTGCACTCTTCTTCTTTAGAATCAGAACAAAAGCGTGGTATCTGCCCCCTCTTTGGCTTCAGCCCCCCTCTGCCTCCACCTCTCCCTGCTCCCTCAATTTCTTCCCTCTCTCTACACTTCTCTTGCAGCTCATCTCTCCATCTCTCCAATTCAAGTCAGACAGATGCCTCTCCGGAACTTCAGAGCCGTGGAGTGGAAGTGATGAAAGCCACAAGCTCGGGTCCCACTGCAAGACCCCAGCTACTCGTCTGCCAGCGCAAACTCCCTCATTTAGAAGCACATCCTGGAACTGGGGCTGCTTTTTAATTAAAGCCTTGGTGGATTGGGCGAGACCCAGTAGAGGTTTCGAGGGGGAAACTTTAAAGTTGCACTTGACAGGTATATTTAAGTTCACCAAGTTTGACCAGATGGAACATGTATATTGTATAAGTCTTTGAATATTGTGGTGGTAGGGTGGAAAGAAATATATCAAACAAGTAAAAAGTAAAAAAAAAAAAAAAAAATGACGAAGGGGGAGGATGAGGGGGGAAAGTGGCAGGGATGAGGGATGTGCATGGAGGTTGGGTAGGAAGCCAAGAGCAACACGGTTGGAGCCAACGGAGCAGACTTCTGGGTGGATCTTAGATGTTTCTGTAAGGAGCAACTCAGGAATTCACTCACTAAGAACCCCAGTCTTTATCTGGCAGTAGATAAAATGAGACATTTGAAAACTTAATTGTTAATATTCATCAATATATCTAATTATTCAAAGAAAAGTGAAAAATGTATTAGGGATTTCTCTGTAGATTGGTGGATGTGTTCCTGAGTGGAGACACTTCTAACGTGTCTTTTTATGATTCATTAATCTCTCCGGTAATCATCGGCATCACAGCTTTTGGACAAACCGCTAAATCAACTGATTAAAAAAAGACAAGCATGCAGTATTGATCTGTGCTCCCTCTGCTAAATGATCTTTGGGAGGCACAGCTGTTGAGTGGATGAGCTTTGGTGAAAACATTGCTTCATGTGAATGTTCAGCATCCAATATGAAGTTTCTAAACTCTCAAACACAAGCAATTTGTTGCAGAAGAAACTGTTGCATCTGAAACCTGAGAAGGGAATGAATGTTTTCTGCTTTTCATTTGGTTGAAAGGTGGATTTGCAAATCTCTGACGGGCTTTATTTATTTATTCCTTTTTCAAAAATACGCCATAACTCTGCAGGGCGCTTTGCTTTGCTCCTGTTCTCTCACAGAAGAAAGAGTGAAGTGATTGCTCCCTCTAGTGAATACATTCAGAAACACCAACTGGACGACAGAATTTTACATGAGCTTAAACATCAATTTATACAATCTCAAAGTCCTGTCTATTCTACTGAGAAACAGCAAAAACTATCTACAAGTTTAAATTATTGTAGCCGGAGAACATTTTATTCATGAGGGCTCAGATGGCCAGCAATTTCCCAAACAGAACATTTCTCACTGTTTAACTGGAGCCCAGCAGTTTTCTAATCCCTCTTTCATTTCCATGTATTTATTTTTTGCTTTGCACAGTTGTGCATGACAGCACTAAGTGCATCCTGAGCAAGGTGTGAATGTTATACTTGCAGAATGGTATAGTTAATCTTATTTCAAACAGGTTTTATAGGGCAACCTTGTTTCATAGTGTCGCCAAAAATCAGGTCCCTGAGTGATGCAGAAAATTAGTACATGTGCTTGTTATTTCTAGGAAAGAGTGTTGCATTTTTTCATCATCAGTCTAGCTACACAACTCTAGCTGCACAGCTAGAGTTTTGATAGTCTTTTTAATATGGGTTAATTAAATACAGAGTGATATAGTTCAAGTGTTGTGGGTTGATAATTTTGGCTGATGAAAATATTTTCTTTGATTGTATACAAGTAATAAACAGGGACTTTGCTGCAGACATATCGGCCTGCTGAACCTTACTTGAGAAAATATGTTGGATGAACAACAGGAAATGACCTCAAATCAACAGTGGCATTAGAAACACCACTATGGCCTTCAACTAGAGTGGATTCTGGGTCTCTCTTATCGTCCTCCTGACTGCAGGAGGATGACAAATACTCATAGAAATTCAAACTTTACTTTTGTAGCACTGACTCCAGCCACAGTCTGTAAACCATGAACCTCCTGCTAAACAGTTGAATGGATTTTCCTTCAAAATCTTCTTAAGACTGTGGTTTCTATGGTAGTCAACAGGCGCCAACGTGCTGCATCGGAGAAACCTGCTTCAAATAAACGAATGATGCAAACTATAAAACAAAAAAACTAATGCAACAGAAAAATGCTGCAAGCAAAAATGCAATAAAGAAAATAATAGGCAAAGCTTACATTAACCAAAGCAAATGCAAATGAAAAATATAGTAGGAATGCTGTGGTTGCAGCATTCAGTTAGTTGATTCAGGTCCAAAGCTACAAGGAAGTAGCTCTGAAGGACCTGGACACTTCTGATCTAGTTTGAGATGCATTTGTTTTTTTGTCTCTATTGCAGTTTATCATCAGTAGCTCTGTTAAATCCAGTTTAGAATTTAAAATTATTCTTACACAAAAATTATTCTTACACAATGACCAACATGATTGAGGACCAGATGGTTTGGAAATTCTCTGAAAGCAGTATAAACACCTTGGCTACATTTCAGCTTATAGTCACAGTTGCTTAGGTTATACTTTGCCATTTCTTGTGTTTTCTCTTTCTACTGTCCTTCTATTAACTGGCTGCCACACAAGATATCTATCTGTGTGCATACAAATATATACAAAGATGCATATTTCTGTATACACATGGTGTCAGTCCTTTACCGAGTCTGTGCATTACAGTTGAATCTGCGTGTTTGCTGCTCATTTATGCAGCCGAACATCCATAACAGCAAAGTTCCTGCAGAAAGCAAACCAATCATGTCAGCAGGAAGAAATAAAAAAAATGTTAAATCACCACACACAGAGCAGGTTGAACTTGTGTGATCTCTGCTGGGTCTTAGTCCTAAAAACTGGTTTGCTCTGTTAATCAGCTTGGTCATGCCTGCATTATTAATAGAGAAGGGCCTTCAGGCTCAGAAGAACCAGAAGCATTTTTCTCCATTATGTCTGTGGAGAGTTTGCTTCTTAGGAGGGTTCAGTTTTTAGCTTGGATCAAAACTAAACATCACCTGTGATTATAGACCAACAAACAATCACAACCAAGCTCTGTCTCTTCTCTGTAGTCTAAAAACATAACAACTGATTTGTTTTCCGTTTGTAGCCGTTTATAAGTTGGATTCCTTCACTTCTTTCCCAATGCAAAAAAGGCAGAAAACTTTGGTTGGATGGGGACATTTTCCACAACCTAATTTAAATAAAGTCAGAGAAAAGTGAAAAGGACATGATGTTTAAATATCACAATAGGTTCTCATTATTTCTCAGAAAGAGCAAAGCAGAGGCCAAGTCAGATTAATTCTTCCCATTTCTTTGCTGTAAATCTGGGGACACAGCTTGACTTTCAAAGTCTTTACAGAAAACTTTTAAAAGTTCTTGTGGAAACTTACACATTTGTAATTGAAATGCAGCTACATTCAACTTTATATGGCATTCGTGAAAAGAGGCTTGTCAAGTTAAAAGTATGTCAACATAACAACCCGTAAGCAGATTTTGCACTTTTTATTCCATTCCTGTTTGCAGAATGTTTCTGTTCTTGTCCTAAATGTTATTTTCATTTTTAGAAAAAAGGCAAATGGACTGAAGTTATATAGTGTTGCAGTAATACTGACTTTTCAGTGTTAAATACATTCACACATTTTCACTTACAAACACACACATACTTGGAGCGATACATAGAACAGTAGATAGCAATAGCTGTAAGGGGAAAACCATCATAATTAGCAGAAATAAAAGTTGGAAAACGGTGTTTAGTTAATCAACATAATGTGTTTCACAACTTAATGAGAAAGTTTTAGAAAACAGAATCTTTACTAAATGTGATTAAAAAAATATCTAAAATGTATGTTTGTTCAAGAGAATTTAATTGACCTAGCTAATAAAAAATAAGTTCAATTTTAAATATTTGTCCTTATTGTTAAATCAGAAGTCTGTGTTTGTGCCCCAAAGACCTAATCAACACTGATGTTAAAACAGAAAACCAACCTTTCATGGCCACCACCGCACTTTTATACCAGTTTCATACAACCTGAGTTACTATTTTAATATTTTAAGTTACAGGGCAATATTAATTCACTTCTGCCATAAAGGAATTGGGAATGTGGTTTACCTTGATGTGTTTTGATTTATTCTGCAGGCCCTGAGGTTATACCCGTGAATTAGAGCGCATCAATAAGGAAAGGCCATCTCCCCTATCCCAAAAGTGATAATTACCAACATCACTATTGATCTCACTATTGATGCATTGCTAATTGTTTCTTGCAGTTATTTATTTATTTCCATCTCTGGTCACACGAATGTGTTGACCTTGTGCTGAAGGAAATTTAAGGGTTGTTCGTACAGGAAAAGCGCACATTCAGATTCTACTTAATGAATTAAAATAGCAAGGGCTTGTCTTTTTCTCAGTTTGCAGGATAGAGGTTAGTTACGATCTCATGAGGTTGAAGTGCACCAGCAGAATGGCAATGTGATCCGAGACAGCGTCAGATGATGCCACAGCCTTGAAGAGCAATCTTCTTGAGAGTCTCCACGGACATTTCTGAAGGTTCAGGGTGGTTGTGTATTGATTAACTACAACACCACATTATCAGAGATATAGAATAATAATGAAGATTATTCATCATTAAAGGTCTATTGGATTTAAGGGCTTAAAAAATGTATTCATAGCTCCTAAATTGGTTTCTCTGCTCGATGGTTCCAAATGAAACTCAAGGTCTCTTGACTTTGGAATCACATTTGGGATGAATAATGAACGTGTAGATTTAGTAGTTCTTCTAAGAATTTAATCTTCACACTTGTCTAAAATCATAGGTTCACACTCTACACAAATACATTTAGCTCATATGTTTGCGCTAACGACTTATATTAACCCCAATATGCTAGTAGCAATATAATAATCCACAACCTTGCTAAAAAGTTTTTTTCCCCCAGTATTTTTATTTTTAATAAATACCTTCAGATCTAGCTAAGAGTCACCACTGGCTGATTTTCTACATCTTCATGAAGGGCATAAAACAGATATTTATCTTTATTTTTCCTGTTAAAAGCTGATACTGTGTTGAACAAATACAGCTGCTTCATATAAATTGCACAAACAAAAGGAAATGAGTCTTTCCTGCAAATATTGTGGCTACCAGCGATATCTTAGATTTCAGTTTAGGACGTAAAACAGAGTTTGAAGCTACAGTGAAAACTGTACAAACATTTAATGGATTAATTTACACAGTCATTTAAAACAGTTTTAAATGACATGCATCTCAGCAGAGGTGAATCTACAACAACTAAAAGTTCTGTTTTGGTTTTACCTGAATTTTTATCTGCTTGTCAATCAAAAATAGCCTTTGTGTAATTAATCTATAAATGTTTAACACAGTGATGAGTTAAATGAACTTTTCAAAAATCTTCTAATTTGCTGAATAAGGTTATAAAGTAATTTAGTCCAATTTCTATACAATGTGCTGTGATTTCCTCACCGGTTTTAAATTATGCTAAACATGCTTTTTTTTGTTTCCTCAAACAGAATGATGTTAAAAAAAATCATAAGCTATATTTTATAAAATCTGATAATCCACTTCAGGTTTGGCCAACTAATGCAATTTAGATTTTGAACAATGCCTTATCAAATTGATTCTAAATAAAAATACAGTTACAGTTTTAATCATACATCTTTGAAAAGCAGAAGTAGAGCCTCCTGTAAAACCAACAAAAATGCAAAAAGTGGTTTTTGGATGGTATGTCAATGACAAAACACTTATTTTTTCCAGCAGCCATTATGAAGTACATATAACAATAAGACCAGCTGACCAAATGTGCTGGAGCTCAGCTTGGGTTGTTAGGTGACGGGTGTCTCTCTGCTGATTTATGATGTTACATTCTTAAGGTTCATTTTCCAGACACCAAAAAACATAAATTTTTTGCCAAAAAGCCAGGTGGTTTTTGACTTTTAGATAAAGTTCTATTCTCTTTCTAAGGGTGTTATTAAAAAAAAAAAAAGACAACTATACTTTTCCCCCCTAATTTTTTGATTTGATAAATGTAAAAAATGTGTTATAGTTCACAGCTGTTTGGAACATCTTCTGCATGGAAACACATCTTACATCCAAATGTAATGTGCATACATGTCGGGGTGTGTGTGTGTGTGTGTGTGTGTGTGGGAGGTGGTCACTAAGAGAGGCCCTTGCCAGAACATCTGGTACCTGTCACATCATTTTGTGTGTTTGTGCAGAAGAGTTTTTCATTGGCAGGACCTTCCTGGATCTGCCCACCCACCAAGTACCTGTTTAGACTGTTAGAGCAGAAACAGCATTGACTGGCACTATTTTGGTATCTAATGCTAGGAGTGTGTAAGGCCTGTGTCGCACCAAGGTGGCAGAAAAATGTCCTTGAAGAGCCAGAGGCATCTCAACACATAGCAGACGCTGCTTTGGATCTAGTCCAAAGACTGAGGTGATGATGTTAGAAGATGTGACATCAATGGCCTGAGGAAGAGCTTGACTGTCTGGTTACCTCCTCGCTGCCATTGTTATGGCCGTTTGTCATAAGATGAACTATTGCTTTGACTCACGGATGGGTGAAAAACCGACGCTTTCCTACACATCCACATATTTACAAAAGATGTCAGCAGTTGATGATCTGAAGGTAATTACAGCGTGTTTATTTTCCACTGCTCTTCCTCGTGTCTCTGCCTCAAACTCCCGCCTCTGCAGATTGTGAAGCCGTGCCTCTAGCAGTGTATTGCTGAAGGTGTGTTTGTGCTGTTATGCCCTCTGGCTTGGCTGCCAGCTTACTCCCACTGATCTGAGCCAGAAGGCAGACTACCGAGGAATACCGATCACCTTGCCCAGACCGAATCCTTTGAGCTCTCTCTGGCATCTTTCCCCCTTCTGCCAGTTTCCTCCTCTGCTACTCTCTTCCCCCTTCTGAAGTTGACAACAAAGACATCCTCAGGGTCCTCCTTGATGTGAGACCCACTCTTGATCTTTTTCCCAATGTTTTTGTACCTTATAGTTGCACTACTTTCATATTCCACTAGCACAATATTTACACACCTGAAGACAAAGAAACAGGGTGTTTTCATGTAGAAACCCCTGCCAACATGATAATCACCTGAAGAGCTGCAGTGGTCACACTGGCCTGACAGATGCAGGACATTAGTGAAACACTTGCTTGGATGTCTAAGCATCCACCCGTCTATCTATCTATCTATCTATCCATCCATCCATTTATCCATCCATCCTCTGAGATTCATGTGTCAGTGCCCTGTCATTGGAGCACAGCATCCAACACGACTGACTCCACTGCTCATCGTTCTTCTGTCTCTCTTCTTACCCCACCTCAGCCGCCAAGCCCCCAACACCCCACCACCAACCTCCAGCTTCCATGAAAAGAAATCTCTGAAGAGCTAATTAGTGGTGGAATGGAGTCCAGGAACAGCCAACGGAGCTGAAGAAAGGAGATTGGCGCTGGAGCGCGCTTTATCGGTCATGGCCTGACAGAGGGGTGACAGTGAGTGGAAGCAAACCGCCGGCTCACAACTGACAGAGACAATAAAGTGAGCCTCCGAGTCGGAGGGGAAAAAAGAGTGACAGATAGACAGGTGACGTAAATGTGGGCCTCCAGGGGCTTTCTTGTGGCCTAGGCAAGCTGCAGTCCAAGTCACTGCGGGAAGTTTCTCTGAAGCAAAGAGACGTGTGTACTGACCAACTCATCTTTTTTTGATTAGGATGGCTGTGTATGCGTTTTGATAGTTTGCTTGCATTGTTCAGTTTATATTGTGTTATAAAATAAGAAACAGAACATTTTATGTTACTTTCCTCGAGCTGGTTGGAGGCAAAGAAACAAAAATAACTTCAGACAGAAGTAAAACTTTAAAATACTTTCCCCCCTCTGTCTAAATGGCAGAAAGGTAAACAAAAACATTGCAACACTTTTAGAAAACACCTTATTTCTGTATGTGCAGTCTTAAACATTGGATGACTTCCTGGCTAACAACCTCTCACCGCCATTCAGCTATTTCTCTGAAACATAATTTTTATGAGCATCCTATGGAAAAAAAAATATGAAGGTAAAAACATTCAAGACATTCCCATTGAATCTGTTATGGGAAAAATTGATATCAAAAGTATTTCATTACAGTCAAATTTGGTAGTAATTATAGATCATGCTTAGTATTTGCTATTTTGACAAGCAGGAAAAACAAGGTAACCCTCAAAAAAGTATTTTACATGGGACAAATTCAAAAATACTTCATTGATCCCAAAATGAAATTAGATTAATTATAAGCTTAATTATAGTTAATTAATGAAGATTAATTAAGATTACACCAGTACTGAATATACACAATGTAGGACTAAATGACCAAACAGTTAGATGTGATGGCTATCGAATGCAGACCAGGTGGGGAGAGATTATATTAAGTGCAGGTAAGCAAAACACCAAAGCCCTCACAAACAGACCCTTCTCGACTGCTGCTGAATAGTTGGTCTTCAAACTTTGACAGCAGATGTAAAGATAAGGAACCAACATTTCTAGGTGTTTCTGTAGGGTTGCAAAATACCTACAGGCATGGGAAATGTTTTTAAGCAAGATTGTTTCCTTTGTTTTACAGAGAATGCTCTGACCTACTAACTGTGCAACTCTTAATTTTCTTCTTGCTGGCATCACTGAGAATAAGCACTTTTTAATGTTGATAGTACTGCTGGCCTAAGTAACACCACCCTGAAATCAGTTCAGTTGTCCAAATATAATGTTCTATTGACTACTTTTAAACAGGAAAGTGGGTAATGAGAGAAGAGGAAGAAGACACGCAGCAAAGGTTGCCAGGCTGGGAATTGAACCTGCGACAGCCGCGTTGAGGACTGTCCCAGCTTAACCCCGGCACTACCACCCTGATTGACTGCTTTTAGCAAAAGTACAGTCCTATTTCTTCTCTAAAGGCTTTCAAAAAATCCTCCACGCTTTTATTATGACACATGTAGATTACTTTATACCAGGGTTTAGATTTGTTCTCCCATCTGCAGGTCAGTCAATAATCTGTCACTCGTCTCCTAACAGCTACAAGGAAACACGATCACATGACATCAGTGCTGGCTTTGGTTCCTTGGCTCCCCGTCTAACACAGGATGATTTATTTCAAGCTTTTGTTGTTAGTGTTTAAGTGTTTGAGGTTCTGTCCCAGTCCTAACTGTGCTACATTTATTTCAAAACTGTGTAGATCAAGTGACCTGTTGTCAAAAAAAGGCTGCAAACAATTCAAACGATCAGTTTCTCTCTGATATGAATCAACCTAGCAAATATAAGGCAAGATGCAGTTTATCTTTGGATGTTTGGATCTTTGCTATATTTATAACAAATGCAAAGATGTCTGTGCTAGGGTTAGAAGGCAGCTACAGGGAGTTTTCCTTGCCTCTAAGTGGAGGTGACAGCATTCAGACACGTTGACCTTGTGAGAAGGCGTAGTGACTGGCATCCCTGTGACTGCGGGAACGTTTCTGGAGGCATCCTGCAAGGCTTTTAGGTACAGGAGAGCCTGGGGACTTGCATAGTGGCAATAAGAGTGGCTTTTTATGCTCTTGTATTATATCAAAGTTGCTCCAGCAAAAATCTACAGCTAGGTCTGGCTTGCCTTACTTTGATTATCACATGTAAAGAATGGTTTGTGCAGGAATCTTTGATTGATAGAAATACATTTGTTTGTCCTAAAAGTGTGTAGGAAAGTCACTCCCTGTAAAGTAACAGAAGGTGTAATAAAATATATATGAATGGTTCCAAATGAGGAAGTGCATAGAGTTTTTAGCACTTTGATTCGATCGTTGAAACGCAAGATTATACATAGTCGATACTTCAGGAGTGAGTTCAAATTCATTTAATGCTAAATATGTACAAGTTGGGAAAACATAGTGAGGACTGTCAAGGTTTTTAAAGCTTTACTTAGGTAAAGTAATGGATGAGAGATGTCAGTTTTACAGTTTATAAGCCCACTCTGTCCCCAGAGGGTTGCTGTAGCCTCTGGCCATTCTCCCCTTACCTTAGGCATCATCTGGAAAAAAATAACCTGATGCTTCTAGTCATTCTGCATCTCTGCATCTGACCAGAAATAATTGGCCGAGAACTTTCTCTCCCACGAAAAAGGACTATGAAAGAATAACAGCTTGGAGCAATAACATGCATGTCTGACAGGCCATATTGGAAGCCAAATATGTACAGACATAAACAGTGTGCACAGCGAATTTTATGACTAGTTTAAAAAGTTTCCTTTACTCTATCAACTCTCCTCTGGTAAAAAGTGTTTCATCTGGATCTCTTGACATAATAAACTTTTTATGTCTCCTATAAAACAAACTAAATGAACTGAGTAAGTTATTACTAATGCCAAAATGAAAGTGGAAGAAAGTGAAGGCAAAATACTGATTTAGAGTAACATTTATTCACATTAGAGCCGTTTCCACAGTGAAATATCATGAACTCCATCCACTGCATTCTACCTTTCTGAAAATGGGCCGTAAAGGGAATCCCAGACAATCCTCTGCTTACCAACATGTTCCAGCTAAACCTGGGAAAATTCTGTTTTCCCTGCCAGAAGTGACATTATAATCACTACCCATTAGGTACACCTGTCTGATTATTTGTTGTCTCAAATAATGTAACAGCAAATCAGATGGCAGTAGCTCAGTGTCTGTTGAGCATAAATTTGCACAAATTGGAATTTGTACAATTTAAAAAAAAATCAAGCTTTTTGATAAAAGGTTTTGTTTTCAGATAAGGGTGGTTTTAATAAGTATGTTTTGTAAAACTGCAATGGAAACACTAGTCATGTGATCAACAAATGGATGCTACTACTGGTGGAAAAGACAAAGAAGATGACAGGAAGTGGAAGGAGGAGGATGTTTTTAATGAGTTATGTGAACTTTCTTATTCACATGTGATTTTAATTGCACTTTTTATTTAATAGAAACACCCCAGTGTTTCCAACAGTAGGGTAATTTTGACATTACATTTGTAATTCAAATGTAGCGACTGACACGATGCATTTAAGCATTTTGATGTGGATCAGGACTTGCTGAAGTTCAAACAATGAGGAAGAAAAGGGAATTTCATCTCAGGACCTGCTGATCTACTGGAGTTTTCATACACAATCATCTCTCAGGTTTACAAAGTATGGTCCAAGGACTGAAAAGTACCTGGTGAGTAGTAGTTTTGAGGACAAACATGTCCTGCTGTGGTTTGATATTAGATTAATTTTTAAAAGAAAATAGTACCTTTGAGACCAATCATGCAATGTTCTGCCATAAATAGCAAAACATCTTCAAATCCTTCAAAAACCTTTTAATTATGACCATTTAATAAGCTGTAGAGCAGCAGAAAAAGAATATTCATCTCTATTTTTGCCTATCTATGTGTTATGAAGGCTGTTGATCCTGTGGCCCAGATAACTATTTGATCCAAACACACTCTTTGTCCATCTCTGTCCTTTATTGTTCATTATTTGAGTCAACAATCCAGTCAAGACAAACAAAATTCACAAAAAAAAAAACAGTTTTCTTTACATTTCAAATGACCATGTATAAAATAAACATATTTATTTTCTTGCAATTCAGTATTGGCAGGAATAGCAAATGTATTCAGCAGGCTGGGCCTAGATTTCCACTGTGTTGCCAACCTTTAATAAAGTTGCACATCTGCATTTGCCATTCTTTTTGGCCATGTCTGATTCGGCAGAAGAAAGGCTCATGTGCTCCACCACTGGAGGGAGAACAATACCACTGGGTTTTGCTCTACCTGTAAGCTCACAGATGAGACAGAAACGGAGAAAAATTAAGGGGGGAAAAAATCATTATTCTCAGAATGAGATGTCTCGGGTTTGATCAGAGTGCGAATCAAAGCCCATCTCTTAGACTACTTAAACATTCACTTTTAAAATTCCAACCTGATTGTACTTTTATGGAAATTTCTTACCATCAGTGGCTGCATTCTCTCCTGTCTTCAGGTCCTCTCGGATCCCTGTAGATCTCCGACTCTGCTCTTCATTAGAATTCTCTTGATAAGAAAGCGGGAGAAATGAGCAGGAGATGTAAATTCAGTGGAAAAGAAAAGGTTTAGATCTTTCCCTCTCTCTCTTTTTTTTTTTGTCCGGGGAATAAAAAAAGGAAGAAATCACAGATATAGCGCTACATCATCGAGTCAAACCTGACACCAGGGCAGAAGACTTGAGAACGGAGTGTAGTGATGCATCAAAATCCCTGTCAATCTTACAGTGAGGTCTGCTTCACGTGACAGTTAAACAATAGAAGAAAAAAAATATAACCATGTTAATGAAAGCTACATGAATTTAAAACTTGGATTTTAAAATTCAATATAAAACTTGGATTTTAAATTAATGCAGTTTTAAAGAGATCGCAGAAAAAATTCCATTTATTCAGGCCCCAGGAATTTATTCTTCATTTTTTTAGCTGCATTTGTCTATTTTTCTCAAAACATTGAATAAAGCATCTCACAAAGTACACAATTTTTCAAGAAGTTCCAAACTCGCTATTGGCTTACTGCAATTTTTTATTATTAAATTCAATTTAGTTTAATTAAAAAATATTTTTTTTATCCCTAATGGAAATTAAATGATGTTGTTTCTCATCTTATACAACTTTCTTTTTGTAGACATTGATGTTTGTGGCCATGGAGTGACTCCTGTAGCAGTCTGTATTCCAGCGGTTCTTACCTACCTTAATAAGACAAATCTAACTTAAGCTGTTTTGCAGACTGAACCCTGTGCATATGGAGGAATATCTGTCTTCTTTTTCCCTGGAGTACAAATATGACACAGGTACATCTTCTTATCATTGCAACCGTCCATCCCGTCTCTAGCCGTTTGTCCTAGCAGAATCTCAGGGGAGGTGGGTCTATCTCCGGCGGTCATTTTAATTTTGGAACCATCTGACACTTTCAAAATTAAAAGTCAGATGGAATTATTTTTTTTAATTTCTGAGAAATCAAATTTTTTTACAAGACATAAAACCTATAAGAAATGCTTACATTATTGTAGATTAAATGTTAGAAAAAAAAGAGGATTTAACAAATCAAGGGCAAACAGAAATATGGCATCAGGGTAAAGACAGGTTTGATGAAACAAAGATGTTTTTTTTTTGTCTCATTACAAAGATGCAACGGGTTTTCTCCCAAATGCTAATCAGTCTCCTGGAGACCTCAGTGCTGTGGGGTTAGCACAGATTCACAACTCATCATGGTCCTCTGATTATTAAAAATTATTCTTTCACAAAGGAGGAAAAAAAGGAGTTTTCTAGACAAATGTTAAAATCCAATGCAAAGTTTCGTACATGAAAGGCAGGATTATTCTGCAGCTCTTCCAGTTAGGGTGAAAAAGGAGGAAGGAATGTGGAACAAAAACATCAGAGGGCCAAAGAAAAGGGAAAAACATGAGAAAAGCTTTGAAATATTCAACAGTGCGCCCTGACAGCTGGTCAAAAGTGCAATGTGTGAGCATGGTCTCATTATCATGATTTATAGATGGTAAATTGTAATAAAATTTAGTCATTTGTCTTCTTCAAATAATGTAAAAATGTAACCATTTTATGATGAAGAGATAATACAGTCATTATACACTAATATAATGTTGTGGAAGTTGTTGTAAAATGTATTAGAAAAGTGCTGTCATTAGCAACCACAAAGTGATCAACTTTACGTTTCTCATCAATGGATTGTATTTACTGGTAATTTAAATCTATTTCAGACTAGTTAAAATGAAGAAGAAAATAAAATGCAATATTTCTCAACTAATCTGGCTGGCAACACTAAAATAAAGCTACCTCAGGACAAGAATGTTAAAGAAAGGACAAACACCCATGCATATAAACCTAGCAATCAATTAAACTAATAGTCATGTTTTTGGACTGAGACAAAGTTAGAGTACCCAGGGTCAGAGATCCTCATTTGATACTTAGAGAGAAATTGCACAATGTTTGATATATGTCTTGCAGACAAGTTAGATATGTGTCTACAGAAGTTAAAGTAAATCGATAAATATCACCAGCACATTTGCTTCACAGACAGACACCCTTGGCATCAAATACCAGACAGAGAATTTTGAGTTTGCATGGATGGGTTTTCTCCTGATGCTGCAAGAGGCGGAGAGAGAGAATAGTGATTCTGCAAAGATGAAAAACTGGATGGCTGTCATTCTTCCTATGGATATTTGTTGGTGATCAGTATTATGTTGTAAGTGTTTAGGTTTTTGGATTATAGGTTTTGACACAAGAAATCTATCTATTTATCTATTTAATTACTTATTAAAACAGTTGGATTAACATCTACCAGAATGGCTTTTTGCAGTGCAGCTTCCCAAAGCATTGGACCGTGGACTTTTCTCAAACTGACTGATCAAAAATAAATCAAGCGATTTTGAAAAATGTCTTAAAATCATATTGTGTTTGATTTTGAGCAGTCTTTTCTATGATTTTGTATAAACTGCAAATTAAACTAAGCGAGCTTCCTCCGATGCTGCTGGAACCTGTAAGAGCCACTGGACATCTCAGTATTTGAAGCTGCTGGACTTCTTCTCCACTATCATCTCTATATGAATATATATAGAACCAGAACAGCTTTAACATCACTTCATCCGCCTCATCCGGAGACCGTTTCTGTTTTTTTCTCTTTTGCAGCTTAATCTGCCAAACCATATACTGTTTTAAACTGTAACGATAGACGTTCTTTTAACATTTAATTTACATGAAACTAAAAGTAAATTATGGACGACAAGTAACAGCAGCAGATCAGTGATCTTTTAAGACAAGCCTTTTAAGTTTCTCGGCCTTTCGCTGGGGCAGATCTCCACAGACGAACTCTGCTTCTCTGAGAGTCTTAATACAACCCTAAGGGAGAACAAACTGCAAATCTAGCAACTCTTTTATTAATCTCTCCGTAAATTAAGGAGCAGTGGTGGGCATCCTTTTCTTCTGGTTTTCCTCTTGCAGGTTTTACACATATTGGACGCCTGCACCGGTTCTCAGCTAAATTTCCTCTAGCAATTAAACAATGTAATTAAAACCTCAGCCTACCTAAAAATAACCGAGTGTGCAAAAAAAGTAAACTGTGCAGTAGGGTGTTTTTATTTGCCTTAATTCATAGACATGTCCTGGTCTGCCTTGCAGGTAAGTTTGAATTTAATTTGGCTTTTGCAACCTCTAAAGAAAAGAGGTGGGAAAAAGTGGGAACATTTACATATATTTACAAATCATACAATTCAAACTAGTTTCTGCAAGATGAATCTCAATTACAAAGAAAGCGGGAATGGAAATTTATGAGAATTAAAATGAATGAGTGTTGTTTTATGAGCGAGTCTTTAGCATCTGTGATCATTTTATTAAAGATTTTCTGCTGCCTTTTGTGAGATTTGAAGGAGCTCAGAGCAAGAACGTTTCCAAATTAAGTATGAATTAATGCCCAGCTGGAAGCTCTCATATGTGGCTAAAAAATAAAAATGCTACTGGGAAATTTTGTCACTTTAGATTTGTAAAGATATAATGTGAAAACCTGACAATTAAAATTAGAGCTCTTTGTCGGAATCTGCACTGTTTTTTTGCTTATATGATATGAAAGTAAGTGGGAGGAATAAATGTTCATTGTGTATTCTGAGTTAAGACGGATTCAGAACAAACACAAAAAATGAACAGATTTACTAAAGATTTTGATTAGTTTGGAGGATAATTAAAAATAAGTTGAAGCAAATTGTTACTCAATTTCTCCGGGTTATTTCTACACAGAAATTTAAATCACAGAAAATGGGCAGCTGCATCTCAAAATATGATTTTGTTGGAAAGTTTAGATAAATTTTTCTCTCTTTATCCAGTTTTTATAAAGAAAGTTTAAATATGGGGAAAAGAAGAAGAAAAAATAGAAAAAGAGGTGATTAAATTAAATGAGTTAAACTTATAGATTCATGATATGCACCATTTTCTACCAAACTTTTTTCTTCCATGCAACTTTTCATTTGTATGCTTGAATATAACGCTTCTAGTTTCTATGACTGTAGCATTTTGTGACTTATTTTTAAACAACTTTCAGTTGATGCTCTTCTACAGAGCCCCTAAGGGGACATGGAGAAAAAAAAAAGGAAAGAAATCCCGACTTATTTTCTCGAGATCCCGCGAAAAGAAAAAAAAAAGTCGGGATCTCGAGAAAATAAGTCGGGATTTCTTTTTTTTTTTTTTTCTCCATGTCCCCTGAGGGGCTCCGTAATCTTCTGTATCATTGTGTAAGCTAAAATAAAACAATTCTGTATAAAATGTATTTTTATTGGTCTCAGGTAATAATTTATAATCGTTCAAATAAACAGAAATAAGTAATATCCCTCTGCAATAAAGAATATTTCTATTCTATTTTATTATATTAATTTCTAATGTACTAGAAATTACTTGCAAGTATGTGATGCATAAAACAAAACTATTAAATAAATTACTTAAACACACATTAAAGCAGTTATTTACGTTCTTTTTTGTTTGTAGCAAAAAAACTGTAATATCTTTTGATTTAAATATATAATGAAAAGCTGCAGTTTGTAGCACTGTTTGCATGTTCTCCATGTGCATGCATGGGTTCTCTCCAGGTACTCCGTCTTCTTCTGGCAGTCCAAAAACATGGCAGTTAGGTTAATCAGCCTCTCTAAAATTGCATTCAGGTTAGTGTGTGTGCATGGTTTTCTGTTCTGTGTCTCAGTTTCCCTGTGATGAACGTGCCCAGCATCCACCCTTCGTCCCACCCAATCACCATTAGAGAGAAGTACCATCCCCATCAGTTGGAGATAATGGATAGAGATGTATTTTTTCATCATTTATGTTCTGATAAAAGGTTTCAGAGAAAGTGCAGACTATGATTAGAAGCTGCCTCATATGAGATGATAGAGTTTTCAGAAACAGGCTGATGAACATTCACATCCATTGAAAAGGGATTGTGAATTTTAAAGGTCATGCTGTCTCTCGTGAGGAAGACTGAGAAGTTGCTCTAACCTCGAGATTTTCTACAAAATCCTTCATTTTCCTCCCAGCTGCTTCAGAGTGACACTTATGAAGCCATCTCAGCAGACAGTAAATTTATCTTCCATCTCCATCTTTCTCCAACATTTCCCTTATTCTCATTCATTTCTTCCGTGAATATACATATCATGTATTGATAATGCAACCATAAAGAAGGATTTTATTTCCCAACCATGAAGCAAACCATTTGTTCGCCCGGCTCCATTTTCTTTTGGGTTCCTTTGACTCTGTCACACATGATTCATAATTCATCCCAGTCTTCTGTATTACAAATGGCCCCGGATTAGGACAAATCAGGGCTCTCCAAACTATCAGGAGGGAGATGGATTCCTGAACACTATGTGTCAACTGAGAAATTGGCAAAGGAGTGACGGTGGCTCTGGAGAAGGGCCAAACAATGCCTCGCGTGTCACAGGAGGAAATCAAACTGTTCCACATGAGACAAACACAATTTCATATTAATGAATAATTGAGAAAGTTTAGAACTGGGTTGAGACAAATGTGCATGAGTGTCAGATGTATCTGTGTCACAGTAATACTTTGAATGTTTCCAGCTGTGCAGCGGTTTTGTGTGGAATTAAGTAGATTGATCATATATGGTCTCAACAAAGAAATGTTTTGGGAAACATCTAAAAACTTCTGCAAAAGGATTTCTTATGTACTTTATGTTTATTTTTATAAACGTACATGTCATAGCAATTTGAATCTAAAAATGATTATTTCTTTTATTTGAAACAGCTAGGATAATGAATCTAAAGTTGCTCCTGAATAAACTGCGTGTCAGATGCGCTATCCCAGATTCTCCACGTATTTACAGCTCATCAGAATGAACTTGTGCCAGAGCTTGTTAACCTGTGCCTCAGTAACAAGGTTGAGCTCGTTTGTTACATGAGAGGGGAGGAGGAGAAAGGAGGGGGTGGTCGGCTCAGAGCGCGCTGCCTTGACTGGAGACGAGGGCGCCCCTCTCCGCTCTGCTTTGCACTGAAACCCCCCCATCCATGCTAATCATCCCAGCTCTGCACATAATTAAAGCCCCGCTACCCCTCTCCTGTGAAATGCAAGGCAGGACTTATGTGCATCTTCCAACGTAGCTAGAGGAGGTTTGGAAAACTTCTGAACATCCACGGTCCATTATGTATAATCTCAAAACACATCCCCAAGTACGAGGAAAAGAAACTTTTCATTTTTAATGACAAAATCATGAATTATTCTATTTATTGTGTACTCTTACTCTTTCAAAGGTATCTGGTCCATGAAAGGTGAAGCTGAACCAGGAGAAAAGTCTGCTTGCCACTAACTAGGACTTAGTGGCTGCAAACGACACCTGTTGCGAGCAGCAGAAATTAGCAGAAACTAAATGAGAGCAACATTAAAGGGTTTTATTTTAGTTTTAACATTTTTCTTTTCTTCTTTTGTTTTACACGAAGTTCCTCTGAAATCTCTTTTTGTATCAAGGATGGTGAGGACAGTACGAAACAGTAACAGCAAGTGCTAAACTCAGCTCTACCCTGCAGCTGAATCTCATTTTAACCTTCAACCTTTATTCTTTGTCCCGGAATTGGTAACAGGTGCAGCCTTTCCAGCACTAGAATTGGGTTTTCTAGCCACTAAAAGCTGATATTTGTTTGGAGAACAACAGAAAATGAAACTCTCAAGATGTAAACATTTTCTCTCAACATATTTTAATGACATGATGCTTACTGTAATGTCTCGTTTGCAGTATCTCAATATGGTACGTTCAGTGTCACTGTGTAATTTTGGTAACCAGCAAAACGTGAAATTACATATACAACAAATATTTTGTTGCTTTGTGCTATTTTACAAATCACAAAAACATGTCGCAAAAATGGGAAAACCACGATTATGTCTCGGTTTATGTGAATTTTACTGTTTTTCATCAGTAAAAAAAACATGAATGCACCAAACATTTGAAATTTTGACCCACTTAGGCAGGTTTGCAATAAAATATGTCAATATAGGTAAATATTAGAACAAGTATACGCTCCACATTTTGTTTACTATGAAGGCAAATAACTGACTAAGACCCTTGAATTTATTTTAAAGTTTATATATTTATACTTTATGTATGTTATGTCTGGGTGCTTTTGTGATTAAATATTTTTTACTTCAAATTAATTATTTGTACAAACAACATTGACCAATAGAGAGGATTTTGGTTCCTACTAAAAAACATTTTACTTTATGCCTGTTTTTGTTATTTTTTTTATGTCTCTTGTTGAAGAACAAAACTAAAACAAACTATTTACTGAAAAATAAATCTATTAGAAATCATAATATATTTTAAATACCTTCAAATAGATTTACAATAAGTTTCTGCCAATATAACAACAAAAATACTAGATGATGCAATGTTTAATAGTTTTAAAACACACTTGAAGTATGTTGATGATTTGTTTGACTTTGCAGACTTATTTCTATTCTTATTTTAAACATTTGGTTTGTTCATTTTCACTAAATCTGAACACATCAAACTAAACATTACAGCATTTTTAGGTTATTTTTCCACAGTAGAATGTATTTTAAGTATAGATACATTGTGTTATTTTTTCCTTGATTTGAACTTTTGGGTAAAATTAACTAAATGCCTTGAAATTGTACATTTGAATTTTTATCAAGTAATAAAATATTTTCAATGATTATTTTTGATCTATAATACTCTGTTCTAAATAATCGACAGTGATATTGACCAGAATACATTTAACGCATAAAGTAGATGTCACTGGGATTATTGTGCAATTAATTTACGTTCATTAATTTATGTCCATGTTTCAAAGAATCTTGTTAGAAATTGATTGAAATCCATTTAATTGTCCTCTCCACTTCTGCACACAAACAACTGCCCAGTAAAGTTGAGTGTAAGGAAAAAGGGGCAAGAGGTCAAAAGGATGAAATTCAGCCTTTGAAGAGACAATCAGTTAAACGTTTTTTGTGTAATTAAATGCTATTTTCTAATCTACTGTCTGGAATCGTACAATTTCAGGGATGTTTCTCGTCTTAATTAAAATATTACTCGCTGTTGCATATCCTGGGACAGAAATGTGTGCTTGCAGCTTGTAAGACGCCTGCATTTATAAACCAATAATGATTATCTTTTATACATGATTCATTAGTATGTCCTAAGGAAGCAGTGCATGACTGTTTAATATGTGACTTCATTCTGTATTAAAAATAGGAAAACTTTTCTTTTTTTCAAAGCGAGGCAGTATAGCATCCCACGTGCTTTAATTGTTATCATTAATGTATGATGAATCTTGTTTGTTGTTCAACGTTAATGAACTACAGAAATTAAAAGCAGTGCGCTCTTGATTGGGGAGGGAGGACATTTCTTTCTTGTGTGCATCTGCTGCATACAGTGTAGTTGTCACGTTTGGCCAATAGGTGTCCCTGCAAACCAAAGAAACGCTGCAGTGAGCCGCTGCCTGCAGCATCACACTGTTGTGACTGTAGACAATCAGCTCCAACCTTTTCACAGTGACAGAACCAGAGGCCAGAGTGGCAAGTTGCTTAATTTCTACATTTCTAGATTTCTCCAGTTAGTGTTTTTATCATAACTTACTTTTTCGTATCTTTGCAGTTAATCAACAGAGGGTGGAATGAGCCTAAAGTCACTGCTGCTGAGAAAACTGAATAAACATAAGATTAATTCATAAATCTACAGATGATGCTGTATTTACAGATTCAGAATGATATAAAACTAAATCTTAAAGTTCAATAGAAAAGGCACAACATTGGGAAAAAAACACATAAATCTAAAACACAAATGAATCTTGAAGACGACGTGCTGAACTCGCCAAGTTAAACTCTGAGACATAATTCTGCATTGAGGCAAAGGATTGCTTCTGATCATGTCATTTGACAACAGACATCCTATTAAAAACTTGAGCAGGCTCCAGATCTCATCTGTCAGTTATATTACCCAATTCGCCTGTCAGTTAACTATTCCCAGGGCTAATGCTTCAATTGGCGTCCTCGCGCTACAATTTACTGTTCACAGCCACTGGAATGGGCTGCAAAGCAAAAACTGAAATGGGCATTTTTATGTTAATGGCTTCATGCTTTCACTGTTGCTCTCCCTCTCGCTCTGATATTTGATTTTACTTTGGAAGCAAGAAATCATCCAGCAACAAGCATGTACAGATGGTATGCAGTTCCTTGCAAAAGAGGTCACATGCCTTTAAGTTTTTCACATTATGTTTTGGATTTTGTGCAACAGAAAAACATAAAATAGAAAAAAAGAAAGTGATACTTGGATTTAAACAGTTAAAGATCCCCCTAGATAAAAAGTGCTGCCAATTAAGTTTCATAATTGCTTATTGGACTCTAATAGTCAAAAAGAGTCCAAATGTGTGAATTGAAGATATTTGCTAGAGACCAACACAACAAATGGGTCAGAAAACAGTTGTGGTGAAGTTTAAAGCAGGTTTAGGTTATAAAACAATCTCCAGAGCTTTGGAGAGTTTATTTGAAAATGTTTCGACCTAAACCTAAACTGAATGATCAGGCAAGCAGAGCAACAATCAGAGAAGCAGCAGCCAAATAAATATTATTGTTGACCTGTCTGACCATCATGGAAGAAGGACAAGAAAGCCAGATTTCAAAGAAAGCCACAAGATGTCCAGTTTGCAGCCAAGGGGGAGGTGCTCTCATGCGATGACACCTAAATGAACGTTTTATGGTAAAATGGACAATGGATGCATTTGTAACAAACTTTGTCAAGTCTAATGGTGCATTCACCTCAGCCTTGTTTAGTTGGCTTTAATCAAACTTAAGCTCATTTGCCTATAAAATCCAGTTCATTTGGAGAGGTGTGAACCTGCCTACAAACTGAGATCCAGTTGAAGTGAACTCTGGTGCAATTTAAATGCAGATGTCCAAGCAGACTGGAGATGAGTCCAGCAGCTGGAAGTGGACATAGCACCGGGCATTCTGGGTAAATACAACCAAACAAATGGTCGAGTCTGACACTAGTGGGAGAAATGGCACATGGTCTTCTGCCAAAGACAAAAGTGAAGACCTACAACAGCTCAAATCTGACGCTGATCCATTTTTGTTTGCATCTTATGAAGAAGGAAGTTGCATGCATGTCTTCTTCAGATGTTTTTGTATTGGTCCCTTCAGTGGCTCTTGGGGCAAGAAGGGGAGCAGGATTTTCAAAAGATTTTGTTCATTTGACCCACTGCAGCATGACAGTGAACCGCACCAGCTGAAAATGTTTAAAATGTGGTAACATTGGTCCCCAATCAAATAGATTCTTTTGGTACGGTACGAAAACATCTTAAAGAGTCCAAATTACTTAACACCACCACCATTACTTTGAATTGACCAAATTTGGTCAATTCAAATTTGACCATGAATTTGAATGGTCAAATTCATTTGCTGAATTTGACCATTCAGCAAATCAATGGCTGAATGGTCATTCAGCCATTCATTTGCTCTCATGCAAGAGGTTAAAGAGATATGAATACCTTTTGGAAGAAACTCAACATTTCTTCCTTTGTTCTTCACTTGGTCACTTTGATTTGGGTAGTGTTTGAATTTATATTAACTTCACAAATCTACTGACAATAAAACTACAACATCACCTGATATTTTCTGACCTGTGCTGTGTTTCTATAGTGTGATTCTCCTCTTTGCCACTAAATTCTGTTTGCATTTCTATTTACTCACATGTTCATGCAGGCCTGTATTTGAAAACCAGCTGAAATCTTCCTTCAACATGGAAATTACATCTTCAAACTCCCGTGGGAAGCAGAGTATTTGGCACATAAATAAACAAACACAAATTAGATAACGAGGTTGCCACAATAGCTCGTTGAAGGTCTTTGATAGGACATGGCTATGTTAAGATGAGTCCTATAGGTTGGTCTTTTTTGCCTGTTGTTTTTATACCATCTGGCTCCTGTAACAACTATATCCCTTTAGGCCCACAAATAATGACTTTCCATATCCTTACATCTAACCTGTGCATGGTTTATTGTGCTGCAGGGGAGTACGTGACACTTCACATCTCTCCCCGTCTCCTTCCTCGCTTTTACCACGCCTCTATGGTTGATTTTTTTTCACTGTGGAGAGAGGTAGACCTTCGCTGGCAGGATAAAAGGCTGGGGTAGCACTCCTCAATCATTCTGCCCTCCAGGAGGCGAGAGGAACGTGGGATAAGAGGGATGGGGGTGCCTGGCAGGGTGCAGAGATGTAAGACACATTGAGATACAGCTTTGGCCAGTGTAAAAACTGTTGACTTTTTCCCCCTCTATTTCTTTTCCACCCTCTTTTGTTGCCTTTGGGGACAAAAAGGCATGCAAATATTGGCACAGGACTATTGAAACCACTGGTGAAAGCCTATTTAAAATGTCAGGGCACTGACTGGAAAAGTGGAACAGTTTGAAAGTGCATCTCCCGCGTAGTCCTGTGAGTATTATCGTGAATAGTGCCACAGGTACGGCATTCTGCACCATTTATCCGTTCCGTTAGTTTTTTTATCTATTCCATTTTTTTATCCCATAAAATCCAGTAAAAGCAGACAACTCTCCCTTTTCAGCTTGGTGATGTAAAATGTTGAAAGGTTTGTGATTCCAAATTGCTGAAACAACATCTGTGTAGTCATGCTGGGGATGGAGGGCTAATGTGGACAGCCGGATACCCAGAATCTTTACTCTGATCCAGGCGCAAGTCACCCCTGGGGAGGCTGCAGGGCCTGGGTCAGCCATATGGTAGCTGAAGCCCCTGAAGGAGCAAGTCTGAAAAGCTGGATCAGCTTCAACACTTCCTGACCGCGGCCCAGGCTGCACCACGGAGCAGGTAAATGAGGGGGGAGACGGGTGAGGAGGCTTCCCCAAAGTGGCAGCAACATTAGGAGCCTGAGGGAAGAAAAATGGAAATGGCTTCATCCGAGCTATCTGCAGTTCTGAGGGAAATAATGTCGTAGCTGCCACAGCTCTGCTGAACTTCATTGCTAAAATATTGGTGTTGACAACTTGTTGAGTGTAGTTTTTATTTTACCTGCAGTACAAAATCAGTTCTGTGTCCTGGACATTTTTTGTTTTGGTGGGGAATTGGAGTGAATTACTCCAAAATGCAGGTAGAGTTTATGAAAATACATTTTCCCAGGAGATTTCTTAATTCATACTTTCATAATTTTAAGGTGATCTCAAACTAGAGAGTTTTATTTAGTTATCTATTAAAACACAGTGGGATATAAATGACTCAGGGCACAGAGGCTCATTTTTCTTCAAAAAGGGAAAGAGAAGAGAACATGCCATTTAAACTGAAGAGATTTTCTTTATATTTTAATAGATCAGAAATTAGCTACAATAAATACATATTTATTTGCTCCTTAACTAACTTATTCTCTCTTTGCTCTTTCTTTTTGGCATGGTTAAAGTTTTAAGTCCGCAAATACATTTTAGCATAATTTAATAATGATTGTCTCATTCATTAAGAAGTGTATATATATATATTTAGAGCCCACTGCCCTGAACCCCATTGAAAACCTCCGAGTTATTCCACCAAATATCCATTTCTGGACTCTTCCTGAGTTAAAACATTAGTATTATTGTTTCTAAATCATGTGAACTTGTTTTCTTTGTATTATTAGAGGCTGAAAGCGTTGCATCTTTTTTGTTATTTTGACCATTGCTCATTTTCTGCAAATAAATGCCAGTAATTCCAGAAACATGTTGGCTCTTATTTTTTGCCAGAGCTGTATGTAATTGGCTGCATTTTTTTCACAACTCAAAAAGCCCATCAGAGTCAACAGAGAAAAGTATTGTTGAAAGTTTTTCAGCTTTTGCAAGTTTTTGTGCTCAACCATGTCATTTTCATTTTGTTTGGCAGGTCTGACTCGTCTGAGGGAGCTGGTGTGCACTTAAAAAGATGCTGACATGTTATTGTCTCAGGCCCTTTTTGGTCTTCATCTCTAATAAAGAATGTCTTGCCTTTTGTATTTATAATGCATGTTCTCTCTGAGCTTGTTACAGGTGCCACTGAGAGGCTGCTTCATATGAGCACCTCCTTGTCATTATCAACACTGATATAATTGTTTTGTCTTCTTAGCATTATAATATTCATGTAACATATTAGCTAATTACAGATTCTCTCAGCAGTGTGGGTTTGCCCTGCCTCTGTTGGTTTCTATTTAATTAGCTGTGTTTATGCCAGCCATTATAAGCCTGGCAGCTCGTTACCTTCATCCCAGAAAAAGGTTCTTTCATGACAAATTATGAGGCGGGATGTGTGACACCTCTTTGACTTGCCTGTGGTGTCCTGTGCTGGGGACAAAAGCCCACATGACTCTAACTGAGCCGTGTCTTGAAGATATGAGATATTCAAATGAGATGCTAACAGTGAGGGACTGTGTGATGCTAGATGTCTAATGTTAATGTTCTCATTTGAATATAAAAGAATCTTTGCCAGTTTTCTGTGGAACAAAAAGTGAGAAGAAGAGATGTGAGCGTGAGTTCTTCAGGCATGACTGACAAGACAATGGGGGAAGTTTTACAGCTCTGCTGGCTTTGTTATCTGATGGTTAACATTCAGACTGATGGGATTGTAGTTTAACAGGAGCTCACTTAATTGAAATAAAGACAAATATGGCTTCTGGAGCTTGATAAATTCAGCTAAGTAAAGGAGCAAAATCAAAATCCATCCATCCAGGTTCTGAGTCTTCCTGCATGACGTACATGAGAAACCTTGAGGTGAAGAGGGCATCAAAATGAGACTTTTATGTTCAAAGAACTTACAATCTTTCTGCCTAAAAATTACTTTTCATATCCTTCACAATGCACAGACGCCAGGACAGCTTAGCTCAAGTTCAATGTATCAGAAGTGAGTTTTAGTTCTCCAAGTTTTCAAAAAGGCTAATGCCACGAATGAGCACAAAACTCCTCACCACTCTTGATTTACTGCTTCAGAAATGGATCAGTAAATTTTTATTAGAGAAGCTGTTCCTGATCAACTTCCTGTTTGTTTTGAAAACCTGTCTGTTTTAGAATAACTTTAGAGCCCTTAGAGACAGAAGGCATTGCTGATGCAACTAGAACAGTGGTGTAATAGTATTGTACCCCTATGTTGATTTATATGGCCTTTGCTACTTCGTAGGTAGCAAAGGTCAAATATTCTGGAAGACTTCATAATAAGTCTATTGGTGATAAAAAAAAAAAATCAACTAATTAAAATTCCTGTCATGGTGTGGATGAAGATTGCTGGAAACATTTTAAGAGCTAAAGAGAAAAAAAAGATAATTTAAAGACAAATTAAACAGAAGATGGTTTAAATTGACTTTCCAGCTGTGGGCCTTTTACCACCTAAAGGCTGGGACTCAATGTTTTCTCTGGTTGGTCCTTTGGAAATTCATGTCTACATGCATTAAGTATGTTGGTGCCACTTGTTCATAAATATGTGAAAAGGTCTGACGTGTCGAATAAACTCAGTTCTAGGCGTGTCTTTGATTTCACCTTCTGACGTTTTTCTGCTGTGGAGGATGACATTTCTGCCGGATCAAAAATAACTTTTAAAGAATAACTGCTTTACCTATGTTTGGATTCATTTCCAAAAGTTAAACTGTGATGGACTGATGCTGACAGCTGAGTTTGAAGATGTTTTTCAGGTGAACATTTGAAAAATATCCAGTAGCTTTGATCAGTAATTTAAAATCCTTGAAATAGGATCAGGGATCTGTTCATCATCTACTCATGTTTGACAGTTTTTCCTATAAAAGTTGAAATCAAACTACAAATACAAGGAAATCCATTACAGCTCACTCCGACAAATGGGCCTGTTCAGATGGAGTTCATGGTTTCCCTGAACCTGAGTGGATGTCCTTCAGTGAGTGGGAGATAATAATTCATGCTCTGGGGCTCCAGAAATGCCAACAGGTCTGAACAACAACTCCTCTTCCACCAGCATTGCACACTATTCTTTATTGAGGAAGGCAAATTGAGAATGTATAATTCAATAAGCAGTGTACTAAAGAATTAATATATTCAAGTTAATTATGCCACTGTGTGAGGGAACAGTTGTACATCGGATTACCAAAATGATTTTTACTTTTGACCTTGGTCTCTGCGGATCAGCTTCATTATTAGGTTGTAGTTATGGCTTAACATTTTAAAACAATTCACATGGAGTAGCTCTTTATTTATCATTCATTTATGATGTCCTTTGTTTGAATAAAACATGGCTGGAAGGTGGGAGTGTGGGGGAATTCTTCCAACAGCGGGATTAGATGGGAAATTTATTTATTCATGTTTATGTTAACTTTCATCAGAAAGCAGCCCAGCGGTGGAGATATGAGAGGAACTGACCGACATAAAGGGTTTTCAGATGAAGACCTTAATGATAGCCGAAGGTTTTAATGAGACGAAGTTCTGCTCCACTCAACTTTTCAGGTACAGTGCCTGCTCTGAGCTGACAATTTTTTTCTGCCGCTGAAATAAGTTGTCTAATTGTGTTTGCTCCAAAACTTTTCCTGCTGGGATATGCCTGGGGCCCAACCTGAAGCCATGGACTTTGTCTTCAGTAGCGAAGCTGCTGCTGAAGTTCTTGTCCATTTCAAGTTGTACTTTAATTTATCTCTACCTGACGAGTCTGTGAAACAGTTTGTCTTGCCGGTTGCGACTGAACTCAAATTGCAGATATTTGCTTAAAGGGGACATGTTTCCTAGAACTCATATTTTGTTCTTTTTTATACTTTCATTTGAGTCTCAATTGGATCTAAAACAGCCCAAATGCTTAACAAAAAAAAAAACACTCAGCTGTTTGGTAATAAGTTCATGTTTTATGGTGCCTGGAAAATGAACAGTTTTCAAAACCTCCTGATTGTTGAAGCACCGTTACCTAGTAACCCAGCTCAGCTCAGCCCAGCTTGTCACCTAGCAACGCAATCAGAGCTCCAGCATGTTTGGTCAGCTGCTTTTACAGCTGAATGTACTGTACAATGGCTGCTGGAAAGGACAAGTGTTTTGTTGTTGACTTACCCTCCAGAAACCACTTGCTGAATTCTTCTTTCTTGTGCAGGTTGCTCCACTTCTGCTTTTCAAATATGTAGATTTGCATAATTGCACATCTTTTTACAGCTACTTTCCAGTGCAAGTGTAAATGTTGAGTTAGTGGGTGTGACCAGCAGCAGCTTATTCGGATTTTGAAATGATAAAACGTCCCAAACGTTTTAAGCCTGGGCTTAAATTTTTCCTTTTGATAAAGCTTATAGTTAGACTGGCTTAGGTTAAGCTGCTATTAGCTTAGTTTACTGGAGGACAAACTGACCACTTTATTTCACTTTTTTCTTCTGCTACTCTCCAATTTGCATTATTCGCTGTTATTACTTTGCCTTTATATAATCAAACCAGACCTGGTTTAAAATAAATTCTCATAATATGGAAGCACATGTGGGCATTTATATATTTTGCATAAGGTATTGAACTATGATCCACAAAAGATGAAGTGTAAGGAAAAATTTTAAAAGTGAAATCACAGCAAAAGTAACAACCTCCTTCCAGAATATAATCACTTACATTCTAATTTACCTGAATCATCCAACATAAACATCGCAGTTAAGACAGGATAGTTTAAAGTTCATAAAACACATTTTGTAGAAATAGCTATGGCGTTCTTTTAAGACTTGAGTTTTTATTTTTTTTTTGTGAGGAATACATTTTGGTCTTGGTTCCTCTCAAAGTAGCCATCAGCTTTAGCCTGGAGGGAGAAACTAATCTGGATCTAACTAAAAGAAAACATCAAGCAAGTTCTTCAATTTTGAACGATCCCTTCAAGTTTGTAGGTTTGCCACTGGACCACAGCAGTTTAACAAGCGGCGTAAAATATTTGTGTTTCTACAGCATTGAGAATAGTTTCAAATGACATACTCCCAGCAGTTTAACAGTTGTTTTCATTTTATGTTTGTTGCCATGCCCGTCGCTGTCTGGAATGCCTGCAGAATGCCTCCAGTATAGGTGTGAACTTTTCAAGGAGCTCAAGTCTAAGTTTTAAAAATGTGAGGCCATGGAGAATTTCCCCAAGAACAAGTCTATCTTTCTTCCTTTGCTGTCTGGCAAAATCCACAACTTCTGGGCTTTTCCCATCCAAAAACCACAGAGAACCGCATCGCGGGAATGTTGCTGTTGGACGACCTCAGTTTTTCACTAAGTGATCAGTGTTTAGTTTGTGTTTATTCAGATGAATTAAATCAACACCATAATGTAGACGGCCTGAGTTACGCAAGAAAGTGGTTTGACTTTAGTTTAGGCCCTTCTCATTAAATAATTAAGAAGTAAAAAAAGTGCATCAGAATAGGAGTGCAGAGAATTACACTGAAGTTTCTCATGTCTTAGAAGCTTTTAACTTTTGTTCTGAACACTGAGAATTCTTTGTCCAGGTTTTTTTCTATCTTTGTTTTTTTTTCCGACTTGTGGTGGGTGTTGAAGGAATATGATGAAACTTTTTTTTCTCATTCTCGTCTTTTTGTGGTTATTTACTTAGATGAACTCATCAAACTCTCACTCTCATGCCATAAAAAGGCTTTTGTCAGAATGGACATATTGTACAAAAGCAAATGATGCAAAAAGGTGAAATACGGGGATTTCTCTCCAGCTCAATTTAGCCTGCCTTGTCTCCTCACTCTTCATCAGCCTTGCCTTGCCCGCCTCGCTTCTGTCTGCCAGTGTGTTTGGCTTTTTCAGATGTGATGTGAGCATAGTATTCTCTCAGACCGAGGCGGTTACTTTGTGAACAGCCGCAGCCTGCACACACTGATGGTATTGCACTGCTGCATCCCCCAAGTAATATTAAATTTGCAACTGGCCCTTTTAAAGTCTTTTTCATGAGATGTATGTTTTAAAGAGTGTGTCAATTCTTAAAGACGCCGTTGGCTTTTATCCGTCGTTTTTAAGAAAGCTTTCAATAAGGACTGAGGCAAAAGCTCAATGTGGCGGAGGCCCCTTTCTGCGTGCATAAACTGCATATAAAAACCCAACTTCAGATGCAGAAAGCAGATGTGTTGTGACTTAAAACTGCCTGAACAAAGCTAAGGGTTCAATATTGATGAATTTAACCCAACGTCATCTCGACAATGATTCAATGTTTGCTCTCTTTTTTTAAAGCTTTTTTTTGTCATTAGAATCTAACTGCACTTTCTTCTTAATGCAAAACTTCTCAACCCCACAGCAATCAGAGATTTAAAGTCTTGGCTTTTGCTGTGAACTACACCCTCCCCCTGCTTTGAAAGAAACTTGCAGTCTATTCATCTCACACTGACGGCAATTTAGAAAATAACCTCAAGCTATCATGTTTGTTTTCGACAGTCTCCAGGTTCCAACTGTTCTGTTGACCTGCATCCCTTGTAGGGTGCCAGGGTGAAGCGAGAGAACAATTACTTCTTATTAGAGCTCTGACTCCTGATACACCTCCACCTGGAGGGGGGAACCATCAATTTCACACATGCTAAACTTCTTTTAGCAAGGAGGCCTTCAGCAAATGACTGAAGCTGATCCAGCGGAGGACTTGGTGCTACAGCGTCCTGCTGAGTTCAGAGATTTGCTGATCAGCATTGCTCACCACTGAGAAACGAGCCTCTGCACTGTACACCAACCACATGAGCTCTGACATGCAGTCACAACCGAATGCATATCAGGCTGATTGCATCTGATTGAACAAATTTGTGTCTCTGAATTGATTTGACTGATTTACATTTAGGACCTGATCATCCTTCACCTGTGGAAAGTTGTGGTGTCTTCTGTCTTGATTTTCTTTGATGGATTAGTGATTGCATTTTCTTATACATTTGAGATGATGAACCTATTCTTTAAAATCCATCACTCTTGATTGGCCACCACATTACAAATGTCTAAACAAACTGAAGCTATTTATTTTACCTTTACTCAAACACTTAACAGTTGATTGAAAACAAATTCTGAGTTTTAAACAACGAGCTGTTGGGAAAACATCAAACAGCAGAAAATAATAAATAAAAATACAACCATATTCATAGCGACTAAACATACTATAATAGGTGTGATAAGGTTGAAAAGCAGGTACATAATAAAATAAACTACTATTTTTACTGAGCTGATAAAGGTTGATATTAGCAGACTGGGCTTCAGTGTTTTTTTGCAAATTGTTCCAATCAACTAAATTGAAAAGATTCAACATATTTTTCAAAGTGGAAGAAAACAATTAGATGTATTTTTGGGAAGTTGCTTTAGTACAAAATCACTGTGCTTGCAAATGAAACTTTTTTAAAAAATCAGAGCAGCAGAGGAGATATCAAATAGTAATATTGACTTTCTCTTTCCTTAGAAAAATATAATGTGATATAGAAACCTATCTCTCCGAACTGAGCTTCAAAATGGGAAAGACATTAGAACCTCCTTTATTGTGCCTGGGTATTCATATTAAAAATAAACTGGAATGGAGTGCAGGAGATGCTTCTGAAGACCTTGTTTGACTCTGTGGTGGCATCAGTAATCTTAGTGTAACATGTAGAAAGAAAGTGAGGAAAATCAATGCAAAAGAAACTCTTATTTAGTCTTAATTACAGCTAATCATGACTTAACTTTGATTAGCTACATCTGATTTACTCGTAACACATTTCTTTATTCCATACTCACATGTTTGTGTGGAGGGAGAGAGAAATTGTGCATAAAATTGTGTATTGCGGCTTGAACTGTGGCAAGTTTGTCAGCAGACAGGTTATTTTTTTCCCCCTGGGATTTTAAAAGATGATTAGAAAGAAGCTGTGGGGAAAAATATTATTTAAATGCTGGAATTACCTGGAAGTTACTGAAAATGTGATGATGCACCGGCATCTAACGGCCATGCCTGGCAAAACCAATCTGGATCAAACCACAATTTGTAGCATTCAATATATTATTAAATAAAAATGTAGATAATAAATTAATAATTTCATTCTAAATAATATCTGACTCATCTTTATCTATTAGCGGTGCTTCATTTTCAGATCTGGAATCTATAGTAGGATACAGTGGCGGATTTAAGGTTAAGGGATCTGATAGCCTCAGGCAAGTTATTCTAAGAGCCCCCTGATGTCAGTGGGACTGCCTGGCAGAATAAAAGGCAAGGCAATAAACTGGGGGAAAAAGTAGCACACACGCATTGAAATGGGGGCCTCCCCGAGGCGATGGCCCAACTGGCCCATGGTTAAATCCTCCATTGAAAGTAATAATCACACCAGAGCCCTGCAGAGGGAAGGGAAGAGGAAGAAGAGTGGGGGAAGACATTGAGGTACCAAAACAAAAGCCACCCGTCTCCGTCCCACTCTCTTTGTGCCTTCAATCTGAGGGCAAAAAAAAAGAAAAAGAGAAACACGGCAAAATCCTGGTGCTAAGAAAGGGAATTATAAGGGCTGTGATGAAGACTGATGGCTAAGTAGAACAAGATCTGAAACAGATCACCAGGGTTTATTGTAGCAGTGGCAGTCGTTCTGATGTGTTTGCAGATATGAGCGCGAGGCTTGAGCTCTAATCCTGTCCATAGGCTGTTGCTGGTTCTCTTCAGATCCCTTAAAGAGGGTTAATGATCCCATCACTGCATTAAACTGTAGGCTTTGCAGTTGTTACGTTACACAGTTCTCATTTTAATCCTGAGTAAATGATGAAATAATTATTTTATTTATCTTTATAATCATTTATCATGATTGTAGTGAATAAATCCCTGGATTCTCAAACTCGTCACTGAATTTTTGACCACATCCTTTGAATCCATATCCATATCCTTTGAAATTGCAGGAATGTTTTTAAGTATTGTATTAATTTAGCCTTCTGAAGCACCTAACTACTGTATTCTACAATTTTGCCAAGATCTGTGTCAATGGGGTGTGTGTGACTCCAACAGAGCATCATATATGTTTTAAAGACATCAATTAGGAGAATGATCTCCACCCAGAAACACTCCTTCATTATCGCCGCTTTTGTTCTTCCTGGTAAATTGTAAGAGGTTGAGTGGGCATGCAAATTGTGACAGGAAAGGTCAAGCTAATTAGCGCTCCCTTTGAACCTCCCATTGAAAGCTCATGATGTCTCCATGCAGACTTGACAGAGTTCAAATTAATCAAGGGCTGTCCTATGTGCAACCAAATGTTAACTTTTTATGTTCAGAAATGCTAATTTGAGAAGCTATGCATTCACCAGTATTAGATGAGCTTTTCTGCTGTTTTCTGATTAGCTTAAGCAAATAAATAAATAAATAAGAGTTTTATGTGCAAAGGATGAGAGCTAAAAGCCCCTTTATCAAGTGGAAAGGGAACATTTTGTGCTCCATTAAACCTGCACAATGCTGTAATCGACTTTGTTTGGATATGTTAAATAAAGCATGTCATTATGCTCTTCTGGGTGCTGAGTGGTATTTTAAGGGTCCATAAATTCAATTAAACAATATTTAACGCCGCCCCTGGATGGTGTAAGAGCAGTGACGCACGTGATGCAGGGTTTGCGTCAACCATTTTTAAGAATTATTACACAGGATTTACATTTATATTGTCTCGTTAATAGTATGCCCATCTTTAGCTGGGAGGGGCCTCAGATGCTTTGAGGGCCCAAGCTCATTCCACTAACTCAAAACTGCATCCCATTTGTCATGATACATAGCTTGGAAAAAAAAAAATCTGCTCATTCTCAGGCTGTCATTACAGCGATCCCGTTAGCCACCTACTAATGCACAGTTTAGCAGCCACCATGGAAAAATGCTAAAGAGGTCCTGACAACTCCTGGGGGTTGGCTAAGTGTGGGCCAAGGGTTTGTGTGTGTGAATGTGAGCCCACATTAGAGTTGGGGGGGCGGGAAGAAAAGGGGTAGGAGAGGGGTCCCAGTGGTTGTTTGCCTGTTTTCCATCAAGAGTCCTCATCTCCTTTATCCCCTTTGTGGCAGAAGCCCTCCTCGGGCAGTTCCCTCTGAGGGGGATCTAAAAAGAGCAGCTGCTGGGGAATGAGTGCCATTTCCTCCTGCTGTCACAAGCACACTGGCAACCCCTAGTCCTCCTGTCCCCCTCCGCCCACAGCCCCCACACTCCCCCATTAATATGCATATGAACTTGTTTCTCTTAGTTCTGAACTCCAATGACAAAGTGGGAAAGCATATGCCTGAAATATTCATGACTGCATGCAGTAATTAAGCGATAGGGAAGGGAGGTCTGCACCGAAGTCACTACCCCTCTGTCGGAGTTAAAAACAGCCGTGTTTCTGCAGCGCGGAGAAGCTTGTTGTCCTTTGCTTTCTCTGTAATTTCTTCTCAGTGGTTCCACTTTTTTATGTTTTTTTTTACATCATAGAGCCACTTAACTGGGGAAGAGTTAATGAGGTTTAAATAAAAGCTGTTTTGCTATAAAGACTTTTCTCACTTAGCTGAGCTAACAGTGTGACATGGAGATGGTATTTTTATCTGCACCATATGAGTTGTTACCTGTCTTTGTAGTAAATCTTTACAAAAGTTTCAACAGAAATACTGTGATTTTTGAGCATTATGCTCAGTATCTGTGCATTTGCCTCATTCATACTAAGTTTATAGACAAATAATATTAAAATAACATGATATTAAATAAAAATTTTGTTTGTATTGTTGCACCTTGTTTCTGTGCACCTGAATCCCATTATGATACAATCACATGTAACTGCTGAGTCGGAAAGCTGCATTAGGTATTTTATATTAAATGTATTTTATACATTTTTGTTAAAACTATCACTATAACTAACAGATAATCTGTGGAAAAAAAATCAAGCTCCTCTGGCTCCTCCCAGTGATTCTACTGCCATCAGCAGAAATGCACTGATCCTGTTCAGAAACAACCAATCAGAGCCAGGAGGAGGGCCTTAGTGCTGTCAAACAAGCTGATGTGAGCTCTGCTCACATCCTTGCTCTATGATTTTGTATTTTTATTGTGTAAAACACTTTTAGCTGCCTCATTGCTGAAATGTGAAATACATAAACTTGATTAATTAATTGATTGATTTACCAATTCAGTGAGTTTCGTCGACAAGTTCCAGGTTGCTGGTGACCTGTCGCTGTGCTAGTGGCAGAGAAAAGAGCAAACTTTAAGGGAAAACTGCTGATTTCTCGAGTCCTTGGCAGGATCCACTGTGGAGGGAGAGCTGCAGTGCAAAGTGCGCTTAATATTATCAGACTAAGTTCACTGTTTTCTCAGAACTCCCTACTTTAGCTTTAAAAAGTTTTAAAAAATTCCTTGAACAATTAAACTTTATTCTTTATTATTTCCACAAAATGTCCATACATTATCTAATATGATTATGTACATTTTTCCTGCTTCTCCCTTTTTAATCTGTACTAATTGTTTGAAATCTTTGATTAGAGAATCTAAAAATACTCATGTGTTTTAACATTATTTGACAAGATTTTATTGGCTTATGGAATAAAAATGATCCCACTAATGCACTTACCACACAAATCTTCAAAAATGTTGTTGAATTGTTGGCGACTACTCGCAAAATCTCCAGTTTCTAAATGAAAAATGTGTTCATTTACGGACTGAAACGGCAGGGATTTTTAGGGCAGAGATTGAAGCAAGGTGCAGACTGTTCTGTGATTTAGCCCAAAGAATCAGAGGACATGCAGGTGGATGCCTCTGTGCAGCCACTAGAGAGATAAAGAGAGAACTGAAGAGTGATAGAAAGAGAGGGGAAGCCATGAGGTAGGGATGTGGGTGCAGCGAGTGGAGGAGGAGCTGGGCTGCGCTGCGAGATGGTTGCTGAGGCTTGACAGCCAGGTAGATTGTATCTGACATAAAGCCCAGAGATGAAAGGGAAGCGGACAGCTGGCCCACTGCACTCAGCACACTGCATGCAGTTGCTCTCACCATGCCGTGCCCCTTGCCCCTCCACACACACCTTCAGCGTCCCGCCCCTCCTTTTCTTTCCACTCTCATCCTCCCCTCCTGTTTACGCTCTTCTGACAGCCCCTCACGGGTGTGTCCCCCACTTTACACCAGAGGATCATCCTCACTCCCCGTCCTCGCTGGTGCTCCCCTAACGTACCTCGAAGCCGCAGATTTCAACATTTACCCTCGGCGCCCTTCTTTCTGCACCGCCTCCACGCCTCTCCATGCCTGTCATCTCACAGCCCACTCAGTGCCACACTAGCTTGTTTTGTCAATAACCATTTATTTGCTGCTGGAATGGCAGCAGCCATTACATCTGACCTCCCTGTTTCATCAATTATGGATAGATTATTGGATGTGAACATCTGCAAGAGCTTGCAGTTGGACTTACCTCCTGGCAGGGATTAGATAAAGTATTAAACTGTTGTTTATTGTCAGGCCAAAACTCTACTGGGAAGCCAGAGAATTTCCACAACCCCTCAGCAAAAAATAACTCCCATCAACAAGGCACCTTAAATAGTTTAGCAGAGCAGCCAAGGCCCCCCTCATGGAAAGAAACGGTCCATTTATTATTTACAGTTATTATTGGTTGTTATAAGACTCTGAGTAAAAGCTCCTGGCAGGTGAGACTTAGTCATTGTTTGTCACCTTTGTAAATTTGTGAACCAGGGGCTAAACATGGCAGGAGAAACACGAAGACAGAGACGTTGTCTCTGAGGCAGTGTCTTCTTTACGGTGAGTCACAAACTGGTGCAAAACCTCTAATAATTCAACACAAACACCCTCTGTCCATCCTGAGGATTTCATCAATAATTATTTAAATCTAACCTCAACTCTATGAAAACAAACCTAAAAAGATGTCACAGTCATTATTTGTTGAAATAAGGTAGAAACATACATTTATGACACATACTACCAACAAACACGGAAAGGTTTGTAAAAAAAAAAAAAAAAAAAATGTAAGTGCACGCATAAGATCTCAGAAACTTTCTTGGTGTACTTTCTTTTTCCAATAACTATGTGGAAATCATCCACATTTAAAGCATACAGTTAAGCCCTAAATTATTCATAGTCCTGGTAGATTCAGATTTTATTTCATTTTCAATCGACCAAAAAGGTTTGTGTCTTATTTTTAAATTCTGCTTGCACTTTGTGTTAAATAACATAATTACATGGTTATTTTCATACTTATTTCCTAGATACTCCTTTCAAATATTGATGTTATAGTAATCAGATGCTTCTTATAATTGCTGACTAGCTTGTAATTTGAAATTTATATTTTGTAATGAGTCCTAAGTGTTTAAGGCTGGAAGTCCTCTTTGCCATCACCCTAATCTTTAGCTCCCTCCACAGATTATCCAGAATGCCAACTTTGTTTCTGACCAACTTTGTTCTTGACCATTTGGGATTAGACAATTCATTTGCCATCTATTGCATTGTGAAATTCAATTATTTATGGTAATATGTGTCATAAATGTAAAAAATATCCCCTGAAATGTAATAAGTTATTGCAATATCTAAAATAATTTTGGAATATCTCACTCTTTGTATCCTTCATACATTGTCAATGTAAGACATCTAAAAAATGTATTCAGGCTGTTAGATATAATATTATTAGCAGTAGAATATGATATCTTGTGTACATTGAGACAAATGCGTACATAATTATTATGCAAACTGGAAAATAGTAATTGCATCATCTACAAACCAGCATGAAAAGCAGGAAAGTGTTTGTCTGACTATTCCAGATTAATATTTTTTATTCAAACAGGTGCCCTGCCTTGGACTAATGTTTTCACTCCTGACTGCTTATCGTTTTTGTCTGACTGCAGAGAAGAAGAGGTTGCAGCTCTGCCTTTTTTTTCAGTCCCGTTTCAAAGCCTCTCACAGTTCACCTTCCAGGCATCTGCTCAGCTGTCAGCACCAGTTGTCAAACCGACACTTTGCATTCACATTGTTTCTGTGAAAATGAAGATGTGTATTTTCCACTGTGAATCGGTAAAAAAAAAAAAAAAACAGCACATAGCCCCAGCATTTTCATTAATGTCTTGGTGGTTGAGGCAGTGATGTAACCTCTGTCAAACAGGAAGTTTTTTGTTATTTTGAGGCTTTGAAGAAAGAGCGCGAAAACCCTCCTGTGTGCCAGAGAGTAGCGGGGCATGGCGCATCAAAATATCAGCACAGGTTGAAAGGCACAAAATAAGGTCAGTGTCACCGCACTGCATTATTAATACTCAGCTGTTTATCTCCTTGCCCATTGAATCTCTGTGCAATGAAATACTGCTTCCTATGAAATATTAATGACATTTCTTGGCTTTACATGTTGAAGAAGCAATCAGAAATGCAGGTGTGATGTGCCTGCAGCAGGTTGCTGAATTGCATGCATCTCCCATGTTAACATAGACTGAGACTGTTAAACATTGGTTAAACAAACCACCCCCATCTGGAAAGACGGGGGTGGGTCATATCAAATCTTCATATTTGATATGACTTCGACACCAACTGTTATTTATAGAAAAGCAAATTTGAAAACATTCTAAAAATTCTCACAAATCGTATTCTGAAAACACAAACAAACGTTTTTGAAGGTTTTATAGAAGAAACATTTCATTAATAGATCAAATAGATGCTTTCTGCCTAAATTAAGACTTGCTTCAAAAAAAAGGTTTTTATTACACTTTTTATTATTTTATTGGACCACCTTTAACTTTGGTCAAAGCATGTCATTTAGGAATAACCTCTGCGTTATCAGTGAAGAAACAATTGATTGGTGGACTATACTAGTCATTCAGAATATTCAGGAAGTCGGCTGAGCTCATAATGTTGCTGAACTTTGACCTGACCAACTGCAGCAACCCCAGGTCACAGTATTGCACCTGCAGGCTGCTAGCATAGACACTAGACATGAAAGCTGCATCACTTCATCGTCCTCTCTTCTCACCCTGATGCACCCATCAGACTGACAGAGGATGAATCTGGACTCATTGGATCATATTACCTTCTTACATCACTGTAGAGTCCAATCCTTATGAGTCTTAGCCTTTTGTTTTGGTTAGCATCAAGGATTTTTTGGTTTTCTTATGACTTCACAGCTGTTCATTCTCTTTATATTTAGGAAGGTATAAATGAAATCTTTTAGTGTTAAACAGTAATTTAGAAATTTATCTTTTCATTCATTTCAATGGAACTTTTGTGATGAGGCAACAATCGCCAGTCCTGGGCAACCAGCGTAATTCGTCCATGTGAAACTTCGAGCTTCTACTATCTAAGGCGAGTGAACTGTCACCTTTCACTGTCTTAAGTTGCTCATTGTGTTTATTTATATGTATATATACGAATAAATCAAGTGGAACATTATAGGGAAAGTCGTAATGATCCACTTGTGAAAGTAAAGCCTTCTAATTGATATTCAGACAACATTTCTGACTGCTACACTAATAGACGGGACACATTTAAGAAAAAATAACATAAAATTCTGCACCACAACAAAGCCTTGCAAGGCTTTCTCGTTTTGTCTTTTATGCTAAAATCACCCAGTGATTAAACCAAATGCCACTGCATCCAGAGTGCATGCTCACACACAGAGGAAGAGAGCGCGAGTTCTCTAATGATCAACAAGCTGCAGCGTCTTTATTATCCCAGCCAGCCAGTGTCTCCACAGCCGCCTCATGTGCTGTTTAAGTGATTGTAAATCATCCCCCTCTAATGGCTGAGATTAGCATACTATCAAAAAGCTTTCTTCATGCGTGATGCGGTAACATCTCGGGGCCCTAAGTGTTTTATGGTGAGTAAGATCGTACACACTGCTATTAACAATCTCCTCCTGGCCGGTCAGGCAGCTGCACGGCTGTCAGTGTTACCAGATGCTCAAGGAGAATTCAGGCCTGGACCGCAGCCCATTATGGGTGCTGCCTGTCAGGAGCCATTAGGCATTTGCTTTTTGATTAATGCCCTAAGTGATGGCGTGGATGGTACTCAGAGACTAGTGCAAGGAAAGAGAGGATAGAAAAGGTTATTGCCTGAGTGAAAAAAAGCCTGAAGAGACACTGTGGTGTCAATGGTGATGAGGGTGAATACGCTTTAACTCGCGGTGGTTTTTTTTCTCTGCTAGATAATTTTAGGATCTAATTTCTTCTTGCTGTTTCTGAGGCTGGGCCTGCTTTGCTGAGAGGATTTTAGGGTGTCACTACTCCTCCCCCTGACTCCCGTTGCCTCCAATTGTGACCGATGAATTATTAATTAACTTTGGTAATAGAAAATATATAGGTGTGCTGTGCTTTGACCTGTGCCTACCATTGTGGATAAGTCTTAATATAAACATATATGCATAAACAACATGAAGGATTTCATGAGAACTATTTCAAATTGGATCACGATTGAAGCTGGTCTATGTGATTTCATTATATTTTCAGAGACAGAGTCGGCCCGCGGCATAAGAGAGCTGAGCTGTGACTTAACACCCCAAGGCCAGCAGGTGGCCCCAAGGAGCAGCTTTCTTATAAAAAATATATGTTGAATTGGTATATTTGGACTTTAAATAATTGACAAATATTAATTTATAATAGTTATGTTAGTTGCAATTATACATAGGTTAATACTTCATCTAACTCCAGCCAGCAGATGGAAAACTATTGGGCTATTTATTATTTAACCTGAAGTTGATGCAAAACATAAGATCAAAAATGATTATCCAGTTTTTTGGACAATAGAAATCATCTGATCATTCTTCAAAGATCAACAATTTTAATTAAACAGCAAATTTCGATAAATATTTTTCACACCAGTAAAATGTAATCTTTAGATGGTGAAAAGGTGCAGCAGAATTACTTTCATTTTAGCATGTTGTGTTAATGACTGGTTCATATTAAACAATATATTGATGACTTTTGCCTGTTAAATTGCCAGCAGAAGCTAATGTTAGCTAAGTTCAACATTAACATTTTCACTAATTGCATGATCATAAACTCAATAAATGAAGCCAATGTTTCAAAAAAACATTTTTGGAAATCTAATTTAACTCATGAACGTTCTCCCATCCATGGATTCTTTTAGTCTTTCTCCCACAGTCCAAAAACATCGCTGTTAGTTTAGCCAGTCTTTTATGTCCGATTGTGTCTGTTAGCTGTTTTTCCTGTGTGTTTCTTTGTTGCCGTGCGATGAGATGCAAGTGGGAACAGTGGAAGGATGGATGGATGGAATTTGTAGAATGTGTTATAAAAAAATGAAACAGTTTTTTTCTATGCAGTGTGTAACTTCACATAGCCTGCATGTTGCCCAAAGCCCACATATAATTGGCTTATTAGGCTCATTGGAGAACTCCTACCAAGGTAGGTTTGTTGTGGGAGAAAAAGAGCTCAACAAAATACCTGATGAAATTCGAATGCAATGAATATTATTTTTTCCCTCCTACCCACCATTAGCATTCTGAACACCAGACAGCCGTCACGTTAACCGGGGTTGGAACTGACCTGCTTTGTTTGCTGAAATCTGTAGCTCAAGCCTGTTGAACAGATATCAAGCTTAGTCAATTTAAGAAATATTATTGTCACTAAAATGGCATAGTTGGAATTTGGATGCCAAACCTGACCAGCATTTTACAAATATTACAATTATTTACCAGTTTTCCTTCAATGCAAACGTCAAAAATAAAATTTGATTGCATTGTTTTACCTTAAATGTTGCCCTATCTTCTGCAGTACATCTTTAATTTAAGCTAAATGACCTGCTGAACATATAAAAAACAAAGAACTACTGGAAACAAACTTGATTTAACAAACTTAAAACCTAGGATGTTAATGAAGTCAATGCCTTCTCAAATGTTGATTTTGTAAAACACGCCTGTTTAATAAGTTACTTTGCAGAGCAACAAGACCCATGTGTTCTCGTGACATGTTCAAATGAATCCATCTGCTCAGGTTGCGTTCCTGTGATAATCACACCTTCCACAGCGGATCGATAAATGAAAAGCTATGTTTAAACTGAATCAAATTTTCCAGTTGTGGGGTTAGGCTTTCAGCCGCAGCAAACCACAACAGTCCTTAGTGTTAGCTTTACCGTATATACAATTAAACGCCCCAGTAACCTGCACATTTTCATCAGATTGGACGTGCAGAGACATAGCCCCAGGTTTAGCTCCCCCCTCCTTTACAGAGATGACCAGCTGCAGTAATTGCACTGGCTGTGCTTACATTTATTCATGAAAGGAGGATCGCCTTTTCATTCCCGTGCCCACCTGTCACCCATTCCATTAGCAGCGTCAGGAGAGAACACCTCCCACCAAATCAAACTTGAGGCGACAATCACTAATCAGTGCTTCCCCTCGTGAAGATGACTTGTTCCACACCTATATTTGATTCCCCACCACTCCCGATGAATGATGGTTTCATGCATTTGGTTCCACCAAAATGTATGTGCACTCATCCACATCCTTTATTGATTAGTTCTAGTGCAAACAGTAGGCAGAGTGGGAGAGACGTAATTGGACAGTTGTCACAGCAGCTCAAGCAGTGATACCCAGCATTCCATTTCCTCCCTTTATGGAAATGCAACACACTTTGGAAGAGATTGTTACATAAGATAATTAAATATGTCACTTGACTGTATGTAAAGCACTGAATGGGTCTGAAAAAATTATTTCCTTTGTAGGACGTCTTTTTTTGTGTGTTAAGTTGAAAATTGAAACAAATAGCTTGCACTTTATTTGAAACACTCTGCAAAAACCTTGCTTCATTTCTCCTTTATTTATATTTTCTTTAATTTCATGCAATCCCTTTACACCATCTTAATCAGTTGCTCTCTAAGCTTTTTGAAGATCCTTCTAAGCTTTGCTTTGGATGCTGATTGCTTAACTCTGCAAAGCTAGCCAGCTTACTATGTAGCTAGCTAGCTTACTATCTATCTAGCCAGCTATCTAGCTAGCTGTCATCTTGCTAGGTCTATCTACTTGGTAGGTAGTCAAGTAGATAGTCCTATATTTAGAGATGATGTGGCTCTATTTGTGTCTTCAAGTCATGACTTTTAAAGTTTAGTGGAGCTGTTTGAAGCTATGCGAGAAGTAGCTACCAATAAGAATTAATGATGAGTGTACAGTGTACAGTTCTCTCTAAATTGGGGGTAAGCAGAGTAACGGCAGGATGCTGTATTTAGGGGGATGAATTGAAGATTCCTGTGCAGTAATGAATGTGTTGTTCTGGTTGTTGGGGGGAACGAAGGTGCAGAGTGGAGAGGCTACTGGTCGATTTCCTTGTTTATCTATGCTTCAACCCTTCAAGACACATGGATCAAAAATGACATCGTAGATACAAGGAACTGAAAAGATGGCGGTCTCAGAATAAACGTATACACTGAAACTCATCAATTGGGATGATTTGTGCGTCTCGTTTATGCTTCCTGAGCACATCCATCTAGAAGAAAACCTCAAAGCATCCCCAGAATTTAAGGAGGGACTACATATATACTACATACACATATCTTCAGGAAATATAAATGCCTCTGAACCCGCCAGAACAATAAGGAGAATGTCGACTGTGAGATTAAAATTGGGGGAAAAAGGCAAATTATGCTCAGTTTATGCATGGATCAACCTGTTTGCAATATTGTCAAGCTTCACTTCCTTTATGTTTTTGATTTGTTCATCAAGTTGATTGTTAGGCACTATTTCCACCAAGTGGCAATTAAGAGTTAGCCTCCAAATTCAAACATAAAGCAAACATGGCATAAATGGAGGAAGTTGTGATATAAAAAGGCATAAAAAGCAGATAGAGGTGGTATGTGCAGCCATTACATCACTGCATGCTGATGGAGAACTTCCACCGTTTCTGTCATTGTCTTTTGTTTCTTGTTGTATATATGTGAGCGCTACAATGGCCCCATGATTGCTGGTGGTATTCTGCTATTTGTTGCGTTTGGATTCATATCCACAGACATACTGATGATGGAAAAAATAACTTACGTAATTCAAGCAGAGAACAAACAGAAGGCTGCGTCCATTTGACAAGTGGACAGAAAATGCTCCATAGTTTAAAAATCAGAAGAATTATTACTCTGTTGATGATTATTTTAGAGCATGAAAAGATTTAAAAAATGCCTGGCTGCTTGGAAGCAATTCAGAAAGATGTTAGTAGTGCTTAAAAACTTTTTCAAAGACCTGTGCATCACAAACAGATATGTCCTCTAGGGACCAGGCTAGAGCAGCTTGTACTTAATAAACACAACATGGGCTCTGCTAATTATTTTCTTAACGCGCAAAACCACAATGAACCTGCTGCACACTGCTGGAACAAAAGCCAACACGTTCCCACTCAGCTTCAAAAATGCCTTTTCTCAAAGGCACAGCAGAAATATTACCACTCTAATCATTGCTAGAGTAAACAATGTTCTGTTAAGAAAACAGAAAGGCATCCTTAAAGTTTGTGTTTGGGTAATGAAAACCAAACAGCGCATGCCTCAATTGGCTGACCTGGGCCACGAAGGAGATGAAACGTCCCAGCAGAAGCTGAGCTCAGGCCGCTCTCCCTCTGATGATAGATTCAACCGCACAAAAGGCAGAAGCACAGATGTGTAATAACTCTATCAAACTCACGGCTCTGTGTTTTCACAAGGTTAAACACACAAAGAGACACCCACTGGAATTTCGCATTTTACTCCTCACCCATTCCAAAGAATCATTGTGTGTGGCCAAGGTTACCGCTGCTGTGTGTGTGTAGCCTACGTGTTTGTTGGCTAATAAGACAGCATTTCCAAGGTAAACTCCCCTCCACTCCTGAGCCCTCACATTACAAAAACATTCCCTTACACAGATTCCTACATGAAGACACTGACACCGGCGGAGAGTCGGTGGGAGAAAGGAAGCAGCCAACGTGGGACCCAAACAGAATCCATATTTAATAATGCTTCCACTCGGACTTGTTCTCTTTCAAGTCGACATAAAAGAAGCCACTGAGACTGGTTCTCTCTTTGACCAGAAGACTGTTGCATCAAAGATGAAGTGGTGATAAAAAAAAAAAACACAAATTACACCAACTGCTTGGCATGCACTGGTCAAACATGCATGTCCGAGCATTTCACTGAGCTTCCTGTTGACCAGGTTATGAATAAAATAGAAATGACATGTTCAGTGATCCAAATGGAGCCGGGTTCTCCGGCTTTGACGCCAAGAAGAATGTAGAAATATTGCTCTCTACTGTCTGCCTACAGCTTACATTAAATTGAATGTCTTTATTATTTTTTACAGTAACTGCCACCAAGTTTTGATTTGCTAAAATTAATTCTAACCATTCTGCTAGTTCCCAAAAAATAAATTTCCTGCTCCCTCAGTCATGTGATATTTTTTTGTAATCTGAATGAGTGTTTGTTTGATTTTCTTGTATGTCCTAGTTTTTTGCATGCTATATGATGTCATAATTTATTTTTTTTATTAGTCTTATCTTCAGAGATGCACCAATATGACATTAATATGTATATCTTTGTAGTGTGTGCTTCATCCACTATTTTAAATTATATTTAGAGTTGTAGTAGCTGCTGCACAATCTATCAAAAAATAAATATACCAACCCTGAAATAACAGGTGCATTGAGTTTTTTGGCAACAGTAAATAACTTTAACCATGTGAGGAGTTGTGTGTACATCTGAAGCTCACTGAATATTCTAAATGCCCAGTGGTTTTTGATAAATTTTAAGCTGTGACTAAAATAATTTGCCACCTTCCTTCTGTCCTGTGGACAGCATCCCATCTCGTCTTGTTAAGGAGGCATGAAATTGCCTCAGTCTTTGTACCTTTACACCTGATAAACAAATCATTGGAGTCAGGCTGTGTTCCAGCAGCCTGTAAACATTCTGCACTGCAGCTGCAAGTAAAAGACCAAAACCTCGACCCAAATATTCCATCCACTACCAGGCCCTAATCTGAGCTTTCCTTTCTGTTGGAGAAGTCTGGTTTTAAACACAAAGACGGCTAATTTAAAGGTTGTTGGTTATTTTCTTGGGTATTAACTGTGGATTGAGGATTCTATGTTGTTTTAATGCTTTTAGACTTGAGTTCTCCTTGTGGTAGAGATGGCATGTAGGACAACATGTACAGTAAGGGCATTAATAGTAGGCGATGATTTACTTAAGATTGCTACCTGTCAAGTATTCTTCCAGGAAAGTTATAATGCATCTGTGTGGCAACTCCAAACTGCATTTGGAGTTGCCAAACTGAGATATCCATGTATCTCATAAAAATGGATATCTCATTTTTATGAGATATCTCTCTGCACATCTAAAACATGTTATATCTATTCCAAATGGCTAATCTAAATTGACTGCATTACCTCTGCAGCATGCCATTTAGTGCTACAGAAGACTGTTAGCTGCCAATTCATGTAAGTTTTCAACAGAAATAAATTTTTTCAGCAGAAAATAGCTAAAGGATGCAGGGCAGGAATGGCCATATTTAATTTAATTATTTAGAGACCTACTTGGCTTCTACTTTGAGATCCTCAAATGAGATATTTCTTTAAGTCCAGACTAAAAACAAATGAGGAAATGATGGAATAATATCCAAAGCAACATTTCTCTTTCTGCTCTTGTTGAGCATGCTAGCATCCTTTTTTAGGTACGATCTTAGACTTAATTGCTGGCTTTATTAGCTCTGTGTATTCTATTGTTCTCAAGCTGCCTGCTCAGGACTTTATGGGTTTTTTAGCGCTTCCCATTGAGGAATAAATTAATTAATGGGTTAGATGAAACTCAAGCTGAAGTGATCAATGTCTGCAGTATTTTCCTGCTTCTTTTTCTTAACTGCATAACTTCACAACCTGCTCTTTAACTTATGCCTGCAGGAAAGCCAAGTCGGCTCACTGAGGGTTAAAAGAACACAGATTTCCACAGTTCTTCCTCACATCACTGGTCCCAGTGTAGCTCAGCCATCCTTGCTAATGACTTGCAGCCAACAAATTCCTATGACTCTCAGGGATAAACTGACAATTGCAACTCATTGCAAAGAGCAGGCAGCAACCAAGCAGCAGCTGAGACCCTGTGAGCTCAGCACTTGCTCTTTTGTTTTTATCCTTTTCTTCATCACATTCTGCCTAGCCCTCCTACTGTGCGTCTCAGTGTGTGTGCGTTAGGGTGGGTGTGTAGGTCTGAGGGAGAGCATATTGTGTCTAGCCTTGTCATATATTCCAATACATTGTTTGTGTCATTGCATGTGTATGCATGTAGGGGATCTGTGTTGAAAAATGTGGAGGTACAAGCATGTTCTCATGAGTGGAGACCAGTCATTTTCATCAGTGTTCCCTAATTGAAGCCCATTCCCGCCTGTTTTATTCTGGTCCATTAAGCAAAAAACGTTGGCCTCCCCTCTCTCACCTCCACATATGACACACTCCAATCAATACTCTCCCACTGGCTGCTTCACTGGGTGCCTCAAATGAATAGATTGCGCTGCAGCATTATGTCTAATTGAATTTGGTGGAGCCCTCCATGCAGAGCTTTGATGCAGCTTTGCAGATTTTGTTTCAAAGCTGAAACAGAGGCATTTTTTCTTTTTAGCTTTTTCATTTCACTTTATAATCCGATTTTATCAGAAATAAATAGTTTTTAAATTGTTGTTTGCGATTATATTTAAATAATAACAAACTAATCCACTAAGTATTATGTAAAAATGACTTTTTTGAGCTTTACATCATATTATAATCCTATTTCCTCATCAAAAACATACCTGGAGTGTTGTTTTGATTCTGTCATACATGTTTGTATTTTGCTGGTTTTCTTAACTTCATATACCACATGTATTTTTATTGTCTTCCCCTGAGTTTTAATGGTATTGAACCTGATGGCAGTTTTAATGGCTCAACCTGATTGAGCTGAATTGAACCATTTTGGACAAAGTTTATATTGGCTTATATATTATTCCAACATTCATCCTCAATTTACTTAAATTGTTTGTCCACAAGATGTTTACGTTTTGCTTCATATATTGTGTGTATATATTTAGTGTACATTTTATTTAAAAGACTCTTTGTAGTAGAGCTCAGCATATTTTTATAACAAAATGAGACCAAATTCAGATGTCAGCCTCCACCAATCCAATCTTCTAGACGTCTCAATTCTTCTTTGTGTTAAATTTCTGTGTGAACATCTCACTGTGTGCCTCAGTGACCACTCCAGTGGCTCCACTGCCAATTAGCACAGTGGCTCAAAGCAGGTGCAAAGGCAAATATTTAGCTAATTATCAATATTTAATAACATTTCTGCACTGGCTTCTTTCCTAAGGTCCAGCAGATGCTATTAAATTTCACCCCATAGATACACAGCTATGACACGTAATAACTACATGAATATAAAAGAGATGAATAATTTAAAGTGTGCCAACAAATTAGGACCATCATTAAAAAAAACTAGGCTTGAAACCATTTTGCATAAAACCAGCCCAGTTCAAGGTAATGCCAAGGCTCTCCTGATGAAGAATTGCAACATTAATTCAGCAAAGTGAACTTATTCCTACAACTCCTTCTAAGTGCTTCCAACTCCCCGGAGCATTCTGAGCAGAAGGATAAAATTATGGTCTTTTTGGACACAGAGGTAGTTATATCCTTTCCCTCAATCAAATCAAATCTGAATTCTTAGAGTGTGGATATAGGTAAGAGTCTTTTGATAGAGAGGAAAGGATTGAGGATTGTCCCAATAAAACAATTACTTTTCAAATGCCATTTTTATGTAATCAGAAATTGATTGTGTTGTTTATTGTTGCAACAGCACACATAAATCTAACAATGCTGCTAAAATACATTGAGGGACACAATGACTTCTGAAGGACACATGCTTCAGTTACTTTTAGAAATGTCTTGTTTTTTAGAGTTTTTGTCTGATTGTCTACATTAAAGTGTTCATAATTCCCTCTGAGCAAACACTTCAGTCCTTCAGTGTGTGCAGAGAGTGCTGCAGCCCCTTGCAATGCGAACTCTTTCAGAAGAGCATGTTGCTGGAGGCGCAGTTGCTTGCTTGTGTGATATTACCATTTACCTGCTGTTTTGAATTTTTCTCTGATTTTAGGATGAAAAAGCAGAGGAAGAGGTGTCTGCTGGCAGATGTCTTAGAACTCCAGCTTGTTTTCTTCTTATGCTGCATTCTAATTTCAGACAAGCAGTGTTTTCCTTTGTCTGCCTGTTGGGATTTAACTTGCTTTGAGAGAGAAAGAGGGAAAAAGTCTACAGGATTTCCCCAAGGATGTGCATGCAGAGGACAGAAAAGATCAATTGATCATGTGATGCTTCACACCTAGAGTCTTTGTGCATGTGTGGAGCTCTTGACAAATGTCTTACCTTCTGAGGTGATTTAATGCGTTTAAAAGAAACACTCACCTTGGATCATGTGTTGGTTTTATCCATATATGGTTGGAAATCATAAGATATTTTCAGCTGAACCTGTTTCATTCATAGCAACAGAAGCTCTTATGATCATTTTTGAATCAGTGCTCTTGATTTTCAAATATCCTGCAGAAAATGTCGCTGCATACTTGCATATAGACAAACCTCTCATTCAAAAAGGGGAAATTTTGACATCCAATGAGGAAGTAAAAAGAAGGCTTGCATCATGACTTGTAAAGAATATCCAGTTGTGGTCCCAGCATGCATTTCTTCTCCAGCACACCTGAATGAATGCTTTATTTTCTTATCATTATGTCATCCAGCTCTGCAGAGTCCTGGCAACAAACTGTCCATTTGATTCACGCATGTTGCACCAGGGATGGATTGAAAAGTAGATCTTCTGGACCCTGTCGTCTCTTTCATGTGTGATGATATCAAACAAATATGCTGATTCTTTCATTTTCATTTGCATCCCACAGAAATTCAAAATGATCACTGAAAACTGCTTCATTGTAAATATAGCGGGACTATTTTCTACAATTATATTTAATAAATTAGAATATTATTACATAGATTAATTACACATAAAGCCTTTATTTCTAATTGTGATGCTTTTCCGCTAATAGCTATGAAGACACAGCATTTACAATTAGAATATTACTCCAGGGGAAAAAAAGCAAAACATTTTTACAGAAAACATGGGTTTAGAAAAGTATGTTCAAAAGATTCCTACCTGTAATCTGACAAAGAAAGTCTCATCAACATGCATATTTTAATTTACTGTGACTATATGAAAATTAAACACGGGAAAAAAGAATATTATGGAAAATGTCCCAGATTCATGCAAGATAAAGATTTAAGTTTTCCCATTACTTCGGAACCAGCATTTTATATATAAAACAATTGTAGGTCATGCTCTTATTCTCTCCTTCATTTGAATTTTGATTTACTGAGGAAACAGCAAGTCTTAACACCAGTTTTGAAACTGATAAAGAAAAAGTGTAAAATAATAAAGTAAATCCAGTAACTAATGACAAATAGTAATGAACAGATTACTGGAAAAGTTTTGGTGTCTCCAAAGGAGAATGGCTACAAATAAGAAGAAGCAAAATCAGAAAATGTCTCCTTCAAGAAAATAAATCGTTGAGGATTTATTTTCAATGTCAGAATTATCTCCAAATCCAAATGTCTGTTTTGTCAACAGGACAGACATTACCTTCATGTGTGAAAGTGATGGCTTTGAGGTGAAAACAATTGCAAGCTTAATATTTAGGGGAAATTTTGCTCCACTTGCCAATAACCTGGAATATAAGAACAACCTAAAAGACCTTCCCAAGGACACATATCTACAGGTATAAATGTAAGCTGCTCTGAATTTAGGCATTAAAATGAAATGTGTGGAAGACCTAATGAGACAGACGAGAAAGAAATCACACAAGGTCATATTTCATAAGAGCAGGAATTTCTTCCCTTTGGGGCAGAAAAGACAGAACTTTTTGTTTTAGCAAACTGCCCATCAAATAAGCATAATTACCATCAGAATTCATACAGTGTTCTGAGAGTCCTGAAGGCAAGCAGCTCCACTCAAATTAGCAGCTCTGATAAATCACCACTAATTAGCTAATAAAAGCCAGCAGGTGGTTCGGAGCCCAAAGACATCCCCTGGTTGTCTGAATTATGTATATTCCAGCAGCGCACTGATAAAGTAAATGAGAAAGGGCAATAACATATTGGGTTTCTGGAGGACCCTCTTGAAGGGAAAATGCTCCAATCAAATCCCTGTATTTCCACAATCCCACCCAAAGGAGTTTAAGTGATACTGACTCTCCACTCAGATCACATAACCCACAGAAATCATGGCAGAAGGCATCTTTGTTTACGAGTTTTCCGTGTTGAATACAAATTTAGCCTTCGCAGACTCCTATATCAAGCCCCTGGAAAGGTGCTAGAATTTAGAAAGATAAACTTCAGCCATTGACGGAGGCACAGCAGCAACAGTTCAGTGGAGTAAAAAATGCAACTTAAATTTTTCACCATCTCCTACCAAATTCTTTTGAGTTGTATAGTTATAAATGTTTTGGGCAATTTGTGCACATCTGCACATAATCTCAACCTTGCAAGTGCAGTTATGAAGTTTAAGATCTGAATGAAGTTGCACATTCACATTCTTCAAATTAAATAAAACTGTTTGTGTTGGTTTGTGCAGCAAAAATGTTTTTGTGCTGTTACAATTTTTAAAATAAGACATAATGAGACATACCTGGTTAAATAAAGGTTACATACATGCACACATACATACAATTAGAAAACAAAAACAATTTCCAAAGGTGAAAAGTGATTAATTGAGTTCGGATTGTAAATGAGACGTTTTAAAGCTGCAAACTTTTATTAAAAAAACATGTTTTTTACATATTTGTTAAAACAATATGTCTTACAATAAAGTATGAGGCAGCTAATCTGTAAAAATATTGATCTCCTTGCCTTCTCTTAGTGTTCCCAGTGAAAACTGAAGAAATACGCCACTCAGTCAGAAAACAAACAATCAGAGCCAGGAGGAGAGTCTTAATGCTGTCAATCACACTTGTGTACACACTGCTCACAACCTCCCCTGGCTCTCTGCTACACTACAGCTTCTTCTGGCAAGCAGAGCCTGTCCTGAATGGTCAGGCTTGTCAACATGGCCACTGATGAAAGTGGATGAAACGTTTCCTGGAATGGAGATTTAATTCTCCGCCATTCCGCCATTAGCAGATTAAGCAGCACATACAAGAGAGTGATTAGCTCTGATTGGTTATTTTCGACCAGGAGCTTTGCATTTGTACAGCCAACAATAGTCCTGGAAGGAGGTGGACGGGCTTGATCTCGTCTCACATTGTCTCGGCATGTAGCTCCTAAAAACTGTGTTGGACATTAAGGAACGAATGAAAATCACTTCATAAGTCTTTAAACGTGTGAGAAAAAAGATAAGGTGAGATGTAAATGTCCTTGGTCATCTATCCTCCACTCCAACTTTCCCGTGGAACCGCTCAGTCACTGTTAAACAATCCTCTCATCAAGGCAGTTTAGAAGGACCAGCAGGACTCTCAAGCAGCACCAGATTGCGCATTTTCATTGCATTAGTCCAACCGTCATGGTGTTTGATTATCACTGACTTTTTGTTTAGTTATCTAATAGAAATACAAACTACAACACATTACGGTCGCTCAGGCTCAGAGAGAAAAGAAACATATCCTTAATATTCCGCAGATTTTAATTACTTGGAGATTGGTAGTTCAAACCAATTTGAATGTAATGGAAAGATGAGCAATTCTGATTATTGATTTGAAGTAGCCATTGGCCCATACATTGGAATTGGTTGAAAGCTTGGTGCCACTTACCTTTAAAGCTCAAGTTTCCACTTCAGATCATTCCTGTGAAGCAGCACTGGGAAGAAGAAGGGTTAATGGGGGTTAAATGAACACATAATAGAAATTTCGATTACTGGCTCGAAAGAAAATCCCGAGTACAATGCAGGATTTTCATTGTACTCAGAGCTGCTCACAACAATATTTTTAATATATCAGTATGAAGTGTTTTTGGCTGATTTTTTGCACAAACATTTCAATGCACTTTGTTAAATTCCGCCACCACATTTCCTTGTCAGCAAACACACTCAGAAATCTAGTTTGCTTCTTTCCTCCTTGGGTAAATGAGCTCTTTTCTCTGGGTTAGATGTCCTGAGGCAGTCGCTTGGCAGAGAGTGAAAGAAATGGCAAAAAGGCATCCACACAAGTGGGACATGGGAGCAGATGGGACACTGATTGCAGTGTTGTTTACAGCTGTTGAGGTCCTTCCACTCTGCTATATAGAGGTCAGAAACTGTGTCTGGCTGCCACATTTCATCGCACTGCCACTCCGATATGAAGGCATTTCTGTGTAAATATTTGAAATTAGAAAACACACACATATGGAATACATGCTTTTCTGAAAAAAAAAACATAAATTTTGGATGTATTTTGTGTGTTGGTGCTGATTTTTAAAAAATGTTTGTTCCTTAAATTTATATTTTAAAACATTCCTTAAAATGTTTTAAAATATTGTAGATAGTTTGGGTATAAATTATAATAATAGAAAAAAACCAACAGGATCTTGCAGGGAAACCAGAGCTACTGCAAGGAAAGCCATCCAACACAAAGGTCTTTGATGATCGTTAACATTTCTTTATGCGCGCATTGAATCACTCTCTATGGTTTTACTAGGAACAATGCCAGTTCCGGAGCGCTCCATCAAGCTTCTGACTAAAGTCACTATCTCAAGCAATAACGGCCCAGAGCGGCAGGTGAAATATATCCACAGTAATCAACCTTTCGCAAAGGCACCTCAGAAGCACACATTTCAACAGCACAATGTAATCTAATATAATGGGTGGCATCAAGCCGCTTTGCTGAGACATTACTTCCTGCAGAGTATTTGCATGGCAAGCTGCTAACTTTTCAGCAATAAAAAAGCTATATGTCTCTCATTTCTATCACAGAAACCGATACCCTGTAGAAAATTGTAGTGTGATGATAAAGAGGGAATATGTTACACCTTCCTTACAGATGTAGCAGAATTTAGATATTGTTTGGGATTCTGCAGTTTGTTTCACTGATGTAAAAGGAAGAAATGTGTAGAAATTGTCACCATAAATGAGCCGTGTGACTCCCAATCCTTTAAAAAGAGCGTCTCGTTGGAAGTTATCTGATGGCTCATTTGCAGCATGATTGCTGCCAAATGTCTGTAGCTGGCTGCCCAGAGTATTATAATTGTCGGTTTATTACACACAAAGTCATAAATGTGGGACTAGAAAGGATTGTAACATATGAGGCAAATGATTACAGGAAGACAGCGAGCTAACGCCATCGGATTTTATGGAATATATTAGCAATCTGGATCCCATTTTTTATATCCTCACTTTCTGATTCTATTTTTTAAAACCCCTCCAATTCTTAATCACTTTGGAGGAGTTTTAACTATGAGCACATTGCTTAATGCCACCCAACAGCATCTCAATCGAATTTAAGTCCAGACTTTGACGAGGCCACCAGTTTTCTTGATGCATAACCCTAGTGGGCTTGAACGTAAGGTCACAAACTGACAGATGGACATGCTCCTTCAAGAGTTAATCATGGAGAGCAGTTCCATCAGGTTCTGTGTTTCTACTGACTATGTAACTGTGCAATTTTGAAAGAACTTTCATTTTCCAATAAAAAGCTTGGGCTCCAGGATGAGGTGTGTTTTTTTTTTTGGCTGTATCAAAATTGGTTTATTTTGCAAAACTGCAATGGAAACAGTTAGTTGGAAGATGATGGTACAGATTTTTTTTTGGTATTTATTGTGTGTATAACTAATTCACATGTGATTTTAGTTGTGTTTTTTTCAAATGTAGCAGAAAATTGACAAAATGTTGCTTAAATTTGTAGTGGAAATGCAGATAGTTACTGCAAGTCAAGACTTTCACACTTCCACCACCATGTATACATGCTTTCAGGCTGTTTTTTTTCCGACTATGATGAGACAAAGTTTGACTTTTGTCACATCAGTCCACAGATCTGTCTCAAAAATCTTGATGATCATCACGTAGTTTTATTTGGGATATGTGAGCCTGGCCTTTTTTATTATTCTTGATCAGCATCAGTTTTGGCCTTGGAGCTCTCCCATGGATGCTTCTTCTCCCTGGTCTCTTTGTTATTATTAAATCATCAACATTGACCTAAAGTGCAGGAAGTAAGCTGTGCAGTGCTTTAGATTTTGCTCTGAGTTGTTTGTTCACCTCCTAGGTTTAGAAACCAACCCCTGCCTGGGACGGTTCGCCACCGCTCCATGTTTTGTCTCAATGTGGATGTGGCTCTCATCGTGGTTTTTTGGAGTCCCAAAGCGTTGGACAAATCTGTGCAACCCTTTTCTAATAGATATCAGTGACTTTTTTTCTCACCTATTCTTAGGATTCTTTGTAGTTTTTGTTTTCTGATCATTTGAACCTACTTCATGTTGTCAGGCAGGTTCTATAAAAGTGATTTTCTGATTTTACCTCACTACACTGTTATTTTCCAACATCATAATGTTGGAAACATCCCAGATCTTCAAGATCTCATTCCCTAAGATTAAAGATAGATAGATTATTGCACTTAGCGCAGTTTTGAATTTCTTCTGAATTTCTTTTTATAACATAGCAAATATCTCAAAATAATATTTCGATATATTATTTAAAAAATTTTCATTACTCAGCATAAGCTAGAAACTCATTAAGGTTCATCTCAATGAATCAAATTAAATAAGGGCTTGATAATAGCATTTTGTCTGATTTTGTTTGCACTAATCTTGTATTTGAATATATTATGCAATGTTTTCCGACAGTTTGAGTCGAAACATGTAATTCTCTGCTGGAGGATTGGGATTGTGTGTGTTGTCTGTCCTCAGTGCTGCTGTGAGATGCATTGCCGTTGAGGCCATAATTTAGTCCATTATGTCCTCTGGTTCGCAGCCGTAGCCCCCGGGCCTCTGGCACAGAACGTTGTGTCATTTGCTACCAACTGGGTTTTTGATGAGAGTGTGTGACCTCGACGCCTCATCCCTCACCACTGTCTCATTCTCTTTATTTACATCTGTCTTTAGCATTCTAATTACTCTCTTTATTGCTTTAGCCTGGAGGAATCTGGTACACTGCAGAAAAAAGGGGGCTAAGGACACTGGAGTTTAAACCAATAATAAGCAGCATAACTCCCATTATGCCCAGGCAAAGATTGGGCCTGGGAGTCTCTTATTTTATGGGCTGTGGACAATAAAGCATTAGACAGTCTGTGAGTAGATATACAAGAGTTCATGTGCTTTTTCAGAGAAGTGAAATTCAAATCTACTCATTTTCACAATACAGTGGCTGTCCAAAGAACAAAAAAGGAGATACAGCCCAAACAAAATGTATTCTTTGTTCATAATTATGGACGTATTATTGGCTTTTTTGTTTGCATTTATCTAGAAAACACAACAGATCTGTGCACACAATTATTTCTTGAAAATATAAATACAAAAATCTATGCAACATTCCATCCCTTCCCTCTGAATCTTATAAAATAGCATCAAGAGCAGGCACAGCAGTCTTTAATGAGCTCTCAACTTTAAAGACTTGAAGGATATTAACAAGCTGCTTGACAAATGGTGCTTAGAAGCACATTAAAGACGCAGCTAATGGTGCGCATAATGACGGCTAATTTTCGATCAGATATAAATTAGAGCCCCCAACAGTTATTTGCCTTAAGGACTTTATGTAAATGATTCTGTTCTGTATAAACTGAAAACTGAGACTGAGTGAGTGAGTAAGTGAGTGAATGAGTGAGTGAGCAAGAGAGAAAGGGAGGGCAAGAGAGAAAGAGAGAACGGGTGTGAGAGAGACCAGCCCTCCTTGTGGGTATGATTAATAGATTTGCAACAGAGCACGGCTGTCAGAGCCCAGTGAGCACACATGCTCCAGACAGCTCTACCACCTCCTTGTAAAGGTCCAATCTCAGCCACAACTCAGTCATTCGGAACACCAAAAAAAGCTGTTTGGAGGGAAAGGATCCGTGGCTCAGTGACCTGCTGCTGTTCATGAACCATAAGATCTGTCTGTTGTTTAATCAGGCATAAACTCTGCAGAAGGTCACTATTTAAACAATTACATTACACTAATATCTGTAAGTCTGTGGTCAAATGTCAAATTGCCTTTACTTACATAAAGAAACACAAACTAGGAATTGATGTGAGATTAAGACATGAAACACTCATGAAATCGTAACACGTTGCTTCAGTCGATTCAAAAACTAACAAATAAAAGATGTTTCTAATTTCTCTTTGGGATTGATGAAGTCATTTTGAATTAAAGACGACAAACGTGACATGTAAGCTTTGACAATCACAGATATGATAGAAATGATTGATGCAGGATTAAGATAAGTGTGTCATTTAGCTCACAACCTTTCTTAAGGTATTTAATGTGTCTTTACGTCTATCAAATACTATGCTTAGTATATAAGTTGAATTATATTTACAACCTGTATAAATGCACCAGTTTGGTATCCTCTTGTTCTCTGATGAATGCCACACAAAGATTGAGAATAATGTCTTAATAGACCAACATCTTACATCTAATCAAAATGTTGAAACAAATAACACTACAAAATGTTGATAAAAATTAGCTGTTGCTGAACATTATATTCACAACGATTTTTTTTTTTTACCTTCAAATTTCATCTTTGGTTATACAGAATAACCAAAAAGTAAGTTGGTTATACAGAATAACAGAATATAAGTAAATTACCATCTTTGTTGTCTTATCTGCAATTTTCATATTCTATGACCGACATACGGCCAAAATTTTATCGGAAACATTATTTTAAGTGAGCAATATGACTGGCTTTAATCAGTGATTGAATAAAACTTTTTTCTACTGTTTTTCTTTATAGACCAAAAAAGAACCAAAACTTGCTCAATGCAGAAAAAAAATGAACAGTATTGTAGTGTAAAATCTTCTGAGGTCAAGATTCTGTGTTAGTGTTTAGTTTGCGGACACTAAAATAAATTTTTGGAAATCCTCATTAAATATATTTTTTGAGTGTAAGTGGTGTTTTGTCCAATTAAATACCAAAACAACTTTTAAGAGGTTACTATGAGGCTTTATTTTATTGTTTAAATAAATACATAGCTTAAAAAAACAGAAATCCATTCTAACATGGTAGGCTTTTGTAAATTTACGGTAGTCAATTTTACAACACCAGATTGTAAAAAAACTATAACAACATTAAAACTTATTAATTTTTTTGGTTGTACTTGTAGAATTTTAGGTGTTTTCAGATTCACTTGGTATATATATATATATATATTTGTTTATTTATTTTCATCAATTATATAATCTGCATTATAAATCTTCACTTCAGTTTTTTAAAATTAAAATAAACTTTGTGTGAGTTCCATCTGCTGCTGCAGGATTTATCTTGGTTCTATCTATCTGATGTTTCATTTTAGAAATCTACTAAACACACATAGCTTAGTGTAGCTCCACATTAAAGCAGATTACTTTATCACAACACTCTAATCGAGTTGTAGAGTTGCACTGACCCTGGAGCGAAAACATTTTAATATTAATTTTGACTCGTACAGAACAATAAAAGTCATGAAATGGAATTGATTGCATGACTGTTTTGTAAGAAAAATACAAAACATAGATTTGGAAATAGGACTGGAATGTTGAATGCTTAAGAAATTAAAATAGATCTTCTGGGTTCCATCAGTAATAAATGCATGAAAGAGCTGAGAAAGCTCTGGGGAAAAGGTGGGAACTTGGGTTTGCATCAAAATCATTATTTTGGTATCAGCCACATGTCAGTGTGACTGGGGCTTCTCTAATCATGCCCTTAAGCTATTTTAGTTATAAAGGAGTTGCAATAAATTAAAAGGACTTTTCAAATCATCTATTCAGTTGAAGCCATGAAAAACTAAAAAGTATGTGGTTCTATTTTAACTGCTAAAGTTTCCATTTGAAGTTAAACACAGGAAATAACATATATTTTATTTTATGGAGCAGGGAAATAAAGGTTTGTCTTTAAAGGGGTTCCACGTCATCAATAATTTATACATAAGGGAACTCTAGTCTACGCATGTCTGCACAGCTCAGATTTCAAAATAAAAGTCATTGAGATAGAGCCCGATTAACCTTATCAAAGAATTTACAAGTAAAATAAAAATAAATCAATAAAAATAGAAAAAAAAATTGTTTGAGTCAATTTTAAGTCATACATCTAATTTCACTACCACTTTTTAAAAAGATATTGTGGTAAAAATAATTTTGCATCAATCAGTTACCAAGAAATTAATGAATCCGATGCTTAGTTTTATATATATACATATATAATTATTGTTGTTGTTTTTATTATTATTTATATATATATATTGCAGACATCTTAGATTCAGCATAATGTATTAATTAAAATAACAGAATTTATATATTATAACAGAATACAATCTACACTAAAATAATATTCACAAGAAAAACGGTTCTCCAATCACATTCACGCAGAAATACTCTCTTAAATAAATCAAGCCTTCTGCATCTTTTGAATAAGCAATAAAAGAAGAAAAATGAAAGTCAGTGTGTATGTTTGTAGAAGTTATGTTTTAAGAATATCAGTGGAACTCACCTGCCTGAATTTTTTTTATAAGATAGAAAATTTACCATAAATTTAATTGTTTATTCGCAAGAAAGATGCCTGAATGTTTCACACGTCTTCCAGCTGGATGCGAGCCGACGCATTTGAAGCTAACCTCTCTGTTCAGCTCCAGTTCATCAGTTTGCCTGTGGCTGTTGCGCGCTTGCATGCGTGATTTCATTATGACTGCAGAGCTGTTTGATTGGCAGGGAGAAAAACTGTGGCTTTCCCGCCCTGTGTTTGCCACCTCCAGTTCAGAAAGTATCCCAGCAGCCTCCTTTCAGCTTCCATCGATTAGATTCTGGAGAACACTTAACAAACTAATGACTATTGATGGCTGATTAATATTGCATCAACAACAACTGATTGGCGACAATATCAAATGGCGATTGCCACTTCCCATTCGAGCAGCCATCTGACGGGTCTGTGCGCAGCGCGGCGGTGCAAAGCAGCCAGCTCCAGTAGATGATAAATACGCGGGGTTTGTAAGGCCTGCAGTGTGCAACGCGCTCAGTTTATGGCTCGCAGTTCATCTAATTCGAGAGCAGAAGCCGCGTCTTTGAAGGCAGACACTTGGCGTAAATGTACAGTTAAAATATTCTACTCTCAGGTCCCCGGGCGGAGCTCCGACAGTCCCTGGCTTCATTAAAGTTTCATCAGCATCCCTGTGAAAGAGGGAAATGTTGAGGAGGGGAGGTGGTGGTAGTGGTGGGGGGAGAAAAAATAAAACAGAGGGCGTAATTATGACAAAAGGTAACAGAGCTGCCCTTCTTGTTTTGCAGAAAGCTCTCAATGCTGCATGTTTTTTGGAGCCCATGATCCATTATCTAAAAAAAAAAAAATACAGTATATACAGCGGCTAGTGCGTTTATTAAGTGCTTCAAGATTGAAAAATCATGATGCGGTTTTCTATTTTTGGTGCTGGAGTCACATTGATTCGCTTTAAAAATAAATAAATAAATGTAATCTGAATCGATTTTAGCCCAAACATGTGAAAGCGAAGCAAGGCAGGTCTGGTTGGGAATCTGCTTATCTCTCTGTCTGAGCTCCGGCATGTCAACCAGCAGCAGCACAGGCTCGCCTGAATAAAGTTAATTTCAATTCCCGATGAGACCCTCACACTGCAAGCCCTCCCCTGACCAGCGGTAATTAACAGGGATAGCTAATGACTACTTAACTGGCTCTTCATAATTATCTGCTTTTCATAAGTCGATGTGTAATTTAATAATTCGCTCTTATTAGCGCATTAAGTGAGCGGCTCGTTCAGGGGGGGAAATTAGAAGCGCTCACCAGGAGCATCTTTTAATTGATGAACCATCAGCGCCGTCTCATTAATAAGGGCTCGTTTTGATTCCTCTTAATTTGTCACGAGGGTGGCGGTGGAGCATGTTTGGCTTGTGGCTGCTGTTATGGAGACGTTGTGATTTTCAGCTGGGGGTCGTTTTAATAGGGCGTGAGAATCCTGAAGAGTTATTGGCATTATGGTATGAATTTGATAGCAATATATTTCTTTTTTTTCTCTGGACTGTGGTGGATTTATTTGATTATATAAGCCTGTGTGTGTGGACATGGATTGACTCTGTCCTGCAAGTGACTTGTGAATTGTTTCTATTGAATTGAACTCAGCTAGATTGAACTGAGTTGGGTGTCTCCTGGAAGTTTCAAATGTGTAACTGCTAACACAATTATTAGTAGTCTGTGTATAAGGCTGTGTGAATGGAGGAGGGGTCAGCAGTATCCCATCAACCCCCTCTTGGTGGCGCTGCTGAGCAGTACGCGTTGGTACTGGGCGAAAAACACATTCATAAATAAATTAATGAAATATTGCAGCACATATAAGTTTGTTCTCTTCTTTCTTAAACTTATGTGAAAATATATATGTTATCTTGTATGTGTGGATTTCTTTCTCGCCAAGATGGGCCATGCAACGTCATAGGGCAGCTACTGACCCCCAACCAGCTCCCACCCACCACCACGCTAATGGCTGACGGTTTATTTTACTAATTCGGTGCGCATCGTGGAATGCAATAACAAATATATTTGTTTTGTTTTTTTTTTTTAAAATATATACCATTTAAAATTTGCTGCAAAATTTAAATGCTCACTGAAGTATTCTGTGTGCTTATAAAATTCGATAAATAGTTGAAATTAAAGATGGTAATAATTGATACTAACATTTATGGATCCGTCGTTGGTACTGACAAAAGTTCTGAGCGCAAGACTGAATAGGCCTGTTTTGGTTTCTTATTGTGGAATTAATTTGGGATTGATAATTGGTACTTAACATTTGAAGTTTCAGAAAACTCTAAGTTGCGTAAATAAGAGAATAAACATCCCATCTCCTCCACCAGTGGCCACCGTTTCGTGGTGCCATTGTAAAGTTCAAGTTTTGCTTGCATAACATGGCGATAACATCTGCTTTTAAAATATCTGGCATTGCACATACAATGGATGTTATTAATCTTACAAGTTCATCTAAGCAATGTTTACATTCCCAAGAGTTAAAAACTATAAACATATTTATTCAATTTTCTGCAGCAAAATGTGAACATCACGCAGAATTAAAAAAAAGGAAAAAACAAACGGAGTAATTTGATTGATGACGGTAATATTTGGCCCTTCCTGTTTCTGGTGGATCTGTCCATGGTGCTGAAACGCTTGCTCAGCGCTAACCAAATGCGCCCTAAAGTCTTATCCCAGCGGCTCTGATATGGACATGACATTCAAAATGTCTGTGTCTTTTTATTTTTTATTTTGTCCTCCCCTCCTCCTCTTCATATCTAAGCATAACATCGAACCAAAGGTTTTGCTTCAAAGCCTGAGCGAGGTGGAGGCATGATGTTTGAGAGAGCATTCAAATAGAGACGGGCGCGTTGGCAGGCGAGCTGTTTTTCTGGCGGGCTGACATCTGGCAAGTCTGAGCTCCAGGGACCCATCCAGCTCTCCACAGACCCTCTGATTAGGCTCTAATAGAATATTAGCATTTGCTCTCAGGTAAAGGCAACAGTGAGCCGCATAAGCTGCCTGGCTGGCAGCACGTCACCGCAGGAGCCACGTGTGTCTTTAACACTGATGCAGCCGGGAGGAAGTGGCTCCTGTAAGGAGGCCCGCAGGAGGAGGAGGGTGAAAAGGCAAGACAGGAGATATTTTTATCTCCTTTTACCATATTATTCAGCTGGGGCTTTATTATCATGAAAATGACAGAAAATCGTGAATTGGACATGGGGATGTTTTTTATTTTTATTTTTAAAAAGGAAAATATACATTTATATTTTAGTTAAACTAGGCCCAGATGATCCGAAACTGGTTTTAAAAGCTGCATATCCCCCCAGCTAAAGCCTTTCCCTCCTCCTCATCAATAAATAAGCAGATGAATAAATAAAAAATACTAATATGTCTGGGAGAGCCACATCACACAGTGCAGTCACGAAAACCCCCCAAAAAATAAAAAATAAAACGTCGGATTAAATGTTAAAATTTGTTCTTTAATGAAACACATATTGCAGTTCAATAATTAATAAATTAAAATTACATGGATGAAATGAATAAGTAGAAATATTTAACCAGGGAAACCAAAAGAAGCAACAAACATTACAGAAATAAGTTACCTCAGCTAAACAGCAATACAGCAAAAACCTGTACGAATATATTTATGTGCATCGACTGATTCCAATGAAAATATTTACATTGTACACGTATACTTCCATGAAGCAGTTTCTTTTTCTCTTCAAGAAAAAAACAGTAAAACAAGGTGATTTTTTTAAACAAGCAAAGATTCCATCATGATGCGCGCATATTTATACAAATAAATAGCAGGAAAAAACATACATAAAAATAATAATTTAAAACGATAATTTAATCTCATATATCTCTCGATTGTGCCATCTCAAACGTTAAAAATCGTCAAATTTGAGACTGTAGTTTAGTTTTTTAAAACTCCACAGTCGCTTCCCTTTAAACCACAACAACAAGCCGAGCTGCTGTCAGAATTTGATTTTTCTCAAGCTAAACGAAGAGGGAGGGGGGGGGGGATTCCCAATAAATATATAATGAAGTAAACATGACCTCACCCAATAAATAGTTCATAAGACAGCCGGCCCATGCTGGATTGTAAACGAAACATAAACGGCAAATTAAAAATAAAAATATATATATTTAATTACAATAATCTGCACAAATTATTCAAAGTGTTTTGATCATTCCGCACACCGAGGCCTCGAAAACAATCCTATCTGAGTTCAAACGCCAGGAATCTCAAAAACAGATCCCTGATTTAGAGCTAAAAACAAAACAAGTGAAAAGAATAACACGTTTAGACACGAAATGAAGTGTTTGACAAGTAAGATGTTCATTTACAGAAGGTTATTTGGCAGTAATCTAATATTAGCTTTCAGGACCAACTGTCCGCTTAATCCCCCCACGGACCTGAATAAATGTCAGACTGCATTGTCGTGAACTCGAAGGGAAGAAAATGTAGCTCAGAAGCCTAAAATAGAAACAACAAGCAAGTGCTTTGAATTAAAACAACCTCGTTTTGTTAGAAATAAATCACAAAATGCTGCTTCTGTCGGGAAATAATAATCAGCGTTTTAAAGGAATTCTAAATAAAAATCGAAGCAACTCTGACTGCGCTGGCATTAAAAAGGTGAGGCATAGTAAGTGGAAACAGTGGTTCTTACTTGCTCCGTCAAACGATGCCTTATTGACTCCACATCTTCCTCTGAGAGTCGTGGTGAGTTTTTCCTCTTTTTTCACCCATTGTTCGTTTTCAGAATATTTTTTTTTGAAGTTCAAAGTCTTATGATTGAAAAAGAGGGTGTGAGTTAGGAAATATGATACAAATAATCTTTATTCAGTTCCAAGTCTTTTGTGGTGTTCCCCCTCTCTCCAGCTCTCTTTCTCTCTCTCTTTTAGACGCATGCGGAGTACTTCATTCGTTTCTGTTTCTGCCGCTGGTTGCAGAACCAGACCCGCACCACGTTCTTTTTCAGGTCCAGCTTTTCAGCGATCGCCGCGATTTTCTCCGAGGAGGGACGCGGCTGGATGGCGAAGTAGGCCTCCAGCGAGCGCTTCTCCGGCGCGGCTATCGACGTGCGCTTCCTCTTCTTCTCCGCGCCGTTGAACAACTCGGGCTTGTTAAGTTTCTCCCTGTGCGATTTCTCGGCTTCCTCCAGCCACGCTTGCAAGATGGGCTTCAAAGCGATCATGTTGTTGTGGGAGAGCGTCAGGGACTCGAAGCGGCAGATGGTGCTCTGGCTGAGGGAGCCCACTCCGGGAATCTTAAGGCTGGCTAAAGCTGACCCCACATCCGCCTGGGTGACCCCGAGTTTGATCCTCCTTTGCTTGAACCTCTCCGCGAACGCTTCCAAGTCCCTAGGATCGGCGTCCACGTCGTTCATGCCCATGTGCGGCGGTAGCCCGTGGGCATGAGCCATGTTGATGGCCGCCTGGTGCATGTGGTTCATGCCAGCCATGTGGGCAGGGTGCGCAGGCTTGGAAACCACCGAGCCGTCCGGCCCTGCCATGGCTCCCAGCGCGAGTCCCGGGGTGATGTGGTCCAGCAGGTCCCCCTCCAGCGCCTGGTGAGGCTGGTGGTGGTGGTGGTGGTGGTGGTGATGGTGGTGGCTAGCCAAGGCGGACGGATGAGAAATAGGCACCGACGAGGAAGAGGAGGAAGAGGAGGTGCAGGGGAGAGTGTTCATTGTGTGGTAGGTCGCGTCCGGCTTGAAGGGACTGTGATGTGGAGGGTGGTGGTGGCTCTTGGTCTGCGAGACTATATCCACCGCCGCTAGAGCTTCAGCCCGGGCCAACAAACTCTCATCCAAGCCTCCGAATATATTGCTCTGCAATTGCAAATAGAATGCACACATAACTGTCAGCAGGGAATTCTCCCTCCACTCCTCGGTTTAAAACATTTCCAGAATGAGAAAAAAAAGAAATCATAAAAAAAAGGGGGAGCACACAAAACAAGACACATGCAACATCCCAGGTCATAAAAATTAATACGAAAGGCAAAGCCGGCTGAATACATAAGTTGAGCAGAGTGAGAAAAAAAATATGGAGGTGTTGGGTGATTTGCTGTGCAGACATGAAAAAAACATCAAGCAAAAAAAAAAAAAAAAAGTGGGCTGTCAAAATGTGCCTTTAAGCAGTGATTATGCAGAATACGTACCGGTGGGGTTGGGAGACAGGCTCTGCGCATCACCTCGGAGCTGCTGCTGCTGCTGCCGCTGCTGCTGATGATGGTGCTGCTGCTGTGGCGGGAGGATGAGCAGGAGGACGACGGTGCGTTGGAAGTCAGAGTGGAGGACGAGGATGAGTGCAGCGAGTACTTGGGCTCCGGCAGGCTGGTGTGGGCCATGGTGAAAGCCTGCTTGCTGTTCAGAGACATCATCATCATATTTGCTGGCGCCAGAACCTCCGAAAGTTCCTTTTAATAAGTTAAGACTCCGCCTCCTCGGCTCGGAGTTCAAGTCCAATAGCTTCGCAGGAATCTCGAATCGCTGTCGATTGAAACACTCAGGCAGGAAAAAGACGGCGGTCCGACACCGAGTCACATTTATTTATTATTACTGGAGCAGGTGTGGAGGCTGTCTGGTCTGGTTTGAGCTGAGGAATCACAGACGCCAGAGACCCATGCGGCTGACCCCCTTCCTTTACCGGCTTGTGGCGCGATGTTCAAAATCAATCTCAGCGTTTCCCCATCAATCTCCACCAAATATATTTTTTTGCCTTGGATTTTTATTTTTTATTTTTTTTTTCTTTTGGCAGAAACTCGTCACAGATGCCAGAAAAAAAAATAATCAAAAAGTTTCTCTTCGTCTTTTAGGATTTCCAAAATAACTTCGAGCTATAGTTGCTGTTTTCGTTGCTCTTTTTTTGTTTTCAGTCAAAATAAAAAAGAAGCTTCCGTCTTGAAAATGGACGTAAGTGGAAAAAAAGTAGTCTTGGTGACTGTACCTCTTCGACTCGGTTGAATGCTGCGGGGACCCAAACTGGCTGCGCTCTGAGGCGAAGGGCAGACTGAGTCTCTCTCCGCCTCTCTCTCTCTCCCCCCTCTCTCTCTCTTTCTCTCACTCGCACAAACACCCTCCCTCTTCTCGTCTCTTTGCGTCTCTCTCTCTCTCCACACACATCGAGACACACACACACACCCACTCCACTCGCAGCTGCACCTGAAAAACCCTTTCATGATTTATTATTCTTCATTAGCCACACCGCCGCCGCCGCTGGGGACTCTGCGCATGGGCAGTCTACAACAAGGCATTTATTTCCAATGACTCCACTTCATCACCAACACCTCGTTACCAGCACGTCTTCTAATGAGCCACAGTGAAGTTTTCTTTATTCCCTCTTTGTGTTTGTGAAAATATTTTATCGTTAAATTTTGCCAACCAAGCTTAAGAGATGCTAGCAAATAATATAACCGAATACTAAGAGCAGCAAATATACTTCTACATTTTTATCTTTTAGCTTGAAAATGTAAAGTTAAATACATTCTATTGCTTTAGTTATTTTTTAAATTAATTTTACCGCTAAAAAAACAACTAAACATCAAATGAATTTACACAAAATTTTAGTACGAAATGTATTTGCTTTTCTTTATCAATTCTATTAGAATTAAAATAATTAAACTTAACTTTTCACAATTAGTTTTCACCCTGTTTTGCTGCCTTACTGTCGCATATTTCCCTCTGCCTTGTGAGCTAATGCACGGAAACCCAAGTTGGTTTAAAATAATAATAATAAAAATGAGCTACTTCTAAATTAATATTCTTGTCATAGCAGGCCATTATCTTATCTCTCCGCTAATTAAGGGCACATTATTGGTAAGGTAATTACAACATTTAATCACAGTGTAATTAACAAGAAGTGTCTGAATTGTTTAAGATGATCCGCAGGGTGACAGATTTAAAACGTGTCAGGAAACTGTGTAAAGACGAAATACAAGTTTTTAAAATTATCATTAATTTTTTAAATAATATTTCTAAATAATTTTATTTAGTTTTCTTTGTTGCATTTTATTTTGAAGCAAAACTTCTGTTTGCATTATCTGACAAACTTTAGAGGCGTTAACCATTTCTTCTTTTTTTATTTTTTTTTAAAAAATACACATTTCTGAATCCCTTTTAATTGTGTTTCGCTATTGCAATATTTCAGTGCATTACAGCTTCTGTATATTTTACGGCTGACTGAGCGGAACAGGCATCTTGCAGCCCTTGAGTGGGTCCATGCGTTCAGCATCACTCATAACTATTTGAGCCGCTTATAGCACAGCACAGTTACGCGGCGAAGAAAACGTGGAGATTCAGCAGAGGTAACAGTGTCATTCCTGCAAAATGCAAAATTTATATATATATATATATATATATATATATATATATATATATATATATATATATCCAGAGCTGGATCTCCCCACAGCTGTGACAGCAGCATTGTTGGTGTTGCCAGAAATCTCCCCAGCAGCAAGACGCGGTTCCCCCCAGCGGGACAAACAGGCGCTGCTGGAGCCACCTTAAGAGATCGGGGGGTGAAGTAGGGGGAGGAGATGAGGTGGGGGGGGACACGGAGACCAGGGCTCCGGAGACACCAAGGAGGGATCAGCGTCTGCTCACATATACCGACAAGACTGATTTATGATGAAACTTTAAAGGAATCATTTATATTTCACCACCTCTAAATCGCTGTATGAAATTTTCATTCACAATGAAACACACAAAAAAGTATATCTTAAGTCAAATAAATCAAGCCTTGGCTTCTCAAAAGCAATTGGCTTTGAAGCATGCTCTCCAACACTTTCCTTAGCGCGTTTTTATTCCCAACCTAAAGGCTTTTGCATCCTTTGCCAACAGCTTTCTCATGTTTGAGGGAGGACATCATGTCTGAATGCTTAACAGGATTACCTCTGAAGGATCTGTCATGGCAAACACTAACACAATTACACCACACTATTTACCTGCAGTCACAAATCTGTTGGATAACTGAACAAGTTTTTTTTAGGCCTGCAGTGTTTTGCAAATTGTTTCATTCTCAATCAGACATTGCATTTAATTTTATTTGGATTTTAGTTTTGATTTTTTTATTAGGAATGAAAATTATACAGTTCTTTAAATGCATTTTTACTAATTTATATTTGAAAAGTTTGATGTGCATTTGTATCTTCTCTGCCTGAGATATTTTCCAATTAATCTCTGCAAGTAGTTCATGGCTCATGAACATGGTTTGATCTAAACCATTCAACTTAGCTCAGGATTCATTTCCAGGGTTTCTGTGCTGTGGAAGGAGAACCTTCTGTTCAGGCTCAAGTCTTTCGCAGCCTCTAAAATGTTTTCTTTCAACATTGCCTTGCATTTTGCCTTCATCCATTTTCCAATGACTAAATTCCTTGTGTGTTCCCACTAAAAACATTTATATGTTGCATGAAGGTTAAACTTAAATGTTCCAGCTTTAACCAGAGGATCATAAGACTTTCTTTCAACAATGTTTTTCTTGGTAGATTTATGAAGTGATCAGCTTATATGTGGCTTATCAACATATTCTTATATTTGACAATCTTATGATTGGATTCATACTAAACTACACTAAGATTATACTACACCCTTGTGGAATCTAAGCCACTTAAGTCACGTCTGGAGGTAGTTTGAATATGTTTTGAAGCATTAAATAAAATAAAAAGCTAAAAAAACATGCACACCACACTTTCCAGGTTTTTATTTGGAAAAGATTATTTTCTCATTTGTTCCTTTTGTATAAGACATTATGCATTATTTTGTGTTGGTTTGTCATCTAAAACCTCATAAAATACATACATGTTTCTAATTATAATGTGACAAAAACAAAAGGAAATATTCAGGAAACATGCATATTTCTGCAGAAGAATGTTTTTACAAATAGGGGTTATTCTAGAGTGTTTTAAATGGAACGGCCAGAAGGGGGTGACTGGCAATCTTGAGATGCCAAAATGAAATCAATGAGAACATTTCAGGAGTTTTATGATTCTGGCATTTCCACCAGTAATGGCTGTAAATTTACCAACCTACAGACTACCATACCTGTAAAAACCCACATCATGCTCATGTACTTAAGCCATTTCATGTTAGTTTATTGAATTCGCATTATGAATTTTTCATAAATTACGGAGATAAAAAGAGAAGTTTCATGCAAAATGTAATGTAGGTTTATACTGTTAGCTCAATTTTGCGCCTTAGCATTGATTATAATTAGGGAGCAACTATTATGATCCATGGATGTTTGTGTTTTCCTTTGTGAATTGTTTGTTATTGTCTATAAGATCTTGCTGTGTTGAGTTCTTTGGTATTCCCATTATCTTTCCATGCTAGTTCATTTGAGTGTTTAGTTTATTATTTAATTCTTATTTTCTCTGTGCATTTCGGTTTATTCTCTTTAAATTTGAGGCTTCTCCCTTTTTTAACTGCAGATCCTTATGGCCTGCCTCAGACCCCTTCTCTGTATTGTGTGTGTTAATTTCACTCAGTTCTCCTGCTCATGTGTCAGTGTTCGCTCACAGCTGTTCAGCATTCCCCTAATTAGACTCACTTGATCCCCGTTTCATGTCTTTAAGCTCCCTGGTTTACATCGTTTAGTTTTGGTTCATTCTGTTACATCCTGCCATGTTTTCACTGGCTCGCTTTATGCCTCACTGCAAACATTTGTTGTTTGCTTATCTCAAATTTCATCATGCTTCTTATGCACTATTGTCTGCACTTACGTCCTACTCAAACCGCACAAAACATGATAAATGCTGGGTCCACAAGAAGGAGATGGAATATTATTATTGGCAACTTTTTCTACAAAGAGAGTAAAAGTTTAAAATGCCAAACAGTATTTTAAAGAAGATTATGCTCAATGTAGAATATTCTAGTGCAGGTTTGACTTGTCCATATTTTGTGTTGATATTCTTCTTTTACTCTTTATTTTGGATCACTTACTTTCAATATTTATCAAGTAATCAAGTAATTCTAATTGTAGCTATATTTTATGCACACCAAAACAAAATATTGATCAGGCCAATAGTTGCTTAAAAAAAGAGAAGAAAACTAGGACAATCAAAACCAAAATATCTTGTCATAAATTACAATTTCTGACCGGTCAGATTTCCTCAAATACATGAATTTCAATGTATTTTGTTCCATGATTCTGGTTGACTTATTCTCCAGTGATTCCAAATAAAAAAACATTAAAAGTGCTCCATTTTCATGGTTTCACAAATATAAAAATAAAGGTCTCATAAATCTCAAGCTGATTTATTTTAAGCAATTTCCATTCACTACAAAATTATTCAATTAAACAGGAACTGAATAAATACAGACCATTCTCATCAAAAAGTGTGACAAAGCCCTTTAATCTTGGTATGAAGCCAATGCCAAATTTAGCAGCATTAGCGGCTAACAGCTAGCTGCCAGATGAATGATTTGTAATAAAGAAGATCTAAGTTTCATATAATTGTTATCTGCCAGACCACTAACGTTTTTATTACCTGACTCCAGCAATACAACAGGGCAACAAGAGTTTCTTCTGTTTGCATTTCAAAATAAGGGTTGTAAACAGATAATTTTAGTCTTTAGCTTACACTATCTTTTTGTTTTATTTTAACAAAATAATAGAAAAATATAAATTGTTTTTTAATTTTAACATCTTCATCAGCATCACTACAATTCACAGTATCTTTCAGCAAACTCCTGTTTCTTTACAGCTTCAATTAAAATGGCAGCAGTAAAAAGTTCCAACTTATCAGATCTGAACATAGTAAATTTAATGCATATCATTACAGACTACATACATACTGAAACTCTATATTAAATTAACCTTCTTTAATCATTTATTATGCATTGTTAATACATGGAGGGCTACTAACAAGACATAAGTATTGATCCATCTCTTTTTATTTATGAGGAGCATGTGATCACATCTCAATAATTAATTTTTATCTGTATATAAATTAATCTTTCAGACATTTCTACTTCTATAAATATATTTACCATTTCATTTTTATTGATATTCAATATTCTGCTCTTTGATATATATATATGTGTGTGTGTGTGTGTGTGTATGCTTCAGCATTAAGCTGCTTAAGCATTTTACAGAAGATTGTTAGACAATAGAATAGCTAATATAATCTAAGACTGGTCTGCATGCTGAATGCTCTTTTCCACAAACCTCTATGAATTTTAAAAGGTCCTGTCTTGAAAATGTTGGATATTTTCCTTATACATTATCTCAAACTGATGGAAAGTACACAACATTACACTTTAACACTTCAATAAAAGCTCTGCAATCTCCAATCTGATGTTAATATCTTTTCCGTCCCAGATATTAATAATATTTAAAAAATGAAATGAAATAAGTGGATTGGTGCATCCTCAGTTTTGATATAATTTATTGTTATTTAAGATAATTTAATATCAAAATATGAAGAGCACAACAGAATGAGCTTACACAGCACATCCCGACATAACTCAGGTGACTTGTTTGCTTCCGTTCTCCTCTCTCTCTTGTACTTACATCGAATTGAGGACTGCTGGTGCAGAGGTGTCTATGTGCTTTACACAAAGACATACTCTGCTCAGCCTCCCTCAGGAGAGCTCTCCACGTTAACAATCCCAATTACACCAAGACCACCAGAGACAGCTGTTTTTATTACAGAGCCGCTCCTTTGTGGCTCCAACAAGGTATCTACCTCCAAGACTTGAGCTGAGCTCAGATGAAGCCAGACTGAGGGAGAGGAGTATAGAGTGGATGGAGTCTCCTGGCGGCTTGTGGAGGTGCTGCCTTTATTCTCAGTCCCCCTCCTCTTCTTTTTCAATCTCACAGAGCTCTTTACTTGCTGGAGCAGAAGGTCAATGCTTGTTGCATGAGGGTCTACAAAGAGATCAGGATCTGACTCAAGGCAACTACAAATCACGCCGACAGTGGGGCTTTATTTATTCATCTGCTTTACCTGGGAAATGTGAAGAGCTCTAAGAGGAACATTCTGCCTTTAATATGTTGTTTAAATGCATACTACAAAACCTAGAAAGCCTCTAGATTTACTAAATGTCACACACAGTGGTGCAGCTCAGAAACAATGAAAGGGACTCAACGGCTAAGATAATAGGCGGTTTCAACAGCTGCACTTGAACTGCAGCACGATTGGCAGAGAATGTTTGATGGTTTCCTATTTGATCTCTTCCTCGTGTTAAATATGAGTATCAGCAGCTTTCAGGGAATCTAAGAAATATATATTTTAGTTGAGACATCAACTAAATTTTGAGACTCTTCGGTACACCAGAGTTTGTAACATTTGGATTTTACAAAGGAGATGCACAGTGGTGCAGTTGGCAGCTTTGTTGCCTCGTAGCGACAAGGGTCTGGGTTTGAATCTTGGCCTGGAGTTTTTCTGCAAGGCTTATGCATTTTGTCCCTGTGCAAAAATGGTTTATTTCCAGTTAGCTGGAAGGTTCAAATAGCACACCTTGACATAACAACAGGACTGTTGCTTGACTGGAGAATAGAGAACTACAGTTATGTTGTGCAATATTGGATGATGATATGAACATTTTGTTAGTTTCCTAAAATATGCACTTGATGACTTACTACCATCCATCCATCCATCCATCCATCCATCCATCCATCCATCCATCCATCCATCCATCCATCCATCCATCCATCCATCCATCCATCCATCCATCCATCCATCCAAAGAGTTATTTCCAACAAGCTTGCTATGAAATGACACCTTTGAACTATGTCATTAGAACTATTACTGATTATAACTTCATAGAATCCAAACTGACCATTTGATTTGTTTTGCTATTAAAAGGAGATTTAAACACTAAAGGGTAATGAAGCTAAAACTTAGCTAAGTTCTAGAAATCTTTCCAAATATTAAGAAGATACATTTGGATGCATCTTTTCTTAATTCTTAGTTCTTAAAGAACTCAACAGCCAGATGTTATACTGAAAGGGTAAAGTAATTACTTTTCTTGTCATACCAACCATTCAAAGAGCCTCTTTGAAATACTCTTTGAAATACCATTCAAAGAGTGTGGATGAGTCACATTGACTCATCCACACTCCCATTCATGCAGAGGACCTATGACTTTCCGACTACAGGATGATCACCCCTCCCAATGAGCCACAGCTGCCCATGCACATAGTAAAGTCATTATTGCTGCATGTATAGTGAGAAAAGCAGGCTTAGCCAAAGGTTAGAATGGATGCGTCGCATTTGTTTCGGCTGAAACCAGTTTGGATCAGAACTGGTGTCTTATTGAATGTAGAAGTTGGAACTGTTCACTTTCCATACAGCTCATCTCCTTGACATGTATTGAAACAGGATGTAATAGACTTCCACACTGAACTAGAACAAAACACATCTACAGTTTTGTTTACAATGGAAGAGTAAAATCTGCATTTATTTCTGGATTGTCTGAGATAATAAAGCTCTCCAGCTTCAGTCAGCAGTAATGGAAACATGACACTTACTGTACCGTCAGCAAAAACTCCCATCAAGGCAATAAAGGCTTGTCCCCTCTGCCACCAACATTTCAGAATCTTCCTTGTCAAGCTTAGTTTTTATCCGCTGCAGCTTTTCCACCTCTTCAATGTTCTGCGGTATGTGGGACACCTCATAGATGTTTCTCAGTTTCAGCTCTATTTAAGATGTTCATGAAAATTTGATCCAATCAAGAGAATCATTTTTAGAAAGGATATTATTGTTGGGCTGTTGCTTTGCAGAAAGATAATCCTGGGTTTGAATCCAAAATGGGGGCCTTTCTCCATGGAGTTTGCATGTTCTCTCCATGGATGCATGGATTCTCTCTGGGTACTCCAGCTTCCCTACACAATTCAGAAGAATTATTTTTACTTTAATTGGTCTCTATACATTTCCTTAAGTGTGTGTGCTGGCCTATTTGTCTCTATGTTGTCCTGTGATGGACTGGCTACCTGCCTCAGGTCAAACTTCCTCGCTCCCCTGGTGGGCGGGGCTTGATCCTATTAAACCCCTTCCAGCCAATCAACTGCAAGGAGAAAACAACAATCAAACGCGGACTCATTCACAAAAAGTGACAGGGGCACATCACAATGTGATCGTGAAAAAGGAAAAACAAAACCTTTAAAACCAACACAAACAACATGGTGTAATGGTTTATGTTCCTGGTTTGAAATCCTCAAATCATTATTTGTCTGTCTGGCCACAAGCTTGAAAACCTTTCACAGGCATGCCTGGTCTATGTGGTTGCATGCATCACAGCAGATTTTGATATTTTTATGTAATGTAAAATAGATTTTTAGTTGCCAATTCAATTTCCATTTCTTATTCTTGATTTCCAACCTCATACCCATTACACATACAGGTGACCATTATAGATAAATTCATACTGTTATATTGTTACAACATAAGCTCTGTGTCCAAATGTGTTTGTATCATAATGACTTATTTCATTTCAGCTGTTAATAGTGTGCAGTCGAACCAACTAATCTGGTGTAGAAGAGAATTCAACCTCAGGCACTAAGGCCAGAAAAACAAATAAAAGCGCCCCAAATTTCCCTATTACGCACCAGGTGCCAACCTTAGGGGGATACGCATTAGATTCAAGCCCAGCCCAGTCTACAGGCTGCAGGGCAGCAGATGATAAGGTCAAGCTTCATAATGATGTCACATACCTTTAGGTACTGCAGATCAATATTGAGAGAGACGTGTTAAACCTGACATCCAGCCAAATAAAGCCTGGCTGGCAAAGAAAAAAGAAACCCACTTTGAGATTGTCTCAACCGATAAAATGAGGTTCTTTCGGTCATAATGCTTTTTGCAAAGACCCAACTGGTTGATGTTTTTGTGATATTTTAGAACAATACAGTCACTTTTAGAAATGATGTAATAAAAAGCTTATTTTTAAATATGTAGGGGGATGAATACCTGTAAACTGTGAGCATTTGATGTATCATTGATACGTATAGTTCTGTTGGATAATATTTGACATGACAGACATTCCCTTTGGTAAAACTGACCTTTATAGCTCAAAAAAACTCAAAGGGAGAAAGGCATTTAATGTGAAGAGTAACGCTGTGAAGAGTAACCTGTGACTATAAGGAATTCATATGTCAAGAGCTGTACAAATGATTAATGTAGCAGGAGGATTGTAGGATTCTGTACAACCTGAATGAGTATTTCTGCTGTGTCTCTCATTAGTTTGACTGTCCCACAGAGTAATATATTGCTTGTCACTGGGTTGTCTAATGGCTGATGCTAATTGACCTTCTTTCCTCCAGTCTTCCACGCAAATAAAAAGATTTCCGTGCGCCATGTGATGGAGCGTGTCACAATCTGATCCGACAAATTAAAAAGCTCTCTGCTGTCATGCTGTCATGGTGCGAAACCCTGCCTCATCAGCTCTAATGATCATTTCCAACACCGAACCACTGCAGTGCATCACAAAACACAATACTAAAAGGGCATGCTGCAGCAGATATCTGCATTTCTGTCAACAGGAAAACCATCAGCGCTGTTTAATCATGAACACTTCTTCCTCCTACAGTGTCATGTAAACCAAGCATGCCTTGTGTTTGTTGTTCGCACACATACATCAACCATGGTGCTGGATACTGTGATGGTCTGAGGCGACTTTTCTGCTGAAGGACTTGGATGACGTGCAGCTGAAACTACAAAATCAGCTTTCTAAAAGCTGAGACTCGATTATTCTGTACAACAAAATTCCATCTCTTAATGAGCTAAAATGACTAATCAATTAATCGTGATTAATCGATTTTGAATTACTAGTACAGTAATTGATTAATCGTTATCTAGATTATATAGACACAAAATAAGGCCATTGCTGAAAAATAAACATATTTAAAGTCAAAACTGCACAAAAATATATACATTTTGCATCTAAGGTAAAAAAAAAACTCCTGTAGGGGACATTTTTCCTTCACCCAGTTCATAATTGTATAATTTCTAAAAATGTATATTAAAAAAGGGTTAATTGGTTAAATGACAAATCTGTAGAATGTGCAATTTTTTTATCTGATTAATTGATTAATCATCAGAACAATTGATGGAATAGTCGATTACTAACATATTCCTTAGTTGCAGCCCTAATCTAATTAATATAATTTACATCTAAATTATTATTTATTGAGGTCACTCATTATTTATTCCTGTATTTACTGGCTTTTACACTTATGACTTGATTATAGAGGATGCAGCTAGAAGAAGTTTTTGTGTCCTGAACAGAATTTTTTAAAGGGGGAGGGGTGGCCACTGCTCTCTTTCAGTCCCCCCTTTGGGGGCACCTCTGTCAGGTTGGTTGATCTGCTAATTTTCCTTAATAAATTAATTCATCCTTTGAAAACAGCTTCTTCTATTTATTCAGATTAGCATTTTTTCCACTAGATAGATAGATAGATAGATAGATAGATAGATAGATAGATAGATAGATAGATAGATAGATAGATAGATAGATAGATAGATAGATAGATAGATAGATAGATAGATAGATAGATAGATAGATAGATAGATAGATAGATAGCATTGAGAACTCAGACTCTGCGTTTTATTAGCTGCAGACCAAAGATGGAGCTCCTTAACAGCAATAATGTGCTCGTTCTGCGTCCGAAACAGAAATTGACTGTGTCATTTTACCTGCTGACTTTGTGTGTATAACTTTATAATTTATGCGGTGTACCCTTACTATTGACAAAAACACATCACTGTGATCAAAGCGAACCATTCAGGAGGTTGGACAGGGCCATGAAGACAGGGCCTGTAACACTAATGATCTTCAAACGCTCGTCTATTTCACTGGGAGCTATGCGCAACTCCCTAGCAAGTCCCCTGTCTTCCCCCTGGGGGTAATTGTGCATGGCTGGTTAGGTGACAGGTGTCAAGTGGCCCCTCCTCAACCGATTCATCATGCTAAGCAGAGTAGAAAAGCACATCTCAGTCTCGCTACTTTCTTTGTATTTTTCTGCTTGTCTGTCTCTTTCTTGTACCTTGCTATGTCTACTTTTTCATCCCCTCAGTGTGTCCAAACACATATTACCTGGTTTTACAGTGTTTCTACTAGAGTTGATTTTCTATCATTGCCTTGGTCCACAGTGTTGACTAGCAGCACTGTTTGAAATAAATGATCGTTTTCTCTGTCTAGTAACGTCATTGTCATATTTACTAGAGAAAGATGTCTATCAAAATTCACTTTGATTAAATTATGCATGAGCCTAGAATGAAAAAATAGTAGGTAACATTCAGTCACAATAACCAGAAAAGGGACATTTACAAGACATATACAAATTCTTGCCAACTATTGTCTGCGGATTAGCTAATAAAATGCTTTAGTCAATTTTTATGACCTACCATAGCATACCTCGAGTGTTGCTTTGATTCTTTCATGCATGTTTGAGGGATCCTTGAATCTCCTATGATTCAGGGTGCCTTAACACTTCCTCATGCAATGGAAAGCCTATTTATACAAAACTACAGTCTCCAGCCAAGCTTTACCTCACTGAGCACCTCTCCCATTCATCTTTCCCACTCAGCTCCTCCAGACTAGCATCAGCAGAAACTAGCAAACACCTGGTGGAACGACACATTTGCTGAGCTCATCATGCATGCTGCTTCTCAGTCCAATGTTCCTAAAAGACGGGGAAAAGGATGAATATTGTTGTGATAATGTGCTGAAGGCAGAGTGTTGGAAAGAGCAACAGCTTCTTAAAGAGACAGAGGCCCAGTTTCTAAGCGTCAAATCCAAAAGTTTATTTTGTTTTTAAAAATGTATTATATCTGTAACATTTTCAAAACAACTTAAGGTAAGAAACTTACCTGATTGTATTATAAAATTGGACTTGAGCTTGAAAACACATAACCACTTTTAATGCTTTTCACTCAAATCCACATTTTAATCCATGTTTACGAAGTTTTAAAAAATATTTTGAGAGCTTCTGAGAGAATAATGTCTCATCCGACTTTGTACATGTCCACTTTTACTTTGTTGAGAAAGCACAAGGAAACAACATGTCACTGTTTCCTGTTTGTTATTCTTGATGAATCTGTCAAGATTCTCTTTGAACCAGGAGTTTTTAAATCATCATTGCAAGAAAAAAATTATTATTTAAAAGAAAGGATTATGAAATATACCAAAAACTGAGCAACTCATGAGGAACACTTTGGTGCGTTGGTTTTACATGTTTGTGATTTCCACCTAACGTCCAGTAATTCATATCTACACTGTTTTTATTCCTGTATTTTTCAGAATGAGAAACCAGGACTGTAGAGTTTATCATAATGATGTCAAGCATGAGTTTCTTTGTCAACCTTAAAACGGTAACAATAAATTCACAGTATTCGAAAGGTACTGAACTGATTGAATAATTCTTTCCCAGAGCCACTGACAGACAGGTTGGCCCTCTGGCCAAATATCCTTCATCCCAGTGGATGTGAGGTGAAAGACATACTGTCGACATTGTGTGTAGCAGAGACGGAGATACAGAGACCACACCCTCACTATGCCCGCCTGCCTAAGCACAATCCCATGGGGACCTGCCTTTCACACACTCACGCACGCACACACGCATACACACCCTAGTCATTAATTCCTGCTTTGCATCCCCACACCATGTAATATTTATGGGTCACCGCAGCTTTGTATTCACAAATGGAAACGCCAAGAGGAAAAAGGAGGAAAGACACGATACCTCAATCAATTCCGTGAATAAAGTTCAGATTGTCAGATCATGGCTTCCTTTCCTCCCCTGAACCGGTGCTTAGGCAGCATTCTTTTCTGTGACCTCTAAGTGTTTTGTATGACGGATTGTCAGACACAACCTTTGAGACTCGTTCTTTACTCCCTGGGAGATGAAAAGGTATTATGAGCGTCAAAATTTCATAAGTGCTGAATGGGAAGAACAACAAAACTGCATTAGTCAGTTAAAGCAAATGCAGGCTCAAGACATTTTGGCTTATATGACATCGGAGTATGAGCGACACACAACAGAAGTGCAAACAACTGCAGCTAAGCAGAATCATCTCTGCACTAATCAAGGGAAGTCTTTCCCCATTCTGCATGAGACGGATCCTAATTGGGGCCTTCTTTCCGGTAAGATGTTGCTTGAAACCTGTGATGCAACAGTGGGAGACATTTCCCTTGCTGCCTTTCAAATCATCAGTGGTGTCAAAACAGAGCCCTGAGGAACCCTCACAAGAGTATGGCTCACCAGACCCCTATAGAGATTTGAAGACCACTTTGGAACTCTAATCCACTCAAAATGTGCTGATGATTTTCCTTGCCAGGACACTCTCTGCCTGGTGTCACGAGAGTGGCCTCTTGGGAACAGATCAGCCAATGATAACAAAGTAGCCAGATGTCTGGTGCTGGCAGGATCCCAGAAGCCAGACAGCGGCACGCAGCAGCATCCGCTGTGGGCCACAGATCAAAGATACCTGAGAATTACTTATGGGCACAAAATATGTGTTGCTTACTCTACAGTTCCCATTAATAACAATCTGGGAGAATTTGTATTTCTAATTAACTCTTTTCTTTCGGCATACAAAGTGCTGTAAGGTTGTCTGAAGCTGCAGCAGCATTTTTTTTCAGTGGCAACTGCGAATCAACAACAGGAAGTCGGATGCAGCGCTGTCTGAAGGAGGTGGATCAGCTTTAAAGGCAGTTCTGAGGCTCAGAAAACCCCTGACTTGCTCTAAAAAACAAACAGACCATGTGAGACTCAGCCTGTTTACAGTTAATCATGTTTAAACCGGCCTGTAATGCCTACCTCGAAAGCTGCAGGTAGTTGCACAGAAAATTGAGATGCAAAAGATTTTTTCTCTGAAATCGAGGCCTGTTATGCTTAATTCTTTACCTTAATTATAATTTACAGCGAACGTGTTTCTGAGTGGTGCTTATTTATGCTTTCAACTAGATCTTAAAGTCTGTTTTTGAATGGCTAGTCAAACTGACAGTAAGCAGTTCTATGTAGTGGAGGCCCTGTACGTCAATCAAAGCCCTTCAGTCATTCCATCTTATTATTTATATGCACATATTTAGATTTCTGATTTTGAAAGTATTTTATTTGTCTCCATAAGTTTACGAAGATATGGACATTATGTTTTTGTGGTTTTGCACTCTCTGTTAGACTTAGAAATGATTGTTAAGGGTGATTCACCAATGTACGGTACTTTATTATATCCATGACTAGGAGTAGAAAGTGTTGCTCCATGTCTGAATTTGATGGAAAAAAGCCTCCTGTCCCACCCCTTTCTCCCAATTATGTATATTACCTTTGCTGCTGAATGGTTCATGGAAATCCTCATTTGCATTTCTCTTTTGAACCTCCTATATGCTGGATGGAATCTCTAATATCAGAATACATTTACCGTTGGCCTTTGTCAGATCTTGTTTATGACCCTTTCTCTTCCGATTTATCATGACTTTTCTGACTGTCAGTGGAAGTGTGTTTTCATATTCTTTGATATTTTGAATTTCTGATCAATTTGTGCAAACAAAACACACACGTAGCCACTCACAAGATTAAGTATATATATGAATGTCTTTTTTGTTGTTTTAAAATGTAACATTTAGACAGTTATCATGGTGCAAAAATCATCCATTGGTTGTACATTTCTGCTCAGTTTAAGCTTCACACACAAAGGCAACATCTGTGTTGAGTGTGTATAAAGGCAGCGTTCAGGGTAACTCCGGGTCATCTTTATCGCCATTTACTTGAAAATGTGGCTTTAAAATGAGGCGTTAAAAAGTTGCCTCGTCTTCCAGCTCCGGCAGCCCATCACTCCGGAAAACAGCCGTGCTCGTCCGAGTCGGCCCCAGCCGTTATTAATGTGCGCTGAATTATTTAACAGGGTAAAATTACCATGCTCTTTTGAAAAGATTTTTGCCTACACAATTAAAGTGCATTATAGTGATTTTTAGTTGAGTGAGAATTATGGCTGTTTTTTTTCCCCAGCTTGCTGCGCTTCCTGCCTCCCTTGTTATGAGACGCGGGTGTGCAGAGCTGCAAAAGGCCCGACTTTCTCTGATTCTGTCCGGCTGCTTGGAGAGGCTTTGCTCTCGCTCTGACCTGTACCACAATGTGCAGCCAATGGATAATGGATGAGGAATGTATATGCTCAATTCTGTCCTATGAAACCACATTATACCCACTCAATATGTTATATCTCTCTAATTTTAAAGGCTGTAAACTCAACTTTAAAGTTATTAAGGCATCTGTTGTGATTCTTCACGTTCCAGCAGAGAAAGAAACATTTATTTGGTTCATTCTTCATGAACGTGCTAAATTCGCAGAGATGTGACTATAAATGGTATAACCTTGTTCAATGAAGTGTCACAATGTTATTCATATTTGCAGCAGCTACAGCAAGCATTCAGTCTGATCCCACGTGGACAACTGTCCACATCTCAACCACAGCCCAACAATTGGCAGTAATTGGCACATTGCCTCGGCTGTCCTGGGAGAGATCTAAGAGCGCGCGCGGCCACAGACAGGCTGCCCTTTCCACCAATTAGAGAGTTGTCGTTTTATGGAGCGGGAGCTGGGGGAGGTACACCTCGCTCTTACCTTGTCTCTTGATCAAAATGATTTGCTGAGACCCCCTTTCTTCCCACTCCTCTCTTCCTTCTTTGCTGCGTCCGTCTTGCCACTGAGGTTCTACTGTGTGAACTGAGTCTTCAGTCGGTGGCCCCAGCCAGCAGCTGACAGCCTTACAGCAGCAGTCGCATTAGAGATGCTGTGACTATCAATCTGTACTACAATGCCTTGCAAAACTATTCACACCTCCTGACTTTTTGTACTTTGTCATGTTACAAACACAAACTTTAATGTTTTCTTTTCATATTCTATGAGATATACCAACATAATATCAATGAGAATGATTTTTTTTCTCAAATACAAAATTGAAATTTGTGGAGTGCTTCTGGGATCAGCACCTAGCATAGGTGCCTTGCTGCAGTTACACTTGTTTCTTGTATGTCTGTCTTCTCATCATCACCAATCAGCTTCCCTTGTCCTACGGAAGGAAATATTTTCACAGCATGAAGCTGCCACCACCATGTTTCATAGAGGGAATGATTAGTTCAGGGTGATACTGAATTATTCTGTTATGATCTCATTTGCCTCCACTGTCTTCTTTTGTCTGGTTCACATGTAAAGATTTTTATGTTTATTTTTGACCTTATCTACAATCTCCAACAACTCTAATTGTAGGGATAATTCAAAAGATAACCTTCTGACATATCCTTGCAGTGTGTGGTGTGAGTGATTTAATCTCTTTGGAAGGACATTAGGACCGTTCCAATGTCAAACAGGGACATTCAAACCAGTTGGATTGTCTTGGCCCAATGTTGCAGCGTGTCGGATGATCCTGGAGCGAGAATGCTGCACCCTGATGAATGCAACATGTATCGAAACACAACGTGAGGGAAACATTTAGAGGAATCCAAAATACAGAAGACAAAACAGAAAGTCCAGATGACCACAAACTGTCTTCACTGCCTCTCCATGTTTGTTCACTCTGAACTCCCGCTTGATCCAAAAAAGTTTTGCAAGATTTCCCGTCTGAATATATGTGAGGAAATCCATATGTGTGCTTTGTATTATGTTTGCTGTGTGGCTGCAAACGACACGCTGTAAGGTCCAAGCCGGTTTTATCTATGACATATAAAATGATATGTGTGGAGTCTCAGGTTTTGAAATCAGTCACAGATTATTTAAGTCTTGAAAGGGACCTATAATGACTAATTGTGATTAATTACAGTGTTTAAGTGTAATTAATCTGATTATTCTTTTTTAATTGATTTACAACACTAGTTATGAAGTAACCCTGCTTCAGATGTTGCCAAGTCTTTGTCTCAGATCTTCCTGCTATTCAGAAGCAGCTGTGTTATACATGCAATTTGACTTCTGAATGCATTTGATTGCACAGGATTTTATTTAGGGATACACCACACTTTTCAGTTTTATTTCAAACAATTTTAGGAAACTATCTTCTTATCTTTAATTTCACAAAAATGCTCTTTTTGTTTGCTAATATGAAAAGTTTCAGACGTAATTCTGAGCTAAACTAAGCTGGTATTTCTATCTTTTTTACACTTTCCCTTGTTATTGGTGCATTGCCTTTTTGTTGTCTTGTCTCCAGGCAAACTACAACGATAAGGCTACAGGGCTTTATTACTGCAGCTTTGACGCAATGATAGCAGCTGTCTCATGTGGTTCAAAACGTGCAGGCCATGCAGGGTGTCAGGGGACCCCAGTGCATGGGATCACAGGCCTCAGTGCGTGCCACTAGGTTTTATATCGCCACGAGGAAGGCTGCAGAACCTATTATTTTCTCCCCTTTCTTCTCCTCAAAGCTTCTGTCTCTCCTAGTTCCTCTTCAATAAACACGAGGAGGCGAGGAGATGCTTCCTTTACTGAGAATATGTGTCAGGCTTATGGGTTATGTTGTGTTGCAATATGATGCAGAGACAAACACAGAGAGAGCAAGAAATGGTGTTCCTAAATATTTCTGGGACGTTGAGCTATTCTGATACCTTAAAACATCGAACACGTATCCCATCTCGGTTTGCAACAAGACCTTTGTTCAGAGATTTGCTTCTGGATTCCATTTCCCCTTCCAGTCAACAATTAGCAGAGGGAAATCCTCGCCTTTGCCACAGGTGTACAGGCTCACCATTCAGCACGGACCTTCGTGAGGGAAACCTACCTAATATGCTGTCTGGCCCCGGGGCCTGTGGGACTGCGCTTGGATTATTATGTTAATGCATGTGCCTCCTGCCCTCTCCTCAGTCCCAGCTGGCCTTCCTGTCATTAGGAAGTGCTTTGCTCTGACAGAGGAGTAATATGCTCAGTGATTGAGGGGCCAAAAGATCGAGCTCTATAAGAGCGGGGCCACCACTGATAAGCATATGATAAAAGTGCCATTGTAAGTGAATGCCTCAGAGACACGTGAGATGACTTAGCGGATCCTTTGGATCTCAGTGGAAGAAGGAGGATGTATAAAGAGCATGTGGTCCTTTTTGTGTGGCCGACTTTAATTGCCCATAGCATTACTGCTCATTTTATGTATCATATTGTGATCCGGTGAAACATCAGCCTGTAAATACGACGGCTGCACAATGTACAGCCTGCTTTTAATCACCCTGCAGGAATCAATATAAAATACAAAAAGAAATTATAGTTCACAAAGCAATTAGAGCGAGTAATGTGTAAAAAGAATAATGTGTAAAAAGTAAGACATATAAAAGAAAAGGGGTGGAATTAAATAAGGTTATACTTCTGCCTAAGGTTCTGCCTACCTCCTTTTCAAACAAATAGTTATCTAAACATGTATTATAGTAATGAAACTGTGAATGTGGATATGTTTAACATAAAAATAAATAAACTAGAAATATAAAGCCTAATTTTAACAGCTTTCAATTAAACTGACATTCTGAAATTTCAGAAATGTAACCGTATTTAGCACAGCAGCTTCAGATTTAGAGGGCTTCACAAAAGTCATCATACCCCTTAAGCATCAATGAGAAAAGCATACAACCATCCCTGGGTTACTCTGGAGGAGCTGCAGAGATCCATAGCACCAGCAGATCAGAGAAACATGCAAATTATTCCACAAATCCCCTTCACTCTCTATTGATGTATCACATAAAATCCAATAAAATATAATACAGTTTGTGGTTGTAGTGTGACAATATGTGAAATAGATTGCAAGGCTCCTTTTCACATAAGGAATCGGGTCAGGGAGGTTTCAATAGGAAACACAATGATATTGGTTTTCTGCTTGGTGTTGTTCTGCAGGATCTTTGTCATTCATTCCAAGTTAATCAACTTGACAGTAAAGTAAAGGAGGTGAAGAACAAAACTAAACTTCTTGTGACTTGTCAAGAGGCAGAGAGATTGCCATTCTTTGGATCTTGCACATAATTGTGTAAATATGTCAGCCTAACTGAAGAAGATCTCTCCTTTTAAACACTTGTCTTTTTCATCTTTCCTCCACAGGAGAGTTTGGGTTGTTCCATTTTAGCTTTGTACAGACCTATTCACAAAGTGTTTGTTTTGTATAGAGTTTGTTTTGGTTGCTTTTTAATCATCTTCAATTTCATCTACATCAACACAACTTCTTTCCACTCCCCTCTTCCTCGTGTCTGCTTGCATGATAATGTGTATCTTTTGGCAGGGGAGCCTTCACTCTTGTTGTTTGTTTCTTTTTATGGAGCTCCAGCTCTGAGGAGAGGAAGAGGATCTCAAATAATTGCAGGATAAATGTTTGCTGTGACTAAATGTCAGCTCAGGAGAGGATGTGAGAAAAACTGGTTGATGAGTTCCTCTAGTAAAGGATACAGCAAAATTATCTTAAGGCCGGTGCTGTTATGTCGTCTAATATCTTTGAGATTTTGAAAAATGAAGGTTTGACTACAGTGATTAAGTCATCCAGTTGTCTTGTTCAGCATTTCTCCAGGATTCTTGTCCAATCACCTGTCTATTATCTTCCACATATAGCTGGATCAGGTCAGCAGCTTGAGCAGAAAAAAAATGAGAAAATTAGAAAAATGAACTGATGCATGCTTTAAAAATCCAAGCAAATAAAAACAATCTGGAAAGTATTTGTGCATTTATAGCAGGTACATATGCATGTGGTTTATTTAAAAAACAGTTGATGTAAAACCTTTTAAAGAACTGCTGACATTGAGTTCACTAAGACTATCTGTCGTCTCTCTGAAGCTTGTAGTTCGTAATGACCTCAGACCTCAGATTAGCACGTTGTGGTTGTGAGATGGAAATCGATGAGATTTTATATTTGCTTCTGAGCTAACCTCTGTTAGCAATTAAAACAACCAAAGTTATATTTTTCTCTGAAGTTCAAAATCATCATTACAAATTGAGGTTGAAATGTATTATTTGTAACATTGACTGAATGTAAAACATCCTTCATAGGTAGAAATAAGCAGTTCCACCTTCCACTTGGATACTGACCTCAACTCCATGACCTCAGATTTTCCAAGTTGGAATTCTAACTGCAGGACTGAATCTTGTTATATTTCAAACTAGGAAGTCTGAAATCTATGGTGCATTGCATTTGTAGCTGAAACTTGGAGATCCTGACTTTCGAGATGGAAAATTCAGTTGGAATTCCCCTCACCGCCGAAGTTGGACTTCCTACTCAAAAAGTCTGAGAATTTTTCGAATACCAACGTTGAGGTAAAATATGGTAGCTGGCCAACAGCAGTAATTTGTGGTGGAAACATGTTTATTTTACAAGACACACTTGTAAAATTGATATTGCATGGTGAGTCTCCAAAGAAAAAACTGAATTAATTGCAAATAAAAGTTTCTTGCACAGCTTGATCATTTGGCTCCTCTTCAATTTCACAGAAAATCCATCTAAGAAAACAGAAAATGATGCAAAACACCTTCCAAGGCTATTTTAAAAAAAATAAAACAGATGCAAGAACATAATTTTTGAACTATTAAAACAAAATTAATGCATTGAAAACAATTGGAAAAATCAAATTTAACATATTTAAATTTGATTGCTATTTCTTTCCCTCTTTGCTCCAGAGTTTACACGTAAAATATCGTTTATTGGAGCTGGCAATCTTTCACACAAGTTTTGCAACGAAAAACAAGGGCACTTTGATTATTACCCTCTCCTTTGTTGTTTGTTAAGGGCCTTGAGGATTGGCAGGCGCGGTCTTTACAAACTCAAAGCTGCGCTAAATGCAGGCCCGACCCAGCTAATGAGAGGGAGCCTTCAAAACATCCATGAGATGATGCTGTCAAACAGGTGACATAAAAACGCTGCATGTAATCCCCCTGTGCAGACCCTGGGAGTAAATATGCCAGCTCCACCATTTTCACTGCGTTTACTCCCAGTTCAAACAATCGCTCTCCCTCTTCTGCCTCCCTGAAAACACAATGACAGCTCTGCGAATTTCTCCAAAATCCTCGGCTGCCTGCGACCAATGAAACAACGAGGAATCGCTCTGATAATCTCTTTCATCCACATTGTGGGTAAGACACCTCTCTTTCTTTCACCTCCTCTTTGTTTCTCTGCCTTGAAACTTCTGCCACTCACACATATTCACAGTGAATGTGTTTCCAAATTTGGATGTATTGCTAGGAAATAAAATGAATTGCGAGATTTTATCCATTTTTATCCAACAGCTGTTTAGCAGTTATAATAAAAAAATGATGATATGTTGTTGACATCTGTAAAGACACGTGAAATTTTATGGATGACGCTCATTATATTGACATTTCAGGCTTGTTCTCCAAATTATGTAATTTGTGAAATGATTTAACATTGGTGACTTTGTTATTTGTTATTAAAAAATAACAAATTAAAAACTAAATAAAAAAGGAAAAATAGCAAATCAAGCAACATAACACACAAAAAAAGCTAACATTCAGTCCTCCAGCTGATTGTGTCATTCTTGCTCATCAATAGATGCAGATTTATTCTTATTAATGACACTGATTTGTTCTATTGATCACAGCAGCTATTTTTAAATTCAATCCAACATTAGCCTGGGCCTTTTAGGCAATATTATAAAAAGGTATTTATTGGATTTGGGTTAGGGTTAGGGTTTTGCGTATTGAAATAGTCAAAATATAATGTTTGACATACTTACATACAACATTTGTCTAAAATTAAATAAAATATATTTCCATAGCAAAGTGAACAAACAAAAATTGCACAAGAAAGAGGAAGGAAGAAACTGTGGGCCCAGGAATGAACCTTGTGGAACTCTACAAAATGTATCGCAATATTTCGTTTAAGCAAATTAAATTGTTTCAATTAATAAATTAACTTAACATAAACTCTTCTTATGATGTGCAAAGGTAATCTCTTCCGCAAAAATTTAAAATGTAAACGCTGCATTTGTGTGTCAATGTTTTCTTCTTTTCTAGACTTGGATTAGACATGTCCCTTATCTGTATGTCTTTATGAATAAATATGGTGCAGAGAGGTCAGATAAGTTTTTGTACGAAACTGAGCTGACCCCTTCACTAATTAATGTACTAGAGTGGATCTTGTCAGTAATTGTCTCGTCATTGCTGTTTAATGTTTAATGGCCTGAGAATGTCTTTCTGCAGAGATGCACATGTTTCAGTAGAAATCAGTCAAATGGTAGCCTACTAATTGAGTCAGTACTCTCCAGGGTTAGATTTTATCCAGATATGGTAAAAAAGATGTAAGCCATTGTACTACTTTGCTCAACACAACTCCGTACGATAACTTTCCAAACTTCCAGAACAAGACGGCATGACTCCATGCTGGCAGAGTTCTCACCTTAAACCCATGTATATTGAATAGTTTTATTGTAGTTTCAGTGTGTACCTGGAAACTTTCCCCACAGAACTTTCCAAGATGTCAGTGTTCCCTCTCTATCTATCTGTGCGCCCTTTGATAATGTTGCCCATAACTCCTTAAACTCATGGGAGAATTCTGCAGAATTTCTGAAAAACTTCTCTCTGGCAGTAGCTGTTACTGCCCAACCATTCACCTTCATGATGAAGTGGGCAAGGCTTGGAGGTTTGAGGGGTTGGACGTCCGATCCCGGCACAGGCCATTAAAGATGAAGGAAGGTAGTGTGGTCAGGGCGAGAGGAGAAAACCAAGCTGGACGGTAGGCACTCGCACCTGCCCTCATAGTATCACAAACAAAGCCAACACTTCCCACAGTAATGAGCAGGGGCCCAGACTATGAGGTCAATTATTTATACCCAGTCAGCCCATGAAGATGGAGCCCCAACGAATCCTACGAGTCTACTGTGTTCAATGGTTTCTGCTGCACTGCTGCCTCCATCCACACAGCTAACTCTAAGACAAAGTCTTGTCAGGGAGGATGTATGGTGTGTAGCTTTAAAAGGCATACATGAGTGGCCAATCACTCCAGTGGCGGTCTTGCAGCAAGAACTGATGGGTCCTCAGGCACACGCTGGCCTCACCATTGTAATGTAGAGAAGACACATTTATGTATAGAAACCAAGTCATGTCAGTTGTCAAAAGGAATTACACAACACATGTAGCCTATTTGTCTCTAAAATGTGAATCATGGTGCTATGTTGCCTTGCATAAGTATCAATGTTTTCTCTGGCCTAAAATTTAAATAACTTTCTTTTAATGCTTTTGTCGATAAAATCCGAAGTGGGGTGATTTTTTTGGGGGGCGGAGTTAGTCACTGCCATCCTCAATTCATGACCGGCATTCTGGTCCACTAATAAAAAAGAAAAATTTTTATTAGTGGAAATGGTGGAAGACTTTATAATGGTGACAAAATGGTGGAAGACTTTGTGGGAGTAGCAGATGTACAATCTTACTAATAATATGAGTCAAGTGAAAACTCTTCAGATTTGGATTCTGATGATCAGGACCATAATGGCCGACAAGACAATGTGCATTACGACTGAGTTAGGGATATAGAATGGTGAAAGCTGATTACCGTTTTGTAATGCGCAATTTGTGGACTTAGTGCATTAATAAGAATTTCTGTTCCCTTAAGCAGCATGTACTTGTCTGCTTGAGATAAACTCCTCATTGTTCGGATGGTAATTTTCAGAGCTGAGTTTATGCATACCAATCTAACAATTGGTATACAATTTTATCTTTCAGGATGCTGAAAAATGAAATCTGGCCATACTCATCCACTCCTTATTGTAAATGCTGAATATTCTACATTTCAAAAAATATACATTTTTAAAATTTTGCAAGTATATTTTCTGATTTTCTTTCACCTGGTGTTACCTTAGAAACACTGTTCAGTTCTTCGTTAAGTACTCCAATTTTTTGTCAATGAATCCAACCTTATTGATTCTTATTGGATTTTAAACTATAGACCAAAACAAAGTAGAACATGACTGAGAAATGTATGGAAAAGGATACCCAATATTAAAAAAATTTATAAATTTAAATCTAAAAAGTGTGGCTTGTGTTTAGCTTCCATGGGTTGATACTTTGTAAATTCACCTTTGCTGTCAGTACCACTACAAGTCTTTTTGTAATGACACATTATGATGCTGCTTTGTACCACTTTGGAGATTGTGTGTTAGTTTTCTGTCACACAATGCTTTTGAATGTAGGAAAAAAGTTCAGTATTGGTCTCATCTGACCAAAGCATCTTCTTCCACGTGTCTGCTCTATCTATACAAGTGCACAAGTTAAGTGCCGTAGTAGGTTGCTCATCTTTACATGAAACACAGAAGTGTCTCATGGAAATGTGTTCTACATCATTTTCAAGGCTGTGTTGCCTTGGGAAGAAGTGACCATGTTTCCATGCTTAGTAGCAACGTCTCTAACATCAGGCTAATCCATTTAGCTGACAGACTGCTGAGCTTTTCACTCACACGTTTTGCATCAGTTTGCATTTTGATTATATACCAGCACATGAAGATGAACAAATCTTATTTTTGTCCTGTTTCTAAATAACTCTTAACTGGTACAGTTAGAGTTCCAGTTTTAGATGAGTGTTCTCATTTTTAATAAGAATAAAAATATGTCTGCAGTTTAAAAATAAATAAAATGTCCAAAACCAGCTTGCTGGATACATAGTTGATATATGTAAACGTTAAACATAGCAAACCGATAATACAGAAAGACAGACAAGGTTTAAACCAGCTTTTTTCAGCTGAAATGTGAATCTGAGATATAAAAGTTATTTTTATCAATACAATGTTAGAGAAGTTTTAGTGAAGGCAAAACTCACTGCAAGGAAGGTCCATTGTTCTTTAAGGAAGATTATGGTAAAAAAAAACAAAAAAAAAAAACAGAAACAGTTTGAAAGGTGGATTTTTTCTGTTTTCTTCACCTTGTACCACTTTCAAGTAACATCATTTCTAACAGCTGAGCTGATTTAGTTTCTGTCCGTCTATTGATTATTGATCATTGATCATTATTATATTATTACTATTGATTTACATATTTTAGAAAAGTTGCATACATTTGTTTCTGATTTTCTTTTATAAAGCTTAACATGTCTAAAATAGATCAGGGAGCAGTGAAATGAAACCTCTCCTAGTGGACCATTGCAGGAGATCATGGTATATATATTTATTAATGCAGCACAGCATTCTTAGGCTCAGTGTTGTTGTTGTTTTTTAATTCGGTAAACCCTGCAAAAGTTAGAGATTTGCAAAAATGTTTGTCAAGTTTTAATATAAAAAAACCCTCCCATCTACTGACATATATTTTTAACTTGAAAAACATAAAAAGTAAAGTGAATAGTATCTGATACCATTGTGATTTCCAATTTTAAAATTATAGTGTAAGGGACTTGCAACTGTCCATGAATATTTTATGCATAAATGTAGAGATGATAAGGAGTCCTTGGTGAATTCATGAACAAATGCATAACAATGGACCAAATCAAATCATGTAATAATAATAAACCTTACAGTTCCTCTTGTAAAATGGGGTTTCCTTGCAGCTAAATTGTATTGTTCATCTATCTGCTCATACCAGAGGCTATGCTGTGCGTGTTCTCTAAGAGTTACTGTGACTATGCAAAGACATCTATTAAAATCAGATAATGACCACCATCAAGATGCACCATGAAGTAAAAACACATGGAAAGAAGATCTCCCACTTTATTAGCTGTCACCGTTCCCATGAATAAATGTGCAAATAAATGGCTATTATCACACAGGGAGCAAACGTGTCCCTGATGAGGCCGTAGAAAATGAAAGGAGGTGAGGCTGCATGGGTGTGTGCGTGTGTGTGTGTGTGTTTGAGAAAAGACAGAAACAGAAGCAGAATGGAAAGGTTAGAGGGGCTCGGCGGGTGAAAAATCATCACCAGTCCTGATGCAGATATTGTGGCCAGCCTCGCAGTCTTGTCAGTGTCACCCGCCATCCGTCACTGTCTGCAAGCCTGCCTCTCATTAAGTGGCCCCGCTCTGGCGACAACTTAATTTCCTTAAGAGGACCAGACACCTGATTCAATTGTGCACCCATTACAGATTTGTTTTGGCCGTCTAGGCCTTGGTGGGACTACATGACTCTGAACAGAAATACCCTCCCACTATATTAAATGCTGTGGACATGATTCCCAGAGATATGATTCATGTCTGCCCTCAAGTCATCATCTCGCTCAATGCCTTCAGCTCATTGGGCGCAGTAGCTCCAATCAGTTGGGGTGGGCGACCATTGCTCCAGCTTCTGTCAATCATCAATCATCATAGCATGATCACAAATGACTTCCATTGTGAATGGGCTGATATCTTAAATTGCAGACAATTGTGTGGTGATGTTACGTCTGGAGCATCAAATTCAGGTATCAAACATCAGACTAAGTAATAAAGTAGAGATAGCAAAACCTCATATGCATTACTTTGAAAAATAATGCAATATAAATATTGTGCTTTTCACAATGAGGAGGAAGTCTTGAGAAATTTTCCTATCTTGGCAAATTAGCATTACAGTGAGTTATGCATGTTGTAAAACATAATAGCTGTAGATGGAAACAGGTGAAAATCCCACTTTTCTACAGATTATCATTCCATTGTTGTACTTCAGGGCTGCCCAGTGGCGCAGCTGGTAGAGCTGTTGCCTTGCAGCAAGAAGGTTCTGGGTTCGATTCCCGGTCTTTCTGCATTGCAGTTTGCATGTTCTCCGTGTGCATGGTGGGTTCTCTCCGGGTACTCTGGCTTCCTCCCACAGTCCAAAAACACGACTGTCAGGTTAATTGGCTTCTCTAAATTGTCCCTAGGTGAGAGTGTGTGTGTGTGCTTGTTTGTTTGTCCTGTATGTCTCTGTGTTGCCCTGCGACAGACTGGCGACCTGTCCAGGGTGACCCCGCCTCTCGCCCAAAATGACAGCAGGAGGTAGGCACCAGCAACCCTCCTGACCCCAGTAAGGGAAAAGGGTGCAGGAAAATGGATGGATGTTGTGCTTCAGTCTGGCCAAGAATTAAGCCAAAAACGAAGCACTGTCAATGATAATAAAGTCTCTGAAAAGTCTGGCTTCTCGTGTCCCAGGGTAGGAGGAGACGGTGAAGAATTTAGAGTTTTTTAGGTTAAAAATGAGGCTATTATAAATTTCTTCTTTTAACGGCAAAATGAATACCGTTAAAAGATCATAACACGTGTTATGATAATTGTTTTAGCATTGTAAACTTTTTCTCAACACCAACACTGAATTTACCTTTGACGGCGTGTTGCTTTAATTGCATGGTAGCAATGGTGTCCTTTGTCACTACTGCTCCTACATGTTGATCCAGGTTTTGCTACATTTTGCTGATTTTTTTAATGTTCTAGGATATTTCTTCTTCTTCATATAATGGATCTTTTGATAAGTATTAAAACGGATGTCTTTTTACTGGACTTCCAGAAATCCCCAAATTATTTAGCCGACTGGTTAGTTATGGCTTCATCCAAAGATACACGGCTCTTCAATAATTAATAGACATTTTCCAACCATTTCAACATGTCTGTTCCTCAGACATCAGCTTTTGAACATCAGACAATGAAAGACATTTTTTCTGTACATCAGTGTGAGTAACACCTCCAGTGTCCATTTGACTGCTGGTCTCTATAGTTTATCTCCAACCCTCACCTGTCAGTCAATCTGTGGCCAATTGAGACCAGTAAGATAAACCTATTCTTCTGGTACAGGATTGAACTGATTGTTGCTGTAATTTTTCTTGTCATGGCTTTTATGTGCTTTGTGTGTGTCGTTTTATACCAGACACGTATCAAATGCCACACAGAAGGCTGATTTTCATTTTGCTTTCCTTTTTTTGTGAGAACTTTTGCAATATTTAAGCTATAAATTATGTCATTACATTTTGCTTTATCCCCAATCTTATATAAAAAACATCTTTGGTCAGGTGAACAGTGATGGATTTTTGTTGTCACATTTCTAAACTGTTTCTATTTTAAATAACACAAACATTAATACAACTGCAGTGTTGCCAGTGTTGCAACCTCCATGCAGAAAGACCCCAAGCCGGGAATCGAACCCAGAACCTTCTTGCTGCAAGGCAACAGCTCTACCAACTGCACCACTGTGCAGCCCAAGAAATTTCCAAACATAGTAAATAAACATCCACATATCTTTTTTAGCAATATCAGTTCCACCTTGTTTCATATCACAGCTTTACATTATCATCTTCTACATTTCTGCTGTATGTTTCATTAGTGTGTTTCGCTCTTTATTCCTTTCATTTTGTCTCCATGTGATCCCGTTGAGCTCAGCAGCGTGTGTGGAGGAGTGTCTCGTGTTCCCCCCGTCTTCTCCCTCTCCAGGAGCATCAAAAGGAGGAGGACCCACGCAGGGTGTTTGAAGAGCCCACAGACACTCCCCTATGGGTGGTGAACTGGCAGATGCTCAAACCTCGCAACTCTATATAGGCGGGAGGAGCATCCTTCTCATCTGCGTTTGTACCTTTGCCATTGGTATCGCTTTCAGCCATGAACCAAACATTAGGTCACACACCACATGATGATTTCTATTTCATACACTGTGCACAACAAATCCCAGTTTATTTATTAAGACAATAAACTGCATTGCTGTTTTTCTCCAGACAAACCAGTGGAGTGTCGGCACCTTTGCAGTGGTGCAGCTTTTACTGTATCACACAGCTGTGGTCCTTCCATGCTGATTGTTTGGCCTTTACCATCCTGGGCGTCAGCAGCGAAGCTTTGACCCGTTCTGCCTCACTGTTCTCCAAATACTCACTCATCCATCTCATGACAACACTTTTTGTCCAGCTCCTGAAAAACAAGCCTCCATCTTTCCATTTTTTAAAATTCATATCATCCTTTCTTCCAATTTTTCCTTTTCCTCCTTGCATCGGTCTCATTCTGCCTGTCCATCTATCACAGCCAACTCTGTTGCCAGCTCCCATGCTTTCCTGTCAGCAAGGGGTGAAAGAGGTGTCTCTCAGTAAAGAAGAACCTGCAGCTGTGTTTCATATCACCTCTCACAGTGCGCTGTAGCTGTCGGTGACTATAAGCCTCTTCCGCGACAAGCTGCAAAACCTCTTCCCCGTCACAAATACCTTTTTTTCTTTGGCGCACTCTTAACTTCTCAGTGGTTTGACAACACAATTGCAATATTGAAAGTAGGTATTTACCAGAAATTTAAATTGGGGCTGTCAATGTTAATGCATTAACAAGGGAGATTAATTTACAAAGTTTCATATTAAATATTGCAGAAGGTTACTTAGCTTAAAGCAATGCATTACACAGCCTTGTACTGCGGTCAACAATGCAGAGTTGCAAACGTGAGTGTGTGAGTGTACCAATGAGCAAGGAGAGTCGAAAAAAACACTGAGATGGACTTTTGAATAAAATCAAGGTAGTACTGTATGTATCCTACTTACAACAATGAATTATTTTTCCACGTTGCTTAATTGAATTTACGTTTCTAAATAAATGTTTGAATCAAAATGACATCTTCTAAACCTTCCTGAAGATGAAAACCTGGAAAAATGACATTATTGGTTGGAGATATTAAACATTTTCTTAAAACGTGCATTTTTATATTTCAAGCTTACACAGTTAACCATGGCGATTAATCATAATTAATCACAGCGCCAGAGTATAATTAATCTGATATAAAATGTTAATCGATTGACACTATTGGCACTAATTTACCATATGTCAGATAGCCAGAAAAGTGTTTTACGTCTCTTTATGTAGTGTATGTAAACATCTGGTTTCGACTGTTGCATGTTTGATCATTTTAGACATAAGAAATTAGATAACAGAAATTATGAAAGTATACTGTATAACTCATTGTTAAAAACGAAACGCAGAGATCTAAAATACAAACACAGATAAAAGGCCGGCTATGTGCAGTCACTAGTTGCATCATTCTGTCTGAATTATTGTTGTGGTATTGATCTTAGAAAGGCATCAAAGCTCAGCTCCAACAACAATGAAGAGAGCAGATGCCTCTATACATATTGCTTTCAACTGATTGATGCTCCAGTTTTTGAATTTTTTTGTTACTATTTTCTGTTGAACTGTTAAATTTTCACTGTGATTGAATGTATTTTTTGTTCGTTTAAGTAATGAATACTCATGTAGTTGTAATAAAGTGTGTTTGTTCATATTACAATTAACTTTTAGAATTTTATCTGACTGTTTGTGTTGTGTCAACAAGAAAGCATTTGTGCAGCTCAAAAAAAGTAGTTTATATCTATTCATCATGTTCTTTATATATTAAAATATTCTAAATGGTATGTCATTATACTATTGTGGTGGTGTTTTGCAGATTATTCCTCCCCTCACACTTTTTAAATGTTAAGCAAAGCAAAAAAAGTGTAAAAAATGTAAAAAGAATATTTCAATAAATATTTAGGAGCTTATGAATAATATCTGACAATATTTCGTAAAAATATAAAAAAGGGGAAGTTGTGAGACTGTTTGTTCAGGCAGAAGAAGAAGAAGAAAACATTCATAATTTATATGCAATATTTAAATGTCATTGTTTATGTGTAGTTACCAGGGCAACAGTCAGTGGCAAATATTCATCTGCTTGATATGTGATGGCACAATGTGGATTCTTTCTCTGTTCAGCTTTGTGAATATTAATTAACCCGAATAAAAATTAAGTGTCATTGTCATTTTAAAAACTGAAAAGTAAAAATAGAAATGTAAGGCACAAAGACAAAAGCATATATAAAATTTATTTTTCCAAATAAACTTAAAAGGCTTTCAACAACAAATCTAAAAAATATAGCAAAATGGGCCAAAAAGAAATCATCAACTAAGGCATACCTAACTCAGGATAACAACCCAAAACTGACCTCACACAATGAACACACAGGGGAATTTATACATAAACGGAGGGGTGGGAGATGAGATACAGACAAACAATGCATAAACATAAATAACTAATTCAAACCAAAACATGTTGACTAGAACACAACTATAAAAACAAAATAGCCCAACACCAAAAATATTTTAGCAGTTGTGCTGTTAGTAGAGATTGTTTAATATCAAGCCCCCTGCTTCCAGCAGCCTGATGGATCGTTCCACTTCCTGGTTTGCCTCACAACCAGTCCTCTCCCCCAGCAAGTCCTTCAAACTCAGCAAAACAAAATAGTTAACAATCCAAACAAACATATAGTGTTTACTAAATGTGTGCACGTGCTAATAGTAACCAACCTAATGCAATAACCACCACAAAAAAATGAAATTATAAATATATTATGTGAAACATTTAAATAAATACTAAAACTGGAGAAAAGATGGAGGAACCTCCACAAAGATGTCAAACCCATTACTTCGGGTCACATCCTGGTACTATAACATTTCCTGAACTCGTCTCTCCCTCAGATTTTTCTGAAGAAGTCTTTAATTGGCTGGAGATTACACCAACAATACCAACATTTTAGATCATGTTTGGTTTGTTCTCCAGCAGGGAGCACAGAAAACTCAGTTGTGTTTTAAGCTTGCGTCCCTCAAGCAAGTTATCACCTTGGTCATATTTCATTAAAGAATAATTTAAAATGCATCATTCCTAATAGGCTTTTTGTGATTTTTTTGGTATGTGCTGTAGTGTGTGTCAGTGCCCGCCCATTTAGCAGCATATGAAATTTTCACAGTTGTTGAATCCCTTTATGTGGTGATCAAAAAGGGACTGTGTGCCCATGCATGCTGAAGGGGGCTGGCCCAGTGAAAGAAGAGAGGGGTCCCTACACATGTAATCCTTGTCAATGAATTTAGGCAATCTTTTTTCATCATTAATGAATATTTCAGTAGTTATTGCGGTAAGCTTCTCGGGTGTCTCTCTTCACTGCTCCCATTTCTCATAAGTGAATCACTCCTCTAATAATTTAATTAATAGCATTGTATCCACAGATGAAAAGCTTATATTTAATCAGCAAAATGAGGAGAACGGAGATCAGGGGCCTTGACTGTCATCAAAACGTGCTTGAGGTCCCACTTGTTCACTAAGCCACTCTAAGCCCTGGGACACCCGTACTTAATTGAGAGTTCATAAATAAATGTGGTTAGAGTAATCCCAGGATCCAGCCCCTCAGAGCCCCACTTGAGCTGAGTGTGTGTGTGTGTGTGTTTTAAAAGTATCTGCATTCATATATACCCAAGCCAAGCTCCCTATGTCACTAAAACTGTGCCAAGGCAGACTCCTCTGCCAGATCCTGGTTTATTCACCTGACGTGTCCCATAAGTCGCTGCTTGTGCCATATGTTATATTCCCAGTCTGATTGGTCTCAGTGTGCTCTTCTTTACTGTTCCACTTGCTTATTGGGCACATGTGGTGAAAGTTTCAACGTTCGTATTAACCCATATTTACTTAAAGGTTTATTATTTTACTAATCAAATACTAGCAAAGGCTGAGCAAATCTGGTTCCAATTGTTTATTAAAATTTGCAGTAATATTTAAAATATAAAAGTTTTTAAATAATGCAAAAAGTGGTTTTGTTTTAAACCCTCAACCCCTCAAAAGGCTAATGGAAACGCAGACGTTCCGCCGCTTGTTAAGGAGTTAATTAATCATAGGTGAAAATTGGAATTTCTTATATTATGCACTTCAGTTATGTCTTTAAGTCAATAGATTAAAAGGTGAATTTTGAAGCAAATGACTTTTCAGGGCTGTTAAACTAGATTAGAAATGCTGTCTTATCTACAGAGTTAATATTTTCAACTAAACTTCATTTTAACCGTATGAGTTATTAATATCAATATGAGATTTGAAACAATGTCTATCAATATGACTAGTAGTTGCATGTCCACCAAATTTAGGAAAGTTACTTGAATCCATTAGACAGAAAATTATTGTTTTGCAACTTTGCTTGCTGACATTTTTAGTTGCTCAGCCTTGATAAAGGAATTCACAAAAGTGTGAACGATGTAACAGTTACAAAGTGAAAAAAAATAATGTGCACAAAATTGCAATTAATTACAATATAAAAGAATATGAGAATAAACAATATGTAAATGTTATAAATAAAAATGGGATTTTCTTGATTTTCTGGTCAAATCATAAGTTTATTTAATTCATCTTTATTTGGAAACCTTTCTTTCTTGAAATCAGGTATTTTTTATGGATTTGCACATATTTGTTTATTTGTAAACAGAGCAAGATAAAAACAACAACAACAAAAAAAAACATAGTGTGTTTAGCTAAGCAGGGGTAAATCTTGGTCCACTGTCCATCATTTATTGATACAGACCCTGAAAAAAAAAAACTAATGAAATTATCAACGTTGTTGAATTAATGATGAATGGGAATAAGAAAAGCCTGGGATCTCTGTGGAGTCAGAGTGGAGCTGCTTCATTAGCCATGCAGTCTCATCACATCCTCTTTTGGAGCTGTAGACACGAGGGCTCTTCACGTTTTCCTCTCTTCACTATCAGGACCTGCCATTGGATTTCACAAAAGTAAAAAATAAAAAATAAATTTCCCTCCATTCCTGCGCCTGACTTTGTCCTTTTTTAAGTCTTTTTTATTGCGTCACCCACCATCCTAAACCATGGTGCTGCTCGTAAAGTTGAAATTCTTTGGTGGCTTGCTGTACACATCACCTTTTCCTTATTTCATGAAGATGAAACAAGAAAATCTGTTTCTTACTGTGGTCAGAGCGCACATATTTCTCTCTCTTACTTTCTTTCTTTTTCTGTTCTTGGACTCTCCTTCCTGACTGTCTCTCTGTGGATATAATTCCTGATTCTGTACATGCAAATGAAATAGAAGGGAGGAGGGTTTAGTTTTGGATTCATTGGCCCCCTCCTGCTCTTCCTCTTCATCTTCTTCCTCTTTTCCCTGGGTGGAGCAGAAGTGGGCTGGTGAGCCGCAGCACGCTGTGAAATCCTGGGCATGGGGTCTCATTAGGTAAGCAGAGGCCAGGGCAGCAGGGCTTCACCGAGGTCCTGATTATTCTGAGAGAAATCCAAAGAATCACCTCAGTTCTAAGCCTGATTAGAGTAACTGTCTCTCAAGGTTCACAATCCCCTTTAAATTGAGAAAATGAAGTATATAAGGTAAAATGTTCAACTAATTTTGCATTAAACCTATTATGACTCCTTGACCAGGTTAAGATAGACGTATGTTCTATGAAGAACATGGTCATTAAATTTTTTGCTCAAAATCATTTTTAGATACTGAGATTTTATTCTGCTCAGTTCTGCCTATTTCGAGCTCCTTTCAGAATGAACGGTTTTAGGACCTCTGTCACTTTAAATCCAAATAAACTGCTGCAGGCCACGCCCCCTAACTCAATGTTTATGCTAGCATGTGAAAATGGCTGCGTGCAAATGCGCAATTATAAAAAAGCAAAAGTGGAGCCTCCTACACAACCAACAAGAAGGTGGTTTCTTAAAAGTAAGTCAACAACTAAACACTTGTCTTTTCCAGGAGCCATTGTACAGCGCATTCAGCTATAAAACCAGCTGACCAAATGTGCTGGAGCTTCCCTGGGTTTGCTAGGTGACAGGCTTTGTTCGGCAGGAGTATTAAGGGGTAACGGCGTAATACCCCTTGATTGTGATTCGACAGTCAGAAGGTTTTTAAAACAGCTCATTTTCCAAAAACACCAAAAAACATTAACTTATTGGTAAAAACAACCCCAAAAACATTTAAGTCTTAAAAAAGACATAGAGGGTTGTTTTAAGTCAATCATTTCTTAATATCAATGAAAAAGTATGAGTTCCTGGCAGATCATTTCACTTATAACAAGACATTTTTCCCATGTTGTAGGTGAAATAAGATGCCAGTGGAACTAGTATTTTTTTTATACATCAATGTTAAGCAGTTATTGACTTAAACTCTTGTATCTTGCTAAAAACCTGTAAGATAGTTTTGCCTTATTTCAAGTGCACTAAGACATTTGCATTAGAAACTATACGTGGTAAGATTTTGTTTTTGCATCTAGTATTTGCAGTTCATGACTTCTGCAAGAATCTCAGCTGGCTAAAATGTAATAAAACAAATATCAATGAGGGCATAAAGTAAGGATGAGATAATAACCGCACACCTTTCTGCACACCTGCACACCTTTCATTTGAAGGTGTGCAGCACATTCTTATCTTTCAAAAAAAGCCAACATTGTTTAACTTATTATCATTCTACTTTGAAAAAGAATGGATTAAATGTTCAGCTGATAGTTCAAATAGCATTTATGTGTTAATAGACAGCAAATACTTGTGCAATGTTTTACCCTTTACATAATTATTTGATGGATCTAGGATACATTCAGTTATCTAATAATCTCACACACCTAAGCAAATTAGGAGTGTCAGGGTGAGCACATGGAGCGAAGAGGTCACATGTTGCAGTGTTTTGAAGTGTTGATCCCTCCCACAGACAAACATCCCACATCCTCCCCATCATCCATTGGTGCTTCTTCCACGAATTGGCTAAATTGATCCTCATATGAATTAGGTCTTTTTCTCAAAGGGCTTCGTCAATACATTGACTCCTTTTATGAGGGTCATCAAATAGCCATTACTGGGCGTCAGGGGGTCCCGTTTGGGGAAAGGCTGCCCAGGGTGACTGATGAGGCGGCTGGGGGAAAGCAGCAGATCTGTTGGGGCATCTGAGTGAAGGACCGATAGTAGAGAGAGAAAAGGGAGGGGAATGCTTTCTGGGTTTAAATTTATTCTTAATTAAAAGCACATTTGTTGTGCCTGTGTTTGTTTTACATCCTTCCTGTTTGAGGTTTTCAGCTACCTTTAATGGGAATGACCTCACTTGGAGCTGCAACATATTTGGTTTTGGTCTTATCAAAACTTAGATCAATGTTTCACAACCTGACAAAGAAGGGTAATGAATTAAGCAAATATATGCTTAAATGTTCAATGTTTCCTGGTGTAAATATGTACCAGCAATACACTTGAGGAGCACAAAAAAAAGCCTTGAATAATCCTCTCTGCTGCTCGCAGGTAATATGAAACAACCTTTTAATGTGAACACAGACGCAGCAGGATGTAAACAAACTGCCACTGCTGTCAAACACTCCAGTGAAAACTGTCAAAAGTTCAGGCTTTTCAATTACAGCAGCTTTAATATGCATGCAGGTTTCCCCTGGCTGATTAAAATGCACCATTTTAAGTCTAATTGTTCAAGAAAACTGTGTTTTATGTTGCTGCAATGGTAATAACTAATGATAGATGCATAAAATTTGCATACATTTCCCAGACCTAGAGAATATCTGATCATTGTGCCGTGGAGAATTGCTCTAAGTTAGGAAGTTAATTTCATTATCTCCTCCTCCTCATTTAAAGCCCACCACTTTACAATAATTGGAAAACAGAATAAAAGATTAGCTTTTGACTGGATGACGGGCGTTAATAAAGTGTGATAGAATGTGAGTGTTACAGAGAGGGTGCCAATTACACCAGCCAATCTGAGGCAGGCAGCCATTGATGGTGGTGGTTCAATCTCTTTATCTGCAGTACAGTACCATCAGGGACCCACTGCGGAGACCTTTGCTCCAGCTAGCAGGCTAATTGTCAATTCTGCTTAAGTCATAAGGAGAGCTATTTTACCCGAGCTTTGGAGAGAAAATGAACTATCAAATAAAAGCAAAAATTGAGGATGAATGTGGAAATTAAGCTAAAGGAGGAGCAGGTGGAAGATTATGTGGCACTGGGTTTAATATCACTAACGATTGCTTTATCATAAGTCAGCTTTATGAAACTCTGTGCAGTCAACATGCTCAGGTGTAAGCATTATCTATTTAATGGAAAGTGTCTGAGCATATTACACAAAGCATACCAATAATGCAGTCAAATTTAAATCAGATTTTCACCATACATTGCAAATAATCATCATTTCCATTTCATCAACAATCTGCACAGTTTCTTCTTTATTCTCATGGGTCATTTCCATCGTTTAACGTGTCACCACATCAATCACTGAGGCCTAACACATCAGTACTGATTGGCTGATCCAAACATCTCAAACAAATGAACTGTGCAATGCAATTTTGCCCAGGGATGAAGGTCTTATTGGTGAATTAGAAATATAATCAAAAGGTGCAATTCAGGTCAAACAATTCTGTTTAGAAATATTACTTTTATCAGATGTTTTACAAGACTAATTTCTCAAAAAATCTATAGACTTAATATTGGTGTCTGCATACATCTCAGAAGTCATCAGTCATTCATTTATAAATCCATTTTGCTGGACATACATTCAACAAAAAGATCTAAAGTTACGTAGTTTGTAATTAGAAAAATGTAACATTTTCTGGTGAATCTTTTCACTTCCTTTGGACCGAAATCACTTAGTTTTAATCATATTACAATAAATATTTTGACATCAAATTCAAACCTTTTCCCCACATTAAATCATAATTGTTTTAGGCACCATTCATTGTTGCTCATTCTCTATTTTCTGCATTATTAGATAGAGATGGAAGTAGGACAGGATAGTCACAACCTGGATTTCTACACACAAACAGGCCACCTTGCCTCATCAAAAATGATGCAGTGGGTCCTTTGTTGTCAAAGTCTTCACACTGAAATCGCATATTCATGGGGTGCATTTAAGCCATTTCTGCTGGCATAAGCATGCAGCACAACAGCGAGTCCTCTGAAATGTTGTTTCCTTGCCACTTAACCTATCTCTGCATTTGAGAATGTGACATCTTGTGTTTGATGCCTTGCACTGTATCACAGCCCCTTTCTTTTTTAGCAAAGTCTTCATGTTTAATAGTTGCTTGAAGGCCTGTGGTAAATAAAAATGCCTTACGATTACACACTAAACAGCAAGAGGTGCAGTTATTCCACTGGCTACATTTTGTTATACTATGGCAGGGACAATGAAGGGTGCTTTGAGTTAGTGACTTGCCATTTGAACCAGTACTTATTGCCTTATAGCACAGATGTGAAACGCAGCTGTCCTGTCACTCTAACAGTAAAGGACTTCTATCACATACCCACCAGACCGCTGAACATCTATATTTCATCATGTCTCCAGACTCCCTTGAATTCCTTTTTCAAATGACTTTATTTTAAAATAAAAGGCATGGAAGGTTTCCATGGAGGGATGAAACAGAGATTTATCCATCCATCGTCTTCTGCTTATCTGAGATTGGATTGTCAGGCGGCCCTCCAAAGAGAGGCTCCTTGGGCCGTCCTGATCAGATACCTCACCCACCGTTCAGTTCAATTCAGTTTATTCATATAGCACCAATTTACCACATATGTCATTTCAAGGCACTTTACAAACTCAATGTTTACACTCACATATGAAAATGGCTGCAAAGTGATGCAACTGTATCACTTGGAAAAGCAGAAGTAGAGCCTCCTGCACAATCAACAAGAATGTAGCAAGTGGTTTCTGGTTGGAAAGTTGACAACTAAACCCTTGTCTTCAGCAGCCATTGTACAGCTCAGACAGTGGTAAAACCAGCTGAATACCCTGGATCTGAGTTTGGGTTACGAGGTCCTGGGCAGTGTCTACTTATTTGTGACATGATATTTAGGGTGGTTATTTTTTTTTACCTATTGCCAAAAACAGTTGTTTTTATAGGTGTTAGAGAGCAAAATGGAAAAATAAAAACTTGTGAAATGTTGTGCATAATAGATCCCCTTTAGAAAGGTTTATATCTAAGGAAATCCAGCAGATTCCATTGAGTCATTGGAGCATTTAATTTCTACTACTACATTTTACTTTTAACTCCTCCTGGAAGACAAAGCTCTTCATCCAGTTTTTAAGGCTGAGTGTAAGGCTTTATGTGGGATGGACATAAATGAACCGGTAATCAAATTACTGCAGTTGAGTCCTCAGTCTGTCTCCATGTCCATCCTGCCATTACACAAGAACCAGACAACAAAACCCTTGAACTCCTCCTCTTATATCAAGGACTGACCCCTGATACCTGTGCACTTATTAAACTCAGAATTCACTGTTTCTATTAAAAACCATCTTCAGCAGTGGCATCAAAACTTACTTCCCAGAAGTCATGTCTGAAAGCTGGCAGTTTAAAATAAAACAGTTAGGACTGTAACATCACACTCACTCTGACTTTTTCTCCATGAGGTAGAATTAAACAGTTTGCTCTCAGTGCTACATGATACAGACTAGATTTGGTGTTTTTCCTCTGGATTTCAGCCAGTTGCTTTTCAGGAAGGTCAGCTTGTAAAGATGGAAATATGTGTGTTATGCTGGTTTCATTGTGTGGCTGTCTATCATAAGACAAGCAGCTGGTTATGACCTTCCTCCTGCCACCTGGGTTTAGCTTCAGGTTTAGCTGGCGGAGAATTAATATGAGAAAACATCTACAAAGAAAAAAGAAAAGAAAATCTACATATTTTGCATCAACGCTTGTGATTGGGAATTATTTACATTCAACAACTTGAGGCATGAGTTGTTTCTCCTTGTTGAGCAATGAAGGGTGTAAAATTATAATCACTTCCTCAATTGTATTTCAGAAATGGTTTAAATGTGATAATTAGATGTAAGAAAAATAAAGTCTAGACATAAAACACAACACATATATTTAACTAACTTAGTAGTAATTTTACACAAGCAGTCTATTCTTCTAATACGAACCAAGCAATGAATTAACTTAATTAGAAAAGGCACCTCAAGCTCTTTCTATTGATTGTCCAGCAGGCAGATTCGAAAAGTAAAGTTAGACGCTACACAAGGAAGCCCTCACTGATTAATCAGTGGCAGTTCAGTCATTAGTCGCATGAGTTTCATCTTCTTTTGACATGTCTTTTGCTTGCCCCAGCGTTTTGTATTTTTAATTTTCTTTCCCCAGCGCTTTGTTTGATGTTTTGTAACTTTTCATGTGTTGCCAGTGAATTGGTGCCTTTATAAAGGAAATGCTTCCCTTCCAGGGTGGCTAGGGTGTATCTGCATATGAATATTTTCAATTGATGAATAGTATACGACACGGCAGCGCCTTTGATACTCTGCTGCTTGGGTCTTGAGTGATGTCATAATCGTGGGACACTGGCTATGGGCAAAACATCCCAATCCACAGCAGAGAGCAGCAAACATTAGAGCCCTTTGACGTCCTGCGTTTAATATTACAGCAATGTTTACAGAGGAGGGAGTTGGCTTCAGCGTCCACCGGGGAGCCAAAGTGTGTTTAAGGTCAAGCCATCTCAGTTCTTCATCAATCAACTTCTGCATCTTTGATCACTTGTTGTTTTGACTGCGGTGTTTTCAGTCGTGGCCAGGCCTTTATAATGCATGAGGACATTACATAGTTATGAACGACTTGGCAGGCAAGTCAAGGCAGCGGCTGAACTTGCTGCAGACTTTGAAAAAGATCTTTACGTTCTTCCACATACCTAAAAGCTTTAATGAAGTTTGAGATGCTGGCAAACTTGCATGTTTTCACTGTGGCTGGTAGTTTGTTGAGAGGCCTGTTACCGCTGTGAAAGCATGGAGAGAAAGTTCAGCTTGGCTGAAAATCAGTCCTACAGCTGAATAATAAACTACAACGAACCTCTAGGAACTTTCATTGATTCTATGATTACTTCATGAAATTTCATAGAGTTATTTGTAATAGGTAACCAGCTTTTATGGAGATAAATTATAATTATCTCACTTGCAGTATTGCCTCATGATGTGGTCCAATGCTTCAGAAAAATATCTAACCGAATTACAACCAGTGCAAAATAGGGCAGCTTATTCCAGATTATAAATAGTCTCAAAATGCAGAGTGTTAAGCTTGCCATTGGTTAAAAAAGTGATATTGTCTGTTTTTGTTTTAGGAATATTGTAGTATCTAAGATACCGAATGTTTAGTTCAATCAACTTTTACTTACACAATTTAAATACAAGGAATGCTTTAAAAGGTTTACTCTTCCACCAGTAATTCTGGACAAAGTCTGTTCTTTAAAGTTTGTTCTTTGTAGAGGAATGAGGACATGGAACTCCTTTCATTTTCTTTTTTAAATGTAACAAATGCTAGAGCTTTTAAAAGAGCCATTTTCAATTATTTTATCATATAAAGTGTTATAATTGTTGCTAATATTATATTAAATATGTGTTACTGTTTTTGTCAAAAATGTGTTTCTTATAATGTGAAAACCCTAGGAAGAACAGCCATTGTGACAGTAAAATATCTGATGATTATTTAAGTCTGTGTTTAAATAATATGTATCATTTCTGTGCTTTAATCCCAGCTCCTTGAAAAGTACAAGTATATTATTTCAGTGAGCATTGCAGGTAATTTGCATCTTTTTGATATGTTTTATTTTGTGTAAAGAGCTGCTTTTGCTTGTAATAGTACATATAAGACCTTAGGAGTGAGTTTGAAATAGACTTTGCATATATTTACACCTAAGATAGTTGCAGGTGCAGCACCTTTCCTCATGTTTCAGGTGTTGAAAGGATCTAACGAAGATTACTGCTGGTGTAGACGGGAGGAAAGAGGGAAGCTATCGAACTTGTGTCCTGGTTTCCCTACTAGATAATGATCTCTTGAAAAGTGTGTGTTTTTTTCTTCCTGCTATTCTTCCAGTAACAGTGTGTGCAAGATGAAAGATAGTTCCGGGGCTAGTGCACCAGAGCACATCTGACTGAGGCAGGTGTTAGAAATGTAGATGGCTCGTGGAGACTAAAGACAATACAAATTTGAAGTGAAAACGCTACTGGCACGCCTCCTCTGTTCTTAACACGTGAAGCCCCAGGCCGATCAATTATTCATCTTATTGTGTGCGCGCGTGGCATAGTGTTAGTTCTGTAGTCGGTGAGGAGGTGTCTGTTGCACTTACAGAGTGAGCGCCACATCACTTGGCAGGCCTAGGTCTGTCAGCCTGTCTCTGTCTCCCTCACACACACACACACACACACCCACGCGCACACACAACGTAAAAAGCCCTTGTTCTGCCTGAGCCTTTTTAATGATGGGATCAGGGGCGAGAATTGGTGGCTAAAGTGCAGCGCTGGTTATTTGAAAAAAAAGGAGAAAAGAAAGAGAAACAGAGTAAGAGGAGTGTTAAAGAGTGGGGTGGGTGGAAGGAGATAGTGGGAAGAAGGGGAGGGGGTGCTTTGTACACTGGGGGTATTTTTCAAAGCAGTGCAGACTTGAAGCCATTGGGAGACTCCTTTGACTTTAATCTTGGCTGTTTCTTTGAAAATTATGACCGAGGACCACGGTTGCTTCATTAAAAGACATGTTCTGTTTCTTGTGGAGTTTCAGCCAGATTTCTCTTTTTGTGCATGCACTGCTGATTTCAATTTTCCACCCTCTGTGTCTTCCTGTAGCCTCCTGAGCACCTACTGTGTCCGGGGCCCCTCACTTTGCATGTGTGTAAGCAAATAGTTCACCGAATGCTAATTACACAGACTCATTTGATTTGTGCTCCCCTCTGCAGGGCCTGACTTCATGTCTACAATCCATTGTCAGAGTTATTGTCACTCTGTCTAATCTAAGTAAAAACGGAAGAAAGATGTTAAAAGCTGTTTGAAATGGCAGGGCTCAAAGTAAAATACAAAATTAATATCAGCGTTGATTCAATGAATATTAAAACACCTTGCAATTCTTTTCTTTAAATTAATCAATTCATTTTATTTAGAGAGTTAAAAGTGGAAATAAATAGAAACCACTTTGATTATCCCGTTTTAACATATGAGAGTGAAAAGTTAACATCCATTCTCCAAATGGACGACTGGAACTAGTTCCACTGGCTTTTTTCACTTACAACAAGGGAAAAATTTATTTTTCTAAGAGAAAAATCCACCAGTGGATCTAATACCTAAGGAATTATTAATTTAAAACAAGCTCCTATATCTTGCTGAAAAATTATTTGTAACTTATTTTTGTTTTATTTCAAGTGTACTAAGATATTTGCACGAGAAACAAGACTAAAAATATAAAAAAAGATAAGATTTTGTGTTTTTGCAGTGCAAAGGCAAAATGGTAAAAACTGAATCAAATATATTAATTAATTTGCATTAATATTTGTTAAAATGTCCCTTGGCAAACCACACACAGCTTTTAGCCGTCAACAAGCTTCTAAACGGGTAAAGATGAGGACCATTCCAGAAGCTATTTTATGTGTGGGATCATTGTCCTGTTGAAAAACACCTGCCCACGTTTTAACCATGTATATGTTGAGTTGAGGGAAGGTGGAAGAACTGGGAGGTATTCCTCATTTTTAATATTTCATGGACTTTCTGCAATGCACCAGAAATAATAGCAGCAAAACAGCTGCAGAGTAATGCAACCACCGTCTTAGTTGGTACAGTGCTCTTAAATCTGAGTCACCTTGACTCCTTCAAACATGTCATTGTGATCAAAAGGCTCCATCTTTATCTCATTTGCTCTTAAGACCTCTCCAGGAGACAATTGGCTTGGGCTGTATATACAAACTGGGTTTCCTGAGCCTTATTTATTACTATTTGGTAGAATGTTGCTTGTAGCAAGGAGATCCTGGCTACAAATTGTTCCATGAGTATTGAGCAAGAAAACTCGATGCTCTTTTTGCATTGAGTTTTCATGTTTGCATGCATGGATTTTCTCTGGGTACTCCAGCTTCCTCCCTCAATCAAAAATGTGACAGTTAGGCCAATTGGTTCATGGTCCTGTTCGAACTAACAAAGATATTATGCAAAATTTATTCTAATGTTTTTTGTTTTTTTAAGTGAAGATGCTTAAAAAGATGAGAAATTCTAAGTATCATAGTAATAGAAAAATATTGAGTCATGCAATATTGAGTTAGTGTTTTGTAATTGGCAGTAACTACAGGCATAGTGGGGTCACTTTAGAATATTTTTCTCATATCTGGATGAAGATAAATCAAAGCTGACGGTTATTTTCACTCACCTTGCCTCCAACGCTCCTATAATCCAGGAAAGGTCACTGTTTTAGCCTTTGTCTTTCAGCCCAACACACATGACCACACAGAAACCTATATATCCAAGACTTGATTCAGAGGCAGAAGGAAATGAACGTACAGAGATGAGACCTGTCTGAAATGCCACACAAGGTATTAATCAATGTCTTGCTGAGTTCACATACTGTGAATGCACAAATCAGGGCACAGCAAGCTCCCTCTAATGACCTGGCCAACAACACATACAGACAGACAGCTACACCCCTCAAAATACATAGAGTACATACGGAAAAATGCCCACACTAAGGTACCTGCACACAGACCTCCAGCATAATTTGCCCTCTACTTCTCATCATGCACTGTGTGTCATGCACTCTGTGTGTTAATATACAGCTCACTCAAATGCAGACTGGTAAATGCTTTATGAAGTGTCAGTTGTGTAAATCATGCCACAGCCGTTTCCCAAAGCCCTGCCAGCAGGAAGCATCTGTACGTTGTGATCCTCAGTAAACTGTATGTGTTTTAAACATACAGTGCATGCAGTATTCATAGTGTACCCGAGCAACTGTCTGCTGAACGAGGCTGGAAGGCTCACACAGAGAATGGCAGAGTTTGGTGGTTCTTTGAGAAAGAACGCTGGTTTGTTTCAGCACAGAATGTGATAGTAGCACCTTACACTTCACCTGCTGCCTTATTTTAGTTTGTCTCTTCATCTTCATATATTTTTGGCTTGTATCCTAGACCCACACCATCTATGTTAGTCAAAAATATTTTAATAAAAACAAAGTTGATTGATTAAATGTGCAGTATGGGTATTATTAAACAAAGTCTACATACAAATCTTAAAAATTATAAAATGCTCCATTGGATGATATGTTTTATTCACATATCATTTACATTTTCAAAATTTTCTTCAAAACTTCAAGTGGTCAAATGCCCAAATCACATTTTTATTTAAAGCATTTATGGAAGCATGTAACTTCCATAAATTTCCTTTTTCCATATGTGTTAAAGTTGTCTAATCTACTCTGTCATGACCGCATATTATGAGACAGATAATCTGGAATAAGATCAATCTCCTCACCTCCTCCCTGAGCTACTATTGCCTTTTAAACAAATTCAAAACAAAAACCGGCCAAAAACAACCAATCAGAGCCATGGGGAGGGTCTTAGTGCTGTCAATCAACTTAATGTACCCTCGACTAACTGCGCTAAAGGTGGAGAAACAACTTACCGCTACAGAAAAGCTTTAGTGCTTGGTAGCCAGTGTTGGTGACTTAGCCACTTAGTTGCTATATTTAATCAGTTTTCAGGCCACATGGCATCTCGTTTTCAAATAAGCCACTTGAGAAACATTTAGCAACTTTTTATGGTGTTATTTGAGTCAAGAAATCACAAATCTTTCTTATTCTTCTCAGTAATCTGAAGGTGCAGATGTCAGCCTCTCTGTTCCAAAACACTTTGAGTTATTTCTTATCTGTGTTTATTTGATGTGTTGATAACAGTTCTTCCGATTAATCGTTTGTGAACAAACTTTACAGAAAGATTTTGTCTCACTCTACATAAACTAAGCACTTTATTTTGGATGCTCAAATATTAATGAGTTATGTTCCAGCAGTATGCAGCACTGTGTTCAGGTCTCTTCGGAGAATCGTATTCTCCCACAGGACTTCAGCATAAACTAAAACTAGACAAAGGACTGGCTCCAGATTGGAAATTAGAATAAGGATTCTATCTATAGGGGCAAACTTATTTTTTTGATTTACAAATGAAGGTATTTTCACATATCCATTTTGTATTTAAAGAATTTAAAAATATATATACAAAACAAATGCAGGGGGACAAAAAGCATTAATGAAAACATGAAATTTCAATTAAATGTTCTGTAAAATAAAACACAAGACAGCATATAGGGAGCAGGAAGAAGCAAATGCTTATTTATTCCTGTCCCTATGTCTTCATTCTATTTCTTAATCAAATGAATGATTAATTATTGTTCATTACTTTAAGTGGTCATTTGAACAATTTCAGCTTTTAACACTTATACCTAACACAAAGTATCTTGTGATTCCCATCACCATAAGAGCTGAACTGAAGTCTCGAGTTTGTGTGTTTCTTTTTTTAGTTGTTTGTCTTTATGTTGTTTCTTTCATCATCACTGAACTTTGTGCTTTTTTTCATCAGCAAAGAAACCAGCAAAGAAAACAATCATCAGATTGAATAAATAAATAAAATTTCTCCCACCTTGGAGACAAAAACTCAAAAAGACGTGGACTCCAGTGATTTTGATGTCCTTGTTTACATTGTGTGTATTGAAGCTCCCACCCAAAAAACGACACCATTCAATGCGATCATTTAAGGTTGAATCCCTCACAAAATGAACTTTTTTATATATTCCGTGTCTATTAGATGGTCTCCAAAATTACAGCTTTCACAGTAATAAAAACCACACTGTCCCTCGGTATGTGCACATAAAACAAACAGAGACGCGCAGGAGCCCTTTGATCAATCAATCCGTAAACAAACCCTGAAGCAGAAGCCCTACAATTGGGTCTGCGCAGATCAAACTGTGTCAAATCATCAACGAATAATAAGCTCTTGTTCTCTGAAGGGCAGCAGTCACTGCAGCACCATCAATTAGACTCCAGAGTTTTTGTCGTTTTTTTTCTGTTCGACCGAGCCTCGGCTTTGTCTCGCTCCATACCTTCAAACTCGGCTGTTTACATTACCCTGAAGATGACGGAGAAATGAATGCAGGCTTGTTTTTGAGAAGAGTTGAATCTTGAAAGGCTTAAATAACATATGCCATCATGCTGATGGATGGAAATCGTGCCTTATTTTGGGGTTTTCTCATTTGTACTTTTCTTATTTTTTTCCTCTTTTTGACATATTGTGAGACTCAGCTGCCCTGTTTGAAATGTTTATATATCTTTTTGTTTGTCCCATTCTGTGTGGCCACATAGGTAGAAGCTTCACAACTGTGCAAAAAGTTGGCAGCATTTTTTTTCTTTTTCATTCTGCTCCTTCTTGTTAGTGCATGCTTCACACTGTGCACAAGAGTATTACCCTCAAACAAGTCTGTCCTCTTTGTTTTAAGCTCTACAGGGACCCTCCTTGCAAGAAAATAATGTTTTGGAAGGCAAGCCAAACCAATGTGTGAGGGAGAGCATGGAATCAATACTGTCTTCTTTTCTTACTTGATTTAAATGAGGGCTACCAGCTCTGAAGTTCCTTCTTGCCATGTTCATCTTGAAAGAATATTCGCTGGTTGCACTGACTCCAAAGCCCCAGCACAGTTACCATTGGCATATTAATAATTTAATGCAAATAATCATTGAGTATGCAGTTTGTGCAGGAATTTGAGCTGAAAGACAAAAGTAAAAAGTGGGGCCTCACATTGCGTTGAGGAAAATAAAGTGAGATGTTACACAGGCCTCTTTCCAGCGTCTCCGCAGGGTGAATGCTTGAATGAATCCCCTCAGGAGCTGTACCATCTCATCTAGCTTTCTCTGATTTAGATCCTATCAGCCGCTCTCATTTCAAGCTGCCGTAAAACGAGATGTCAAAGTGTAAATTGACAAGGTTTCTCAGCGTAAACAAGCACGGAGTTTATCTCAGCCTGGTAATCGTGCCTTCATAATCCCCTGGCCTGTGGTTAACTTTTTTGTGGGCTAATTTATATCTACATTCACAGCTTGGATGCTTTTTAGGTTAGTTTTTTTTTTCTGTGCAGACAGCTATTGTGATTCTGGCTTGGTGAAAGGGTTTGCTGAGGTTGTCTGGAGGTTGGGCTTTCTGCTACATAAGAGAGGCTGATGTGATATTAAGGGTTCTTCTCACCAGGGTTGCTCTCAGGCTTTAACTCCAGCACCATTCTCTCAGTCCCATCAGACTGTCAATAATTCATATCAGGGATTTCACGGGATTGAGCAGATACATTCTCCCATACTGATGGCAAATTTATTTTATTTACGCGGCGCCTTTGATGAAATAAGAAGCCTCACATAACTCTGCGCTTGCTCTGTGGGCTAATTTTGGGGAAAGAAAACAAAAGGATCGCTGGTGGTTTTGTGAAGCTGCTGGGGCTTTAGCTTGACAAAGGGTCCCTGAGTTGATGTCCTGAACCCCCTGGATTTTAACTCTCATCACATATTGTGCTTTTCTTCTTCGCCTCCCCTCCTCCTCCATGATGTATGTGACAAATACTTAAGGGCTGGGATCTTTCTGGATCATAGTAAGACTTTTTGTACAAGAAAACCACACTTTTTTCACTTTTTTCATAAAAATCTATGCTACATATTGAAAGCAGCAGGTTGGGCAGTTTCAAATGTAATGCTGGTGACCGCCTAGACTTTATATCCAGTACTCATCAATGTTATTGTAGTTGAACATAACCAAAACTAAAATTGAGAAAATAATTTCATTAACTGACACATAAAGCTAACTAACTGGAAAATATTTAATTAATATATTTTGTTTTTGTGTTTGTGAATCTATTTATTAGCCTTTCGAACTGATATGAAATTGATTTCTTTCTCCACACAAGCAGTTTATGTAAATTGTCAGCAAAAAAGGTGCTTTATACTATTTTTTTCCAGTGGCAAAAAAGTCTAAAGAAAGAAGATTTGCTTTCCCTAATTTTTCCGTTGAAATTATTAATATTATTTGTTTTTATTTTTTAATTTTTATTACATTTAATTTTTCAGATCACACAAAACATCCATGCCAGACAAAAATAACCAAAGTATATACAAAGGCAGTTTTCAAACGAGGATTTTGTTAATAAAAAGAAAATATGTATAAAATATGAAACGGACTTCCTGGAAATCCGTTTTCTTGAAAACGGATTTCAAGAAAACCGTTTTCATGTAAATGGTGCCTCGAAGCTAAGAAGCATTTTTCGTCTTCTGATGGTAACAAACAGCAGGTAGCATCCTGACTACGTATGAACTTTCTATAGATTTCCGCTTAAAAAATTTGCCCTATCTTTAATTTTTTATATCTCTAGAATGTTTTGCTTTGCATGAGCTTATATGCTTTAAACATATTCCACAGAAGAAACTGCCGAAAATATTTCAGATATCTAATCAATTTGTTACATTTTAATCTGTGGATTTCTGCATCAGCCTTTCCTCGCAGCCCTTGTTATGGCATCCTGAAGAGTTTATCTGCAAAAAATCCATGCAACCCTTGTTGTCAGATCACTGTGTTTTATGCTGAAAAGCATCACCAACTTCCTATATTTTCTTAAAATTATATGTGCAAGGAATTTTGATCTGATAGCATGTTTTAAAAGACAGAAACAAACCATTAAGTGAGCCTGGAAACAACTAGAAACAACATCAAGTTTTGTACAGGCAGCATAAATTAGGGGTTGAGATAGGAAGCATAGTTTCAATGGATTTACTACCCAGGGCAAGATAAATACAGGCAAAGTTTAATTTTAATTGTGGTAACTGTGTGTGCTTGAAAAATTGTACAGTAATTGTGATTACATATGCAGGATAGTTATCTGATCTAATAGATCAGATCATTTTCATTTTGGTTTTATACAATACATTAAAATGACCATAAATTCCAAAATATGAGGCTTTTGTGAATAACACAAATTGCAAGCTGCAACGTTAAGAAATTCTAACAACAAAAGACAGAATCTGCTTTGCTTAGGCAATCCTAATGAATAATGTTTCCTTTAGGCATATTTTTGGTGAACTTCACTTTTTGTAGAATCCAGCATTCCAGGTGACACTTTCTGTCCCCAAAATCTGAAATTTGGTTGAAAAATTATGATTTTTATAGCTTTTCAATGAGGTTTTCTTGAATTAAAGGAGAAGGGGGCAACATTTAATATGGTAACATTATCTCCTCAGCCAGGCTTCAGACTGAGATGTTATGCCAGATCATAATATCACAAAATGACCCTATCATTGAGTTTTCCTCTGGGCATTAAGGCCCAACTCCTGTGTTTTACACCTTTCACAAGTAAAATAAATGACAATGCAAACATACAAGTCCCCAGAAGTTGTAATGATCTGAGGGTTTCCCAACTAAGCTCAAAACAACCAAAAAGTCTTTCCATCACTTGCTACAACAATCAATTAAAATACACTATGCAAGGAATATGTGAGTGCATGTGCTGAACACAATGTGGTATGAATCAGCTAATGCCTGTGGACATTGTCATACAGACGTATTAGCAGCAGAACTGGATTCCTTAGTGTTTTATGTGTATAATTTCCCCTTGATAGTGGTAGTTATGATGTTTGGTATGTGTGAGGGAGAAAGAGAGAGAGAATGAGAGAGGTGATGTGGAAGGATGAGGGAGGGTGAGACAAGAGAGCTGCCCCTAGTAATGAGGCCCTTTTATGGGCTTTAATTTGTCCCGCTCCCCTGGGAGACTGATGGATGGCTCTCTTTATGCTCACTCTCTTTCTTTTCCCCATCTGTGATCCAGAGGATTTATTTATACCCTGATATTACCCTCTAACAAGTGCTGCCTCGCTATTACGACTCCCTGACTTACCTTATAGATAGATAGATAGATAGATAGATAGATAGATAGATAGATAGATAGATAGATAGATAGATAGATAGATAGATAGATAGATAGATAGATAGATAGATAGATAGATAGATAGATAAGCAAAAAGTAGATTGTGAATAAAATTTTAAAATTGTCTAACAAAAACACTGCTGACATAAAACTTAGCCATTCACCAACACTGACAAGCCAGGAAAGGAAATCCTCTTTAAAGGAGGCCTATTGTGCTTCCTTGAACAGGTCTATGGGCGATACAAAATGTATTCATTAAATTTTTTGTGCAAAATCACTCTTAGATCATGAGATTTTAGCCTGCTCAGTTCTGTCCTTTTTTGAGCTCTTTTCCTAATTAGCTGTATTAGGGCCTCGTGTCACTCAACATTTACACTCTGGCTGCAAACAGCAATCATACAATCGTACAAAAAGCAGTAGTGAAACCTCCTGCACAACCAACATAAATGCAAAAGTGATTTTTAAATGGTAAGTCAACAATAAAACACTTGTCTTTTCCAGTGCATAGAGTTTTATCACGCTATTCCAAACATGACCAAACATGCTGGAGCTCCACTTGGGTTGCCAGGTAAGGGGCTGGGTTTCACTGGGATTGCCAGGTAAACAGCACAGTGTCTGTCACATTAATTCACATAGTTAATGTGAATTAACAATCAGGAGGTTTTGGAAAAAAAACTAAAAAGATTTATAGCTGTATTTGTAGAGTGAAAGGTGATTCTGAAAGGTGTGTTAAATCTGCCTTTCATGTTCACTGCTGTGTGTCAATTTGTAACATAAAATCCCCTTAAAATGCAACAAAAAACAATAAAGTGCTCTGAATACTTTAGCTAATCATTGTATATATTTTCTCTGTGATTCTTTCTCTTTTCTTTGTTTCCTTTCAGAGCAAATGGGAACAGAAGAAGAAAACAAACCATATTTGCCTCTGGGCAACTAATTTTAAATGATCATCCCGAGTCTGGGGAAATTAAATAAAAAATTAAAAAAAACAACTGAAAAAGTTTTCTACCAGTTGGCAGTTTTTGGCAAGTGATAAAAATGACCAGAAGGGAGAGGTAGATGTAGGTTGACAGTCATGCAGGGATGAAAATAACTGGCTGCATACATTTACCTTGGCTGTTTCAAAGGTTTTGGGCAACATGCTGGCAGTGCTGCCAATGCCCATGTTCATGCATTCATCCACAGCTCAGAGGCCTGTCACAGAACAAAACTACAAAGGAGGCTCTTCAAGTCACAACCGCCATCGGCTTTAACAAGCAACAACCAGCAAGCACACATTTATAAAATTATTGATCAGACAAATGTTTCCATGCAGAGTTTCCCAAGCATAGATTTTACTGATACAATTACAATTGTACTAATACAATTTATAATGGCTTGAAAAGTTAGTTGATCTATATTTATTTTACTAACACAGTCTTAATTTTTTGTTTTGGAAGAGTTTATGTAAATATACAAATTAAAGTGGACCACTGGCATTTACAGGGTTTAGGGACTAAAATTGCCTGAAAGTACAATCAGGAAATATTCCTTTAAAATCAGCTTTAACTGCCTATTTTAATCGTTCAAACACCAAATATACCTTATTATCCATTAATGCACACAGAGGAAACCATCTTGGCACTACTGCTAACATCCACAGTCTTCCTCATCTTCATTCTGCCAGGATATAAATGCTGCCCTTGGTTTGGCTGCTTTGTAAAACCATCTAATAGCTTGTCTTGTAGCAATGCACAATGGTATTTCATCTTACATACCTCCATTTTCTTTCAAATATTTCAGGTATCCTCTGCAAAAAATCTGTGAAAAGGTGCAGTTGCAGTTATGTTCCACAGTTACCCTGCAAGTCATCTTATAATTGCAGGAATAGGATTAAGGACCCAGAGAAAAAGAAAAATGGATGGATATTGATTTAATTACTTGTTTAATAATCTTAAAATTAAATGTCTCCTGCATGTTTTCATGCATATTTTAACAAACCAGATCACATATGCAAAGATTACTGTCCCCTAACTTAGTCTCTGACATGAAAGCTTCTTATCATAGACTGCTTTGCTGTTTAGCAATTTGAGAAAGCCCATATGATGATGTCACGGCTTCTGAGTGTTTAATTGAAAACATTAATTGGGTTAATTGAACACAAAGCTGTGGTGGAAGTTTTGTTTGTTCAAAACACAGTTTTATTGTGCAACATCATGTAAAGAATTAAAATCAGGAAACAGATTATGGACCTTCTGGGTTCTTATATGGAAGTATAATTGTGCCTGAGAGATGAATGTGCTTTGGTGGAAATACACATATCAACTTTAAAGCAAAACCAAAAGACAGTGAAATGAGTCTATTGCTGACATGGCCTGAAAGGCTGCTCAGCAAGGAAGAAGCCACTATTCAAAAATGACTTAAAGCCTTTCAGCTTGCAAATACGCACAGATACAAAGTTTTTCATTTTGGAAGAATTGCTTTGTGGCCCGATGAAGCTAAAATATATCATATATCATATATCTAAAATATATATAAAGTTAATTGTGTAAGAAGAAGGTAAAATACAAGTGTGGCAGTATCATTAATTAAAAGTTACATACATTTTGAAAGATAAAGTTCTTTTTTTTTTCAAACATTTGTTTTTTGTCTCCACTGAGTAAATAGAAGTTTGGACTTTAAAGTGAAAATGTGCTGCTCTTACAGAAATTATATTATGGTATTGTACACATCTTTATGTGTATTATAAAAAGGGCTTGTGCCACCTGTAAATCCCAGCTCAGCATCTGTTTTATCTGTTTCTAACTATCTTCAGTTCAGCTCTGTCTCATTTTAACTCTCATAAATAAAGTGCTCTTAGTAAACAGAGCAAAAATACTGTTTTCCTTTCCTTCTGCTCTCTCTACCCCTCTGGATGTGCGATCGCTAACATCTCCTGCATATATTCAGGGACGAGCGAAGGTTGGACATGTAGATTGTCAAATCACACCTCCACTCACAGCACACTTAGCTCAAGGCCCCGCTAGCTTACATAATCCTCTGATCTGTGTGCAGCTGGAGCAGGGCCAGCTGAGGATTGACAAACACTGAGCTTGAAATGAGACAGCCTGCGCTGCCTTACAGGGCTCAGAGAGTCGCCGTGACGACAGTCTGAGTGGTTACACTCTACACAGATGTTAGCTGCAAACACAAGTCCCAAAGCATCATGAAGTCAGCAGATTTTAACTTGTCCAGTCTTAAATCCTACACAGTCTTAATAGATTTGTAATCTGTGAAACAGCTCTTTTATTAAAGGATTTTTTTCAGCTGATTTCTCTCAGCCACACTTAGTTCTTCATCCGTCCGCTGACCCTCTGACCGTCTGTCTGCTGAGAAGGGAGGCCCTCTTGCAGTGTCCCCGTTGGCTGTTCTTTTCAACTTCCTGGTGTCCCGTGGTGGAGCTTGGATCGGCTACAGAAAGCCATCTGCCCACTGTGATCACTTGCTTAAGTGTCTTAATTAGGCCTCACTGCCTTTGTTTTATGTGTTCCCATTTCTATGGACCTCAGAAACAGAAGAAACAACCTGGGACAGAAAATGAAGTGGAAACTAACTCAGAAATATTCAGTGAATGTTTTTATTTGAAATTAGCAAAGATTTTCATGCATCATATGAAGCAACAGATAACCTCTCATTCATTCTTTCCTGTTCTTTTATTAGACACAAACTAATTTGTTGCTACCGCTGTTAAAGATGTGTAAAAAGGCAGGATGTAGATATTGTATAATATATGTATCTGTAGAGTTGGTGCATCTAGGAATTAACTGTTTGCTGAATTTCTCTAGTTTTGACACTTGAACATTATTTTTTTTAACTCCCTCAAAGTTCTATTTACTGTGCAAAGTGGCACAATAAACTTAGATCTTTTTTCAGCTTGGTTGCCAGAAGTTGAAAGATATGGGCCTTTGTGTAACATCATAATTATTCCCTAGAAAAAGAAAAATATATAATTTACTATGTTCCAAGACATCAAGGAAAGACTGAATTAAATGAATACCTAGTCTGCATTTACTTTTTTAACTGCTAGCACTTTCAGTAACATCATTTTATTGACAATTATTTGCTCAGATTTGAATTTTTTTACTCCTCTTTTATGCTTTTTACACATCTTTAAATGAATGGGTCAACATCTAGTGAAAGAAAAGACATTTCATTCTTTTTTACTCCAAACTATTCAGGTTTTATGCTGAACTGAAGCTCTTGTGAAACAATTTGTGGATTACGTAGTGAAATGAAATATATCTGACTAAGTGCTCAATGAAAAACTTTCTGGTCCAAATTGTAACATTTCCTCAGTCACTGTAAAACAGGTTGCAAAAACTTGTTGCAGCACCATAGTGCAAAGTTAGACTTTTTTCTGAACATCACAAACAACCTTTGTCTTTATTCTAAGACAAAGAATAACATAAATAACTATTACATTAAGTAATAAATAACGTTTATTATTTATTACTATATATAAAATGTTAATAATAAATAAATATGTACTGAATAATGTCAACTTTGCTGGTTTTAAATAGAAGAAAAAGATGCTTTATTCTTATAGGTGAAGTATTTAGAAATAAAAATATTGTGGTGTAGGTAAAGCATTTGCATGATAACTTTGTCTTTCATGGCTAAACATTTTGGAATTTAACTTTTTGCAAGGTCTGTCTTTGTAGAAGAAGAGAAAGCACTTTCAATAGCTGCGCTGAATTCCAAAATTAGTGTCATTTATTTTACTCTGAGGCAAGTCAATAAATGCTATCAATAATCTATAGTATTTATACAAAATAAATATACAAAAGCACTAGAAGAATAAGAAATGACAAAACAGATGCACCAGTAAAAACATTTCAATGTCTCAAGGGCTGATTGATCCTTCATTTGTCACACTCAGATCCAAAAGTACCTCTAACTGCTCTTTTTCTGCTCTCTCCCCTCTTCCTTCCCCTCCCACTCCTTCTTTCACCATTCATTACAACTGTGTGACAGGTTCCAGACGGATTGAGAGAGGAAAACAATGTGTTGTGACCCTCAGCACCGCCCTGCAGCTCAGCGCCTGGCTTCGACTCCTACTCCCAGCAGGCTGTGGGAGGAGGAACGGACGGGAGGAGAGGGAGGCCAGACCACCCCCTCCACCTTCACTACCACCAGAATCAATTGCCCTGCGACACCATACAAACGATCCACTGAAGTCCATGCATCACAAAACTGCACCACCAACAATGACCAGCCGTGTGGCTCAGGCAAGAGAAGGAGCACAAATACGATGGAAAGTTACTACGAGTAAATAAAGAAATATAAGAGAGGAGAGAAACATGACAGAGAAGCAGGAGTACCTGGGAATATTGATGCACATGTACTTAAAACTTGTACATGTGCATCACTTGTGATTTGGTCAAACTTATAATATCTTAAAAATATCATATCGTGCAAATCGAATATTTTTTCATTGTACTGTTTATTTCCAATTTAGAGTAAAAGCAAGTTTGTGTTTATAGCTTTATTCATACACAAGACATCAAATGAAAAGAAATAATATGACATAGAAGTGATAAAACTAAATGAAAGTATAAAAACATTGCATAAAGTAAATAGATGTTAAAATACAGATAATAAAGGAAGGACAGAAACACACAATGTTACTTAACACTATTGGTTGCAAACCAGCCAATAAAAATTTCCTTATCACTGATTGGACAGAGATAAGGAAGACTGTGGATTTCACCATGTGCATTAGTGGAAATTAAAGTGTTTGGTGTTATACGTGTTCACAGAGGGAATCCCAAGTATTTATGAATTTCAGCTATTTTAGTTGGTCCCTAGTTCTCTCTAATATTAGGGATCTAATGTAGCGAAAAACTGACCTATTTGTCTTCCCAGAAATTATTCATTCAACCAAATTTGATTGTTTTAGAGCATTTTCAAGCCACACCATAGCATCTTAATTAGATTTAAGCCCCGACTTTGACTGGACCATTACCCTACCACCATGTTTGATGACTGGTTATGTGTATTTTCTCTGACATGCTGCCCTTAAATCCATACCAGATGTGAGAGGACCAAAATATGTTCATTAAAATACTCTAATGTGCTTCAGTAATATGTAGCTTTTTTAAAACTGTAATTAACCAGTGAGTGATAAAGCATATACTGAACAACTGAGATCATCTAAAGAGCTTAAATTACAGTTCTGCAGATTTTGTGAGCATCCCAGGTCCTCTCTGGCCAGCCTCTGCTATTGTTTACTTTAAGTGTTGTTTTACTCTGCAGCTCTCCTGGGGGACCGGTGGTCTCCTTTAAACCTCCCCCTTATCCTTATAAGCGCACAGAAACACACACACGCGCACACACACACACACGCAGTGTACGATGGCAAAATTGTGTTAATTTACCGAGCCAGTAGTATTAACTATATTATATCAAATAACTGCCACAGACAATTGGGCAGCCAGCTCCGTGACTTCATTTTAATTGATTTTCTTACATGCTCTCAGCCGTGGATGATTTGGTTTCCCTCTGACACTATGTTTATTAAAGGCATATTGCATAAAGGAATAAATAGATATTGTTGGCTGGATTTATATGAGCTTTGAGGGAATGCAGAGATTTGCCCCTCGTTTTAATATGAGCCAGGCTTTCGGTGCTTAGTTTGATTAAAGTCAATATATTTGTTTAACCTTTGGGCAAAAAAGGCTACCTTACAGTGTGTACATGTGTGTGATAATAACATATAGTTCAATAGTGTGTTTGTGCAGGGAAAATAAGGCACACGGCGCTCCGTTTGCAGTAATATCTACCTGTCACAGCAATAACACTCAGCTGCTTAGAAGAGCTGACTTCACTTTAATGTGCAGCGCAGAGCCACGCACCTCCGTTTGCCAGAAACACACTTTCACTTCTGTGTTTTCTTCAAGTGGAATCGCTCCGAGGAGACCCCAGGACCATTTCATCTTGAACATCCTTTACCAGCTGTCTCAGTCTTAAAGGCATGCTGTTCAGCCAACAAAAAATCCCACTAATCATCTTTTTGTGTTTCAGGGCACAATATGCTGAAACAGGCAGGGTGCAAATACAGAAACACACACACACACACATACGTGCATGTATCCACATAAACACACACGTGCAGACACTTCTAGCCTGCTGCTCTCCTGTCCCCATGCCCTGGGGGGAGAGGAGAGAGAGAAGCAGGGGGAGTTTTTGGTATAATCACTTGTTAGCGGTCTGGCTACGTCCCCCACTCTCTCCTCTCAGGTCACATCCCCCAACCGTTCTGACCAGTCACTAATCTGTCCCCTATATATTTCTATTTTTACTCTAGAACTTCTTTCTGTTGCTCTTTAATTAGTTCATCTCCTTGAATATTTGCAGCTTTCGATTAAGAGAAACTTCCCTCACCTGCCCAACATGTGTACTTTACCATGATACCACAGGAGAAATGATGATGAGCTATTTTTAAAGATAACTGCTAAAATCATATGTATATATGTATAAAATAATATATATGTATATAATACATGTATAAATAACACAATTACCTAATGGAAGAGCCATTTAAAATGCTCCATTGCTGCTTTTATCAGTCATGATAAATCTGTCACATCTTGTTCAATAGCTGCACATCGGTTTCCATGACATTGCCCTTTTCCAAGCTTGACCATCACTCTAAATCAAAATGAAAATCATAAGCCCACTCGGAGTTAGCATAATATTTCAAAAAACAAATTTCCAGAAAAGGATGCACACAATGTGTTGCTTGCTAAGTACTGTGTCAGAATGTCAGCTATTGATACTTTAGCACTCCTCACCAGAGCAATGCAAGAATGGCATCAGTATGACTTAGAAGCTCAAACACCTGTTTGGTTCTCTCTAATAGACAGAATCAAACAGGTTCTGTTTTTTGCATATCCAGGGGCAAAAACACCCAGGAATATGTTAAGCCTATGAAGTTCCATGAAAGAAGGTAAATACTCCTTCAGGTATTAAATTAAGCAGTGATAGTTCAAGCAATATCACAGGTGAGTCTAACATTTTACATTCAGGAGATTTTCATTTCATTATTGTCAGTTATTTTGCAAGAACTTATTTAAACTAATTAAAACTAATTGTCATTCCCACTGATAAAAATAACAGAAAAAACTACTTATTTCAAAACATGTATTAATCTCTCTAATCTGAAAGAGACTGCACTCATTGACAAATCCTGCTGTTTGTATGGAATATCTCAGAGTTTACTCACTAACAAACATGGTTTGTTTTTCTGTGTATTTTTGAGGCTGCTGCTTTCTGTTGACAAGAAGAGAAAAGACGCTCAATTTTTGCCTTGTTTTGTTTTACTATTATATTGATTCTGCACTGAAGAATACATACTGTACCACTGGTTGTGTCCTACTACATCTAATGCCTTTAGACATTTAAATTAATAAAAAACAAACCATCCCCATCCACTACTTGTTGTTTGAGAAACTGAATTTTATTGATGGTTAAAGACAAAAAAATTAAATGTTTATTCAATTTTTACAGTAAGAGTTATTACTCACACCCTCTTGATTGACTTTTGATTTTCTGATCAAATGTTTCTCTGTGTAATGTTTTTGTTTTTGTTCCCAGTGGTCCAAACATTTTTAGGCTTTAGGTTGATGCGCTTCCTTTAAGATTAATCCAAGTATAAAGCTTATATTTACAATCTGTGCAGATGAGTTGAAATTCTTCAATGGACGAATGAGAAGTGTTAGACTGGGAGACATTTAATATTTTCTTTACCTCTGCAAATGTGTGACTTTAAAAACACAAATTATTGAAAGAGTTAATATTATTTTGTTAAAAAAAATGCATCAGAAATCTTGCTTCTATGAAGAACACAAAGGACGTTTTTTTTTTCCCAAGACCATTTTCTTTATTTCTATAGTTAATTACTAAATATTACAATGATGACTTGATATTTATTATGACAGTTCAATTTGAAAAAGTTCCACTTTTTTGTATCTTGTAGAGAATGAGGGAGAACATTAAGTTCTTTGTGTAATTTACACACCCTGGTACTTCATGGGTGAGCAGGTAATGCATCATTTTTCTCATTGACTAATGTTCTGGTTCATTTTGTCCTTTCTGCTACGACACCGCCCACTGTGCAGCGCTGATTAATGCCATCACAGCAAATTAGATAGCAAAGGAGCAACATGTTTATCATTTTCAAGAATCAGGAAATGTACTTTCTGGCTTTGCTTTCTTCAGTGCATTTGAAGTAGTGACCACATCAAGGGGATGGAAATGCACCACAAGGTGAAAATACAGCAATAGGTGCGATACTGCCAGAAGTGCAGGCCTCTTTATAAAATGGCTGGACACAAGACAAAATGTTGGTGTAAGAGCTTTGTGTATCTCTTTACTTGCTTTTTTATTTGTCGTGTAACTTCTTGTTTAATTTACAAAATTTAATTAAATAAGTTCAATTTATTAACGTAAAAACTCTGTTAATCGTTTAAAGTGACATAAAACAATACATGACATGGTTTACAAAAAGCCTGCGATCCAATTTAACCATTTGTATCCCTGTTACTTTGCAGTACCAGATATAATTTGCCCCAGGAGTTCTGCAGCACAACTTTTGGTTTCTAAATATATATCCAGTGCTGCTATTACTCTTACTACTCCTTTATTTTGATATGACTTGTTGATAATTTGGCTCATAACGTTTCAGTACATGTCCAGTGATCGGTTGCCTTTCTCCAGCGTCTGAAGCTGCATTTGGTTTCTACATCCAAACCACACAATTTCTTTCTTACTCTTGATGCCTGGTTTTATCTGCAGATATGCAGCATGGAGAAATGGTGAGAAAGACAGAATATGTAAAAGTGTAACTGTGAAGTAAATTTTAGATTAATTTGTATATTTTATTTGGCTTGATTCGTAGAAGCCTCCTTCTACCAAAGCTCACTGAAACATGGAACCATAAATCCTTGGTTTGATTTAACAGTTAATTTTTATATTTAAGACTAAGTGCTGCTTGATTTTTGCTACAGGCAATTTGAGATCCTAATAAGGGGATAACACTGAGTGAAAATACAACTGTTCCACATTATCTCACCAACAGAACAGCAATAATTACCTCTACTGCTACAAAATTGATATAATGTTATTACAGTTATAAAAATGATCTTCAGAATGTATTGTTTTCTTTTTATTATGATGAATCAGATCTAAAAATATAGAATAAACATTGTTAAACTAGGTAGTTATCTTCAAGTAAATTAGTTCATTGAACAGAATTTGTTTTATCCTTTTGTTGATCTGGTTTCCATAAAATATTGCTGCATGTCCAACGAGTCGATATTATGTAAATTAGTAACATTATGGTCTAGAGAAGAGCTTGCTAACCTTAGCTTTAAAACACTGTTACCTTAGTAACATTGACGAGTGGCGCTTAGTTAGCTTCCACAACATGACCACAAGGTTTTTTTTACAATTTCACAAAAATCTTAGTTCCTTTTTCCTTACCATGGAAAGCATATGGAAGCCTTTTTTTAGCCAGCTAACCAGCAGTGTGCAGCAAAAGGTCGAAGGGGAGCAGAGCTGAATCACTATCAGGACAACCTCAAAAAAACTGTGGACACTCAAGCAGCTTATTTATTAAACTTCAAACTGTAGAAAATGGCAGAAAATGTTTGCAGTTTTGAATTCCGAACTTTAATTAATGACTTTGATACCTCTGATACATTCACGCACTTTATTTTTATAAATGTATTGAGTTTTTTTAAACTGAAGCTAAAAACAAGACTCCCACAAAGATTAGACTGAGACAAAACATTAAAAACTAAATCTTGCAGAAATAACAATTACTGAAATTTAAAAGTTAACCCATCTTTACAAAATGCATAATTTTATTTTTTCAGTTTGTCTTGTAACATATTCAAACAGCTACAAAATCCTTCTTTGATTTTTGGAAGATTTTACAAAAATCACCCACAACTAATCCTCTCTCCAAACGAACTTTTCCAGTGGTTATGCTAATTTCTTATTCAAACTGCTTCCAAATAAAAACTGACAGCATGACGAGAACGGCTGCTGTTTCTGTCAAAGCTATTCTGGTGTGTTTATCCTTTTTCCTCACGAGGAAATCCCAAATTTTGCAGAATGATCTTAAAATTCCTGCAAGGCCACAGAGTTACGACAGCAGCCTCAGGTACTGACAGAAAGAGAACGCTCAGATATTCCCATCATTTTCATCCTTATATCATGCAGAGAATGTAGCCTGGCATTGGTATGTTTTTACCCAGTGTTCCCTCTCTCAGGCTGTATATCATAAAGAATACATAAACCCCCTTTCTAGAAAAAAATACAACAGTCTCCCAGGCAATATGTGCTGTGCCCTGTTCACTAACTCAGAACAGAAAAGGCTGAGGAGCTGAAACAAAGAACTTTCCTTAGAAAGAAAAATAAAAGAAGAAAAAATATCTCCCCCCAAAAAAAGAATTAAGAGGCAATGCTAATAAGTGTAAAATATGAATGGTGACTTGTCATATTTACAAATGTGCTGAGAGGCACCCTACTAAATGTGATAAAATGGGAAACCAATGGCATGGAAGAAAGCGGTTGTGGGCCCCATCTCTTGCCATTAGATGTTCAGTGGAAGCTGTCAACAGAAGGCGCATTTGCCTGCCAAGCTCCCTCTCTGACTGAGCTCTCTGCCTGCAGCACGCCCCGAGCTCCTCTTTGACTCAAAGGGTTCATTTCACTTCTTTTAGCCTCATTCGCATGTGGTGCTACACAAAAAAACACAGCTTGCTCGCAGGCTCTCTTGTGTGTGTGTCCTTATGTGTTTGAATGGTTGTGCATTTCAGACATTTCTTGTTGGGGTGTGTGTGTGTGTACATGTCTGTTTTCCTTTGCATCACAGCATTTGCACTTGCATGTGAGGAAGAAAATGCCTGGAAATGAGATCCTAAACACTGTGCTGACTGTTACATATGAGCACTGACATGATGTAAAAAGTGGAAAACTGGAACATTGACACATTTCTTTTGGGGTGTATAAGCATTAAAAAGGACTACCGAAATCTGCTACCCCAGTTTAACAAATGAAAGATTATTTTGGGGGGTTTACAGTAAAATGTTGGACAAATTCTAACTTAAAAATTGCATTTCCACCTTCCATACACAGAACAGGGGACAGCATGTTACAGCTGGTTTGGTGCTTCAGAGTGAAAGAAAATGTCTGCAAACCTTTTTAAAACAACTTTGAAAAGAAGAGTGTGAAAAATCCTCTGCGATGTTGTAAGAAACTGATAGGCAAAAATTTACTACAAAGAGTTTTTGCTCCTAAAGGTGGTTCTACACGTTTCTGAAGTACGTTCTGAGATTTCCAGTAACTGTCATCATCTGATTATTATTTCACTTATACCAAGTCAACCTTCCCATTTAATCTGCCAGAGGAACAAGTACTTTTTCATAAATATTATTTACATAGCTCTTATATTTTTCTGAAAAGTTACATGTAAGTTAGTCTTGTTTTAATTCAAGTGAGCTAAGATATTTGCACTGTAAAGTAGTAGTAAGATTCTCTGCTTTTGTAGTGCAGCTGCTGTGGATGTGGTGTCTTGTCGCTTCAACAAAAGCATTATGTCAGGGCTCTTTGCACATAGAGATTGGTAGGTGTTAAAAATCTCGTTCTAGGGCTCCTACCTGGCCAAAGTGCACACACCTCCAAATTGTACATTTGGAGACCAAAGAAATATGTGGATTTGTTGACTCGAGTTGAAATGCAAAATATACTTGTCAGAATTTAGAAGAGGAGCATTAGCACTGAATTCAATAATGAAGAGAGAGGAGGAGGAACAGTGGAATAAAGATAAATTTACAATAAAACATAAAAACAGCAATAACCTAAAGAACAAATGTAAGCTTTTTTCAATGCGTAATTCTTAGCATAGTCTTAATCCATTGAGAAGGAGGCTTTAGGGTAAAACATATGTAAATTTACTAACAGTAGTGTTACGGTCCGCAGAGGACACACAACATAAGGAGTCCAGACCAAGTTACGGATGACAGATGTTTTATTCAATCCAAGTCTGGACACCGTGGTACAGGGGATCGAGGCAAAATAAACAAAAGTGTGGGAGCGCTCACGAACCAGCCAGCAGTTGGCCGTCGGATTCGGACCGCTCCCCTCACCTTGCCTCGCAGGATCACAAGCCCTACAAACAAAAACCGGAAAAGTCAGCTTAGCCTGCGATCCCCCGACCAGAAAACACAAACAGGTGGCCAACAGCAAAAGGGTGGCATCAATAAAAGGAGCGGGAGGGAGGCTCGGAGTCCCACGAACACAGCGGCGCTCATCCGAACCTTCTCCTCCCTGGTGGGTGGGGCCTGGTCCTTTTAAACCCCTTCCAGCCAATCAACTGCAAGGAAAAAACAGCCATTAAAACGGGCACTCATTCACATCACGTGACAGGGCACGTCACAAGTAGTTTGTAAATTATTATTACATTGTTGGCAATAATTTATGTAAACCAAAAGAAGATCTCTAAAATATGTTAGACTGAATAACGGTACCTATTTATTTGTACTGACGCGACCTGGCCATTTGTCTCTTTGTTCGCACTTATATATGTTCTACATATTGTACAGTCCTTGATAATTAAGCCTCTTTAATGTGAATCCTTATTCTTTATAGTAGAATAAATATTTTGATGTTTTACTAAGTGAAAGTATCCCATGATTCTTTAATTTTGGATTTTATATTATTGAATATAAATGTTGTTAACATAATGAAAAATGATATCACTGTTTTAATTAATGTTGTTTGGTGTAATGTCCCAGGCTGCAGCTCAAATGTGATTAATTTGCTGATTAGTCTTCAGTTGATTGATTCACCGCAAACCAGAAAAAAGCTTTCAGCCCAGAAAGACCACAAGACATAGTTTACTTTGTCCAAACAGTATCAGACCAACAAGCTATTCATAAAAAGCAACAAAAGCTGATACAGTTTTGACAGTTTAAAGTCCGACTGTATGACAGGTGAAATGTTTTGCAGATCTGTTTGTGTCACATAATCTATTGACAGTCCAGGTGCATGTATAGAGTTTCTTTTTAAAAGAAATATGTATTATGTACTGGATGAATGCAAACCTCAGTTTAAATTGATATAAAGCCAAACATTTCTTTCCTTATAATGCAGAAATGCACCAATCAGGAACTAATCTGACTCATTTGAAAATGGGTGTTAGCCATTTAAAGTTTTTTAAAAATTAATTAGCTCAAAGCCAAATATTTGCTTTTTATAAAATCTCAGTAGTTGTCTGGATTGTGTCATGTCTTGATAGTTTTTATGAATGGTTTTCCATATCATACTCACTATTTACTCATTAATACATGAATCATTTAACTTCTCTCACCTGTGCCCTTCAGTATGACAGCCCCTTTTTGCTGACTGAATGAAACACTTTTTCTTTCAAAAAGACAAAGTATATTGAAACTAAACATATTGTGGGAAAAATGTCTGAAAATTTGAAAGTACACAGAAGTGATCTAAAACTATAAGGTCAAGTGTATGTTGGTAAAATGCTAGTTTCTGCTGGGCAAAACACTTAAGCTTCTATTTTTTGGGGTTAACATCACTCTGTTTCTTACATTATTTTCTAACATTTTCTTCAGCAGGTCTTTTTATTCAACACAAACATGTATTCGATGTTGCATGCATTCAGTCCACCCGTAAACATCTATATATTTGTCCATGTCTGCCTAAAGTCTGGTTGAAAGGTGTAAATAAGATGGTTTACATTCTTCTCCCAGTTGACATTTCATGGATGCATTATTAATCAGCTTGTTTCAGACTCTACACATCCTGCTCAGTTGCAAGAGATCTGAGATTACTTTAAATTCTCCAATAATGTTCCATAAAACTGAAACAGGAAGTTGCAGATTCCTCTGCAAGAGATAATAGGTTTATGAAATGATTTTATTATAATTTTGACACAATTTTTTTGCAAGTGACCCGCTATAATTTTTTAATCTGGGATTTCGGTGTTATTATCCGACCATTTTTGTTGGTTAATGATGAAACAAACGTCTTAATCTAAGTTTGCGACTTCACAGCAGTGTCGCTGTCCTCTGGCCAATTCCTATGACTAGCAGCCCAAGGGTCAGACCACTGAAGTGGAAATTGAAGAGGGCTGTTTGAACGTAATAGGTTTTGACTGGCATGTGTTACATGCTCCACTGCATCATTGATTGAGTGCTTGTTTGCTAAATCACTGCTGGTTCCCCCTGTCTGGTAGCCCTGTGACACGTGTGGTGTGTGGTCACTTCAGCTTGGAGAGAGGAGGAGACACAAAGCAGCAGGTCCAGTGTGACCCTGGTGACCAGACAGGAACACATGTCAAAGATAAGAGGCTGGAAAGGCTGAAAATAAATTGAATTTTATCCCCTCTTATGAGGAATCTCACCAGCCTCTAAATTCATTCACAAATATTAGCACTTTAGTGTTTTCTCCATGGACACTCAGCATAACACTCCTCCCCTTCTTCCTCCTCCTCTTCTTCTCCTCCATTTCACTCCCTTAATCCCCCCACCCTCCTTGATTCAGTCATGCTTTTTACAGCTTGCAGGATGTGGCAGTTGAGGGAGGTTGGTGTCAGAGGTCAATGTCACTCAGCCAGTTTTCTACCTGAGCGATGTCGTTCTTTCAGATGAGATTCTGATTTTTTTCATCAAGTTTCTGGATTTTCAGATATGAACAAACCAACAAATGTGTACTTTTGTGGGTGAAGGTTAAAAAAGCCTCACCAGTGTTAGTATTTTTATTTTGTGTGTAAAGGAGTGCATCAACTTTACTCTAAGCACCTGTCATCAGAATACTTTATCTTACCAAGTCATGCAGACAGAGCAGCAGAAACTGGAAGCAGCTGAATGTCCTTATTTATAAGATAAAACACCATGACTTTTTTTTAGTCCTTAGCATTTCATTGCAAAACATCAGCTCTTCAACAATTGAAACACACCATAAAGTACCTTAATATTGCTAGATACTACTTTAAATTTCAAATACTGCTTTACTCAAAAGTCATTTGCTAGAAATATGTTCTGCAAAAAACAAACTTGACCCCGTCAGAAAACAGGGTACACTGGACAGATTCCTAAGAAACTCGAAAATGTCCAAAAAGTCAAAAATTGTAATAATGGGGAAAAGATAAAATAAAACATTTCCATGAAGTCTGAGGTGGGATTCTACTAGGGTTGTCCCCCCTTTTGATTTTTGCTCTACATCTTCAATAATAGCTGACAAAGTCATCAGTGTTTAACAACTTTCAGAATAAACACAAAATAGTAAATATTGTAGATACTCTTTATTTAAAAGTGTTTATTTCTCAATCATTAAATATGTATGATTTTTAATATGTTCAATGTAACCAAACTTTAGCACTGCAGAAAACAACTGTGACAGATTTTGGATACCAAAGTCTGTCACAGTAAATCTAAACTACATGAGGAGGATGAAAGATGATAAAAGATCATCCTGAAGAGGTGGGACTTCAGTTTTACTTTTGTTTTTGAAGTCTCCACATTCAACTAAAGGTCTCTAAAGTCCTGTGTGGGTTTTTTCTCAGCACTAAATAAAGCAAGGACATGAAGTAGCTCATTGTTATACATGATTCTTCTCCATTTCCCTCTCTAATTCTAGACTGAAAATATCACGGCTATGTAGTTTATCCAGCGCCTTAGGTCCTCCTCCCCACCTTGGGAAGGCTTGGCGAGTAAACAGTGTCTTTGCTGATTACAACGCCTTACTCTCTGCAGCCCAAGGTAAGCTAAAACACTTTGATCTGCTATTGATTGTCTCCCTCCTTCCCCTCATCCCTCCGCCTTGTTTTTCCCCTGCCGTTGTTAAAGCATAGGTGAGTCAGCCGAGCGCCCGGGGCTCTGAAGCAGAAAGCAGCAGGCGTGCGGCCGTATTTCTTACGTTGACCACTGAGGTTAATTGATATCCTCTCTGAGGTGTAAAAATTATAGTTATATTTAAGAAAAGCTATGAAAGCTGTTACAGAAGAATTTCATTGGATGTGTTTAGGAATCCTCAACGCAGGGCACAAAAAGTATAAATAAAGCAAAAATAACAGACAAGATGAATTAATTAAGTGCATAACCAACAGCTGTTTTGTGAACTGGAATAATTTAAAGCTGTGGGAGTTAAAGCCAGTGTATATTTGTAAGAAGATTTTTCCTTCTTTCTTTCATGGTTGTAGATGTGGATCAAGTTCCACACATTTACTTTGCCTTCTGACTTTAGCATCATCATCTGTGACTTCACAGGCAAGTTAAAGCTCCCTTAGATTAAAAAGAGCTACAAAGGCAAGGCCTAGTTCAAATATTTATGAAATAAAAGGGCAAACCACCTCAGTAAATGGACTGAATTTACATCACACTTTATACACTGATATGCAGATTGATAGGCAACTTGGGCTTAAGTGTCTTGTCCACGGCACAAGGTATTTTCACCCTACTGTCTACCATTATTGCAACATTTGCTTCTAACACAAAACTGCTGGGTAGTTTTCTGGAAGTGCCAAAGAACTCAAAAAAGTTAATGACCCATTTCTTTAAAAACAATGTTTTTTTTCCTAAAAACCATTGTTTTGTGGCCATTCTCTAATGGTGTCTGATTTGAAATGCTAATGCTAACATGGCCCTCCAGTTTTTCAAGATTCCACGGTTGCAGAAATTTATGCAAAATCAACAGAATCCTGCATTTTTTTTATCCTAAAGAATAATTGTGAGTTTATTGCACATTTTCCACTAACTGGTAAAAATTTTGGAAGGAGTTTAATGAGGGGGAAAAAACAATGGCAATCACAAAATTCACTTGTTTTCCCTGTTTTATTGTTTTTTGCTGTTTCACTGTTTTTTCTATAAACAGGATTGAATAGTAAAATAGTGAAAGTTCAAAATTCAAAACTCTTTGACAAATAAAACCTGAATAAACCTGAGATTGTAACAGACTTACCTTAAGATTTATGAAACCTTTATTCAAGTTTTGATTTAGATAAATGTTCACCGCATGTTAAACATGCACCTGTGTGTCTGTCCATTTATCCATCAATGGACAGACATGCAAATTGTGTACATGAGGAGGAGGAACTCTTATTCATACATGCACAGACAACAGTGCTTGTAATGGAAATACTTGTTAACAGTCTCAAAAGTTCATGTTTCAAAGAGCCTTATTGTCTCATAAGAAAAGTTTCTTCTGATTCATCCTCTCATATTTTCTCACTTAATTGTCATGTCTTTGGACTTTCCGACCTAATAAATGCTGTCGTTGAGGCCTGGTTAATAGAATTAACCAAAATTAATCACCTAATCTTTTGCGGTAATTGCAGTTATTCACCGTTTAACTACAAATGTATAACATTTTCATAATCCTTTAATTGTTTTTAAATAATAGATTCATAATTCTTGCTGCACAGTGGATTTGGTGATTAGTTGTTGCCTCACAGCAAGACGAACCTGGATTCACATCAAGGCTGGAAAATTCCTGAGTGGAGTTTACATGGTACCCAAATGGACCCAGGATTCAAAATAACTATTGGCTAAAAAGTATCTGCAGTGAAAAGTGGCTTTATTATAGATATTTTTAAATCCTCTTCATGCAAAACAAACTGAATTTCCTAAATTAAAGCTTGTGTTTCTGTCTTATCTCAGGACTCTGAGTTATGCTCTCAATGCCACCAGGAACAACTGTTCATGAGACAAGTTTATTTATACCTAATGATTCTTTTTGCAACAGTTGATTTACCTGAATTGTCCTTATCTAACATTATCTAACTCTACAACTTTATATTGCACTAAAGGTGTAGAGTTATAAACAAAAACTTTATTAAAGAGCAGGTTTAAACACTGATATGTTTTTTTTTTTCAAAACGAAATTTCACTTTGGTTTCATACTTTCACAAACAATGAATATGAATATTTACATTTTGGAGAAAATAACATAAAAGCTACAGAAACAATATGTGCATATACTATTATGAACAAGCACATTGTTTCATTCACAAAAGCAGGTTGTGAAGAAAATTGAGTTTTGGAAGTTAAAATAGCTAGACGCAATGCAACTTGACATGTTATTGGCTGGCATTTTCAAACCAGCCAATCAAGTGGAATCATTCAGTGTCCTTGGCCTGATTGGCCCTAAAAAAAAGACCCATCAGTGCCCATGACCGCTGGAGATAGCAACCAGGCCCCCTGTGATGTTTAAGAGGATATAAACAATGAACGGATGAAGATTTTATTTTATGCATCACTGTTTTTAATGAAGAGTTAATCACCTTATAGGCTAAGGTATGAGAAATGTTGTAAAGTGCCTGGTGTGCCATACAGTGGAGTAGTTACCAATAAAAACAAAATATTGTGTTTGCTGCATCAGGACCTTTGATGACAGCAGCCATGCAGTTTTGTGATCTTTGTAACAGTTTGTTAGATCCTCCTCTCATTGTGTCGAGGCTCCGGACCCCAGAGGACCCGGTCCAGATGAAGGGAGCGAGGAATCAATCAAAGCGCTCGTAGCAAAGATCTAAAGCTGAGATCCATCCAATATTTTGTTTGTTTGACACCGGAGAGTGATTTAGTGACTTCAGAGTGCTAAGTGTCATGTTCCCCCACTCTGATAACCTTAATGAGAAAGTGCTGGAAGGAACACACATTCCTGTTTGTCTGTTTTCACTTTTTCTCATGTTGTATGTCTGTTTCATTTCTCTCTTACACCACCACATGTGTGGAGGTGTAAGGGGTTGTTCTGCTGCTGTGAGATGATGAAGTTTCAGGGAAAGGTGGATGTGCCATCCATTACAGGAGGTGGAAAGGTGTAGATAAATCACCTTATCAGCCCTGCTTTCTCCCCACTGAGCTGAGGGAGCAAAGCAAGGGGAAATCCATCAACCTCCACAAATGGGACATGACTCAGAGATCACTCTGCCTCTGTACTGGTCTCTCTGTACATACACTGGATTTAACATTGTATTATGGGTCAGACTGGCCTGGACCCGAGCTTGAGCTGACACCACTGCAAGAAGAGGCTCCAACATCCACTGAAGAAATGGAGACAAAATAATCCTAATAATGCAGACTACAAAATGAAAATTATTAAATTTAATCCAATCATCTTCATTTCTGAAGATTATGTTGCAAAGGATTCTGTAAAGTCAAGACAATGATGGACAACCCTGGCCTTCCTTTCCATGAGACTGGCATACAACAGACGAGAGCTACTTCAGAGCCGCTGTTACACAGACTGCTACAGGAGACCCTCCTGTCCGCAGCCATCAGTATCAACAGCAACTGTTTAAGTAATTTGAGTTTTAACAAAATACCTATGATACAGGAGCCAAGTGGTGTTTACCAAAATGCAATTTAATAACTGATTATCATCAGCAAGTTGCAGATAGGTGACATACAAGAGTGTGTGAACACGATGCCAAGGTGGAAAGACTAAACCTAGAACTAAAAGTGAACTAAAAGAATTGTTGCTGCTCATCAATATGGGAAGGGTTATAAAAAAAACCCACAACCGTTAAGAACTGCTATTCACCCAAACTAAGTGAGTTTCATCTCATCATTTAACATTTCCTGCACATTTTCACACTCAGATCTAATGGCCAACTTAAAGAGGCCACTTAGCAGAACATGAACGACCACAGTTCAGATTTTTGTTTTATTTTTTACAATTAAAGCTGCACAACATATCAAATGGCGATTGTTGTAGCGTCATAATGTATAGTATTGTATTTGCAAAGGACTATTTTGATGTGTTGCCATGCAAGCAAATGTGCACATAATGTTGGCCAGATAGGTAAACCTTTACTGAGGTCTATGTTCATACTTGATTTAGATTTTCAGTAGATGAGATGCTAAACTCTGCAACAGTTGATAGGAACATTTTGATTCAGGAAAGAGAAAGAAAGACAAAGGAAGAAATCAAAACCACCATTGTCAGAGCAGTCAGAAAACCGTCTTTCAGATAAATGTTTTCATGAAGTCAAACAATTATTGTAAAGACTTACAGCAGAGTTAATGGCTTGATGCAGTCGACTTGGTTTTCTCAGGCAGTTTTTTACTAAAGGATCATGTTGCACTACATGCATTTGTGACATCAACAGATAATGTTGAAATTAGCTTGATTTAAATATATTTTGGATTCTTAATAATTGAATATAGTCAAACATTTTGCTAAAAAATTGGGGAAACATAAAATGAACAAACAAAAATTAAACCCTCACTAAAATACCTATGTGAATGTCAGATGCAAATGCATGAGAAAAATGGTCTGCCTGCATTCATGTATTAATTTCAGTGATGCTGCTTGCTCATTTTGAAGTAAAATAAATAATAATCAGCAGGATGTTTGCATAGCAGAGACAAGATCTGAAACAGAGTTTAATACGATGAGATGGGAGAAGATTTGATGCAGAACAATTTCTCTTGGGGTTTCCTTTGTGTTCTGTTTTCAATACTTTATCAGTATATACTTTTCAAATGACTATGAATGGATTCACCTGTAATTATTAACATGGACAGCATCATTAACATGGTTAGCATTTAAAACGAACCAACTGCCACTATACTCCTAATATACATTATTTTTTTCATGATAAGAACATTTTTAAAAATGTGTAACTGATGCGTTTCGCCCGATAACGACACACTGCTCTCCAGTGATATCTATATGCTTTCCTGCATCCGTTTTATTTTGCTCTGATCTTTCACAGCTCAGCAGACGCCTTCACAGCTACTGTAAAGTGTACACCTATGGCTCCAAATACAGGGTTGCTAAGCAACAATAATGACAGTGACCTTTTAGAAATCAGTGGGATATGTCCCACCAGTCGAAGGCATTCACCACAGTGCACTTGTGGAGCCTCTGTTTACCTCAGCTCATATCCTGAGCAGGCTGACGGAGTGAGCCACACATGCACAGCAACACACCCTCACCGCCATCACGCAAAGACATTAAGCACATTTTTGCCCTTGAGGAAACAAGGGGAGCTCGCATTTTCCCCACCAGCTCTCGATGTACTACCTTGTCACCAACCCCCTTAAAGTACAGGCAGTCTATTGGTATTCAGCAGCTCAGGTATCTGAGAAAGCAAAGCCTTTTAAATGTCTTTACTGCTGTTTGTTCTGTCTCTAGAGGGCATGTGCCGTACACTGGGGGTTTGAGAATTGACAAGGAGAATTGCAAATTTGTTTTGCCAGCTACACGCGCTCTGTAATTCCATGCTTGCTGCATTGTTGCAAAGATGTGTTGGATTTTACATAAACATACACAGAAAGGTGGGATGTTTTGTTTAATTCTTTGAAGCCGCGAGATGTTTAGTTATGATTAATGCCTTCACAATAGGACAAGCGTTCCTACTGTACTGTTGTTTTGTTGTTGCTATTGTTTTTTTCCCTGTGAGCAGTCATGAAGCAACACGAATGCTGGGAATATATATTGAAATTTAACTTTAGTAACATGTTAAATAAGAACAAAGAGGATTAGCACACTTTTATTGCCAATTTTTTCTTTTTTTGGACAGGAAAATAGCTCAAAAACATCCTTTGAACATTTTGCAAGGCTTAGCAAAAGTGTTTCTACCCTTTTGTGACATTTTTTCATGCAAAACGGAGTAAATTTTATATGGACTGCATTTAATAGACCAGCACAAAGAGTTGCATAACTGCAGGGTGGAACAAAAGTGCTAAATGGTTTTCATGAATTTAAAAATCTAAAATTGTGGTGTGTATTTTACTTCACTTCATTTACAAATGTCTCCTCGCAAAGTCATCTCGTTGTTAAAGACTCCATCCATTAATCTGAGAATAAATACAGATGCTGTGTGAAGACATCAGAGGTTTGTTAGAGAATTGAACAAACAGCATCATGAAGACCAATTCAATTGAGAATTAAGGTTTTTTCACAGCTGATAGGATGTAGACTCAGTTCAATTGGGGACCAAAGTTGCTTCATTTGTTACATTTTCAACTGGTGCGGTTTGCTTTCACATTTCACTGTCAAACAAACCAAACCCTTTCAAAACCTGATCCCCTCTCACCTGAACCAAGGGCCACTAAAGGAAGCAACACAAAAACCTCTGAAGAAGACATGAGCGCAACTTCTTTCTTCAGGAAATTTAAACAAAAATGGATCAATATCAGATAAGCCACAAGCCATTTCTCCTGCTATGTTTAGACATAAGTGTTTGTTTTTGGTTGTATTTACCCAGAATGCCTTGCACTTTCTAGGCAACTAGAGGTTGATTAAAGCGAACTAAACAGGGCGTGTGTGAATGCATCCTTAGTGGACAGACTTGAATTGATGTTCAAAATGCTTCCCATCCCATCTGACTTGAGCTGGCTGAGTTATTTTACAATGAAAAATTAAAATTAAAATATCTTGCACTTGTAACTGCAGCAAAATGTTGTTCTAGTTGGAGCACCTCACTAGAAATGTTATCTCTAATCACATTTGGAAAAACAAATATATATATTTCTATCCACTCTCCAGTTATGTGATCATTTGTGTCAGGCTCACATAAAATCCCCAAAAAGTACATTAAATAAGACAAAATGTAAAATGTTCCTTTGGTTTGAATACGTCTGCAACGCAGACCTTTACGTTCATCTACAGGTTTCAGTATTTTACTAGTTCACCAGAGCAGGGAACCACCTAAATGATAACAGAGGGAAGTTTCCCAGCCGGAGTTCGCGAGAGAACAGGATACCTTCTCAGAGTTGGTCTCATAAGTCCTGGGTATGCATCCAAATGACAAACCTGCACGCCTGTCCCTCTTTTAAAAAATCCTTTACAAGTGCTGAGACACCGGGGCTGGGGCTGTGGAGGCTGTATATTTCTATTCATAATTGATGACCCGGACCCAGACAGACAGCACACTACACATGTAATATGGATTCACTCCTGGTTTCAAATGCATGCACTCGTCTGGACTCGACTGTGAGCCTGTGTGCGGAGCGGGAACGGAGAGGAATTGGCACATGTGCATGTGAGGCAGCGTGCCTGCATGAGAGAATGTGTGCATGTGATCGCGTGTGTCTGATGGGAAACTAACTTCTGTTTGAATAAGTTAGTTATTTCAGAAGAGATCAACTGTTTGCATTTTGGAAAAAGTAAAGAGATACCTGTTAATCAATAAAAAAATGAGTAAAACAACTGCTAAACTTTTACACAGGACCTAATACTGTTATATTTTGGAGGTCTGCCACACTTCTCAACCCATTTGAACACATTTCATATACAAGCCTAAAAGTAAACATTTGTCTCAACTGTATTTGAAAGAAATGACAACATAAAAATAAATCGGAGTCACTTTTGATCAAGAATATAAAGCTGTGGTGTCCATTAGGTTCCTTCTCCTTACCCAATGAGAGGCATAAGAAGGAAAGGCAGGTTTATTTATATAGCATCATTCACACACAATGAATATAAAGTACTCTACAGCACATTGGTGGGTAGTGACAACAGAAAATATTCAAATCTGTTAAGCTTTGTTTAAACATAAGGCTTAATTTAATGATTTACGACTGAAAGTATTGCCTAAAAGAAACAAATGCTTTCAAACTGATTTAAAGTGTAAATTTAAATCCAAATCTAAATATCAACCACTTGGCCGCCATCAGGCAAACAGTTTGATGGTCAGATTCTGTTAACAAAATTTAAAGGACCCTGCGGTTTCTGCACATCTCAGGTTTTCAAGAAGGTGAGATCTATAATTGAAATGTAAAGCATTTGCTGGATCATCTAGAGCAGTGCTACATTTAGTTTGTCCAGCCATATTGTGTTGAAAAAGAACGATATGGGGAGACTTTTGACAGATTTTATGCATGGTGCTGACGTCTGAGTCGCACCTCCTTTCCTCTCTCTTTGCTTCATTTCTGCAAGCTCACAGCTGTGCAGGATGTCGCTGTCTCTCTGTGTGATTCATGAATGGACAGAGACCAGGCACAGGATCCAAGTCTTTCCAGGTCTGTGATTGCAATGTTTTGTGAAAGAGGACTCTGATTTCTTTAGGGATATCGGGGAAAAAAATTGCCATTTTGGTAAAAATCAGAATAGATTTTATCCTCTACAATTCAAAGTTTAGCTGTAGTTAGTGGCATCAACTAAAGTTGAGTTGCTACTATTAGTTGCATTTCAAAGTCAAAATGTTTGATGTTACAATGTTGAACAATTTCTTCTGAAAGAGAAATTTATATAACAAATTTGTAATTGGTCAAAACACAAAAATGTTCTCCTAAGGCTTTGCATATGTTCTGTCCAGGGTGTTTCTAAACTCTGGCATAGTGATTAGCTTTCTAGCCCAAACAGGGTTAACAGTGGTGCAGAAGATGGATGGACTTCACATGTAAAGGAGGACGCACACTGTGCCTAAGAAAAGCTTCTAAGTTCTGCTTCCTTTGCTAAAATGATGAGACTGATCTTACTGATGGCTGCTGGAGGGAGACCTCACCAGCTGCAGATTGATTCTACCCTCAAGCTACACAGAATAAAATAGGTTCCCTCCAGCTCAGAGAATGTGAGGATGCAAACACACCATTGATCCTTGTCATGTTTGCACAGAACATAGGTGCTGTCAAAAATCTGATGTTTATTGTTGTAATTCTCCATGTTTCAATGTGCAGAATAACTGGCTGGACTGTGTGGGAACCTGAAAGAGTTGGTAGTTGGTGTTTTAGCTGGACTTGTGATTAAATTCATACTGCATGGACTTCTTGGGTCGTCATTTTGGCTCTCTAGGTACTTCTTCATAACATTTGTTCTCTGTCATTTTTTATGTTGCAGTGTGCTGCTATTCAAGTTTTATCCTGTACAAGCTGATTTAAAAAAAAATCAAACCAAAAGGCCTTTTTAATTTTTTTTTTTAATTTATGACTAATACTTTTGTTAAAATGTTGGAAAGTGGCAAAGTCTGAGCTAAATGTTGTACATTAGCTTTAGGACCATTAGCAGACCAGAAGCTTCTGATGCTACATTAGCATAGCTCATTTTCATTTAGGGCCATATCAATTCATGAACATCCTCAAAGGTTGTGGCAAAATGTATTGATAAACCCCATTAACAACTTTTCCCAATAATGTAAGTTGGCAATATACATATAGAAAATTATTTCTTAAAACTTATTTGTAGTCCGTGGCTTTTAAAAGAGTGAGTTGAATTTGTTGGTTTTCTTTTTTTTTGTCTTATTCTGTTTATATCTTATTTTATCTTAGAATCGCTATTTGTTTTTGTGTACAGCACTTTGGATAAAGTTGTTCTTTAATGTGCTATATAATAAATTGGATTTGATTCGATTAGAAAAATTGCTTTGATTTCAATGACAAAATCATATTCAAGCACAAAACTGTTATTTTGAAGATTCTATTTATGTCTCCCTCTACAGTCCATAGTCTGCAGGGCCTCAGAAAAAGGCCTTGTGGACTGGAATTAGCTCCCGCGCCATGAGTTTGACACATGTGTTATAAGCTATAAGTTATAAGTCATATACTATAAATGTTCATCCATGTAAATTTTGATTTGATCATTTGAATATTTCCAGCTAAAGGTTGTTTTTGAATGTGTGGAGGTTTGTGCTTTTAATCACAAAAATAAATAATGCTAATAATTTAGTTTCCTATTTCTTTTTTTGTTCAGTATTTTTTCTCTTAATAATTTTGGAGTAATGAGTTACATTCTTTATTTTATTATTTTATTAAATCTTTATTCAACCACATAAAAACCTAAAGATTCCCATGGGTGACCTGATCAAGAAAGGCAGCATCACATGTCACAATAGACAAAACACATAGTCATAAACATTAGAAGTATATGAATTATTTTCATATATTCATTTTAACCAAAGTGTTGCTCCATAGCATCTCAGTTAATTTACATCTTTCAAATCAATTTTAATGTAATAGTTTAAATATTTCCAATTAAAGCTTACTTTGCCCAGTTATTATCATAACCCTGCCAGTCTAGAGTTACTTCTGAATAATAATTCATGGAACATTTACCAATGTTGTCTATTGATGTTTTCAGTGATGGCACTCTATAAAATGAAACATCTGTTCTCAAATCGGAGACTATATGATGTTTTTATGACGCAAAGTTGCCTTCTTGCTGAAATTTGCCATACAAATAAACTTGATTGACTGATGGATCATAATTATCATCATTGTTTTTGTTATTTAATTAAGTCATTTCATAATTAATTTACTGTAGCTCATGTTCCACTGCGGAGTGATGAGTCACTTCTTTTATCTAACTAATGCTGTCGCTCCTCTTGTGTTGCTTAATTGAGAGGTTTATTACGTTTGTGTGTGTTAGCCCCTGAGTTTCACTCTCTCTTGAAGTTCGCAGGGAGCAAAGTTCATACCCAATGTTACCATGGCAACACATAACACCCTCCCCTCCACCTTTCCACACAGAGACTCCCTCTCAATCCTACATAATGGATCTGACCTTTGCACTCCACTGCCTCTCTGACTGACACATAAACAAGTGTGAAGCTGTCCTGGCTGCAGCCTGCAGCCATGTCCACCACAACGAAACCCACATACATGACACACAAGGGTTAATGATGGCGTCTGCTGCAGCATATGGCGTCTAAGTGAACCGCCTCGCGCTCAGGTAGCAGCATCGCCGGGGTGTGATCTCAACGATGAGTCAGAGGAAACAAGGTCATCTTCTAATGCTGTCATGGTTTTGGTTCAGTCATAGGATTTATCAGCAGACCTCACACAGGTCGCTTGTCATCGTTATGCAGCTTCACACCGCTGCAGCCAATCCCGTCCTCCAGCCATCCTCGCTCGCTGCATTATTTATCAGCACTAATCAGGAGCCCAGCGCTGATGTGCTCGCCACCCTACTGGTAACATCACTTCCCTGACCTGACCCTGCCTGTTTCCCCACAGCATTGCCGTGTGTTTACGCTAACGCCTGCTCATTAAGCCTAACTACGCTTGGCTGGGCCCTGCTGCCGGAGCTGGAGCTGTAGGGGCTTTTTAACATGCTCTAACCCAGCCCGGGCGTCCCCCAAGTGCAGCGCCGAGAACAGCTTCGTGCTGATGTCAAACAACAGGAAAACCAACGCATGTAACAAGTACACACAGAGGTGGTTTACTGGGAGACATGGCCTATGAGGACCTGCGATCAGGCCCCATTATTGTTGTAATTAGCGTGCCTCAGCGGAGCCTGGGCTTAGGAAACGTACAGCAGCCTCCCGCTTCTCAGTCTGTTTACGGCCAGAAAGAGGCAGCGCGGAAAGGGCAGGGGGCCGGCCACACGGCTCAACGCCTCTGCTCAGCTCCTGCAGCAGGACAGCTGCTTGTTCATTTGAAGGGTTGACACAGACTGCTTTCCATTTCCCTTCTGTCCTCTGCCCCGCAAATATTTGTTTGTTTCAGCATAGAGAGGAGCAAACCAAATACCAGAGGAAGGGTTTGGTTTGCAGGATAATGGGTATCACTTTAAAGGATTGTTTTCTGTACAGAATCAGGTCTAAAAAATGTATCACGATATAATGGTTTCATGTGACTTGATATTTGATAATGATTTTTTGTTTGTTTGTTTTAAATATCTGAAATATTACCAAACTGGTGATGTGACATTTTCCTCTCCAGCAGTTGGACTCATTTTCTTCCTTCATTCCACCACATTGTTTTTTTTTTTTGTTTTTTTTTTAAGCAATTATGAGACCATATTGGCAAAACCTGAAAGTGTTGCTGTGCGAGTTAATTATCAGATTGTTGCCAGGTAACCAAAGGTAACCGGTGCTGGACAATGTAGCTGAAAAACGTATTCCTGTATAAGCGCTTCATATCAGTTGATATCAATAATTACTGATTCATTTTTTGTTTTAAATATCTGAATCTAGTGATCTTCCACAGTTTTCACCCCTGCTATTGGTGTTTCTGTTTAAGCAGTTATGAGGCAAATTTCTTAACATGTTGTTGCTAGGTAACCAAAGATTGATGCCTTGGTTAGCTGGCTGTGAGAAGTTGAGCAGCTGAAGTATGTCGTCTACCTGCATTCTCCAGAATGCTGTGCTACTCTGGATTGGTTCAGTGAAATTATTGCAAATTCATTCAGATGTGTTATCTATGGAAGATGTTTGCTCTTATAGTCTCTCAGTTTTGTTTTTTCTCTTTCTGCAGGTCAACAGGCTTGAAGAGTGTTAACTTGTTTTTCTATGCATCTGTCTCTCCTCTACTCTTTGCCTTTATATATATATTCCATCTTTCTGTTCTCCTTTTTTTATTGTGTCTGAGTCCATTACCTTTGAAATAAACCCAAAGCAATATCTCATACATACATTTGTATAAAGAGGAGTATCGTGAAGAAAGTTGCAATGCTCTGCTTGTGTCAGTAAATCTGTTGGGCCTCATCTTTACACTCAGACAACAATTCTTAGTGCTACACTGAACATTGGAAAATAATTTTTTGGTTGCTTCTTCTGAATGGCTGTGGCAATTAGGCAGATATAATTTTATAAAACCAAAGCTCTTTATAAAATCAAATAGGACCACACCTTCTGTTTGACTCTTTAACATTTATCTTCAATGTTTAAGGAACTGCGCAAGCTCGTCACGTTTAATTCCTACCCTTTGGCCCCTCCATCATCAGGAGGGCCATGTCCCCAGTGCGTCACAAAGTCCCCTGATCACCAATTACCAAAGCCGCTGCCTTTCTTCATGCTGGTTTCCATGTGGAGGCATGGAAAAAGGTAGAGCGGCACTATCAGGGCAGAGTGAGGTGGAGGTCCCGTGAAGGACACGGCTCCCTGGGTGGCTGAGCGATGAGCAGGGGAGCGTGAAGGGCTGAGGCGGGTCTTTCCCACAGAATATCCGTCTTTTAGTCAGTTACTGTCGCTGTGCTGAAGCACCAACCCGTAATCAGGAAGCTGCTTATATAAGAATCCTCCCTTTCTGACTTACTCCCTTTCACCTTAAAGGAGCCGTGCACGACCTGAGGTATAAATGCTGTCGACATGCTTTGCTCCAACTAAGTCAGGAAGACAAACTGTAATGTGCCTCCTACATGATTTTCTTCATAATTGTTCCAGTTTCACTGGGGTTAATTTATTGAAGTACATCACTTATTGAATTTGTGAACACACTCCATTTAGTGGAAATACAAGATAAGTATAATCCTTTTATACGTTCTTCTTTCAAAGTCAATAATTTACTGTAAACCTAAAAAAGTGTTGAATCGTATTGATTAGACATCATTGGACCATCATAGATTTGTCTCTGCATAAGATAACTGTTCCTTTCCACATCTGTTAAATGCTAACACGAGCAAACCTCTAATCTACACATTAAAACCTTTTTAAATGTCATCAGTAGTTTATAGAAAATATGTGGATTTTACTGGAACACAAAACAGCAAATAGTAAAGTGAAAGAAACCTTGTGTTTTATATTAGTCCTGTGCTGTATATGTAATTTCAACCATTCAAAATATCCTATCCTGTCCTAAATTGATTAATTTATTAATATTAATGTATTATGTCTATTTCACAAGACACTTATCATTACAAATCTTTACTTAAACTTACTCCTACTGGGGATTTTTACAAGTGGCTAGCTACATTGCCCAACTTTAATATTGTGATCCCTCTGTGAACTCCTTTTCAAATTTTCCAAACTTTTAATTGTTCTGTTGTAACTGGAAACTGTTAGAAACATGAAAACCTCCATTGTTTTTGTTCTTCTCAATAAGCCGCTGGTACAACAGTGTGATCCACATCCTGTCCCAAATCACTCACTGACGGTCCGGTCCTCCCAGCTGCAGTTAGAACAACACAGTCATCTTTCAGCTCTGCTTTGGTCTCTCCCACATGTCTGTGTGTGTAAAGGTGGAATAAATATTCAAAAGATCACATCCACTTATTTACAAATTCCACATTACGATGCTTTTTAAAGTCCTTTTCACATTGCAGAATTCGAAGGGAAAGTGGGAAATAGCCACAAACCTTTTCATTAATAAGTGTTTTCTGAGCTCGTTTGGAGATTAAATCTAAATTGAAATATGAATGTTTTTGATTGCGCAGCCCTACCTAGTTCAATCTTAATCCTTGAATGGATCTTGTGATATAATCTGATGGCTCCTAAATGCACCAACACTAAAGAAAACTGACACCAGAACCATTGAAATCCTAAAAAAATCTATATAATTTGCAAACAATTAAATTATCTCTGCCTGCGAGATGATTAAGAATAGCTCATTATGATACATTTTTAAGGTTTAAGCATGTCGTGACTCGTGCACTGATCTGCTTCAGGTTGGTAAAGCTCTGCACAGCAGACAATGCTGAGTAACATAACAGCAAACAGGAAACCAGATCCACTCCTCTGAGGACGTCTCTGTCACACTCTGTAAACTCTGGACCTTTATTGTTCTGTTTCTGCTGGATTTGTGTTACATTTTTAAAAGTGTTGCTTATCTGCCTCAAAATGTTAAGTCCAGTATGTGCTTGTGTGTATTATGTCAGTGGAAAATAACATCTAAATTTGTGAATCCAGAAACAATAAAAACAGGAATAAAAATTCTATTACATCTATTCATAATTCTTTCTCAATTAAAGTAAAATAACAGCAAATAAAAGGGGAAATGAGATTCAAAATGCAGCAGATTTAAAGGTGGAATATTGGACATAGTGCATGATATCGTCAGCCAGAGGAGGCCCGTAAACAATGTGACAGATTTATGTTTTCCCTGAGTTTTTGACTTCAAACACTGAATGATTTGCAACCACATATTCCCTGAAGGTCATTCTGATGTGAATTTACAAAAAAAGTGCTCTGAGTGCTTAATGTTTTTCATGCTGAATTTTGTCACATTACAGTCACTCGACCTTCACAAAATAGTGCATAGTTGTCAAATAGGAGGAGACGGATACATTTGGAAAGGATAAAATTGAGTCAGTTATTTTCCTAAGAAGAGTGGGCAAACATTTGAGTCTCTGGATCAGCAAAGCTGGTGGGAAGTGACTTCAAAATGATGTATAATCTCCGATTTCACAACTGGAACTACTTTGTGTCGGTGTATCCCATAAAATCCCAATAAAATGAAAGTTTTTCGTTAATTAGAACAAATGTGTGTGGTCATCTTGGTCGTCATCTCTGACATAATTGTGATTGTGATGGGATATCTCTCTGCTGAATGCAAACATTAGTGAGGATCAATCAGGCCTTTCAGTGGCCTTCCTCTGTGTTGCTCCTCGTTGTCAACACATTCCCCTCTCTTATTGTGTCTGAAAAGAGATCCTGTGTGGCGGCACGGTAATGAAGCTCATGTTAGAACAGCAGCACCGCTGGGCATTGAGGCCCCGCACACCTCGGAGAGGCACGGAGGCGCGTGCGTATCGATCTAATATTATTTCCTTGCTTTGTGCTCTCACTGCACTGCATCTCACTCCGCTGTGCTGTCATAAAAACTGCTAAGTGAGGGCTTTCTGGGCGTTTTATACCGGTGTGTGCGCCGTCAAATTTATGTTACCTGTGGATTGTTTTCAAGCTGATCTGAACCACCAAGACAAGTGGCTTCAAAAATTCAACACTATTTGAATACAAGCAATGTTTCTGGATTGCATCCTAAAATTCATCAAAAATAATTTGTGTAAACTGTACAGCGGCTAACGACATGTTAATTTTGTTTTAACACACAGAACATAATTTGTAAGTAGCATATTTAGGAACTGAATCAAAAAATATTTGACTGAATTTTACTAATTTCTCTATGCATTCGATAAATAAATCAGGAAGCCTTATAAATTAGCGAAACAAAGGTTCACAAGGGCCTAACCTATTCATTTCTTCAAGTTAGTTTGTTTAAACAGAAAGGCCATAGAGACCTGAAGGACTAAAGCGCCATCTGGTGGACATGTAATATGTACTTATTCCACTCATACTTAAGATGAGGGGGTAACAAATTTATTTAGACTTTCTATCATCATAGACAGATTTTTTTTCCAGGAGAAGAGGACAAGATGGATTTTTTGGAACTTGCATATGGCCTGCATATCTGGGTTTTAACCTTTTGTAAGTAAACTGTGGAAGGAAAAAAGAAAATTGAAGAGAATTCTAATGAATTTTAGTAAAAAACATTTAGTTTTGGTTCTGAATGGTAGCATGCAAACTATATCTATCGGATATTAACCGTGCAGAATGTGCTTCTCTTTAAATCTACATTATTTTCAGCAAAAAATACTCATGCAGAATAAATCTGTCATGATTTCTGTTTGCATAAAAAGAAGCCCTTCAAATTGACTTGTTTACAAAACACCCGGTGAGTCCTGTCCATGTCCTTCACTCCAAATCTTTTGCACGGAACAGACTTATTTGCAGTAATGCATTTAGAAAGGGGCTCACTGCTCTGTCCTCCCTAATTGGGGCTGTCAGACTCCCCTTCACTGGCTTGTTTCACAGTCTGATCGGATAAACTCGGTCCACATGAAAAGAGGGCTGAAAGACAGCCTTGGTGCAGCTTTAGAAAAAACAGAACATAAATGTAGAAAATGAAGAGATGCAGGTTGTTAGGACGCAGGAAGCTGCTTACATATTATTAGCTGCCATGCAGATGACAGCATGCGCTCTCCTTTATGCATAAATAGTTGTCTTTCATTCTGTATCTCCGCAAACAATCACTGATCAGAGGTGTGTAAGCAGGTAGAGGAGGAGGGACTCTAATGCAACATGACAAAAGTGCTACTTTGATATTGCTGATATGATTACCCTCGTTAGAAGGTAAATGCCACTGATAAGATAGAATGGGAAAACAGACACAGAAGGCCTGCTTTAAAGTGCAGGGAGGAGCGAGATGTTAAAGTGAGGCAAAGATGTTTATTGTATTCTCTTTTATCCTGTCTTTATCACTCATCCCACTCTGTTACAGTCCAATTTACTTATTTAATATAGCCTGTTTAATGTTATTTCAAATGCTTTTCAACTATTTGGCTGGCCTTGTGTGTTTGCCTCTGTGTGAGCACCTGCACAAGTGAGCATGTTGCATTAATACCTGAGCTGCAGTGGAAAGTAAGTAACTTCAGAAGTCAAGTGTATCATGCTGCTGGGATCGTCTCTGTGGTGACAACAGTGATTAATAATGGAGAGCAGATGTTGGCGTCTTGATCTGAAATTTTCATGAAACTTCGCTAACATGATTAAAGTGTATGTCTTCCTTGAGTCACTCAGAGTCTTTTAACTCCTCTCCCCGGGGAGTGGCAACAAATCATGGTTGAGACAACATGTCAAATCACAGGGAATCTCATGCATGTCACAAACGAGCTCTCTGTTTTACCGTCGAAAATTTCAACTCATCTTCACTCTGCTGGAGCTGGCAAACTTTGATTATTTCACATTTTACAGCTGAAACTGTTTCTGTTTCGTTTCTCTTTCTCAAATTTTGAAAGACAAGTGTACAAATTCAACATTATATTTAAAAAAATATTTAAATACTAACATGTTTATGTAATACAATATTTGAGGATATCAACAGTTAATTGACCTGCAATTCCTTAAAAATATATGTAAATTAATGCAACATAAAAATACAACTTAAAATATTTGTCATTAGTTTCAGAACACAATAAAATAACTTTCATTTAAGTTACAAGTTCTTCTAGAAAACCTTTATGTTTTACTAAAATAAATAATTTATGCTTTTGGACCTGCTTCTGGTTGGCGGGATAAATGCATTTTCAGGTAGCGCGCACAAAGCTTATTTATATCTTAAGACACGTTCAAAAGCCCCGGCTGCTGATGCCATCCCATGCTTCGGACTGCAAGGTGCAAATGCATGAAAAAAGGCTCAAGCTGAAGATTGAAGCAAGGAGGGCAGGGCAGCAGTGTTGCTCCAGCAGAAACATCAGATCACTTAAATGCTTCTCAAATGTTTCCTACAGAAGCAATAAGATGTGTTTTTCTGTTTTGATATATTTCTCTCATCTTTATTCATCTTTTCACAAACTCATCATTTTTAGCCCCTCTGTCTTCAAATTCAGCCATCAATAAACCGAAGTTTCACTATCTGCACAGATTAATTATACTGACAATAAGAAACACTCATGTTGCAAAATGTACTTGTGATTTTATGTGTTTCCTATTATGTGATCATTAAGAGGTTAATTATAATCAGAACAGTTCCATTTTGAACCAGAAATAAAAAAAAAATAAATCTAAATATTTGTCTTGAGTTCCTAACATATTCTAATCTGTGCCAAAATGTCAAACACTTTACAGATCACATCTTATTCATGATTGTCCAGAGGTCAGTATAGTAATCAAAAGGTAACACTATACAGATTTGAATAAAAGTAAAAGGTAGACAACCAAGAAATCACTCAGAAGTAACAACAATGTTTGACAAAAACAGTTGTTAGTCATCAGGAGTCATCACAATGTCTGAAATATTCAAAATATCCATAACATTGATTGTTATGGTTATCAATATTGGATCGATAGCAACATGATACAATTGATTGTTTAACTTCAGATTCTATCCTGAATTTTGGTTTATTTTTGCTTTGTAGTTTCTCAACTTTACCTTAAAAATATTTTGCTTTGATTTGCCCTGAATTTATAATTTTTTTGCACTTTATTTGGAAAATAAGATACACAAATGTGTATACTATTCAATTTGTTTTAACAAAGTAATTCAAAAGAAAAACCACAAAAGGTCAGAAATTTGATGATATGTCATATTTAAATAAGTCTTGGTATCAGTATACAGAGAGTCTCTGGCTCTGTATTTGCTTGGTATTGTGGCAATAAGATATTCTTATCCCGTATCGCACATCTCTAGTTTGAATTGGGTTAAATAGGCTTAATAGTAAAAACTGTTGATTCAATATGGTATTAATACCTCTTATAATGAGCTTTAATATTTCTTGTAGAGTAACTTTGGTAGGTTTATGGCTGAGTGTTGTGGATAAGAACAAGTTGGATGTTTCGTTGGTAGTTTCTGCCTAAACAATCTGACCTCAGTGGATGATGATGATGATGCACTCATGACTCAAATATATTTTTCATTTTAAGATTTTCATTTCCTGCTCAAAGAAGAGTATGTAAAATAAAATGAGGCTGTAATAAGTATACTCTCCTCCATGTCTTTCTCTTTCACAGATTACTGACTTTTAAATAGAGGAAGACAAAGAGTCTCACCATAAATGAACTCCTCGCTGCCTACATTATCATTTTTGTGGTAGTCTGAACAGAAAAGAGCGATCCTGCTGACTCAACTTGCCCTTCCTTGTGTTTGGGCTCCACAGAGCAACCTCCATAAAGTGCATAAAAGAAAGTGTGTAAATGAATATAAAGAGTGAGTTTTATTCCGGCGAGCCAACTGTTTTTCACATTTCATCTCTTTTCTTTTTTTGTGTTTTCTCTCTTACCTTTTCGCTCCTCCCTGAGGCCATAAAACAGTACTTTTACATATATTACCTTTTGATTAATGGAGCTGTATTCATTATTCTGCCCTGTTGCTAATTAGAAAATGCACCCTGCTAATAATATACAGTTGGAATAATACTTGCCCAGGAGGCACGCTATCACATCAGGTCTGTGTGTTCTCCCGGTGCGAGCCTTCGCCCTGCAGATCCAAGGCCGCCTCCGTCTTGCCGGCTCGGCCATCAGCAAAAGAGTCACGGCTTTCGCTGGGTGTCACTGTTTTGGTTCTGGCATAATGAGGTCTGTCTCCTCCTGGGAGTTGTTCAAAGGGTTGATGAGGTGTGCAAGCACTGAGTCAGTCTTAATCAGAAGCTCCATGAGCGTACGTGTGGTCTTGATTGCCTTGGTATTCAGCAGAACTATATTTTCATTTCCTTTTTCTCCTTTTGTTAAAAAATATTTCAATTTAGTAACCTGAACAGAAGCTGATCAGATACTTCTGGTCACAGGCGCCGATTTTTTCTTTAAGACTGAAAAAATTTTTTTGAAACAAAACAAATGTTGAAAGTGACTTTTCAGATTCAAGTTTATTTTTCAGTTTCAAATGTGTTTGTCAGTTTTGAACACACTTTATGGCCCCAATTTAACACCCTGATTTCTCTTCCGTTTTCTATAAAATGCAGCTTGACTTAAAGCTGAGAAAACTGTTTTTATATATAAACTACATATTCTACCTAGATATAAATCGATAAAAGTCTGGTTTCTGTCAGTTCTTTCAAGTTGCAAAAGAGGACTAAGCAACTTTTGTTATTATTTTGGACAATTGATATTATTTTGCATAACTACCAGTGTAGGAGACAGTTTATTCAATACATTATGAAATATTTTTATTGGATACGGAGACAAAAGAGGCAATTAGTTCAGTTTTTATTGCTTACTGAAGTTTCAGATTTTACAGCGGCTGCACTGCGCCACAGCAAAGGAAAATAATGCTGCAGATCAGAAGAAGAATTCAAAACTGCCCAAATTCTTTGTTGCTATGGAAAATGGCTGACAACAGCTCTGCAGACTAACAGATCTGAGATTACGTTCAAGCGTGTCAGCAGCGAAAAACACACAAACAGATCATTCAGTCCGTTACAGCTTTATGTTTTCAGGATTGATGTTAATAAGCGGTCGCCTGGTTGATGAGTAACAACAGCAGTACATCAGCAGTCTGGTAGTCGGTGCTCCCACTGCCCTGTGTAACGCTGCTGTCACGGTCCAAATAACCAGTAATATTGACAACCATCGCAGAGGAAACTGGTGTGTACTAATGCAGGCCAATTCCCCCCGGCTGCACCCTGCCTGCGTTAATGGCTGCAGGGGTGTGATGGAGGCAGAGAGGTGGGGATGGACACAGCACACTGGTGACAAGATGACAACAACTTCTGAGCTGACAGACTGTTTGTCACTCATTTTCTTCTGCCAGCAACTGAGCCGCTAATTCTTTAATGACTGAATATGCTTTGAAATTTCTTGTGAAGTATTTTGTGAAGTTAGATTTTAATTTTGCTAAAACATACAGATTGATCTCTTATCTCAAATCAGCTCCCTTATTATATTCTGGACTAATAGCATTTGAAGGACAACAAGACAAAAAGTAGGAAGGGGGTCCATCTGAAATCGAACCTGAGAGGAACCTGAACACCGAAAAATCTGTCTCTGAGTTTATCATTAGAAACTCTAGGAGCAAGAAGAACTTCCACTTTGAATGGTCTATTCTCCTGCCTGCTGGTCTTGGGTGTGTGTGTGTGTGTTACCTTTTTACAGAGCATAATTGGGCCAGTTGGGAAACAAAAGAATCCTGACTCTTAACTCAGATGTTTTTGGTTTTTTGAATTTATTACTAAGAAAAGTGCAAAAGTGGATGCACATTTAGCCTGGCCATTACCTTCCTACGAAATTCCACTTGATTCTCATTTCCCTTCAGTGCTTCATGTGGTATTTCTCCCATTAACTTAAATTTTCACAGCAGGCCTTCAACCAGGCCAATCAGCAAACAGAAAGAGAAGTTGTGAACGACGTCGTTGACTTTCTTTGCTGTTTTATAACTGGAGTCTGCCTGTGGCAGTGGAGGAAGTGAACAAAGCTGTTCAGTTTCACTTATTGAATTATTGTTTACAGCTGCCTTGTTCAGGTTGGGATTTCTGTCGTTGCAGTGGAGGATGGTCGTTTACAGTGTCATAGTATCACAGCCAAACATTAAGGATTAGATCAAATTAAAAATTTAAAACACGTCTCCAGGAAGCAATCGTTTCTCAATAGCCGAAGTTCAAGAGGCTCTGAACGAAGCGAAGCGTCGAAAAAGGGGCTGGTTTTAACGTTAGTCCCGTGTTATTAAAATGTACACTTCCTTTGTAGAGTGATAACTTTAAACTGATAACTATGCTCAAGTTATTTATTAAAAGCATTGTCCGAATTAATTTCTAGCCAAAACAATCACATCAGCAACAGCAATTTTCAGAAGTATAAATGCATAATTCACACACTTATCTCCTAATTTAAGTGCTGGATTTTTAAAAGGCAAAGTTACAAGTTCATATGACTAATCTGTCTATCTTCTGTAGAATTTCTTGAAAATATGTTCAAATTACTAAAATGACACCTGATGATTTGAGTTTACCTAAAAATTTGATGGAATGAAATAAAAAGTTGATATCTTGTGTTTTTCTTTGGCCCTGAAATGAGAGCAGTTAAAAAGCCTTGGTGACCACAGGAGCTCGATAACATGAAGGCTTTTGTCTGCAGAGGAAATAGGCCGGAGGTCATCTTAAAAAAGGAACCAGGAGTCAAGCTGAGGAGCTGTCAACACTTTGCACCTACTTTCTGTGGCTCAGAGGTCAGCATTTTCTAAGATTACTACTTCTTATTTTCTCTTTCTCCACTTTCTGAAAGCAGCATTACAGCCCAGCACACAGCCATTAGAGATCAGCAGTCCATGCTGTGGTAATAGCACCATCACAGAGCTGCAGGCTGTACTAAACCTATAGCCTCCACTGTGTGATCCTGCAGCTAAAGTTTTCAGTGAGGTTAAGTCAGTCGGGGTAAAGAACTGCAGTTTGTGTAACATCTGGGTTTAAAATTCATTGTGGATGTTTTTTTTGATGGCCATTGGAGAGACCATGTGTCACTGGTACTAAAACAGCACTGTTTCTTTAAATTCTGACGATATGTGTGTTAAAATCATAAATATACAGCAGGGTTAATGTTTAGATGACTTCACCAAATGCAGCTTTCCAGTGTTTTTACTGTTGCTTTGTTCAATCTTTCTGAGTTTTATCATGACTAGTTAAAGTATTTATCTGCTTTCAGTATCATACATGATCAAGAAGCAGTGGTGCACTATACCACGAGAAATATTTCATTTACGTTTATTTTAAGAAATGTTTCAAATTTCCCAATTTCCACATGAATATTCTTGCTGTCCAGGAGGAACACCGTGAATATCTTTGTACCGTTGCAACAAGTTTGCCATGTTACAAATACTAACAGTGTCAATTCTAACAAACGTTTCTGACAAAATGCCAAAATAAATCCAGATAAAAAAAACAAAAAAAAATAAAACAGTATGGCACAAAAATCCAGCAGGATACTAAAAATACGAAATGATGCAGTAGGGTTTTATTAATGGGCTGCCCGTGGCGCAGCTGGTAGAGCTGTTGCCTTGCAGCAAGAAGGTTCTGGGTTCGATTCCCGGCCCCGGTCTTTCTGCAAGGAGTTTGCATGTTCTCCCTCTGCATGTGTGGGTTCTCTCCGGGTACTCCGGCTTCCTCCCACAGTCCAAAAACATGACTGTCAGGTTAATTGGCCTCTCTAAATTGTCCCTAGGTGAGTGTGTGCCTGCATGGTTGTCTGTCCTGTGTGTCTCTGTGTTGCCCTGCGACAGACTGGTGACCTGTCCAGGGTGACCCCGCCTCTCGCCCAAAACGTTAGCTGGAGAGGCACCAGCAACCCTCCTGACCCCAGTAAGGGACAAGGGAGTAGGAAAATGGATGGATGGTTTTATTAATGTACAAAGTTTATTAAAAGTAAGCAAATACTCTGAAAAACACTTGAGAGTCTGATTATAATTTATTTACGTTTCATACTTTTCAATACTATTTACATACATACTTTTTGTGATATTATTTGCCTTTTATATCATCTGACCTTCAAGTATGTCAGTTTCTACTTCCCAAACCAAAAACTAACAACAGGTTGTGATTTAAATTGATTAGTTCTGTATTTATGCTTCATCTTTCATTAAAAATTTTTAATCTAATTTGTTGATCGGTTTTTGACAATTTTGCAGTGTTGCTTAATTTAGATTTTAATTATTAAATGTAATTTCTTATTATTTCCAATGAAGTGCAGCATTAAATAACTAACATTTTACCTCAAGTTTACAAATTAGTTATGTGATGAATTTTTCATTATGGAAAACTTCCAACTTAATTTTTAACTCATTTTTTAGAGTTCCTGTAAATAATCTGTTAATTATCACATGAAATAGTTTATGAACTAATCAAAACTGGATGTTATTATCAACCAAAAAAGTGACCTGCTGTAAAATATGGAGAATTACGGCCGTACAGTTGCAGTAAAACATTTTTTGCCGCCACGTTTCCTCTTTTCCATTTTGATGGCAGTACAAACAGACTGCAGACAGTTTCCTCTGGAGGCAGTGAAGTTTCTGTCAGGATGGCAGAACAGGAGTGAAGTCTGAGTCTGAACTCACAGAAGGTAGCGCTGCTCATACCTGCTTCAACTTTTAATCAGTTGGTAAAACTGCAGCTGTAGCTGAAGCTTTTTTATTTTTTTTTACTCACGTTTCCTGTTCATTACAGGACCGACATAATATTCAAGCTTTTGGTATTTAAGGGTCTTAATGGGCTTTCCCTTTCATGTCTAAACGCTCTTCGAAAGCACCATACATCTAAACACCAAGGTCAAACAACTAGTCACTCTGAAATGTTTCAAGGTGATTGTCTGTTTTTTGTTGCAGTTTGAAAACTTTTAAATATTCTATTGATCCATATGAGAGCTTCTCATTATCTTCAGACTTAAGGTGCATTTTAAAGTCCCACCTCTACTCCTTGCTTCATAAATTAACCAGAGCTTGGCGTCTTAATTATTTCTATTTCTTTACATTATTTTATTGCTTTTCATCTCTTTTATATTATTAACCACTCTTGTCAGTTATTTTATTGTTCTTGCTGTGCAGGATTTTAGTTGCTCTAACTTCCATGTAAATAAAATTGACTTCAGCTGTTTCAGCTAAGCTCTATTTGTGTTAGTAAATATCCATGTCCACACTTTCATAAAAAAAAGCTAAAAAAGCTGCAAATAAGTGAAGAAGTATGTGGTAAATATAAATACTAATAAACCTAAACACTGTATTTTAATGATAAAGATGACGAGTTGTTTAAATTACATGCATGTTTCTGTGAAAAGAGAAAAATTTCTGTCTGATTCTGCTTCTTTAAAAAAAAAAACACTTAGAAAAATGAAAAAGAACTTGTTTTTAGCATTTTAACAGCCAATTAACAAAATTTCCCCTAATTGTCACTTATAGCCCGTTAGTGCTTGCCCTTCTTTCTCTGGTGAGATATTAAACTCCTACAAATGTTACTATTAAAATGTCGCTAATCATGAGGGAAGCCTAAGGCTCAAAATTTCAATTAAGAGTCTAATTAAGAGCAGAACGTATAGAGCTGGAACATGTGCCATTTTCTTTTGCCTTTGATGGTTGTCAAGTAAACTGGCATTTCTTTATACTGTACATTTGCAAATAAGAAATAGAAATGTATGTCATGAATGTTCTAAATGTTATTTTTCTTCCTATTTATTGGGCTTTACTTAACCTGGAAGGTTTCATTCAGATACATCTTTTAATGGCTGATCAAGATGAAACAAGATTTAAACACGTTGATTTACATTAATAAATTTTTTCAATCAGTATTAAAACTTGGGCCAGTCCAACAATTTTAAATTACATTAGATTATATTTATGAGCTCATTCAAAAGGGAGATGAAAAAATGCATCCACATTTGTAAAAACAAAAAGCTGTTCTGAAAAGTCAGGATCGTTTTTACTTTCCTATTGTGCAGTACAAGGCAAATACAATGAAGTTTGAGGTTGTAATGTGATAATATTTTAAATCTTTCTAAAGTACGGTGAAACACGTGACAGACTTAAAATAGTCACGTATTTCAAACTCTAATATATAGGAAAGTAAACTAGACAAGAAAGGAAAAAGAATATGGAGGAAAAAAGGTTTATTTTCTGTTGGAAAAAAAACTTTCATCCATTTGCTCCGTATTTTGTGCTGTTTCTGCTTCTTTTTTTCCCCATTTCAATCCTAAAGCCGGAGTTCTTTTAGCATAACTGTGTGTATTCTGTCCTTCTGAACATCCAGTTCTGCTTCGTTACAGGCAGTTTTTTTTACATATGAGGGCAAACATCCCACTTCCAGAAAGTTGAGCTGAAGGTTTGGAAGACAAGTGTGCTGGCACATATCTGTGGGACATCGGGCCATTTATAAAATTATGAGTAAAGAATCCCAAAATAAGCCTGATTACCCGGCAGCCTTGGCTTTAAACACGTCTCCTACACCCAAATGACACAACCTGCGCTGGTGATTTTTTTTGTCAGGCAAATCTTTCACAATAGAAGCCATTTTTTTTCATCTCCCCAAGCGTTTAGAAGCAGCGCAGCGAAGCCACACATCCTTTCTGCGCTTAAAGGCAACACCAGCGACTTGACAGCCAGAAGAAACAGCAAGTGCCACAGTTGACATATTCCCCATCCTTTTGGCATGTCATCTTCCTTCTTCTGGACACCTGATTGATTCTGACAGCATATATTGGGTATTTCATACGAAAGAGAATTTTGTGATTAAATCTTAATGAGTTGGAATTTCTCTCAGTGCTTTTATTACAGGCTGCCAGTTTTGAACATTTTTCAAAGTAACACACCCAAATTCCACTGTTTGCAATGAATTAATAATGCAGTCTTGTCACTGAAGTATCATGCATTCTTTAATCAGGTCTTGAGTGTGAAACAGCGGCGCCTTGAAAGGTATTTCTTAATGATCAGAACAATTAGAAACTTAGCAGCAATCACAAAGAGCTGCTCACAAAGTCACACAATCACATACATATACAGTATATGAGTGTCAGAAACACAGCCAGACCCCTGGGGTCGACCTCCTGCTTGTAGTTGCAATCAGAGTTATGTGTTGTGACTGGCTCACATCACTCTTGAGAAGACTGAGGCCAAAGGCTGTATGAACTGCAAGCACAAAGAAACAGAAACCAAATGGCTTTTATTGCACAAACTCAAAGTGTTTGCCAAGTTGTAAAATAAACATCCCAAAGTTTGTTTCAGCTGCAAGTTTAGCCTTTTTGTACAGCCAGTTTCTCCTTCAACAAGACACAAAACAGGCATTTGTTTCTGTAGTTTTACCAGGTTTTGTCCACTTTTTTGCCTCCCTGCATCAGAGCTGACATAGATCATGTCTGCATCTACCCCTACATGAAATTCTCCTCTGCTTTTTGACACGCTGCCAGCCAGAGAAGAGTGGAGAGCCAAAGACAATTTTATTTCATCATCTAAGATCATCTGCACCATCCGCTAGTTGTGTTGCAGAAGGGAGTGCAGTACTGTGGGAAAGTTTTGAGTTTTGTCCGATTTCCTCATACTTTGTACCCAAGGAAGCAGACTTTCCTTTAAATTGGTACCGATCATTATCTCTCAGGTTTCCTGAAATTCCCAAAAATTTCTTTGTTGAGGTTTCTTGCTGCTTTTTCAATCTAGTACATCACAACTTTGAAACAAATGTTTTTGATGACTTTGGCACAGGAATACATGTAGCATAAAGTGGTTTCTAAGCCCAACCAGTTTTTGTCATGAATTTAGGCCTGTTTAGTAATCTATAAATTATTCTGACTTGAGTAATAAGATAAAAATAGTCTGTAATGTTAGTAAAAGAAACATTGTGAAAGAGAAAATCCTAGCAAAAGCAGTTGTGAAAAAGAACATTTCACATTAACTGTTAAAAATCAAAACAAGCTTAATTTGAGGCAACGCTGCCCTTTATATTACGCTTCACTTTGTCTCAAGTTTGAAGTATGAAAAATCCTTTTTTATGATAAGATAATTCTAATCTATTTGTTTTTCATGTCATTACTCCTTTTGATCAGCAAGTGCATGCAATACTAGTCCAAATCTGTTTTCTTACACATGTGTAACAAATCAGATTCAATCACAGGTAAAATAAGTAACAGGTGAGGTTTTTTCAGAGGAAATAAAAAGGTAAACTGAAGGAGCTGGATGTGTGTGGTGGGTGTTTGGAGTTTAGATCGACAGGCCAAACAAACCAATGACCTTTTTGACCTTCTCCAAGTGACACCACGTGGCACCATGTGCCATTAATCTGAGTGACATTAGATGCACCTTGACCTTAGATTTGAAGCAAAGATCAGTTCTGTGGTAAGAACAAGTCTTTTTCCATGTTGGACGAATTGACAAAATGAGACCAGCTGCTGTTGGACTTTCCAAGGACGAGCCTGAAGCCTTTTGGTTCTGGACCGGGTTCCAGCTGTACAGGCTCCTTCACGTCTTCTTCTAAATCCTTTTTAAAGATTCTTCTCTTTTTCCTGGTGTTAAACACAGCATGAGTTGTTTGATCTTCTGTGTGAACTGTGTTCAACATTATTTTTCTGTTCTATACTTTATTTTTACTTACTTTCTTGCTGTATAAATTGGATTGGACGTTCAATCAAAACATGAAATTATGGTTGACAAGTAAGAGGTGAAAAGACATGAAGATGTTTATTGATCTCTAAATGTGGCTCAAAGATAAATAGTTCATCAAATCATCAAACCAACTTTTACTTAAAGCTAAACTGACATGAGCGAAAACGTCATTTTTATTTGTTTTATTGGCTCAAAATTAGACTTTTACTTTAAATATGCTTAAAAACTTTTTCGATGGATGATCAGTTACCACTTTCTACTTTATCATTTTCATTCAGATTGTTAGGAAAACAATTTAAACACTTTTTAAACACTCTTAACATCAATCCATTGTTTTATGACATAGAAGATAAAAAAACAAATACATTTCAGCCAGAAATCTCTAATTTTGAGCTTAAACTCAAAACAAGGACATTTCTGATTCAAAAAGTAAAATATTTGCAAGGAAATACTCTGAAAGTTTTATATTAATCTCAGAAATCTTCAAAATTTCTGAGATCAAAAAGTTTAAATTCTTTTACTTTGAGCCCAGAAAATTTCAACATTTTTTCGAGAAAATAATGTGAAATTAATCTCAAGTTTTTCAGAAGACATTTACTATTCCTTTTTTAAAATCTACAATGGCTCTAATACACCATCAAAGATTTCACATCCATCCACAAGACTTCAGACAAACCTCAAACCATCACTACACCACCACTGTGCTTTACAGTTTGATTTATTGTTTGTTGCTTCGTCCGAGGAGTCAAAAGGTCATTTCTCCTGAAGGTTTGTGTTTATTTACATGATGTTGTTATGAAAACTCTTTGACTGAGTCCTGGTGTTCTCAGACTTTCCTGTTCAGTTTTAGAGCCCAAGATGATTTCAAGGTTCGATCCCCCAACAAGCAATTCAAACTTCACACAGAAATCTGTTAGTCCAGTCTAGTCCATATCCTTGGAGCTAAAGTATAAAGAATTAAAGCGTTTTATGCACAACGTGACTCGTGTGACATCCAGTAGTCTTCTTCCTTTCTCCAGAGTTGAACATTTTCTGACACTGGAGTTTAGTTTCTCCGACAAAACCCAGTTTTGTGGACCAATTGACTTTTTTGTTATGCCTGAGTTTGTTTTTCAGAGTCGCGTCTGTTCTCCTCACAGCCTTGACGAAACAGACCTCTGAGATCGTTCTGTTCCTGAGCAGAAGTTGGAACAGTTGGCGCCGCTCAATAAGTCATAGCGCCATCACGCCAAGTCAGGAACACGCAACAGTGTGGAAGAATTTCAGGTAAAAGAGCCTGTCTAATTACATCCCATCAAAAATGTAATTCTCTTTCCGAATTATGCCGCAAGGCCAAAGTAGCCAAAAGCGAAAATACCTGGCGGTGTGAAAAAAAAAATATAATGAATGAAGAGAGATATTCTAACCTCGAGCCATAAGTACATTTATATGCTTGACATGAGCCTGCCATCAATGTTGGGTCGAATTCTAATTTAATTTCAGAGATGTATGTGTAATTTTGCCATTAATATGAATGTTAGCAGCCTAAATATTTTACGCTTCTCGTGGATATTGTGAGCTTCTCATATATCCTTCAACAGAGTTTTAATTAATAAACTCTTTTCTGATACTTTTTTTTTTTTCTGGCTGGAAACTTCTAAAAGGAGGAAGCAGGTAGGATGATTTAGTGAGAGGAACCAGAACATAGTTGTCTAGTGTCTCATTAACATCCCCAGTTCATTAGGAAGAAGCTTTTTTTCCTGTCATCTTCCCACAATGTGCAAATGTTGTGTGGCCTTTAAAGTGATTAATAATGGATTAATTAACCAAATTAATTCGTAGGTTAGAGACGCTGTTCTGTTGCGAGGCCAGTCAGTTTGGATTTGGGCCCTGATGGGTGAGGCCCTTTACAAGCTGATGCTGCTCATGTCTCTGACAGAGCCAGCCCCCCGTCTAAAAGCCCTAGCAAGTGCCATTTGTCTCTGGGTTAACAGAAAGACGAGATATAGGGCGGGCTGAATTATTTAGGTTCCCACAACACATGCACTTTTGCTTTTCAAGCATGAGTTATAATTTAATTAGAAACTTCTGGTGCATTGCTGGCTATTTAAATATTAAAATCTTCCGCTGATCACATTGGATTAGCCATCCCTGTGAAATTCCCTGAGATGTCAGTTGTTGTCTTTCCGTCTCTCTCTCGCTCTCTTTCTCTCTCTCTTCTCACTCTCAACACTTTCCTGTATTTCCATCGCCGTTTTCTGAACTCCTGCTCCCGCTGATCGTCTGTTGACTCGCTCAGTTTTTTGTGGACCTTCGGGGACCTTAATGGGTGCCGCTGTGCAAGAGCCTGAGCACTGCGCTGACCTGATGTGAATTAAATCAGAGAGGTTATGCTCATAATGAGGTCTGCATGAGCAGATGATTACATTTGGCCTCTCCCCTGACAGAAGCAAAACAAGAGGTTGTGTTTTGGGTGTGATTGTTGCCACATCAAACCCTGTTTCCCACCATCTTTTTTTTTTGTTCCCTCTGAGTGTAAAAGATGCAACCTGTTGACTTGTGCTTTGAAAAATAAGCAGCTAAAAAGCTCTGAAAAATCCAAATTAACTACATAAATTAGTATGTAGTTAATTTATGTAGTTTTATGCATAAATTAGTATGCATAAAACAATACTAATTTACACCATCTTACTGCACTTTTTCTATAATATTGGCATGACATTGTTAAATGTTTTGATCATTTTTAGATAAATACTGGCGATAAATAAAAAATACATAAGAAAATGCAGGAACAATGCAGAAAAAAAGATAAAAAATATTAGCAAAACAATTAAGTCATGGACTGATAAGAAAAAAAGGAAAAGGCAACAGAAAATCTTGGTTTTCTGCTGTGTTTGTGGCTTTAAATTTAACATCTCAACACTAAGTATTGTTTTGAAAATGTAAGGAGTGAAAATATTTTATAACTTGAAGAAGAAAATATATGTGAAGATTTGACTTGTTAGTAATCTGAATGTGTTTCTTCATGCTGGAAATCAACATAGATCCTCATTAAACTAAAATAATAAAGCTTTCACTGAGTGTTTTAAATGTCAATCCCAGCAATAGTTTTCAGTCTTTAACAACCAAAACACTTAAGTTGCAGAATGTGTCGGCCTCGATCCCTTTAACACAAACTTGCGTCTGAATCTTTTAGACAATTGCTTAAAATGTGGTGTAAGGTTGAGAATATCCACTGAGTCACAGGCTCTAAAAGGCCTCAAATACCTTCTGCTCCTTCAGATGTTGTGTGACAGCATGTATGCTCCCTGCAAGAACACATGAGGTGTGTTTATCTTCATGCATTCAGTAATAAAATCAAGGGAAGAGAAACTTGCCTTAACTTGCCCTAATCTACAATTGGAGCAATAATTAGGCTACAGTTACTTTACTGTTGTAGACAAAAATAATGAAGCAAAACATAATTTTACATGTGGAAAGAACACTAAATTTCTTTGAACAAGTAAAAAACATGAAAAATGTTTGTACATAACCAACAAAGACATGAGAAATGATCCTATGATTTACTTTGAATAGCAGCGTTAAAATCCATTAGCCTAAAATTATGCGCTTTAATGTGACGACGTTCTGTAGTCTTTAAGGAGTTTTGGCTTTAATAATCTCCTCCTCATGAATCTTCCTCAAGAAAACAAAACTTGTCATGATTTTATGGGTCAGCTTTCTCTGTAAAGTTATACGTTTTTGTTGTTTTTAGAGATTTGCATCAAATAAATACATGTGCACAAAAACACGTCTGATTCTGACGAGTCCTAGTTCTGTATAAAACTATCATGTATAAAACATTTCATTCATTGTAAATCACTTTGAAATGTCTTATACAAATAAACTTTATTGATTGTACTTTATTGGTTTAATTCCCTCTTAAAATCTGTTGTCTTTGAGAGCATAAACATGATTAGCTCCACATGCTAACGACTCTGTTAGCTCCTGTTCCTCTAAACCAAGAGCTGGATTTGTCTAAAAAGAAATCAGTTTGAGGTTAAGCTAAACGAGGAATTTATTTCTAATGTTTTTCAAACATCTTAACAGGGTTGCTAATAACTGAAGCTGCAGCCGTGCAGCTTGACTCAGAATTTTGGATGAATTATGTTTGACAGTCAACCATCCTTGTCCCACTCAACCCAGTTACACACACAGTCTGTCATGAGTGGCACAAATCTACCAGTGATTACCAACTCTGGGCCAAGCAAGCAGCTAATTATAAACTAGAATCCACTTTAATCTTTTATCCAGAAGCTTATTGGTTATGAGCCCCTCTGCTAGTCGATGGATGAAAATCTCACCTGACATCCAGAGCGGGTTTAACTTTCTTCTTCACCGTCTGCCGGCTCGTTTGTCTCTTCCTGAACAGGTGTATTTGTCTGCTCACACTGTGCTCTGCGTCTCCCTAATTCTGTGTGTGTTGGGTGGAGGTGGGTGAGGGGGTTTGGCAGCGGTGGAGCTTTGTGTCAGCTGGCGCCGCTGCAGACGGCCTCTTAGGCCCCCCGTTGTGTGGGGTCCTGTTCTTCGCTTGTCTCGCCCTGTCATCCCACATTCCTTTCATCTCTCGCTCTGTTCCTCCCACGACCCTCAATCATCAGCAGCTCCCGTTCTCAAAGACTTTCTGTACCATTATCCTCTGTAGCATACAGTCAGAACCTCTTCTTATGGGCAATTAGGAGGAAATAATGTTGCGCGTTGAGGCTAAAGTTAGATAATAGTCACAGAAAACATCTTGTAGCCTGTGAGGTTCATCCCTTATTCTCAAAAAACAAAACATACATTATCTCATTTCTACACTCATGGAGCTTTAGGGCCAGGCTGAAAAAATAAAAATTATGAGAATAAACTCATAATATTATAAGAATAAAATTGTAATATTTGAGAATGAAGTCATCATATTACAACTTTATTCTCATAATACTACGGCTTTATAAACGCACAATTTTATTCTCAAAACCTGTGACTTTATTCTAATACTGACTTTGTTCTGATATTACTTTGACTCTTGGACTATTATAACCTTAAGACTTTATTCTCTTGTTATTGGGACCTTAGTCTTGCACTATGTTGATTTTATCACTTTATTCTCAAAATATTATGATTTACAACTTTATTCTTGTGATACAATGACGTTATTCTTGAATTATGACTTTATTCTGATATTATTGTGACTATATTCTCATTATTATGACTCTATTCTTGTAATTATATTTTATCTTTTTCTTAGCCTGGCCTTCATACTTTGTCTTTCATTCTGCAACTAAAGCAATATCTAAGCAGTGCTCTCCCACACTACTTCCTATTTTCTGAATAAAACATATAAATCATTTTCTAATTCTATATTCGTCAAAGGTATTATCCCTGACTTGATGCCAAGTTTCATAGCAAACCTATAGTGCTGGTCAAAGACCTTCAGCAGCTCTACCAAAAGCTGGATGCTAAAAAATGTCCTATGAAATAAAACTCTTTCCATCTTGAATTTCTTAACAACTGGAAACGCACTCAAGGGTGAAATTCATGAAGCCATTTGCAGGTATTAAATGCATGAGTCAGTTTGTGCGTTTTTTTCTTAATTCAAAACTACAAAAGGGCAGATTTGCTTGTAGAATAGCTCAACTGAGCAAATAGCTTCTCTCTCTGCACTGACAGATTGCTCACATTAAAACAAAGCATAATACGTGCATTTAGGGCAATGTACACCTTTGCTATTGTATTTTTGCCCCTAATTAAGTGTATTTGTATAAATTATAACCTAATCAGAAACCTTTGCATTCTCTAAGTTTAGGCCCATTTGTGTTATGTGAATGGCAGAGTTACATTACCATCTGGTGGTGATGATGGCAGAGAAAAACAAAAGGAAAAAAAACTGAACTTCCTGCATACTTGCATTCCTTTAAGCATTTTTGATGATGCCTTAATATTGGATAAGTGCATCGTCACAGTGCTACCGTTTAAGATGAGAGGCTGTTACAGAGAGATAAATGCCTATAGTCAGAATGATCGCCTCTGAACGCTGCTGCTGTGATTTCTCAGGGTTCTAAGGGTTCTCAGGGTTAAGTGAGAACCCTTTGTTGCTACTTTTCTCACCAGGGTAAAGTGAGAAAAGTAGCTAAAAAGTAAGCTACTTGTGTTAAGCTACTCAACAAAAGTAGCTATGTCATTCTAACTTAAACTTTCCATCATGTTTACTTTACCTCAAGCAAACTTTTCAGCATGTTCTGTGTTTACCTGTCCCTTTTATCATATATCATTCATCTGCAGCCAAATGCTCAGTTCAAATAAGCTTAAGCAACCTCCGAGCCAAAGGCTTTCTGTTCTGGGGAAGCGGACGGGCCTGACGATTAATACCACGCCGAAGAGGGCACTTTAATTATTAACCGTGCGTTACATTTGAGCAATGCTCACCAGGCATGAGATTTAAAAGTAGCTAATGTTTCACTATCAAACTATTTCATCCAATCTTCAGAGCAGATGTGTGCTGCGAGGAGGGCATTACTTTCCACAGCAGGCGCTGAAAATACGCCTGCTTTCCCCTCATCAGGGAAGAAGTCGCGGTTTGTCTTGAGGGGCCGAGTGTCTCCTTGTGACTGGCCATTGGTTTTAAGTGGCTTGTGCATTTTTTATGGGACAGTGGTCGCTGGGAATGTCTTATCTCTCTATTAAGACCTATTCAAATTGTAGGGACCATAAAATGAAGCAGGGACTGAAATATTAATTTGATATTGCAACACACCACTGTGTGTGTTAATTAAGGAAAGAGCTATGTGCTTTAGATGAGACAGGACTCGCAGTGAACTGTGAGGGTTGGAGATGAGGTAACTGAATTCATCATTTGGGTTTCTCATGTAGTTATGTAGATTTTATGGTGTAAGGGGCTTGTTTGTATGTTAGTAAAATAAAATGCACATAGACATAATCTGGGTGTTCGCAAAAATGTTCTGTGAATTTTATGATTTCAGTTATTGCAAATTGCAGGTAATTTTTAAATAATCATCCCTCATTCCAAATGATGCAGACAAAAATCTTACCAAGGCACACTACAGGCTAAAACTAATACAATTGTCACAGCTGCAGCTGAGCTGTGACCACTCACACCTGATCGTCATCACCCTGATCTCCAGCTGCTGCCATATAAGGACGGATCTTCCTCCTGCACGGCGTCAGATTGTTGTCAAACCCTCTGCGGTAACACTTTCAGGCCTGCTGTAGCTACCTAGCGATTTGCCCGGTTACTAACCTGTCTGTCTCTTCCCTTCTGTCCAGCTGCCCTTCCTGTCCCTGATCCTGACCATCCCCACTGGATTTGGACCCCCCGGTTTTGGACCCTCTGTCTGTCTGATCCTGAGATCTGGAAGCCCCTGACCTGGATTTGGATTCCCTGGCTCCGACCCTGGCCTGTTCTGACTGTGATTAAGCCTGTTCCCTAATAAACACTTGTTCTGTATTCCTCTGCTCAGTCCCTGCATCCATCCGCGCCTGGAGCGTGACAACAATTTACCTTTGGAATCAGTAAAGTATCTTTAAATTTGAATTTGAGTTACAATCATTCAGGCTTTTTGACCTTTTCTCCTATACCATGATTAATAATCATGGAATAATGATGCACTCAGCTTCTGAAATATTAACAACTGTTGAAAAAAGAGAAAACTCATATTTTAAAATGTTGACTAGTAGAATAAATGTTTCACCAAACAATCATGCATATTTAGCTGTCTCTTAAGTTTCTTGAAATATGTGTTGATATGACTCAAATCATTGCATCAGCGTTCTAGTCCCACAAAAATCCCAATATATGTCAGCGAAAATGTTCTGCTTTCACCTAAACAAGTATGTAGATTCATGCAAGTTTTAGAAAAATTACCAAATCTTTTAGCACTATGAGGGAGATGAGAGTGTTTCTCAGTAAGAAATGTAGATATTGCAGAAAAACTAAATAATATCATTGCTTTATTGGATAGTCATCCATGTGCATGTGATAACAGCTGCAGCTGTAACAGCTGTGATTACAGGTATAAAGTTGTGAAGGAGAAGCAGTATATGCTTAGAAACAGCCCCAAAATGTTAAGAACTAAAATTTTATATTATGTTGATTCTTTATTTTTTTTAAAACATCTTTATTTTAACCTTCATTTATCTGAGTTTAGAACTGCCAAACATGACCCAAAATAACTTTTTGTCAAATTACTTAAGCTATGTTGTTTTTTTCTGGGGTTTTTAGGTTTTCAGTTGCATCTTTTATGCATGTTTTCCACTTTGAGGCCTACAGGAAGTAAAAAGAAAGTAAACGTAAATGCAGCTTAGGAACACAGCAGTGATCACCAGATATGTTTCAATGGATTTAAAATAATCATCCAGTTCAAAGCTTCTTTCCTTGCATTTCAGATTTAAGATGAGACCTAACTGGAGGTAGTCCACATGTCTCCCACTAGCACAAACTGAAGTGGTTAATGGTATGCTAATTTTGGTGTAATGTACATTGAACCTCCACCTATTCGCACTGAAGTATTTGTGGATTTTTCTGTGGAACTTGACTTCAGTTTATTTGCAGAACATGTGGCTTTTTGCAGATTTTATCCTTAGAGCATATCTATAATTTTCCAAATAAAATGCACCTAGATGCATTGCTACTTAGCACACTAGCGACTGGTGTTAGCAAAGCAGCTAATACTGGCGTGTCATTAATTTTCCTTGTCACCAATTGGCTGAACTATTAAAATAATTGGCAGTTACGCATTATTTGAGGGGATCTCAGGTATTCGTGGATTTCAGCTATTCGTGCATGTTATCAGACTCAATAGTCAATAGTTCTTGAAACTGTATGTTTTGCTGATAGACAGACAGTCTTTCTTTAATAAAAGGACCTGGTTATAATTTCTATATTACTTCCTTGTATATTTTCCCTTCACAAAGCAGTTAAAGTGTCATTCGGCTGCCTTTGCTCTTCCTTCTTTTGGGCTCTTTTATTACCTCTCCAACATCTCTCTTCCCTCTGTAGGACCGGCTGGCGATTATATATCCTATCTTCCATCTTGGTGCTTATTAACCTTTTTGTTGGAATATTTGGAGCATAAAGGCTTCATTAAATATTTACATATGCACTAACCACTATGAAAAATTAAGAAAGCCAAAGTTTTATTAACCTGTAGTAATATAATGTCTACTCTTGGCCAGAAAAAAAGGTCTTTTTTGCACATTAAAGCTTTCTGTAGCGCATAATAATGTATGGTAAGAAGGCTCCACTTGCATAGATTAACTCTGCTTTAATATAACATTAGGTTTCCCTAAACTGGCTTTATCATAGAATTATGCTTTTAATACGCGGTGTGCAGCGGAGGGCAGGGGGGAGAGATGTTTTGCCTGCAGAAATAAAGCTTTGCGACAGACATTAATTATCCACAGCTTCTTGTGTGTTGAAACATACGTGAAGAAATCAGAAAAATTCATACCCTTGCGTTTCATGAATTTTATAGAAGCTGTAGTTAAAATGCTTGCCTCTGCCAGCCGTGCTGACCTCATGGCTCCGTAGGTGTAGCTGATCCACAACACTCACCCATTCACACGGGACTAAGTGGTTCTTAATTATTCAAACACATGTTTAAGAAAGCCTGTGTAATGCTCAATATCATCTTCTTGGGATGCTGCTCTGCTTCAGCTTGCAGGAGCATGCTTTGGTAGTTATATGGCTCTGCTTAGTGTCCATTTTTTCTATTAAACACTTAAATCTGATTCCCAGGGAGCCAGTGCTTAGATTCAATGCACACAAAGCATAAATGTGCACATTTACAGGCAGTACTGTAGCTCAACTGAGAGATTAATGATTCAACTTTAGTTGCATATATACAGTTTTTATTTATTTTTGTTGTATTTCTTATTTTTATGTATTAGATTACATGAAAGTTAGTATCTTGTGTTGTTATGTTGCTAAATCTTGTATATTTACGACAACATTGTAAGTCCCTAATATGTTCCATTTAAATAAAATCAATGAATAAATCACTGAAAGAAACTTTACATTAACTTGTCCTAACAAGTTAATAACATTTACCAGTAAATTTTGATTAATACACTGACAGGAGGATTTTATTTTTTATACTATAGTATATCTGATCACAGTCCACTTTGAATTGCAAGATGCTTGAGTGTTTCTCTTTCTTCATCTAAAATAGTTCAACAAATAGGACAATTCGTGTAGTTGGGCATAACAGGGGCTGCAACTCCACACAAAATGGCACTTTTAACCATTTTTTAACCTCTTTATGGGCAATGGCCTTTAGTTGATGAAAAATAATTCAAAAATGAATAAATTGTCTGAAAAATATTTCAACCAGAATAATGTAGTGACATTTTTAGATGCACCACATTTGCAACAGTTGAACCCGTAGAAGTTAACCAGAATAGCTTATTGCTAATGTCAAACTTTTTAAATACATTTCAGAACCTAATCTCACATAATCAGGGACAATTTTACCTTCTGTAACTTTAAAACAACTTTCATGCTTGCAAAGCGACATTATGCTTTAGAAAAGCTTCTAAAATTTGAAAAAGTTCAACTTTGTATAAAAAACAGTGGAAGAAAATTCATACTTTGATTAAAAAAAGGGAGAGAAAAGAGAGTGAGTTAAAGGCAGAGGCCAGAAGAGTAAAAGGGTGAAAAAAAAGACGACTTGCAATTACAGCGAATGATGAAAAGCTTGGCGAAACAATCCGAGAGCGAGAAACACGAAAAATGTGAGATGAGATGTGACTGAGAGCTGTAAGTTGTAGGTGTTAAACTTTGATGCCTCCAGTGAGCGGAGCTGTAAAGTACAGTACAGTGTGGTCTGTGAGTAGCAGCAATAGAGTGAGGGCCAATCGAAGCAGACGGAGGGGGAGTTATAGGAGGCTTCGGGGGGAGCGCATTGTGGAGGGAAAAGTCGAGCTATACATAGTTTGAGTGAGACAGAGCGAGTTAGGGGGTTGTGGATAGTTAGATAGCGAGAGAAACAAGAAGGTTATCCATGATTTAAAGCCTATGGGGCCATGAGATGAGCCTTACTAGTTGAGGCTGCTGTGATTGCTGGCTGAGGCTGGGGCCTTTCAGCTCATTTCATCATGGAGCTCCTAATGAGGCCTGGGCCGCCTCCCTGAGCACCGAGGGCTCCGCTCTGATTCAGGGTACTGAGGGGCTCCAGCTCCTGCCAGTAAACACCAGCAGGTCCCGGGTAACCCGACGAGAGAGGAGTTGCGCCGGCGGTGGGGGTGGACGTTGCTCCGGGGCGAGCCGGGAGAGCCACTTTGTCCCGAGGCTGTGTGAAAAGGTCACTGCCCGAGAGGAGTAGCCACGGGCCGCCGCTGCAGGGCGTCTGCAGGGAGAGTTGTTTTTGTTCAAACAGGAAGTGGCAGCTTAAGAGGAGCACATCCATTAAAATATGTCCACTGTTTGCTCACAGAAGCAGAAATACAGCATTGTGCAAAAGTCTTGAGTCATCTCTTATGCTTTTACTCTTTACTTCCAAGAAGCAGGATGTTTTTCTGTTCTTTTAAAGTTATTTTCACCAGGCTTTCTAAGTCGCTTTCAGGTTTTCCTTTAGGCTCTTCTGGATTTTTTGCTTAATTTGTGTTCAGTATTTGAGCTTTTCCATAGGCATGTTGCTGTTTATCCTTTTTTGTCAACTTATTTGGTAGAAGGCAGCTTCTATCTAAACTGAACTAGTTGTTCTCCTTGAAGTTTTCACACATCTTGTCAGTTTAAACCACAAACTTCAGAGCATTCACTGTGATTTCACATGCTTGGCCAACATAAAGTAGGACATAAATGTGAAATGCAAGGAAAATCACACATTTATAAATAAAATCTAAAAAATGTAGCATGTGTTGGGATGGAGTCCAGCTTTCCTGCACTCTGCTGCCAGTCAAGTTTGAGTTTGTCTTGCTCACTCTTCTTTGCACCAAACTTGCTCAGTCAGATTACAGTGAGAGTGCCTGTAATCCAGCTCACAATCCAGATTGTGAGCTGGATTCAGACACATTAATATGCCTGTGAGCCAAGACTTTCTATAGATGTCATTGAAAATGTTGTCTTGTTGATCTTGGCTGAAATTCATGCTGTATTTTGTCTCTGAGTTTGTTTTTGCAGCAGAAAAATCCATTAGTTCACAAATGCACTGATATTGTTTCTGCCCTGAATGCAGAATGCTCAGTCAGAAAGTGAAAAATCTGTTATTTTTCTGATCAGTGAATGCAGCATATGTATATTCTGCCAGTAGCTAAAAACACAATTTAGCAATTCCAGTGCTTGCCTTATTTGATTTTATTTGTTAATAAACAAATAAAATCTCTCGTTAATAAGTTTGTTAACATTATAGGTCATAAAAAATCAGCATCTTAGGTACTGTGTAATAAACTTCTTATACTTGCTACCTAAAAAGTAAGTATAAGTCTGTAGAAGTCAAAAAAGCTGTGGATTCAACACATTTCAATGACGAACTCAACTTTTGATAAACTGTGTGATGCTCTGATAGAGCCAACTGGGTTTTGTCCAAGGACCCTGTGTATCGAAATCAGCATGTTTCCATTAAGCGAATTTATTTTTGTACTTCAAATTTGCATAACTTTATGGCCAAAGGAAATGTAGCTATTGTGTAAATTTATGCTGTAAGAATAAAACTCAGTCTGCTAATTTTATGAGATGTTAAAGGTTTAAATACAAGATTTACAAGAGATGAGATATAAAAAGCTAGCTGCAGAGTTGGTAGCACTGTTGCCTTGCAATGAAAAGATCCTGGGTTCAAACCCCAGTCTGGGTTTTTCTGCATAAAGTTGGTTTGTTCTGTAGGTACTTGGAATTCCTTCCATAATCTTGACTATTAGGTCGGTCTCTCTGAATTGCCTTTACATGTGAATGGTTGTCCGTCCATTGACCATAAAATTGCACCAATTTAATTTACAAAAATAATGTTGCCTAATGGAAAAACTCCAATAGAGAAAATTTACATTAAAATCCTTTTTGCGCTACAATGAGTTAATTTTTGTGAGTTAAAATTGTGTTTTTTCAACATTAGCTGAATATTGACAGTTTTGAGCACATTTGTACTGGAAGCAAGGCTACCGTCGCCCTGTGACGTGTCCAGGGTTCACCCCGCCTTTTGCCCAGTGACGTCTGAACAGACTCACCCTACAAGGACAAGTGGGAAGAGAAAATACATGGATGCCAGACATGAGAAGCTAGTTCAAAGAAAAATGCATTATCTACAACATGTCTGCTGTGTCTTCAGGCTGCAAAGGAGAGCAGGATTTAAAGCAGCAGCATGATCGCTGCAACTCCAAATGCTTTTTTTAACGTGACCTGAGATTTTCAGTTTGGGTGGCTCCCAAATGAGAGTAACCCGAGTGGCAGAAGGCTGGTGGAGCGACCCGCCTGTTCACCCCGGCTCTGGCCTTTGAGCGGAGTTAATGATGTCACTAATATGTTCTTTAAAGACCACACGGTGATTCATGGCTTTCATTAGCCCTGTGTGCCAGGGTGTCTTTTCCAACTCTCTCTAGTTCTCTTCGATGGCTCCGTTTTTAATGATGGCCTGGAGACGAGGTGGCACGCTTGACCCTTAATCATAGGAGGCCGCGGTGAGTGAGCGGCGGTGATGAGATGGGAGGGTTTGAGGAGGAGGGCAGCGGTCAGGGGAGGAGGGGGAGGAAATTCTTTATTTCATAATCCAGCTCCCTGGGGCTGCTTAATACTTTGACCGCACATTGTAATCTGTAGTGTTTGCTGTTACAGGGGGAGGAAAACTCACAAGAGTAGAAAAACTCCTTACATGTTTAGAAAAATGTTAAAGATTCAGAGAAAAGCACAATGATAACCGCAACGTGATGAAATAGATGTTGAGTGCATAAAAAATATTTACAGTCAGTTTTATAATAAGCAAAAGCTACCTCACCATCTATTTAGCTACTTTGCTTTTAGAAATGCATCCATAAAATTATCAAGTTACATTATTTACAGATATCAGCACAGAGGTTAGAGTTAAGCAAAAAAGCCACAAAATAATAACATTTTCTGAAGAGCTCTAGTTGATGGCTTTTGAAGTGAGGTTCTGTTGAGCATTTTAAGCAGTTAATATGTTACCTCCAGTAGAATACTCTCTTTGTCTAAGTTCAAATGAGGTATTATTTTACTGTCTTAAGAAAACTTTGTATCTCAGAAAGATAAAACAGGTTTATCAAAATAATATTTCTTAAATATTAAAAGAAATCCATAATTTTCTTATATAAGAAATAGAGATAGGAGGTGAAACGTCCCAAATATTCTTCCTGGATTCATCTCTTTTCGCTCACAGTGAGTTAAAACGTCTGTAAAATGTCCAGATATCTTTGGCATTATAGTCAGAAAGCTGTTGAATGTGTTCCAGGACTGTTTGCTTTCAGAGTCCTAAACATTTTCAGGTATTCTTCCCCAATACCTATGGGGTATATACCTTCCCCAATACCTGAGTCCAACCATCCTCAATTCATTCTTCCGAGTCTTTAACATTGAACAGGTGTCCGACTTCTGCACCCTGCCTTCTAGAAGAAATATAAATACATGTGTGTGAATCAAATAGATGTCTGCACCAGAATTAAAGTGGAAGTTATGGTTATTACTTTTGCTGTTTCACTTAACAGTTAAATAATCGGTCCTCTGGGCTTCTGTAGTTTTCTCCAGAAATGCTGGTTTGACTGACAGCAACACAAACATCATTATTATCATGGACAAGGCAGCAGCTCTGTCTGTGTCTTTGAAACTACTAAAATTTCCACACTGTTGCATCATGTCCACGGCTCCACCAAAACACCACATCTGAGTGTTTCCAGGAGAGAAAACATTGCTCACACAAAGAATGTCCAGTTCTTTCTGAATAAAGGGCAACAGAGTTCATTGTTCAGGTGTGGAAACAACTTGAAAAGTTATTTCAGAAAGTAGGATAAGATTACAGATAATTACTTCTTAATGGATTCAATTGATACATCAAGAAGGATTTAAACACAATGCAATCACAGTCTTTTGGTGAATTCATGCTTAGAAGGTGCAAAATATGAAACATTTATGAACTTAACAAATAGCGACTTCCACACTCCTTAGTTCTCTTCGTCAAAATGTGCAAAAATCCATCAAATGAATTGTTTTATAGTAATTTTACATCATTTATTCAAAGAAAAAAAATTACACAAAAAGAGATCACATATGTTCGAAGAACAGAGTTGAATGCCTTTGCAAATCCACAAAACACTTGTAATCTAGTTGGGTGAACTTCATGGACCCCAGAACCTAGACCCCAGATGTAGAGCTGGATCAGTGTCACACTTTTTAAACATTACTTTAAAAACGCCTGAGCTGTGACAAATAAAACTGCAGACTACAGTAGCATTTTAGAGTCATGAACAATTGATAAATACTTAATGTGTATAAAGCATGAAATAAAAAGTATTTTCTGTCCAACCACCACAAACATAAATGCAGCTTGTTAAAGTTTGGATGGGAGAAGGTTTCGACAACGTCCTGGGAACCATGTTAACAGGATATTTCTGAGGAAAACAATGATAAGCTCCCTTATTAAGCTGAAAACAAGTCTTTCAACAAGATATTAATTGTCAGAATTCTCATTATTGGTAAAAATTGTGTGCATGATCAGAGAATGTGACTTTGGCTTTCAAATGCTCACAGGATGAAGACATGAATTACTCTGAAGAAATAAAATAAGAATAATTGAACAATATGTAGAATTATTTTCAGAACTTTTTTATTGTCTGTTCATTGTGTCCATTAAAAAGACACAAAGCCAGGGGGAAAAGTCATGTCTCTGTTTTTTCTTTTTTTTGCAAAACCAGAGCCTTGCTCTACGTTTTTCTTCGTACAGAGGATCTGGGCCCTCGGCTAGTGAGAAACAACATGGACTTTGTCGTTTCCCAAATTGCATCTTCCTGCAGACAACCATCATCCAACCATCCCACATGTTTGCCAGCAATAAAATGTCTGCAACATTCCTCTTGATCAAACTTTAATTACTGTTCACTGATTGGCCCAATTGAAATTCGACCAGCGAAATCAAGGCCAATGGGAGAAATCCGAGATGGAGCACTGAAGGGAGATGAAAATCAAAAGGAACTGCACAGGAAGGTCAGGCTACTGCAGCGTCGACCTGAAGGTAAAAGTTTAAACAGTTTGTCCAGGATGTGTGGGGTCTGCAGAGATGTTAACTACTCTTTTCCTGACCTAGACGACATAGAGAGGAGTCACCAATCAGAAAGTTAACCTTCATCCATTCCCATTTCAGAGAGTTGAAACTGATTAAAAATCTCTTTCTGTATGCTCCAGCATGGTGCAATGTTTCAAGAGAGTAATGCATGCTGTTCTATTGGCAAAAGCAACCATGCAGTATCAGACATTTTTACCACGAGTTTCAAAAAGTAGATGGGCTGGGATTGTTTGTATCTCTTCTGACCAGTCCTCCCAGCATCCTATTTCAGCCTCTTACCATTTTTCCCCCATTTTTCCACCTCCTTCCTCTGACTCCCAGGTCTCTGGCATAGACACCCCGCTAATTCAATCTCGTTATTTTTCCAAACATGGCCGAACTCCGTGGCTCTCCCTCAATCAGCGGCTGGCCTAACCCCCTGATCTCTGGCAAATGGAGCGCCGCTGTGTGTCTCACCCTTTGCTATTTCAGAGCACACAAAAGGCCGTGACCCAAATTGCCGGAGGATTTAGGCCCTAATCTGTCTTTGCTCTGAAGAAAAATGGACGGCTCGGACGGAGACCGCAGGAAAAGTCAGAGGAGGAAGAGAAAAATGGGAGGGGTGATTTTATAGGATTGAGGGGTATAGAAGCATTAGGAGCATAACCCCAGCACAGAAAACATCTGCTCTTCATCATCTGGATGCTCCTCTGTCTGAAGCCTCGGTGTGTGTTTGTGGGTGTGTGCTTCCTTGTCTGTTGTGGTCCGTAGGCAGGGATTTCACATGTCCTGCTTTACATTTTTAAAAAGCAATGGAGAAGGAACCTCTTGCTCTCACATCAACTGTAAATAATTGAATTTATCCCCAGCATCAGTGGCCTAAGTCAGCACAACATGCTACAGAGAGACATGTGTGGCTTTCCAGCCAGGTCCCATAACACACGTGTAAACAACTGTAATTGTCTGCAAAGCAAGCTCGAGTACAATAGTTCTGTGTGTAATTTATTTATCATTTATTCACTGCCTCCCAACAGGCGGCTGGAGGTTAGACTTACTATGTTTACCCTCCCATGAACATCAGCAGCCAAACCTTGTGTGCACAAACACACTGACTGAACAGAGTTAAAGTTTGGCTGCAACTCTGCTACAAATCACTGCAAAGACTTGGTTTTACTCACAGTGTGCAGATTCAATCTTTATTACCCGTCGTATTTGTGTTTCTATTGATTATATAAACGATGAACAACTTTAACATGAATTACAAGTAATGCTATCACAACAAAAATACTCTTATTTTTATTAATTCAGAAAAACCTTTTCTTGATCTTCACCCAAACAAGAAAGGCTTAGATTTGGTTTGTTGAATTTGTGAATATGCAACTAAACTCGGATGTGAGCCAAACAAGCAAACTCTGGTCCGATTAAAACCCTACGTCTCAGCTTGCTTGAAATGAACTCAGGCACAGTTCGAATGCATATCTGAAAACAGCAGGAAGTGATCTACAGCTCAATGCATTCTGGGTAAATCCAACCAAAACAAAGGTATAAGCATATCGCTACCAGGAGAAATGGCTAGTGCTCTGTTACCAAAAACATAAGGAAAATCCATTCTATCCATTCTATCCATGCGACTCCATTTTTGTTTACATTTTGTGAAAAAGAAAGTTGCGCTAATTTCTTCTTTTGAGGTTTTTGTGTTGTTTCCATCAGTAGTTCTTGGTGCAGTGCTACCACAGGCGAGGGGAGGAACAGGTTTTTATTAGATTAGCTCGTTTGACACCATTGTGTGAAGGAGAACCACAACATTTGTGGTTCTCAAAAACTTCTTGTTTCAGCTATAGAAATGTACATAATCTTGACATTTTGTTTGTCCTTGGTAGCACAAATATTTGTTTTTGTTACTTTAATAAAAGGTTTTTAGCACAAAAGGTAGGAATCCAGACATTTATGCATAGTGTATTTCGTAGTTAGTCACTGAGCCAAAATATATTTTTGTTTGTGTTTCAGTTCAGCTGGCTTGATGCTAATTAAAACGGTAAAAACTGAGATTAGATTCAATAAAATGAAAGAAAAGCAGCACACGGCTCCAACAATTCCTGACTTTGGTTTTGTGAGCATTCCTAAGTTCAAAGCGACGTGATGTTAATGAAGGTTCCCATGTACAAAGAGAAGCTTATGTAAATGTTACCTCTCCAGATGTTCTGCAGATCTCAGAGCCAGAACTCCCAGCTAGCCCCGAGCCACGTTAGCATTTAGACAAACCTTTGTACCTTCTCGTGCCCATAGGGCCTATCAGCTCGTCACAGCCTAAAAATCAATATCTGCCGCTAATGAAGTTTAGCCACACGTTTTAATGAAGAACCCAATTTGCATTTAAAAGTAACATGAGGGGAAATGGGTTCATTTTCCCCCCATATCTTATTTAGTATGTATATTTAAACAGAAAGCAATGCGCAGGTTTGTTCAGCGTGGTAACGGTTCTCTGTTTGTTGGGAGGCTTAGTTTTAATTGGTTATAGTATACATGCTGCTTCTGCACAAGTGAAAACATTAACTGATACATGAGACCTCCTCCAGCATAAATAAGTTTTAATGAAGTAAAATATATAAAAATAAATAAGGGCCATTTTCTTCATGTCATTTCTAATAATAAACCTTAATTTATGTGTATTTCATTCAAAATAGAGTTAAATAATAAAACTGCAGTTGTAAATTACCTGGAAAAATGCTTCTAAAACTTTCCCCCTCCTTTTTTGTGGATATGTAAGGTTATCTAGATAAGCTATGTGTAGTTTATAGGAACTAAGTGCTGCTTTTTCAAAAGTAAGGCGGTTTAAAGTGCTGTACATAATGAAAACATTACATTACACTGGCAGAATAAGTAATAAAAAATTGTAATCCAGTCAAACAATTGTCTCGTTATTATTAATCAAAAGCATCTCTACACAAATCAATTTTAGTCTGGATTTAAATTAATTTTGTGTTTTGGCATTTTTGGAGGAACATAAAGACCGAATGTTGATTCTCCACAGTGCAGATTGGCCTTCAATATGACTGGACATTCCATAAAGCAAGGTTATCAAAAGTGTGTCCCAGGGGCCATTTGTGGCCCTTAGGATCATGTTGTGTGACCCCAGATTGCACTTCAAGAAGGGTACACCAGTATATGGACCTGAAGCTGAAGCAGCTGGTCTCTCTTTTTTTTTTAGGATGAAATTTTTCATGACAAGTTTATGTCATAAATGACAAAATATTAGGTACAAAGCAAAGCCACATTGCTTTGCTTTTATTTTGATTCAGTTCACTTCAGAAATACTTTATCTATCCCAAAGGGAACTTACATCCAATCATCAAAGAGTCATAGTGGATGTGGTGCTGTGGACAGGAATGATCTCCAGTAGCAGCCAGTCTTGCAACTAATCTGAAGAAGCCTCTGACTGAACACTTAATGTATGGCAGTCATAACTGTAAATAATAATGAATTATCCAGGCATTAGAGGCAATATTTCACACCTTTTGAGATTCTAATCAGCTGTTCTGAATTGTAAAACCTTGTTGCCATGGTTCATAGCAAATGTCGAAAAGTGGAAAAACTAGGAATAAAAATCCTCCCGGCTGCAGAGCAGCCAAAACCAGAAGGAATGAATGTCCAAACTTGTAACGCCTAAACAAAAAATTTTAAAATTATCTTTCAATATTCATGTCAAGAAAATATTGATTTTTTAAAATCATATGGAATCTGGGAGTTCTTATTATGAAAGCCTTTATTTCTGTACTTCGAATAATTATATTTACATATGAGATGCATTCATCTCTCAGGTTTTCTTTGGATGATATTTGTACCACGTCGCACCTGTTTTGATGTCTTTTCTACCTGTTTGCTTGTGAAAGGCAGACTGCCTGTTTCATGTAAATAACAACAAGCCTCCTGTGTGCCGCGCTGTTATGATACTGCGAGATCTTTGGAACAATTTTCATGCTGTCCCCTGCTGGCAAAATGTGCTGCATTACCAGCTGCAGCAGGAAGGCAACTTAGCCTCGAGCAAGACTAAAGTGTGCATCAGAGTAAACCAGTTGTTTACTTTGTTTGAACTCACCCAGGAGAGAGCAACTGCTTGAAGTTTTTTTTTTTTTTTTTTTGCATCTTTGACGCCCAGCTTGTGACAGAGGACCGGATGAATAACAATGTCACTTTCTTTACCTTCGCTCCAGATGTTTTCTTTTCCCGTTCTTTTCGACATCCCATCTTTGTCTTTTATCACCTCGCTGCTGCCACATCCACTCCTCTTCCCCTCTGCACTCCTCTCAAATTATTCATCTGCTCTTTTAAAGTTTTAGCGTGCAGTAAATTGATGCTGACACACAAACTACATTATATTTTTTCGCCGCTTTTTTTCCCCGTAAACTAACAGCGCGGCTCATCTCTCTTTAATTGTGCAGCAGTTGGGGACACAGATGCTCACAGATGCAAGTGCAGCAGGGTGAGAAGAGATGAAGGAATGTGGGGATTCAAAGACAGTGGAGCAAAGGATTGTGTAATTTAGTTAAAGTGATGAGGCAGAGGCCCTAAGTGACCCAGTGCGAGCGTTGCCTGTGCGCTGATGTGGATAAGAGAAGAGGTGGAGGGAGAAAGGAATGATACCGGTTTATATTTAACTCAAGCTCAGGTTGTAACTTTCCAAAGCTCACACCAGGATAATCAGGATTATCCTGACCACAGTACAATGAAAGTTTATACTCTTTCAGAAAGCTTTTTGTCATATATTTGGGATCTTCGTCCTGTTAGAATACCCAAGTGTGTCAAAGTTACAACCATCTTGCTGTTGATTTGAGAAGTTCAAACATGAATAGTCTCCATTTGCTTTGTACAATGCAAAAACAATGAATCAGGCCCTCAGTACGACGATAGCTACGTTTTAAATGATCATATGATTGCGCGATTTGACATTTTGAAAATTAATTTGCTCAATAGATTGTTATGCCAATTGTTTTTTTAAATCGTTTTTTGATCAAAAGTTTTGGTGCAAGGATGAGGTGAATTTTTGTTGCTATTGAATTCCATGTATTTTGAAAAACCGCAATGGAAACACTTTTATCACATTAGTAGAGTCATATGATCAGTAAGGAGATGTTACAACTGGCGGAAAAGATGGCGGGACGTTTTTGGAGGACCATGTGTTTTAATGACTTGTCACATGAACAAACTTATTTATTTTGTCATTTTAATTACCGCAGTTGTGTAGACATTGTTAGTTGTTGATAGTTTCTAGACTCAGGAGCATCCAACCGACTCTTAAAAAAAACACCCAGCTGTTCTTTCGGTAATAAGTTAATGTGTTTTGTGTTTGGAATATGAACCACTTCAAAAACGTCCCGATTGTTTAGTCACATTCAACCAGCACTCTTTCACAGTCACCAATTAAGCAAATGGTGAAATCATCAATTTCAAATTCAGGGTTTCTTCAAAGATGCAGTGTTGTATCGGTCACAGAGGGAAGGATTCAGGCTGTGAAACTGATCAGTTTACAGACACTGATTTGGTCAAACGTAGCTTTCCAATGCTTCCTTTATACTGTGAAGTTCAGGAACAATTGATCTCCTCCGTTCTCTTTCAGTTTACCAGAGATAAAACACGGACTGAATGGCTTTGGTCTGGGGACGTGTCAAACAGAACAGAGGTGAGATCCAAGCAACAGAAGAGTATTGATTGGGAGAAACAGCAAGATGTTTTTATTCCAGATCAGACCGAAGAGCCTGTACGGCTGTCCTTGATCCAGTCTGTTCTTACGTTGATGAACAAGTCTCAGGAGAAGGCGTCTGACTCTGAAAACATGTCAATACTCCTCTCAGCAGCCAAACCCTGTAACACGTGCCCTCATGTTACTGGATCAGGGGCATGCAGAGGTAAATCAACATAATGACAACGTTAAAAAGATCATAAAGCGCCATGATTTCAGTAAAGTGAAAGTTAGACAGCAGAACAGATCAAAGCAGCACAAAACGCGTCAAATCTTCCGCAGATGTTTGGATGCATGTTAGTGACAGGATGTCGCTCCCTTTTCACCGTCTTGTCACTTTCTTCTTATTACAACCCCTCCAACAGGCGGAAAATAAATAAGTAATCCCCAATATGATCGTATGCGAGCGAAGAAGCTCCGAAATGGAGGAGCGAAGAGCTTCGGCAGATGAAGTGAAGTGTTGGAAAGGGTGATTATTTTTGCTTCACTGAGGTCTTATTTTTCAAAGTGCCACTAAAAGCATGAGAGACTGATGTCACTTTGCGCTGCAAGGACAGAAGGGTGATTTGATAAAAGATGAAAGGAAGACGGTGACAACCTATCTGCCATTTCTTTTGGTTTCGTTTTAGACCTTTGCTCAAAATCTTGATTCTTCTCAAAATCATTTTCCTTCATGAGGCCGTGTGATATTTATGGCCAGGAGCCCACAGCTAAAGCTAATATTATGAGCTTCCACAGTGCCATCCATATTGTTTTACCTCGGCATGCCTGCGGTGAGGAATAAATAAAGTGCCTGCCGCTGCAGCGGGGTTGGCAGTGCTGGCTTTCAAAGCTTGCTCCTGCGGCAGGTTGGAGACTAGGGTGGGCTGTAGAGAGGGGCGGGGGGAGGAAAGGAAAGCAGGCTGTCACTTTAGCTCGGGTAATTTTTGATGTGCACGTCAAGGCCTTGACAAGGAGAATGTGGCCAGCTTGTACATTAGAGTCGCAGCGCAGCACTGGGGACAGGTAGTAATGCAGTCCCAGAGAGCGCCGTTCATCTGCTCACACTATGTACTTGTCTGGTGCCACACAAGGATGCCCCCTGTCGCCCCAGCAACCCCCACCCCTCCACATTCCTCTGCTGAAATGACTTTAGTCAGTGAAGGAAGAATCCATTTACAATGTGTGCTTTATAACATCTCCTTGACAATGCAGTAGTGGATTAGAGACAGTTGTGATGAATCTTTTATAAAGATATCCCCCCCCTTCCATCTTTCTTTTCCATGTGCAGAGGCTTTCTGGGTCCTGGTGAGCCACATGCACATGTGACTGTTCGGATGTCATCGCATATTGGGGAACGAGATGGCAATGGGCGCTTAGAAAAAAAAGAGAGAAAAGAGGAGAGTGACACAGTATTCGTCAGAGTGGGGGCATTAAAATTTATCTCCAAGTCACAGTGGCTGCCATGATAGCAGCGTGAAACTTTCCTTTAAAAATGAAACTCACTTGTCCTCTCAGTCATCCACATGCGTCGCAATCAAGACAAGCGCTCTCTGTCCTCATCAATTCTTCAATGCAGTTTTGACATTCGTTTCGTTCATTTGCATAGCCATCCAACTCGGCTGGAGAGCAGCGTTCCCTTTCGCTCCACTTTAAAACGCTGCTTTAAAATTAATGCAGGCACAAAGAAATATATAAATATATCCTAAAGTTGACATGATGTTGTTCTACATTATTCCCCTTGAAAAGGGGTTTTGTTCAAACTCGCCCGCTGAACAGACGCGGCAGCCATGGAGGTGCAGGCTAACAGATGCAGGTCATCTGTCTGCTCCGAGTTATTTTAACGTGGGAAGAGGTGCGATAAAAGTTGCACTCAGAACCTTTGTGTTGTCTGTGATGATGCTGTTATTTGATCAAACACACTCAATAATAACAAATGAGTTACGTGCTTGACTGAACGAAAAATCTGTCTTTCATAAAGATTTCTCACAAAGAGTTTTTGTAGTTTATTTTTGCATTTTTAATTTAAATAAAATGTTTTTTTGTTGTTTTTTTACTGACATCTGACATCAGGTATGAATGTATGAGTGGCAGGGAGTCTTTTACATCAGAACTGAAAACATTTTATGAGAACTCTTCTATTCAGATCTGTTTTAGTTGAGCCACATTGGATGGGTTTTTCTTTTTAAATACCTGTTTAAGGTCACTGCAATCAGATTTATGTCAAAACTTTGACTAGGACACTGCAACAACTTCATTTTATGTCATTTTGGGGCGTTTGTTTTAGGCCATCACACTACTACCACCACCAGGTTTTGACAGGTTTTAAGTTCTACAGATCCACAGAAACAAGGAGGATGTCTTATTTTACCATGTAGAAACTCTGAGTTAAGGGCTGGGAATAAGAAACGAGGGGTAAAACTGGATTCTGTTAAATACTGCCAGGTCATTTCTTGTTTGTGGACATCTGAGATGTTGTTTGTTTTATTATTAAAGCACATCTGAAGTTTAAATATCTATGTTTATACATGTTAGATCACTTTATTGATGTTCACTCCCTGTTTACCTGCAACTGAGGCACAAAGTAGATATTTTTGTGTGTGAAACTGTAAAAATGTTTTGTATTCAACCTTTTCATTTAGCAAGACTGGCAGGAAGTAAAGACTTCACATAAACTGCATGTTATTTACCTACATTTAACTTCAAATCATTTGACCAGACTTCAAACACTTACACTAGATGTCCACTGTGAACCCAGTTGGAGCGTGGAGGCTGGATTATTGCAATTCCTTGCTGTTTGGAATTTTAAATAAAAGCTAAATTCAAAATAGTGCAAACCAATTCTCGAGTTTCTTCACTGGCTTCTCATTTCGGCTCGGATTTGATACAAGATTTATCTTGTTTTACAACACAGGATGTTCCCTTTGCTCCTCTGGCTCCTCTGCTCCTCACACAAAGTTAACATCCATGGGAGACGAAGCGTTCTTCTGAGCTGACCTAAAGGTGCCACAGAGTCTTTCAAAAACTAACTCCATTCTGGTTTTTAAGACCTTATGACGGATATTCTAAATATGTTTTCATAATTTTATTGTCATTTGTAGCACTTTAAAGCGCGTTATGTAAATAAAATCTAAATGCAAGATGAAGTTAAACTCCACATATTTATATTTGATGTGGTGGGATGTAAATTCTTTTCTGCAAGTATCCCAAATCACAGGTTAGTAGGTGGATTGTTATATAAAAGGTCAGAACACAACTGCGGATTGCCTTGCAGCAAGGAGGTTGTGGGTTCGATTCCCGGCACCGGTCTTTCTGCATGGAGTTTGCATGTTCTCTCTGTGCATGCATGGGTTCTCTCCGGGTACTCCGGCTTCCTCCCACAGTCCAAAAACATGACTGTCAGGTTAATTGGCCTCTGAATTCTCCCTGAGTGTGTGTGTGTGCATGTTTGTTTGTCCTGTGTGTCTCTGTGTTGCCCTGCGACAGACTGGCGACCTGTCCAGGTGACCCCGCCTCTCGCCCGGAACGTTAGCTGGAGAGGCACCAGCACCTCCTGGTCCCAGTAAGGGAAAAAGGGAGTAGGAAAATGGATGGATGGATGGAAGAACACAACTGCATTAAGTAAATTCTGCTTTACCTTCTTCGGTGTCAAACCAATGAATAGTAACATGTCACAATTTGTTTCCCTAAAAAATAAACATGAGGTAACAAAAGAAGATTTCTCTGATGTGCTCCTCCAAATGGGAAAGACAGAGGAACATTTCATTAAGACTTTAATTGCTTCCATTTTTTTCAGCTTGGAGAAATGTTCTACATCCTGAGTGGAGCATTTGTTTCAGTGTTTTTATCTCTAGTTCATTGTGGATAAAGTTTAAAACTTGTTGTATTTTGTTGCAAAAACAATGTTGCTCCACCATAAATGATCTGCATTAGGTTAAGTTGATTTATTCATTTTCTTGTCAACACTTTTAATCTCTTTCTACATTATTTTATGTTGAATGTTTTTGATGCTGTTAAAGAACATTTCATTCCTCTTGGCATCTCAATGTATTTATTTAATCTCTCATTAATAATTCTTCTTCAGTTGCAAAAAGGTCAGGCTTAGTTGCATTATTTCATTCCTCTTCCCATTTACTTTCCAAAGCAAGTAAATCCTTTTCTCTAGATGTGTTTTTTTTTCTTCTTCGCCTGGATGTGTCTTTTTTCTTCTTCTCCATTTTTTCCACTTTGAAGCTCACCTGCACGCCCTAATTGTCCATTTGAGAGGGACACCAGCGGCAGCAGAAGATTCTGAGAGCGAGTCGATGCAAATGCTGCTTTAAAAAAATATATATTAAAAATTTATCAGCTTTTCCATTTGAATTCAAGGTAGGCATCACTCTCCATAAGCAGGGCTGTCTCCTGAAATCAGAAGAACTGTCAGTTCTGTGACTGGCTGTTTACAAACTACGAGGCTGAAAATGAGACCTGCTCCCTGCGGACAAGTGCCTTGTATAAATATAAATAATGAATATTCAATGAATAATTTCTGCCCTTTAATAATGTACAACTTGATGAAATTGACTCACACTGTGAAACTGGAGGATCTTACTAAAAGTGGATAATGCAGAGGTACAATGGAGGTAAGAGTGTTGCGTGTGGCAGAGAGGAACAGGGCCCAGATGACCCTGAGTTTACCTCTGCAAAGGCATCCTGTGCAAGTGGTATTAAACTTGCACAGAATATCCAAAAAATTTATATTAAGTGATGATTTAACTACACAATCTGCAAAAAAGGGGGATTAAATCCAACTTTTTATCTGAGGATCCTGGCCTTCAGAGTTGGGAAGGATCGGATAAATCCCTCCTCTTCTCTGCCTGGATCTTTTCTCACGAGGAAAACTGTAGGGCGGAGTTTTGATAAATGGTTAATTATGGAAATTATTGTGCTGAAGCTTAGCAGCAATTAGTTTTAATTGGCTACTTGGGAAGAATTAGTGCAATTAACTCCATAATGATGTATTTTTTTTCCTGAAAGCGTTTGGTGCAAATTTAAGAATGGTCTGTGGTTTGCAAAAGTAATCATACCCCTGAAACTTTTCACAGTTATGGGTGTTGCTTCCACAAACGTCAATGTATTTTATTAGGATTTTATCTTCTTAACCAACACAAAGTTGTGTTGGATTGTGAAGTGGAAAGAAAATGATAGTTTACCACATTTTTTCTTTTCACTACTATAAATCTGAAAAGTGTGGTGGGAATTTATTTTCAGCCCCCCAGAGTTAATCCTTTGTGGAATTCTCCGTTATTGAAATTTTATTCCACTCATTTCTGCATATTTTGATCTTTTTTCAGGATGAGCTGTCTTAGGTCACCTTGACACTTTAAATCCAAATAAACTGGTTCTGGCCATGCCCCCAAAATTAATGTTTATATTCTTAATGGCTGCAATTATACAACCATGCATCTTTGAAAAGCAAACGTAGAGCCTCCTGCACAACAAACAAGAATGCCACAAGTGGTTTTTAAACCAGCTGATCAAATGTGCTGGCACCCCTATGGGCTGAGCTCAGCTGAGATTGCTAGGTAATGGTGCAGTGCCCATTGAATGTAACTCGAGAATCAGGAGGTTTTTGAAACAGCTCATTTTAAAGACACTAAAAAACATTAACTCATTGCCAGAACAAAAGTTTGAAGCCAGCCAGCAGTTTTTTGGAGCAGTAGAAACCCATTGGAAATGTGAAATCATGGTGATTTTTGAGGTGCTTCCCTGCTGACACACAGAGGAGGGGAGATGAGCAGGCGAACATGAGCATGACTGACAGCATTCCTGGTTCCGATAGGTTGTTTCTGGTTAGCACTGGGAGAACTGGAAGAAGGCAGAGAAACTTGATTTTTTTCAGATTATCTGTCTTGTATCATAAGACTGTTTATGAAATTACTTTTCATAAAAGTTACAGACTGCAGTTTTAAACGTTTCCTTCTAATGAACTCCTGAGTGAAGTTTTTTTTTCACCTCTAGCCAGTAAAATTTCATCACAGAGTTGGATTGTGTTAAGGCATCCTCTTCTGCTGGAGACAGTCGGATATAAAACAAGAATTTCTATTCTCCTCACACTTCCTTTCTCTTTGTGTCACACCAGCACAGAACTCAAACCGAGTATTAGAGCGGCCTCGGCTCAAGGTGCTCAGACTCTCTGCTAATAACACCATCCAGAATTCACGCCTTCCAAATGGGTTAATGTGTTTTTGCCCAGAGGGCCCTATCTACCTCAACAGCAGGACTCTCTCTGCACTTCCATTAAGCTACAACACTGCCGCCTATTAGCTGCTTTAGTGTGCACAGGGGCTACAAGTGCGAAGTCGAGTGCAGAGCCGGCTGTGTGTGCGCGCGGGTGGGGGTGTGTGTGTGTGTGTGCTTGCGAGCACACACACAGGTCCGGACAGAGCGTCCGGACCTGGAGCTGCATGGCACTGCTGCTGCAGGAGAGAACAATATTGTGGCCCCTGACAGCTTGTTAAAGACTTCACTGTGTTGTCTGCTGGGTTGTGTATTAGCACCCTGTAACACACTACATATGTTGCTAGGTGTGAGTGTGAAACACAGGTGAAAGTCAAGCTGAAGAACAAAAAACAGAGTCGCTGTCACTCAAAGCTTGAAAGCATAACTATAAATTTGTTACTATTTTTATTTCTTCCTTTAAAATCTCTAAAAAAAAACAACGGTGTTAGAAATCATGAGCTAGTCCTGGTTTAGGAAACCAGTTCAAGGAGAGCTCTACAAAAACATAACATCTTACCAAGTATTTTTGGTCTAGTTTCTATACAAATACCTTAGTGCACATGAAAGAAGGCTAAACTAACGTGTTAGAAACTTTTCAGCAAAATATAGGAGCTTTTTTAAATCTAGAATTCCTTAATAATAATGAAAAAGTCCTAGTTATATTAACAGATCATTGCACTAAGGAAAATGTCCTGCTATGAATGAAATAATCCATCAGTTCAGCTAGTAATTTCTGTTATTTTATTGAGGACTTATTTACTTAACTCAAGCACCTATATTTCGCAGAAATGTTGCTTGTCAGTTAGTTTGTATTAAGATATTTGCACTAGAAAGTAGACCACAAATGTGTGGTAAGAGTTTGTATTTTTGCAGTGAGTGCCTTGCAAATAGGTGTTCATGATTTTACATATTAGTCCAACCCAGCAATAGTAAAAAAAGAAATTATTTACTCAAAGATTCGTACAAAATATGAAAAATGCAGTTTTTACATATTCAACCCCCTTTATTTCGTGACCCCTAAAACATTAAAATGTGACCAACTGAATTAAGGAATCAGAAAATAGACTCCCCCTGTGTGCAATTTGAGCTCAGTATAATTAATTAATAATAATTTCTGCTGAGGCCTCAGAGGTTTTTATGTGAATATTGTCTGTATTGTTAAAGCTACAGACAGAAGATTCCTTTTATTTCAGTGAAATAAGAAAAGAGGCTTTATATTCTGAAAACACCAGCTGATAAACATTTCCACCACACCGCTTTTTAGGATAACAGCGATGCGGATAACAAATCATTTCAGTAATCTTGTTGTAAATATTGAGAGGAGTCTTGTTTAATTATTAGAGATATGAAAATAAAAAAGGCAAATATTCAGTGTTTCACATAATTATTTAAATTCAATGTAACTTTTATAATTTACTTCAAGTCAAATTTGAGTCTCTTAGATTCTGCACTACATGAGAGTTTAAAATTAATTGGGACATCAGTTTAAAATTGTACTATTATATCAGGGTATTTTAGCATGTCTTCTTTTTTTTACAATGAAACAAATAAATTGGAGGAAATTAGTTTTGCCGTTTTCTTAGTTTAAAAAGTGGAAGAATTGCTAAAAATTAAATAAAAAGGGTTAAATTATATGATTTATTATGTAAAATATTAGAAAAGTTGGGTAAGGAGAAAAACTGATTATGAATTTAATCTAATGATCTAATTTAAAATAAACAAGTTTAACTATATCATATATGTATATATTAATTTTATATATATGTATATTTACATATTAAATTTGTTTGGAGAAATGCTATTTTGTTGTTAATATAAATAGCATTCATTGGTACATAGTTATTATTTGTATTTTTCTCTCAATGGACCAAAAAAGTTACCCTATTTTCAAAGTCAGACATCTTTAATCTCCTTTCTTGTTGTTTAATGCAATTTAAATTGTTATATTGTCAATATAATAATTATGTTGGATTTTAATTCAGTTTCTTTTTTTTAATATCACCAGCAGAGACATAATTTCAACTTTAAACTGCTTGAACATCTCTGTGTCCTTTTATTTCTCCACATACAGGAGCTGCTTAATGTTTAGTGTCAGCCTGCCCCCTAGTGGACACTCAGCTCATACAAAGCTCTGCCGTTTACCGAGCAACACATACACAGAACAGTAAAAGGAAAACATCTATAAAAGTTGTATAAGTTTTGCTAAAATGAATAAATCATCTATTAAAATGGGTTGATTAGATTTCACAAGATGCACATGTAGTGAATTATGTTGCACAAAGTATTGGAGCTAAAACGCCGCAGGCCCTCGCCAGTTGTGTGTCTGTGAACATTTATTTGTGTTTAAGGAGGCTAACCCATTATTCATGGTGTTTGATGCCAAAGTCAATAAAAAGCTATACATGAATGGGAGTAGAAATCGCCCTCTGTTCTCTGAAAGCGGCAGTTCGCTGTGTCTGACTCTGACGACAATAACTCAAGAGTCTGAATATGGATGAACTTCGGAGAACTCCTCAGAGATGCAATGCATATAGTTGATGAATTTCCATGAGTGACCGGACCAGACCATATCATGGAGAGTAAAATAGATCGGAGCAACTCAGAGACAGCAGAACTAATTAAATGGATAAAATATATATATGGCCCCCTCGGAGTGTGTAAAATTAATAGGGGAGCAAAGAACTTGCCTGGAAGCCACTTCATTCACTCTGCAGCGGTTCGCACGCCTGGGCTATCAGAGGGCACAAGAGGTGCTACATACGTTAGCATGACATAGTGTGAGCGCATTTATTGCACATTTATCTGCTTTTATTGGGGCATGAATAGTTCTTCAATGTTTTACAATCAAATATTTAAAACCAAAATGTTGAATTTAAAGTGTCTTAGACCTTGTTTGTTTGGGGGGTTTTTTCCAAAGGAAATCATAAGCCAGACAAAAATGTGTTTCAGCAATTCTGTAGTTTTATGGAAGTTTGTTCCAGATCAGTGGAGCATAAAAGCTGAATGCTGCTTCTCTATGTTTGGTTCTAGTTCTGGAGATGCAAAGCCGACCAGAACCAGAAGACCTCCGAGGTCTAGAAAGTTGACATTAGCAACAGATCTTGAACGTATTTTGGTGCTAAACTGTTCAGTGATTTATAAACTAACAGAAGCATATTATTTTAGGCCAAGCTTCGCAGGTTTACCCAGATCCACACAGATCCACAAAGCTGCTGCTCACATTTTGCCTAAAACTTGAAAAATGGAATAAAAGGTTCTTAAAATGTTTCTGTTAGTTGATGAATCAATAAATGGCTTAGAACCAAAATACATTAAAAACTTGTCGTTGTACCAACCTTCCAGATCACTCAGGTCTTCAGACTTTTTTCAAATGAGTTATTAATAAACCTTTGCAAAGAATTTAAATGTGAGCTAATTCTATTGTCTTTTGTGTTCCATAACCTTGTCTGTAATTGGTCTTCATTGGAGCCCCCTGCTGGTCTGGAGGCCTCAAGCAGCTGCTTTGTTTGCTTATGCCTTAGTTTTGGTCTGAACCATATGTATCCAGTTTGAATTTCAAAGCCTTTCTTGTCTTTAGCTAACATTACTGTGTGGATGGTGAAATGGGAAATGAAACTTAAAGCATTACCACAATAAGAGATGGTTTAAGAAAACTCACAACCTGATTTAGTTCAATCAAACTAAATTGGAAAATCAAAAAAAACTTATGGAGTTTTTTGATCTTCCATGATAAGAGATCTAGTCACTCAAAAGAAAATATTACAGATACATGCACTGTTAATTCTGTTTGCAAATCAGCCAAACATTTATCTTTGCTCTAAAATAACAGTAAATAAAAATACAACACATTGGAGCAATTAATGTGTTTTCTGTCAAAGTCATTTTTGAAGCTGTTAAATTTTATATAAAAACACAAGGAAATTTCTGAGTAAAAAATGCTAGAAAAAGAGTTTTAAAAATTCCACTTTTGGGAATTTTCTGAGTTTTGACAAAAAAAACAACTTTCTGGGGCTAATACGAGAAAACAAATCTGCATGGGAAAAACATAATTTTCCGGTTTTAGTGCACAGCCAGAGATGAGCAGCTTTTCCAAAAATGTCGCCCCTCCCATCCTCTGGGTTTCTTGAAATAAAACTGTAGTAAACTAAATCCACCACTAGAGGTCACACCTGTGAGACGAATTTCAAAGAAACGTCCAGTTCTGCCAACTCGTCTGGCCTTGACCATGCACTTGGGAAGCCATCATTTATTTTTGGAGCCTTAGGCTGCGTAGCTGCTGTGAGACTGGCAGGGGGTGAAGAGGGTAAGGAGGGAGGAAGAGATGCAGGAGGAGGGGAAGCAGGGCAAGTCACGCCAGCACCAGGCAGTGACACAAAAAGCATTGTCCTGATTTAATGGCTGTGAAGTCTTGCCTCCCCTTGGTCCAAGGAGCTGCTGATGCTTAATTAGGACGAACATTCATTTAAAGACACAACACCTCAGCTCCGGCATGGCCGGCCCGGAGCAAAGACGATTCAATCCATCTCCCGCCATTGCGGGGGGATGAGTTATAAGGAAGGGACGGGTTCCTGTCGCCGCCCTGCACAGCGTATTCGCTCCTCGTCCAATATGGAGGCCATAAAATTCTCACTAGGCTCTAATGTGAAGAGTGAAACCTCTGATGAGTCATCAAGTAAAATCATACGGCCTGAAAATGTATTTGATTCATGAGGGGATGGGGAGAGATATACAGTAATGAACAACGTTAGAGACAGCTGTTCCTCACAAGGCCTTGCTGAAGTATTCACACTGTGAATACTCAATTTAATAAAAATAGAACATAGTGTCACCTCTTCTGCCAGCCTTGAACATCCAAAGACTGAATTGTTTTTCCCCATTTTTTTCAACAAATTGATCTTTGCCAAAGATTCTGAGTTTAGTTCTGGACTTTAACTGGACCAGAAGTAGTTTGTATGATGAGCTCAACAGATGTGCTGTTCTACCAGGTGTGTGCTAATTGCTGCTGCTAGTCTGGAGGAGCTGAGGGGGGGGGGGAAGGGCTCCGTGAGGAGGAACCTCAGCTGGAGACTGCAGCTCAAAGGCAGTGCTTTGTGAAAGCAAGCGTTTAGGCACCCCCGAAAGGTTGCCATGGGAGATTCCAGGATTTCTTAAACATGCATGAAAGAATCAAGGCAACACTCCAGGTCTGTTTTTTAATGAGGGAATCATATTTTAACAAGATATACACTTAAAAATAGTCAATTTTACATAATAACCCCTTTAAAAAGAAACAGTAACCATGTTTTAGAAATAAATCACTGTAACCATGAATAGCTGTGTCCACTGCACACCATGGTTCAGCTTGTTGTTTGTAAAAATTATTTTTTAACCAAGTTCTCCTTCCACTTCACAACTGTACACTATGTTGTGTTTATGTGTCCCATAACAATACAAGAATACACTGACTAATCTGTGATGCTTTGTAGAGATAAAATGTTATCATGTATCAGACTTAAACAAATGACTTTTAGGATTATTAGTATTTTATCATTGAATATTGTCAAATTTAGATGAGGACTTAACTATTGGGTGAACTATATTGATATTATTTACCTGTGAGACACTGACAGCATTATGTTCCTTCTCATAACACAGGACCAAAATGAGTTTCTGCTCCATTTGCAGAGGTTTTACCTGCTTTAAAAATATAATTCAAACTAAGCTGAAAGTGTTACTGCATTTTTATTTAGAGACATAATGATTCAAGTCAAACTCATTTTAAGCTTCTCTTCCATGCAAATATCTGCCATAATGGTTCTCCTATTGATTTAAATCCAAACATATAAAAAATCCCTTCTCCATTATATCAAAATGCATATTTCTTAATTATTTATTGCAAGGCCTTTAAGCACCCAGGTCTTTTGAATTTTTTATTTCTGCTCAGCTTCAAACAGGAGATCTTGTATTTAAAAAAAAAACAGAAAAGAAGAAGAAGAAAAAAGGGGAGACCCAGTTTTGGGGTGTGGGAATTGCTGCAGGGCCAAGCTGACAGGATTTAGTCTCAAGGCGCCTCATGGTTTTTCATTTACAGCACAGCAAAGGCACAAATCCAGGTCAATTAAAATAAGGAGAAAGAGGCCTGTGTGGCTGACTCACCACCCTCTCCTGCCACAAGAGGGCATGAGGGCTGCAGAGGTGTCTCATCTATAAAAACGTTCCAGCTGGGGGGGCGGTGGCCCAGATAACGCAGTGACAGTCACAGCTCCACTTTACGCTGTTAATCTGAAGGTTAGATGGTCTTCTGCTGAGCAGGATATGACATCAGCTGTCACAATAAACAAAAAGGAAAATAATGATGTAAGACAGTGTCCCAAGTTTAATTTTGTGTGCAGAGTTAAAAGCCCTTCTCCCATCACTTTTGGCTCTTCATAAAGGCTTATTAGATGTCTCATCATTTGGGTCGTATACCTTTAAATGCATTTGGCCTATAAAAGCTGCTCCTGCAACCCTTACATTTCTATATTCTAGGTGTGTGTTTGCGTGTGGGGGTGTGGGTGTGTGTGTGTGTGTGGGTGGGTGAAAGTGAGAGAGAGAGACAGGCAGAATTCCTCCTTCACTTTCCATGACGGTCATTAAAAGCTCTCAAAGTGACACACTGGCATAAAAATTTAAAAAAAGCCTGTGTGTGTAACGCTGCGGAGAGTCTTTTTGATTTTAATGGCCTGTTGTTCCCAGAGTGTTGAATGGAAATTTATATCATGAACTTAACACTTTTGCTGTCCCTCGACTACAAACAGCAGCAGAAACTCCTGACTCAGATTAGTGTGTCTGTGCTTTCAGCAGTGATTTTGTTTTAGGGTAAATGTGTCTTTGCCATTTAAAATGTGGGATTGTAGAGTCATTATGACCTCCATGGTGGCCAGAGATGGGCTGAAGTCATAACTCTTCTGTCAAGCTGCACCCCTGAGCCCCATTCCAGGCAAAAACCACAGAGCTTCCCTCCAGGACTCCAGGACCACACACATGCTGCTCGGGCATTTCCACAGTGGCACTTCCAGTCAGACATTCCCCAGGTCCAAACAACTAAAAACATAATATCACTTTGTGGTAAGAAGCAGTGTGACACTGGCTTACAGTCAGAGTATTTGGTGCAGCTGGAACTCGAAAGAAATATGAGCATCTCGCAAAATTTCTCAGTGAATGTAGCAGTGAGTCGCATTGGGTTCAACCTGTTTATATGTTTTGTCTGTTTTTGCCTCTTTATGCTTCATCCAGAAGAGCTTTTTGATAGGAAAAAAAATCTAAAATAGGGCAGAGACGATTAATTGACTTAATCGTGATGAATCGATTGTTGAAATAATCATCAACTAATTTAGTAATCAATTAATCGTTAATTGAGTTTACAGGCTCTAGAAAATGCCATTTGCTGAAAGAACAACACACTCAGAGCAATAATTGAGTCAGGCATAGACTTAGCTTTGCCTGGTTCACAATCTGAAAAAAAAAAACTCCTATTAGAAAAGATAAAGAACATATCAGTCCCACACTGCCTTCATGTTAAGACAAACAGAAACATGAAGATGGTAGATATGCTCCAGATATATTCTTTGCTGAACTTAAGGAATGTTACTGCATTTTCCTGCATTTTAAGCAATAAAATGTTTATTTTCTGATTTAATTAATATACAAATTTAATTAAAGTTTAAACCTTAAATCTAAAGCTGCCACGGGGGAATAAATAACTTTGGGCTGTTACCCCATTTCTGTAGTAAAAATGTTGTGTTTTGTTGTTTTTTTATTGGTCCGATGTAATATTCTAATCTCAAATCCTGTGGTTTCATCAGCTTTAAGTAGAAAATCATCATAATTAACTGATTGGAAACATCAGTCTGTGTAAAATTAATCTGTATAATGTTTCACTGAGACAAGTGAGTTACTGGAATAAATGAACGTTCCAAAAATATTCTCATTCATCAAAATTGACTGTAAATAAAATAATTAAAAACATTTTGTTCCTACTTTTGAAGGGTTAACATCTCTTTTAGTGAATTTCACTTTCATTATTATAAGTCTGACACTGACCATGATTTCATTTTGTCAATAGAAATATATACAGCTGTGTATATATTTGCCCAATCATTCATTGATGGCTGGTCCAGAAGCAACTTGACGCTGGTGTCTGACCACCTTTGGTTTCCTTTAAAAACACTTTCAGAAACAAAAACAGGACAAAACACCATATAACTCAACAAGGCAGAATAAATCCTGTGCAATGTGATGCTAAAAGCATTTTCAGACTCCTCAATGGTTCCAGCACCTCATCATTTCATCTGGTGACACGCCAGACGCTCGGGTACGTTGGTCTGAGAGGAATCAACAATAAAAGACTCGTGCATTACCATTATTACTATTTTGGGTGCATGCCAGAAACACTCCATAATACCTTGCATGGCAGACAAATTGGCATTTGGAACAGCGGCGTAATGGAGGTTAACTGCCTGAATGCAGGGTTACCGTGTACTTCATGCAAATCTCCTCTGCACAGCGGTGAGACTTGGCTGAAAAACAGGACAGGCAGCAGAGATTCTGAAGCAAGCCTGATTGATGTTTTATTAAGCAACATGTTTACCTCATTTTCAGTCTCACTCACAGGCAACCGAACGGGAATTTTATACTTTTGTGAGTCCAAAGGCTGCTACTAATGCTAACTCTTTTGTTCAACCTTCATTTGTGTTGATTAAAGCTCGAATGTGTTCAGTTTCTGGTCTTTTCCGGGTTAAAAGGTTTTCTCTTTTGCAGCGTTGAGGAAATATAGCATTAATTCCTTTAGCAAACATGAAAAAACTTTTTCTTTTCATTGCTTGATGTAAAAAAAAAATTGAACTCTCACTTTATTAGATTACTAAATGTCACATTTTCATTGCCATAAGCAGAAAATCATCATAATTAGCATAAATAAAGGCTGGAAAACACCAGTTTGTGTTTAATTAATCTATATAATCTATATAATGTGTTTCCCTTAGTGTTGAACTTCCATAAATAAATGGACTTTTCAACAATATTCTAATTCTAATTTATCAAAAATGAATACAGGTTACACTTTTTTTTAAAAAAAGCACTCAGTGTTCTGCCATGTTTTGTCACCAAAACGTAACGTCTACGGGTCCAACTTTGACCTGGACACAACTTCATCTCAAGGTCAAATTACCACGTCTTCTAAAACTGCACACGCCACTGGAACATTTCCGCATTTTCCATGTTACAACCATGAATGTTAATGTGAAATAATTGCAGATTTAAACACAGAGAAGTACTTAGTTGCAAAGTGGAAGGAAAATAAAGAAAACTATGAAAAGTGTGGCATGCATTTGTATTCAATCCACTTTACTTGAATACCACAAAATAAAATCCAGGACAAGTTGCAGAATTAGTAAACGAAATTAGTCTGTGTGTAAAATTAGTGAACAATCAGCATCAAGAAGGCCAGCAGACAGATCATAAAGAAAGATGTGGAGAACTCTGAAGTATTTTTAGGTTATAAACCAAGAACATCACAAACACCTCCACTAAATCCATCATACAAGAAAGAAAAATGAAAGACAACTGCAAATCCTTACATGACTCCTTCATATTCCTGCACTACACTGCAAAAACACACAATTTTACCAGGAATTTTGGTTTAGTTTCTAGTGGAAATATGTTAATACACTTGAAATAAGACAAAACTAACATAAGTTCTTGTTTTAAGTCAACAATTCCTTAATATTGATTAAAAAGTACCAGCTCCACTAGCAGATTATTTCACTTATACCATGGGAAAAACATCTTCTTATAAAAGAAATCAACTGCCAATGGAAGAAGTACTTTTTGTCAATATTAAGGAACCGTTGATGTAAAACAGGTCCATATTTCTTGCTGAAAAGTTACTTTAAGTTAGCTTTGTTTCAAGTGCACCAACATATTTGAACTAGAAACTAGACCACTAAGATATACCACTAAGTTTTCAAAACATTGTAACATTATAACATTTGAATTCTCAACTGTTTATACCAATAAAAATAATAACATTTTCTCTAGAGAGAGAAAATGCCATACAACCCTGACTTAAACTCTTCTCTCTCTCTCTCTCTCTGTGTTGAGAAGTGTGCTTGTGATTTGTTTTGTGTCCCCGGCCCTTCAGGCTGAACTGGGTCAGGTCACGGTCAATAAGACAATACGGGTAACATTCGTAGGCAACTCGGTGTGTTTCCAAAATAGAGCCTACTATTGTGGGACAGCTACAAAGTCTTTTCCAGTCGAAGTTCAAGGACTCACGTGGAGCGCAACGTTCAAGTCTCTTCCTCCCTCGGTCTTTGGCCAGTCAGTGAATGTTCACAACAATGTGAAGTGAAACCTTACAGCTCTGTTGCTTCAGAAGGAGGACCTAGTTACCCTCCACTAACCTTACCATCTGCATCAAGCTGCCATTCGGAGCCAAGATTAATCACAGAAGTTCCTGTCCGTGCTGGGAATAGAAGTTTTCCAGATAACAAGGTCAAGGGTCACATTTTTGGCTGATGTTGAGCGTCCTCGGGGGCTAAATAAAGAGCCTAGGAGTTGCACAGCAGCTCGGGCTACCACAGGCCTTCACACTCAATTAGGATCAAAACAAGCATCTGATTTTAACTTGGATTGAGGATTCTGAGAAACAAAGAAGGGCAACACACACACAAGGCCTGGAGACATAGGTAAGGGGTTTTCTCCCCTTATTTTTGGATACGAATCCAAACCAATGGAGATTCAATCAATTTAAAAATAGAAATATGGGTCTGTTTTATTACTTTAACAGTCACACTGTTCCTTAGGTGTTTGTTTATCTTGCTGAAATCCAGCCGGACCTCTGACCCAGACTGCAGGATGTGAAAGCAAAGGCACAAAATGAGAGGTCACGGCCATCGTTTACGTCCTGAGCACATGACAGGCTGTCAGGCTGAGGTCAAAGCCGGTCAGAATCACAAAACAATACATGCACAAACAAACAGCTGCTCATAACCAATAAGTAAGAGTTATACAGTGAAGAAGTTTGATTCAAAAGAGAAATGGGAATTCATGACACACAGAATCAATGCAAAAACATTGACTCTGTGTGTCAATGTTTTTGGTCTATTTTTTTTTCAGAAGGTACTTTTAATGTGACAAATGAACCTCATCAGATTATTCTGTCTTTTTCCAAAAACGACTGTATATGAAGGATTATATTCTAATTCCGTGATATTCACCTCAAACAGAGACAGATCGAGGTCTAACCAGGTTCTTTAGTGGGTCGGAGGCTGAAAGTTTTCTCCCTGGTAAATTCTGACATTAATGGAATATGGCCTATAAAATCATGACACAATATAGTTAATGTTTGTCATGTTTATGTCCTTTTTTAATAAATATAAACATTGTAAATGCTGTACAAGGCAGAAAACAAATCAGGAGGAAGATGAATTTGTTCAATATAAATCTGTGCATCCTCCATTTTTAAAGCCTGATAAAAATTATCTTTATGATAATATCCACTCTGAATAGATCTGCATTAACAGAAGGCAGATATTCATCCTTGTCCAAATGGGAACGCAGCACAGCCAAACATAAAACCCACCACCGGTTGTCCTTGTCATCCTTTGATCCCTTGTGAAGAGGCTAGACAGTCATGCTGCAGTGACCAGTCAGGGTCACATCCTCCTCCGCTCCTTTTACCTCCTTCCTTCCTGCAGTTTTGTGTCTCCGGCAGATGGTGGTGCTGTAAGACTTAAAGCTGACCCCCCCTCTTCTTTCCTTTTTTTATTTTTTTTGCCTTTTTCTCCAAACATAACAAGGCTGTCACCTATTCTATCCTCTTTTGTCCTCTCCGCTCCATCACTCACCTCCACACGTCAGCAGTGAACCACTGCAGCATCCTCCTCCTCCAGCCCGCTCAGGAGGGGAGCGGAGACCCCAACTTAGCACAAACTATCTTGATAAGCGAGGAAACACACACTAAGCTGCAAAACAAAACAAAAATATCTTTTTTTTTATTATTTTATTTCAGTGCTTTAGAACAAATATAAGAGATTACTGAAAAATGCTGAAGCAATAGCTGCAATAAAAGTTTTTTTTAATTACCAGAAAGAAGCATTGAATTGCATATCCTTTCCGAGGTCGTTTGTGTGAATCATAATAATTTGGTTCCCGTTGAGGCCACACAGCCTGCAGCTCAATTATGATTCCAGTGGGTAAATATTTGTCTGCGCTAACCCCTCACTAGGTGCCATAATGGTTCTTTGTGTGTTGCAGCGTGCACACTTCCTTTCTGTGGACCTATCACTCAGTGCCACTGTGTGTGTGTGTGTGTGTGTGTGCAGCAGCTCAATCACCCCTCCACCCCCTAACATTTTCTCTACAGCTGCAGCTCGGCGGAGTTTGATCAATAACGCGTCCTTCATTCTCAAATCAGGCCTGACCTTGGCAGCCTTTTGTCTCCTTCCAGGGGCCAGAGTGCGCATGCACAGGTTGGAAAACAAGGCTCTCAAAAATGGAAAAAAAGAAGAAGAAAAAAGAATCCACCCTTGGAAGGAAATTAACTGCCCTTGCTGCGTCTACAATGCGGCTCCCTCTCATTACCAATATAATGAATCACATATTTGTTGCATTTTTTTTTATTTCAGTGTAATGAGGTGATGCTGCTTTTGAACTTATTCGCGACATAACCATAGGCCATGCAGAAATGGATCCCTGCATATGCTGCTGCATTGATTTCCTAACCCAACAGAGCAAACAGAACCCGAGGAGAAGAAGACAAAAAAGAAAAGAAAGAAAGAAGGAAAAGGTGGCCCTGTGTGCTCAGAGTCGTTTCAAAGAACCAAACCTCCGAAGGCTGCTGCAGAGGGCAAAGGAAGTCGATCTAACAGATCCGTTTACATGTTAATGCAGCCTGCAGGGGGCACCATTTATAGATTAGTCCTGCAGTCGCTCTTTGTTATTCTCTAATATACATATGCCTGCTTGAGAAATGCTTTCTGTCACAGGTACATATTGGATCTGTCAGTAATGGTGCATTAAGAAGAGCAACAGGTTACTCCAGTATGCCGCGGTGCTCCATCATGCTACCTGGCCGACAATTTACTCCCAACTCCACATCACATTACTGGGACTCCGTCCATGTGCATGAACAGATCAAATAAAGCTGCAGGACCACTTTGGGTTACATCAGCAAAACTCCATTTGAGGCTGGAGGTAAAAGATTCAAACAAGAAATTCTGGGGTTTTGCTTAAAATCTCAATATTAGAGTCAGCTCCGTTATGGTTTCTACAGGCCAGAAAAAAAGACATCAGTTATAAAACTGGCACATTATGGATTGCAAATGATAATATTATGCTCTAATCTGTTCCAGGCAGTGTGAGAAAGCTGTGCATGACTCTGCTTGGTTCAACGATTAGCCAAAAGGGGTTATTTATAGTGCCAGCCACACTTATTGGCAGCTCGGGTAAAGATGTGTAAAATATAATAAGTTCATCTTTTATTCAGCAGAATCATCACACAATGAAAAAACCTTTACTGTACCCTTAGTTAGTGGGGAAAAGAATTGCTTTTAAAAAGTAACTGAAGCATTTTGTGCTGTTGTAATCAGATTAGAGTGACCAAAAATTGTAGTCGTCATTTTTAAGCAAAAGTGAAAACAGTCAAAGAACTTACTTGAGTAAAACGTTATCTAGTTTAAAGGCAATTCAAATACTGACCTGAACATCTGATTTAAAATGCCAGACAAAAATGTAGTTATGTACAAATTATGGCATTTTAAACACTAAAATGGAAAAAATACAAATAACATGGGTATTCAGAAATGTTCCTCAAAACTTTATAAAAATATCACTCAAGTAAAAAGGACAGTGTAATAAAACTTACTTTCCAAAACGTTACTCTAGTTAATGCCCACCTCTGGCTACAATTAACTTAAGTAGATCTGAGTTTTTAGGAACTTCTCATCTGTCGGTCCCTGATAATATAGAACCATTTGTTTCTTGCTAAAGCTGATTGTTAAACTGCAGCAAAATGTGACATTTATGTTTTCACACAAGCAGGTTTATTAGAAAGTTGGAGTTTGCTCAACTTTAATGCATATGGATTTCACATATTCTAAGGATTTTTACTCATTTTTACCTGGGTGCCATTACATTTGGCAAGTGCTACAGTTAAAAGAAATTACAAAAAAAAATAAAAATATTGGATTTTTATTTCTACGAGCTCTCCAGTAATGGCAAATCATAAAAAGAAAATGTACTAAAACTTTATTTTACACTATTAAAATTAACCACCTCCTGTTCAAGTGAAACACAAGGGACTTTACACAAATCCACTCAACATAATTTTATTTCTACTGTCATAACAGTGTGAAAATGTAAATGAAATCCATCATCTATCTACGTATGCCATTTGTAGAACATTTCAACTTTACAAAACCACAAACAAACAAAAAGTCGCTCTCTAAAACAAACTTGGAATAATTAAAAAAACATTTCTGCTACACCTTCCTCTTCTGGGTGCTGATGTACAGAACTGCAGGAGAAAAGGAAAAACAAGTTTATAGCTTTTAAAACATTTTTTTAGTCATTTAACAAGATTTTGCTTCAAAAAGTGTTTCTCCACAAGAACAGCTCAAAACCAGCAGAAGAGTCTCGTTTCAGTTCCGTTTTCACCACAGACAACATTCCTGCCGTTACCCAAATATGCAGCCGGTTTGGGTGGCCCAACCAAAGTCCGACCAAAAGGCAAAAAAAGGTGCTTGTTTTATAAAAACAATGTTCTAAACAACAATTGATTCCTGATGCTTTCTCGTCTTTGAAGTCACTCCCACCTTTTACTTCCTGAAGCCGACCACAAAATGTGTGTGGGACCCACAGCACTGCGACTGCCCGACATAAAAATCACAGCTCTGCTCATCCTGGCTGCTGTGCTGAACAGCAGACAGGTAGGTTGTTATTTCTGCTCATACCTTAAATCTACATTTAACCAGCTGCTCCATTGTGCCTAAAATAGTCCTACCTAGAGACTGTAAATGCTCCTCACCAGCATAATTCACATTCATGACTGGATCACACTGTAGTTGGTTTCTGTCTGGGAAACAGTCACAGCTAAACACATTTTAGTATTTGTTACTTTTCATGTTTAAAATAAGAATAAAAAGTCTGTGTTAGAGCATACCATAATCACTTTCTAAAACTTGCATAAAAACATTCAGAACACTGAATGCTTCCAGAGGTGTGTCTGGTTCTCATCTAGTCACAATATTACCATCAAAGTTAGATGGTAAATAACAGAAATGAACATTTAATCAGCTCAATTTTACAGTTGGCTAAGTAAGATTTACAGTTCCATTGGAATGCTTTGTATCTCTACCGTACATGATTAGTTTCTCCATCTACTTCGAGCCCAGAAAGGTTTCACATCGTCTATAAACCTGAGAGTTCATGACAAAGTCTAACATCAAGAAGGGATTCAGTCAAAGTATTTCTGTGCTTCAGTTGAACAAAAACAAAACTAACTGGATACAGATCCAGACTAAAATGAGTTCATAGAAACAGATCTTTAAAGGATTTCTGAGTTTATGTCTTATTTACCTCAAGAGAAGTAAACAGGTATGAAATCATTAATGTGTCCAAAAAAGGTTTAGTACAACATGACTCCCAGGTTGGTGCTACCAATGAGAACTAGCTGTTAATAATCTCAGTCTAAAAACATTGGCTCCTATAAATCTGCAGTGTAAAATCAGCTGTTTGAAGGCTTTAACAAAAAAAAACATGTTTTTCATCCACTTTCTGTATGAATTTAACCAAGATAAAGAAATTAAATCAAGGTTTCTGTATCCTCAAACTGTTATACTCAGATCCATTACTATCAAGGGTGCTTTTCACTAGTTACTGCATTTGTGGCTGGGATTTTCCCCGTAGAAACAACTTTTATTTGCTACTGCATATTGGGAGTTTCAATAACAATGTAAGAGGAACGTGCAAAAAATACCTTTTATCTTATTTTTGACCAGGGCACAGAGCTAATGTGCCCTGGTCAAACATCATGGTTGGAAAAAATTGTTTTGGTTTTAATAAAAATGACAATTTTCAAATCAAAATTAGTTGACTAGAAAATGTATTTTTCAGAAACACCAGTTACAGAAATCACTGTATACATTTTTATTAATAAAAAATATATACATCCTTACCATTGTTTCCTCTCAAAAAGGCATCTCCATACTTGTTCTTGAGCTGCCCGTTGACGTACTCTTCTGTCTGCTCAATAGCAATGTTCATGTACCCATCCAGACAGGCCAGAACACCTGCACAGCGACAAGCAGCAGCGCTTATTCAGACTGCATTTTATTTAATGGAAGAGGAATCTTCCATTCATTTTTGTTCATCGGGATAATAATGAATTTGAGCATGGCAGCTGCAGTACCTCTGTAATCAACGCCCGAGTTGAGCTTGACCACCACAGGTCTGCCGATAATCTGCTTCAGAAAGTCACTGGGGGTTTGTTTTCTGAGACTCATCTTCACCTAAACTGGGTCGAAACAAACAACGTAAGGGCTTGTTTATCTCAACAATGAACGTTAGCATTGATAAAGGTATTCCACTCATATTCGGTGATGTGTACATGTTAAACCACACAAGGAATGCCTTTAAAACAAAGGTACTAAAGTAAATACCCAGAAGCTCCTATAATAAGAACCACTACAGTATTTTAATAGAGTCTTGGCGAGATAAAGCTAGCCGCTGCTGCTAATAAAGCTAACAGGCTAACTTCTTCCGTAAATGAGAGCGTCTGCAGCTAACGACATGAAAGTAACGACAGGAAGCGAATAAGTAAATTAAACACGTAGTAAGGCTTAAAAGTGAACTGCTCACATTATCACAAAGTCTTTTAAGTGTTTAACAAAAGCGAAATATTGGTTAGCGTTTTTACCTGTTAAACGTTTCACAATCGATTGTGTTCAGCGTGCAGCGAAATCAACCAATCAGGTCTGTATAAAGTACGGAAACCATGCGAGGACAAACATCTCAAAAAGCAAAGTTGATGCGAAGCCCGGTTAGATTCACGATTTACAAAACATAACATAAGTGCTACAGCAAACAAACCTGATATTCATAACTAGTTAAGATTTGAGTAAACGACAGGCATGGAAGCCAAAGAAGGAATGAGATTGTGTCTAGAATAGAGATAAAATCGTTATTTTTGTAAAACCAAAACAAAAAACATTCATCTCAAAGATATTGTCATAAAAAATAATACAAGGTTGTTTTTTTGGGGGGGTTGTTTTTTTAATTTACAGTATAAGTTTTATTTTCCCTTGTTGGTAAAGTACACACAATTATTTTTTTTTCACAATGTATTATTATTATTATTGTTATTATAGTTATTGTAATCATCCAGCAGGACACTAACATGTCAGTACAGTTTTAGTAAAATATATTAAATGACTGAAAAACAATCTTTTAATAGTAACTTGTGTAGATTTTATCATTTCCATATCTCATAATAAAAAATAATGGGAAAAACATTCAATTGGATTGATAAATAAAAAGAAGAATAACTTTATATTTTGTTTGAAAAGGAGTAGGTAGAATGTAATGCTTATTAAACCCCACCTCAAATTTACTCATCCAGAATATATATTGTAGATAATAATAATAATAATAATAATAATAATAATAATAATAATAATAATAATAATAATATAGCAATGGTAAACTACTGTAGTAGTGAAATTATATTAGATTTATCTGATTGATTGACCATCACATTTTCAGTGCTTACGAGCCAGGAATAATTTTTTTCTTACATTTTGACATAAAAATGCAAAGGTATCTTAAAAAAAAATGTCATTACAGTATGACTCCTCATTTTAATGCTAAAATTCTAACATCCATGAAGCAATAATATAATTTTGTTTTATTATGGTATCTGAGAGCATTTCTGTGAAGGATCAAGGAAAGTCTTTTCTCTAATAAACCCACGTTGTTGAGTGCATGACCCAAACACTGCACAGCTTGGGAGGTACATGAAAAACAGTGTAGGGGGGTAAACAAGGATGAAATGGTGAAAAGAACGATAGAAGACGATAGAGGGCAAGAGGATGTGCCAGTTTGTGTTAGTGGAGACAGAAAGGTGGAGAGCCGAGGTAAGAGTGAAACAAAGGAGAGAGAGAGAGAGAGACCTGGAGAAAGAGGGGGGATTGTGAAAGGTGGAATCATAAAGTACTTCTTGTGTGTCTAGACAGGTTGCTTGTTAGCAGGGCATGGCTAGCCCTGTGGAGGCCAGAGGTTAATTTGGTATCTGCTGCTGTGTTAAACTAAGGTCAGTACTACAAGTCCTTAAGTCATAAACAAGAGTGGTTAAGAGCCATGTATACACCTAGGCACCGGTTAATGAATATTCAATGAAGAGTTTTTCTTCCCGCTTGTCCCCTGTTCCATTTGTTGATGCTTGCTTTGAGGGAAATTTTTTGGAAAGAAAAGAAAGAAATTTATTTTCTTTGCCTTTTAAAAGTGAACTTTGTCCCCTCACATTTATTTATTTTTATATCTTGGCTGAAGTTATAAGAGGATGTTGGTTTTGGTGTAGTGAAGGTTGATGTTAGCAATCTAACATCAAGTATTTAGATTTAAATACTTCTAAATACTTTTTATTTAATTGTGAAATACAATAAATCCAACCCACCATCAGTTCTCCTGATTATTTATTAAATTAAAATCCATCCTAATATTTACAGTGGCTTTCAAATGTCCACAGCCCATAGGAGGAGATAGAAACTGTCATAAACAATCGTTGAACTTTTCCAGCATTAATTTCACATATTTTTACAATTTAGCTGAAGAACAAACAAAACATGTGAGAGGAAATTATCTAAAAAAAATAAAGAGACCCAATAACCCTGTTGCAGAAATATGCACATCCTTACAATAATATATTTCTGAAACACTCGCTAAATTAAAGGGTTAGTATTATGTGTTTTCCAGGCCCCTAGTGCCATGCTACAGCACATTCAAGTTACCTTGAGTTGTTCTAAAAATGTTATGTGTATTTAATGTGGCTTAAAATAAATTTGACTTCGATTTTATTGCTTTCAAATTGTTTAAAAGTTTCTGAAACTACACCTTCAGGAAATCATTAAAGCATTGCTCCTTTAGTAATTTTAGCAAAGTTTTTACCAGCATTACGCTGAAAAGTAGGCTGTATAATGAGCTCAGCAGGTGCACAGTTCCACCAGGTGTTTGCTAATTGTTGCTGGCTAGTTTGAAGGAGGTGAATGTGGGAGTGGTGGGCGAGGGATGCTCTGTGATGCGGAAGCTTGGAAACTGGAGCTCTGAGGCGGAGCACCTCAAAGGCAGGGATAGGTCCACCCAGACGTTTTACACAGAAGAATGGTTGCCATGGAGATGACAAGATTTCTTAAACGTGCATCAAAGAATCAAATCAACACTCCAGGTATGTGTTGATGATGGAATAAGCTAAAAAAAATTCAGCTTAACATAATACTGCCCTTTTAACAAGTTAGCTGTGAAACATGGCACTGGCAGCATCATGCTCTGTGTAAACTCCAACCAATGAAGACTGAAGTATTGGTTTAAAAGTAAGCATATATAGGCTGTGGGTGGATGGTTTCAAATGTATAAATCTCAAAAACCATGAATTTTAAGATTAGTGTGTAAACTTCTGGTGTGAAACCTTGAATGAGAAGCTTTGTAGCTGCAATTTATGAATATATATGTAAAACATTTACTTAAACTGATCCTACAAAGATAAATCATGACTCCTAGTGGCTCTGCAAAAAGCCTATTTTCACTATAATAGCAAAGAAAAAAATATTACAGTAAGCCATTCAGTTCAAAAGAGGTTAATTGTAATCATTGACTCTGTGGGTTAAAATAATGGCTAATACTGCGTCCCATTTTACCGCAGATTGCATGTCAATGATGGCCACACATTCTGCTGCCTATACATTATTTAATATGAAAGCGTGTGGGAGTGCAAATCTAAAATGTCAGACCTTTTTTTCTTCTCTTTGCATTTTTTTTCCAAACATACCCTCCAGCTCATAGCAGTAGTATGTTTCTTCTTATGGATTGAAATGAGATTTGATGGGTTTATTTATATTGTCTTGTTACACTAGAAAAGCCACCTCAGGGCAACACAGAGAAAAATAAACAAGTCCAATTAGAATTAAATTATTTACAATCTAGTCGTTAATTTTATGCACCCACTATATTGTTCCTACTGTTCAGGGTTATAAAAGGCTGTAAAAGGGCTGGAGCAGGGTACACTCTGCACAGATCACCAGGCCATCTAATCCATGTTTCTATACTGTGGGAGAATTCATCGAACTCAAATGAAACCTGCAGAAGCACAGGGTACAAAGGAGAACTGAACTGCAGAGCTCCACCATGCCATCATCCTCAATTACTCTACCATAACTTTCAAACTAACGAGTGCATCTGAATATAAGACACGAGCACAAACCTTCTGTTAGATCATATTGTAGCTTCCCTTCATTGGCTCCCTGTTAAATCCAGAATAGAGTTTAAGATTTTCATTATCACAAATAAATCCCTGAATAATCAGCTCCATCATCTGTCAGAAATCTGATTGTTCTGAACAGAGACTTTACTCTCAGACTGCAGGTTTTCTGCAGAATGGGAGGCAGATCCTTTAGTTTTCTGGCTCCTCTCCAGTGGAACCAGCTCCCAGTTTTAGCCCAAGACGCAGGTACTCTGTCTGCTTTAAGACTAGACTTAAAATGTTCCTTTTTGATAAAGCTGACAGTTAAACTGGTTTAAGTTACCCTGAGTTATTAGCTATGCTGCTGCAGGAGTAGGCTACTGGTGGACAAACTGACCATTTTCTCTCACTTTCTTCTTCGTCTGCTTCTCTGCAATTTGGGTTGATGGATGGAGCTGTGTGCTTTCTTATTGTAGAATGATGGACTGTTAGTCATTTGAAAATTATCATTGCATTGTGTTACCACCCCTTTTATTCTCCAGATCAGCAGAGTGTCAGAAATCTTGTTTTTCTGAAAGTGATCACTGCTGATGATCAATAAAAAAGGGGCTTTGATTAATGTCTATGAATAAAATTAGAAGTGAGATTGTATTTGATTCCTCTTGGCTGCAATCTGTTTTTAAGTTGATTAACATAATATTAGCTTCTAAAAACCCATGACATTACCTTAGTAAATAAAAGAGAATGTATAAATTATGTTTTATTAATCTTTTAATCGTAATTTGGACCAAAAATGTTCTCAGTCAAGTTCAGAAATGTGTCATTGTTACAGCCAATAATTGTTGAGATAAATGACCAACGCAGAGGCAAGGCTTGGCATCACTAACAAATAGTTGAACTGTAAAAGACAAATGAATTATTATTCAAATGATTATATGTTTTGCACACATACAAGATTTTACTGTCACAGCTCACAGCTCTCACCACAGGGTAAAGTGCTAAAGAACATTATTGGGTTTTGTACTATACCTCATTTTCTTACCCAAAGCCACTTCTGAACATCCATCCATCGACTGTTTATTCCTGTCTGCAGTGTTTCCAGATTGGGCGACTTTCCACCCAATAGGCCTTTTTTAAACATGTTGGGCTAGGAGAAAAATAAACAGCTTTGCTGAAGTTGTCAAAATATTTAAGAACATTTGGCTCATTTTTAGAAAGTGTTCATAGAAAGCAGCTCCTATAATGAGCTCAGCAGATGCTGGTGTTTGCTGATTGCTGCTGGCTAGTCTGAAGGAGCTGAGTGGGGAATTGGTGCAACGTGAATGAAAGAATAAAGCCAATACTCTAAGTACGTTTTTTGATCAGTGAATTATATTAAAACATGATGTAAAACTTTAAAAAATCAGTTTTGCATAATACTGCCCCTTTAAAAGGACATAGCACCACACAAAAAAAAGAAATCTTGTTGTGTTCAAAGATTTAAGTCCTTTGCAGTCCACTTGGGATCTGGTTCTGGTAAGAATATAATAAAAGGAAACCAAAAATGTTGTGAATGAAGTGTAAAAATGCAGTTGATGATCTATAGGACATATCCGATTATATATGACTATATAGGGCATTATTAACATGACTTTCATTAGAGGTTGAGATTTGGACTGGATTTTTTTGAGTTGGTCAGGTTTTACATCGTGTTCGGGCTGAAAACTTTCAGATCTGGCAACCCTGCCTGTTTTTTTCCATGCAGGGGCTGGTGTCTGCCTCCTGCAGTCATTGAACAAGAGCCGGGTTACACCCTGGACAAGTTGCCAGTGCATCACAGACACACACACACACACTCATTAAGAAACCAATTATCCTAACAGTCATGTTTTGAATTGTATTAGGAAGCCAGAGTACCCAGAGAGAACCCCTCATGTGCAAGGAGAACATGCAAACTTCATATAGAAAGAGCTCAGCACCTTCTTGCTGCAAGGCAACGATGGTACTAACTGTTCCACCATTGCAGTCCCAACTTCTGAAAAATAAAGCGTATTGTTTTTGGAAAGCACTTTAACGATCTAGAAAAAGGCAGTCATCTAGAAATTATGATATCACAGCAGCATTGTAAGCTGATTGAACAAATCCTGTGTCCATCTAAAAAAAGAAACCTTTTGACCCTGGGGGGCGGGTTGGTGAAATAGGAAGATTATCGCCCTGAGAGCTGCTGTTTTAGACAGGGAAATGGGGAGGACTGGTCTGAAACAGGTCAGGGCTTTAGGTGAGAGGGAATAAGGTGGAGGGGGGTGTAGCCATCTTGTGTCCTAAAGCAATTTTCAGGATATGGGTCGCGGTGGGGGTTGGGGGGAGTAACATGAGGAGAAATTCTAGACTTCATTGACCCTTGTGAGGGCAAGTTTTCTCCTCAGGTCAAGCTCGATATGGAGAAGATAATGGAAAAAGCTTGGGGGAGTTTTCAAATAAAAAAACTGATTGGCGGACATAGGATCGCTGTTCTTCTGTCTGTGTAATCCCTTACTGTATGGAGGTAATAGCTTGGAAGTAATAGGAAACCTTTTTGCCATCAAAGGGGGGCATGGAAGCCTCAGTTGCCTGGTTTGATGCTGAAATTCATTTATTAAGATTCTATGTAATGGACCAAGACAGAAGTGGTGCATAATTGTGAAGTGGAAGGCGAATGATGCATGATTTTCAAATATTTATTTGCAAATCAAAATATGAAAAGTGTGCTGTGCTTCCATATTCAGCCACCACGAGTCAATACTTAAGGGAGATGTTCAAAATGTACATTTTGCATGTTTTTTTTTTTTCATTTGGATCTTAACTGCTTTTAAAAACAGCAGTTAAGATCTTACAAAAACCCACCCGGGCAGAAAATGAGCTATTTTAAAAACATCTCTTATTGTTGAGTTACAATCAACAGGAACTGCGCTGTTACCTAGCGACCCAAACTGAGCTCTACCATGCTTGATCAGCTGGTTTTACCAGTGTATGCACTGTGCAAACATATCTGAAAAGTATGTTTGGTTGTTGAATTATCATCCAGAAACCTCTTGCTGCATTCTTGTTGGTTGTGCAGGAGGCTCGTCTTCTGCTTTTCAAAGAGATACAGTTGTTTAATTGCAAATCTATTTGCTGCCATTTTCATGTGAGAGAGTAAATGTTGAGTTGGGGTGCATGACCATCTACAGCTTATTGGATTTAAAGTGACAGCGGCTTTAAAACAGCTCATTCTGAAAGAAGATCAGAATGGGCAGAACTAACCAGACTAAGATCTCATCATCAAAAAATGATTTTGTGCAAAAAATGTAACATAAATAGTATACCTCATGAGCCTATACTAAACTGTTCAAGGAACAGCAAAAAAATGAAACACAACCATTCATAATTATGCAGTACTTTGTGTTTCTCTATGAAATGAAAATCCCAATAAATTACATTTAAGGTGGTAATAAACATAGATGGGTATGTGTACACTTGCAAAGTGCTTTATCTGTTTTGTCTGTCACACCATCTGATCTATTCAAAGCTCTCCTGCTCTAATTTTAGCTGTATACACCAATAAAAGCACCTATTACACATGTTATGACTGAATCCCATCATCTTACTGCTAACCAGAGAAAATTTAAAGAGCAAAGACTGTCCCTGCGGTTTTGGTTTTTATTATTTCCAGGCCAGTGACACATCGCTCAACTTCTACCTAATGACTCAGCTGTGAGCTCCGAAAGTTGACAGTGGTCGGCTGGCCTGGGGGATCCGGGGGGGCGGGGGGAGGTAAAGCTGTGAGAACGGAGGGGGGGGATGTGAGGCAGACTAGGTGGGATGTAATCACTCCCTGTAATTTGGGAGGAAATCCACTGAGCTGTTGAGAGTGAAGATAAAAGGTCGTCTCTTCACAGCCACCAAGCTCCAGCGCCTCTGAAAGAAGAGGTTCACAGGAGCGATTCCGCTCGCTCGGCGTCCCCTGAGGTTTGGTCCTGAGACCATCTCAAATCAACTACAGCCCTGGAGCCATGTTCTTTCCCCAAGGAGCCGCACCGCAGCCAGACAGTCAGACGGCCCGTCCTGCGCTGTATAGCCCAGGCGCAGCCAGCCAGCTCACAACTCTCCTGAGATCCTCCTCTGTGGAGAAGGGAAGCTTGGTGGAGCTTATGCTGCTTTCTGTCTGACACCCTCCTATCCTGCATTATCCTCTCCCACTTCACTTTAATGTCTCAATCTGCAGCAGAAAGGAGCAACGTTTGAGCTCCTGCTCTCTTTTCGCTTTCTGACGATGAACGAATGGGAGTTTATGCCAAGATTCTAGGAATTAGGCTTGGTCTAGCATGAGGTGCTCACTGTATACAGAAATTACCTTAATTTCATAGAGTCACTGTTGTAACACACAAAACTTTAAACAAAAAAGAATTTAATCTAATTGCTTTGCAAAAACATAAAATCTTACCAAGTGTTTTTCGTCTAGCTTCCAGTGAAAATATTTTAATACACTTGAAATAAGACAAAATGTACTTACAATTAACTTTTCAGCAAGATAAAGGATGCTCTTTTAAGTCAATATTTTTTAGTACTTTTTAATATTTATGAAAAAGCACTAGTTACATAAGTGAAACGATCAGGCAATGGAACTTGTAGTTTTTCATCAATATTAAAGAATTGTTGAAACAATCTCCTCTATCGACTCGCCCGAGTGGTTTGGAGCACTTCTATTTTGTGGTGAGAGTTTGCAGTTCTTTTTTTCTGTTTGTAGTAGTTATTTGCACTAGAATCTAGTCTCAAGTTACTTGGTAAGACTTTGTGTTTTTGCAGTGTTGGAGCTCCAGATTTCTGAGTGGAATACAAAATGAATCTGTAATATTATAGGAGGAAACAGAAGGAATGAGAAAGTCCAAGTCCTGTTGTTTCAAAATACCTGGAAAACATTGACTCATGTGGTTCTTGTTATTCGAGGACCACGAATCAAAACTACGATCTATGTCACAAGTAAATTTGTCTTGAACCATCAGCAGACTGGCCAGTTTGATCACTTTGTCACCCAACAACATCCCACCAAGTTGTCACGGAGACAGCGTTGTAGTGGTTTTAGCTTGATAGATGGTGAATGGTGCTTATACAAGGAGCCACTCCAGTGCTCCCATAAATATGCATCGTGACATTTGGAACAAAGCCGCTCGTCCTCTCTTTCCTGATGAGCTCTGCCTGCATACTATAACATATTGCCATACTGTCACACCTTGTGTTTCATAACCAATCTCTCTGTTTATCAACTTGGCAGATAACCTCTAGATGCTGACAAATGATATGGGGAATGACATTAGGGTTCTATTGTATGCAAAGCTGAGGACTGATTTTCCAACAGTGATGCTTACACAGGTACTTAATGATTAATGCGTGTTATTTCATGATGTATAGAGTGTATTGTTATTATGAAATATTAATTCAGGCTTTGCAGTCTTGTTTTTCTGGTAGTTCAGAAAGAAAATTCACAATTTTATATTTAAATTGATAGCTTGGGATTTTTTTTATGTAAGGCTCTATTTAAAGGTTTTGTGCAGGTTTTGATCTGACCCGTTGCAGATAATTATCTAATTACACAAATGTAGAAGCTAACAACTGGATCAGGAGCGCCCATGACAAAATATATGTCTTCTTTCTGTATTGTACTGTGATTTCAAATATATTATTGTTGACCGTGTGCATGCCTTTAAACACACTGAGAAAACATAAAATTTTGCCAAGTGTTTGCGGTTTGTAGTGAAAAGTACACTTGATAAAATGCACTAGTTGTGCTGGCTGATTACTTCGCTTATATGGATAAATTTTTCCTGTGTTATATATTAAATAACTTGCCTGTGGAAAAACATACTTTTGATCAATATTAAGAAATTATTGGCTTAAACATGCAAAATGTTACTTGTAAGTTAGTTTGTCTTATTTCAAGTGTACAAATTATGAATTTTTCACAATATAAACATGGCAAGCAACATGTGAGAACATCAACTTTCATCAGCAAAAACCGAAGATGAGACTCTGAGTTTCCAACACTTTCTTCTCTGTGATGCTGTTCAACTGAAGGAGGCCAGAACTGAGAGGGTTTTAGGCAAAATGTTGCAGAGCTAAACAAATTTACATTAAAATGTCAAAATTTGCACAAAACTTGCAGATCTTTTGCACAAAAAGGTGTCTGCACATCATTCATAAGTCTTCAATTGATGTATCTAAAATTAAAGCCGTAAAATGTCTTAAATACATAATAAAAATGCAAGTTAGCCTTAGATACATTACTCATAGGTCTTAATATTTGTCATGTCAGGACTATTTAATCTCTTATTTTCCATGTAGTTTTCTTTCTTGCAAGATTCTGTCATGCAAAAGTTTGAGTCACATAGATATCTTCATTGCATTCTGTGACTCGAGGTGATTGCAGCTACAGCTAACTAGCTGCTAATGTACCCTTGCTAGGTACATAGCTAGCTTTTCTTCATCTATTATTGGTAATAACAAGCTTATCACCAGTTAGCTGGATGACCTTTGTCTTCGCCAACCCAAATGATGCTATGTACATTCTGTGCAACAAAACTTGGCACTGTTGGGGTTCAGACTGTAGCAATAGTCAGTGTGACAAGCATAAAACTGCTGCCAAGAGCCACAAAAAGACCCCAGAAATGTTACAGCTTTGCTCCCCAGAAAACTATTTTACAAATGGAGGTCAAGCACTGGTCTTACCAGATCTTAAATTTCATTCACAATGGTCTTAAAAAGATCTTAAAAAGTCTTAAATCTGAGTTGGTGAAATCTGCAGAAACCCTGCATAAAGACAGAACCCAAAAAACTAATTTAGCAAAAAAAAAGTTGATTTGGGGGTTAGTTGCACTTTAAAGAGGCAAATCATTAATTGTTGAAAATGTTTTAAGAGAAAAGACCCTTAAAATCATGTACTATCCCTTTAACGACAGCAAATGTGTTCAGAGCACCTTTTACAGCTCTCCCTCTAACATTAAGAACATATCTGGCCTGTTTCTCCAAACACATCAACGCTTTGCAGGGGAATAAATATCCAAGACAGCCAGAAGCAGTTCCTTTCAAATCCCACTCACACTCACTCGTATCCCCCCGCCCCCCCAGCCCTCCATGTTTCTCTCTCATTCTCTCCCTCTGTCATTTGACCAGCAGTGCTTCCTGCCACCGAGGACCTGTGACTCAACAGCCGGAATACAGCAATGTTCTTTCGCTCACCCTCTTGAATATTCATAGCAATAAGAGGACTGAAGCTCACACCGATCCATCTTGTAACCATGCGCAATTACGTAAAAAACAGGAGCAGTGCCTGTATATACGTGTTAGCGGGTTTAGCGGATATCTAAGTGGCTCCTGGTTGGGGAGGAAAGTGGGGTGGTGAGGCTGTTTTACACTAATTTCTTTATCCCTTTTCACAGGAGTGCCATGTTACAAGAAAATTCCTTAGGCAAGCCAATGGCCCAATAAATCTGCCGGAGCCTCTCTCTCTATTTGTCTCTGTGGAATGTCAGCTGGCAAGCACCCAGCCACCGAGAACCTCCTTTCACGACGCGCCAATCTAACAGACGAGATCCCATGTTGGAGGACTGGCGTGGATGAAACGCCACGTGGCTTATCTATGTCTCTTTATGTCTATCCGTCTGAGGTCCCCCGCTTCTCAGAGGGCCACTCTATTTGCAGGACCCAACAGTTAACCTCAATGGCTGGGCAGGTGACAATGACAAAATGCAGGTGTCAACCCGTGATATGACACAGATGCTGTGTCAACCCGTCTCACTCCACATGACCCGCAGTGTGAACAGAAATTGCTCTGTTTGGTGTCGTTCATCACTGTGTGGCGCAGTCTCCCACATAGCTCGGTCCAGGTGGCGAAATGGCAGAGTGGGAGAACAGACCATGTTTGTGTGAAGATGCAACAACTCTCTCGCTCTCTTTTTCGCCTTTTTTTTTACTTTCATTCCCTGCCTCCTTCTTGTCTCCCTCTTCTTGTTCAAACTGAGTGCTTTAGCACTCTTTGTGCTCTATTTAAAGGTTGTAGGTTAGAAAGCAACAAGATGACTCCCCACCTGTACGCCTAAGTGGCTCACGTTGGATGTATTCACTATTTGTTTATGTCCAGTATAGAAAATACATCCATGCATAAATAGATTAGGAAAAATTGAGAGTTTTTCCTCACAATGCAGTGCTGAGAATAATTTTGTTCCTAACATAAAGGATTTTTCTCTTAATGCATCACTGAATAACAGAGCCATGTGACACTTTATGTTTTTATTATTTATATCTTTAAAGAACCTTGCAACACTATTCAGATGTATTAATTTTTTTAGGTTTGTTATCTTTGAACTAAGGCTGCAACTCACACTTATTTTAGTAATCAAAAAATCTAACAATTATTCTGACTATTAATCAATTAATCTGATTTTGAAAATTGGCACATTCTGCAGATCTTCCATTTATACAGTAGTAGAACACATTAAAAGTTGCCTTTTTAAATAAAAACGTAAACATTTTTTTGCCTAAAACACAACCACATTCCTTTATTTTAAGCTTGTAGCAAAGGAAGCATCTGCAGCTGAACAAATAATGCTACTCTGTTGATTAAATTGAACAGTAGCACATGCTCAATATGATATTTTTCTTTTCACAAAATTTGGACCGGATGAAGTCAAATCTACTCCACTTGAGGAGTCCTGCATAAAACATTTTTAGATATTTTTCTCATTTTAAATGCAAAATTTAGATATATTTTTGTACAGTTTTGGTTTAATTGTTACCCTGACTGTTGAACAAAATCCATAACTAAATTAGTTGACAATTATTTCATTAATGGATTCATTGTGATTAATCCGACAAATTGTTTCAACTAAAAGCTAAAAATAGGAGAAGAAAACCTGTATGAGGCTTCAAAAGGCTTGAAAATGGAGTGGAGGTTCATCTTCCAGCAGGACAACGATCTCAAACATTCAGCCAGAGCTGCAATGAATTAATGTGTTAGAAAAGTCTCCATCCAATCTGTCTGAGCTTGAGCTAACTTACAAAAATTGACAATCAAAAACATCTCCAGATGTGCAAATCCTAAAGACTTGTGGCTGTGACTGGCTATAGAAAGTATTAAGTTGAATACAAATGAACGCCACACTATATCTGCTTCACAATTATTCATGTTTGTGGTTGTGAGGTGAAAAATAAATTCATAGCTGTATGAATACATTTTCATGCCACTGTTTTACTGCGACTGTCCGATCTTGTTATTGTAGTACTTAGCATATCTGTCAAATCAAATTTATGCATTAATATATTCAAAGTTGGCAAAACACATCCCTGAAGGATGACGTAAAATCAAATTTCACAAAAGCCAAGTAATTACATCCTCTAACACTCTAAAATTCGAATGCAGCCAGCCACACAAGCGTATTTAGAGGGTTCATGTTGCTGCACGACAGTTGGCATGACTGTAAAAAAAAGCCATGTGCCAAGTGGAGCTGCCAATGCTCAGCATGGCTGGTTTTAATATTTTAATGTGCTTCATTACAACATTATGGACCAGATAGCCTTTCTTGGGTCCAGACAATTGTTCTGCAAATGAACAAGATTACATGACAAGCCCTGAATGACAGAGCTGCCCACTGTTGCCTGCCTGAGCCTGTTATCTGATGGTAGCCAAGCAACAGATCCCTGACCTGGCTCTGACCTGCACCCGATAAGGTCAACACCTGAAGGCGCTCTCATTGGAGGGCTGGCGGAGGGAGAGGTGGAGCCTGGGGGAAGCAGGGAGACAAAGGACCCACAGAGTAATGCCATGCTTCCTCCATATTAAAAAAAAAAAATCCCCCCAAAAATGAAGAGAATAAACACCTCCGTACCTTATTTATCAAAGGGTGAGAGACGTCCTCCCTCCTTTCATACCACATCATTGAGAGTAAAAACAGCAGCTGTAGCTGATCATAATAAAGAAGTGTTAAGACAAATGGAAGAGACACATTATAAAGGAGGTGCTGAATGTGAAATTAATCGACCAGAGCAACCGGCTCTCATCATCGTCCCCCTCACCCCCTCATTGTGTCATTTGTGTGCCGGCACTCATGCAAACCTCAGTTGCTTTAACAGCAGTGTTATAGAACTTAATCCAAATGGCGATGGTGGCAATAGCCTATTACACCATGGCAATAGAATCAAGCTGAAACTGGTAACACATTAAAGATATCAGTGTTCGGCCCACTTCATTACAACATAAAGTGATATTAATCAGCAGGGGTCCTCTTACACATAGAAAGGGATAAAACAAACATGCAACCCAAACATGAAGAGGTGAGAAATCCAAAAGTTCAGTTCAGACTGATCCAAACTGGATCTTTAAATAGCAGGAAAATATCACTGTTCCCTTCACAAATAATTCACCATAAGATGGAAAAACACACACAAGAAACCAGCCAAGACGAGAGTGATGGACAAAATTAAGTTGATTATTTTTGCTGCTCTGGTGCTTTAAATACAATGTGATTTTTAGAGCAGGTGGGAGACATGGGATTCACAGGGGTTTTTTTAAATCACTGTAATCTATGTAGATCCCATAGAGTTACAGCATATTGTACAATTTAGCAAGAATTGTTTGACTGCTTTTAGTTTGTATAACATTTTACAATAAAAGGTTGTTCTAAATGTTGAATATTAGGCAGTTCTGTCCTTTCCAGAATCGGTTTTGATGTGTTTGGGATCATTATCTTGTTGTTGGAACACCAAAATGTGTCCAGTTTCTAAGCATTTGAGCCAAACTGTAGTGCTTTTTAAACTCGATGGACCAATGAAGGTTAAACTTCAGCTGAAATCAGTCACCACCTGGATGGTTAAGACCTGAGGATAGTTGAATATTCCAGCAGGATAATGCAGGTCAAGAGGGAATGTTCATGTATCTATATATCAGAACCTGTTAGAATAAGAGAAAATAAAGTAAAAATATTGATTTATTCACCCAGACATAAATAAATCAATATATCACCCAGTTATGATAACCCAATATGAATATGTGGATATGAACTAAGTCCACAGCAAGAACTTGATAGAAGACTGTTTGTTTTTCAGCTCAGTGCATCCCAAAGATTTTTAGAACGTCTTTTTGGACAAAAATGTATGTCATACTTTATAGCAACTCTACCTTTGATATTTATCCCGTTTATACAACTGCAAGCAGAATTATTCCTCTTATGTAAGAAACTTTAGTCCCTGAGTTGAAGGATCTTCACTTCCCTCCAGGCCCTTCATGCAAGACCTCTGGCCCAGATCACTCAGAGCAACTTAGGCTCCTCCTAAGTGTGCATGTGTGTGAGTGTGTGTGTGGAGGGGTGGAAGTGCGCGTGTGTCTTTGTACAGCCGGGAAACTGTTGAAGGTCAAAGGGCAGGAAGTTGGCCACCTGCCTCTGTCACACTGGTAAAAGTAGCTGAGCTGAGAGAGGAAGTGGTAGCAAGAGACACGACAGCGACTGAGAAAGTTTTGTAATGTATGTGGGATGTTTTTTATTTATTTTTTGATCTGGTTATCTAATGGCCAACCTTGGTGCTGCAAAAACTGAAAACAAACTCTCTCTTGTGATGATGTCCCATTAAATATTTGAATTTCCTCTACACAGAATTGCTTAAATGAGCTGCAGAATCAGACAGCTATAATAGGCTTTAAAGTGTCCTGCAACCACAACTGAAGCACTAGGTACAAGGATGTCTTCAGTGGTATTCGCTAAAGGTGACAACCCGACTCGCACCCTGCATAAATGTGCCAAGCGAGGACAAGAGCATAGAAGGCCAGAGGGCAAAAACGGGAGTGAACCACCTGTTTCTGTCACACTGTCAGAATGGAGGAGGATGAGTGCAAACAGGACGGAGTGTGCTCATGGGAGTGTATGTGTTGTGGATGTTGTGCAGGAGGGGGGACAGGTGGCCTGCTGGACGGTGCTGGCACAGGCCTCCCCAGGATTTATCACTCAGCGACAGTCACGCCTGGGCAGGGGACAGATGTTTCTGTTTACCCCAGGGCAACATCTGACTGGCTGAGCCTAACGTTAGCCCAACCGGCCTTTAACTCTGACAGGACAAGCCCTGAGACAACTGAACTGAGGGAGAGAAAGAGAAACAGGAGGATCCACGCAGCTCAGCCCCCGCGGCAACAAAACATTTCTGGTCATTTTTCTCCAATCTATTTCATCCTCCACTGATGCACCTGAAACTCATTTGGCCTCCAATAACTCTTGAGTCAAAATAGGGAATACTTTTATTTTAAGAACAGAAAATATGGAGATGCACAACAAAACCATTCCAGTCAACCCTGAATTTGTTCTGCATTCAGTGGGGAAATGATCATAAATGCTCACTACTTATTCTAACATCTAAATAGACACAAATGAAAACTTTTGACTCTTATTTCTATGGACTGCACGTGTATGCAGTTGTATTTGTTGTAACCTTTCATCCTGGTCCTCATCATTAGTTCTCTATGTTTTCTGAATAAATTTCTTGGGAGGATTCAGGATGAAGTTGGTCCTAACTATCATGTTGTGTCATCGGTTGTTATTTTCTGACACCTTCTACCTGATTATGCCAACATATTGTCCAGGTTTTGACTGGAGAAGCTTGAAATGTGGAAGATAAAAATACAACCTCAAAGCAGATTAAATGTGTCGGAAAATCATATTCTTTATAAATCGAAAGAAATCCATCAAGGTCCTGACTCAAAACCTGAGAGATGTATCCTCCTTAAGATGATCGCCTGTGTTATACGGAGGCCCAGAAGGGTCAACAAAATGTAAATGTCGAAACACCAAAGACACAATCATGCTAGCAAGCTTATCAATTTACATTCTGAGACACAAGGGGGGCTGGTGCCTATCTACAATAGTCATTGTGCAAGAGGCTGGGTGCACCCTGCACAGGCCGCCAGTGCATCGCAGGACACTTTAGTTCTTGTGCTGTGACTTTTTTGCTGTTGTGTCATGCTGTTGTGCCTTTTGTTTTGACTTTTATTATGTTCTGGGTTTTTATTGTTGTGTTGTGGCATTTTGTAACTTTTCTTGTTGTACTATGGCTTTTATTGTTGTGTTGTGTTGGAAGTTTCATTGTTCTGTAGTTGTGTTGTGATCTTTGGTTGTTGTGTTGTGACTTTTGTTGTTGTATTTTGCTTTTTTATGTATTTTCTTGTCCCTTCTGGGCCATCATAACGACAAATTGCTGCCATCAAACTGTGTTATCTTTGATAGAATGAAAGAAATTCTGTATTTTTACATGTTGGTCGGGTAAACAGATTCCTTGCTAAGTTCTCTATTACATGTAAATGACACAGATTCATCACTTTAGTCTGAGAGACTTTTTAGGCGTAATAATATTTTAGTTGAAACTAAGTTGATTAATAATTAAACATTCACTGAAATCAGCAAAAATGCAGTTAAATGCAGAAAAACCTTTGAAATCTCTTCATAAAGCCTAAAGAACCATCAATTGAGACCACTTTAAAAGATTAAAAGACAGAGTGGCTCATTTAAATGTAACATTATAAGAAGTGCTTCAAGACCTTTACACAGAACTGGATGTACTTTCATGTTTTGTCGGTGAAACTTGAGAGGTACCGCTGGCAATGGAGCCAGTGCACTCATCCCTGGAGCGCAGAGGAATGACCTTTAGGTTCAACCCTGAGTGAGGTCATGTTATTGTTGCCATAGCAACTATCAGTTGCCTGTCCTGTAGCGAGCATTACCTCAGCTGACTGGCATTGTCAGGGTCAGAGACCAGGCCATGAGCTCCCCCCGTGGTGACCGGATTCACCAGGGAACAAAAACACAACCAAAACAAAAACTACGGCTCTGGCCTTATCAGCTGGAACCGTGTGTTCAGAGAAAACTGGCGCAACAAATGCAAAAGTTTCACACCTTTACAATAAACTGCATCTGAATTAGGTTAGGCTAGAACATCAGCAGGATCATTAATGATCTGCTCTGTGGAAAGTTGATATGAAGAGCAGATATCCACTCTTTTTTTTAGAAGTGATAAACTCCAATAGCTCAAACTAAACAGCTTTATTTGGATTTTATGTGATAGGTCACAAAAAGTAGTGATTCTAAAAAAAAACAAACAAGAAATGATTACTTTTTTCTTCAGCCTCGTTTACTATGATAACCCTAAAAAAATCAAGTGGAGTTAATTGCTTTCTAAAGTCACCTAATTAGTAAAATTTAAGTTTTTCCTTGACTATATCAATTAAGCAGATTAATGAAGGCCAAGGAACAGTGTGGATAAACTTCTGGAGACATTTCGCTCAAGGTCCTAAAATCTAGCGCTTGGTTCAAACCATAATTTGAAAGTGGAAAAGAGTATTGTTCAACAGAAAATCTTTTAAAGGCTGCAAACGACTTCACCTTCCATCAGGAACATTGCAACATTTAGTAGGAGTTGCAATATATTGGTTTAGCTGAAACAAACTCATATGTACAAATGCTTAGAAAAATGAATGCATGGATGTGCCATAGCTTTCTTCAGCTGAACAAAAACACAACTGAGGTTATAATCTTTGAACCTAAAGAGGAAAGATCCAGAGTCAGCACAAATGTGCAAAACTAGTAGAAACACATCTCAAATGGTTGTAATAGCAGCAATAGGAGAGAAGTACTGACTCGAAGAGGTTGAGATACAAATGCACACCACACTTTTGAGATTTTATTTGCTAAACAATTTTGATACTTTATATTTTTTCCTTCCATTATACAACTATAATTAATTAATTGCCATTAATTACTTTGCATTGCTCTACTACACACAAATGTGAAAAGAGGGTGTGAATGAATACAATTTTGCATATAAGGCCTTATTTTGAGCCATATTTAAGGGTATATAATTCCAAATATAATGTCTGTTACATAATGTCTTCATGTTTTTTATGCAGTGCAAAAGCTGAACTGATCTGCAAGGAGAGGAGAAATGTCACAGTTTCCACTTTCTCTATGCATCAACTCTTTCAGGCTTGAGTCAGAGCACCTGTCAACAGATTGTCCATCAGCAGGTGCAGTTGAGAAATACTGCTGTTTGCATAACCATCTCCAAAAGATGATTACAATGGTCTCTATCATCGCCCAGCATTATCCTCTCCAAAACTGAAAACCCTTACAGGGATGTCTTAATTATTTCACGCAGGAGATGCAATAACAAATCGCTTTTTGCTATTTGTGGAACATGTTTGTCCACTCTCCTCCTGATAGGTCCCATTTAATCATGTTGTTCTGTTTCCTAATTAGCAGAAATGCAAAGTGTCTTTGTCACCTGTGGACAGCCAAGAGGGCTAATTTGGGCTTTTCACTAATTGCCACGGTAACGAGCCTCCTGCGCCTCCACTGGGGGTGGGGGTGGGTGGAAGGCATGGCATGAGGAGGACTGGAGGATGGAAGGATGGAGGGATGAAGACACAGCTCTCCTCACACGCAGCCGAGGTGTGAAAGAACGCGGCAGGCCAACAGAACGCAGCCTGGAGGAGTCCAACAGCAGGGAGTGGGGGACAGCCTGCGCTGTGAAAAAGCCCCAACACCCAGCTGAGAGGGAGGAGGATTCAGCTCTGGCCAGTTTTTGCTCTCTCTCGCAACTTTGATGAGGAGATGACTGCGTTGGTTTGGATAATAGTCTGACATTTTTCTGATAGGGACACCTGTTATTGCTATCACATGATTGAATACAGATTCCCACACAATGTCCCCTTCTTTTTTTACTGTTCTTATTATAGAATAATGCTAGGAATAACTCAGCAGGCAGATTTTAAATGAACAGCCAGGGTTCCCCCTAGGATTCCTAGGGGGAAGTTGACTTTAATGAAATAAAGCTTTAAGTCCAGTGTTATTTGTTAAATTATTTAGATTTTATAGTGGTTGTTACTTTTGACCAAATGTTGTCCACTTTTATGCCCTTTTTATAAACTAAGCTAATTTGCAATGCATTTCCATAGGTTACAATGATTAAAACAGAATTAAATTAACTCTTATTAAGCCACAGCAATGCAAAATAGACAAAATAATAAATAGGAGAACACAATGCAATACCAAATACCACATTGGCTGTTTGTTTCTCTGATGTTTCATACAAACCCACCTCACAATTCCCACTAGATGTGCCAAGTGGAACTAAAAGAGCCTTGCCATGTTAAGTATTTAAAAATAACTATGAGGTTTTCAAATTTAATGAGATTTTCAAAGCTCCTCCATTTCTTCCGATTAGCCCAAAGATGTGCAGAACTGATTACCATCTTCACTTGCTTCTGGAAATACTTTAGCTGTTGAGACTTGTTGATAAGTTCAACCTCTGATTTTCAGGTTTAAGTCATTACCATTAATTAAAGATGGGGACCAAAATTAAAAGACAACTGACGGTATTGGAGTCTATTGCAGCATTGGTTTGGAAAGTATGTCTGATTTAAAACTAAGTCAGTTGTGTTGAAGCAATCAGCCATAACCTGCAAGAGATTATGGCAAATCATTTGTATGTCAGTGAAAAAAGTAGTCAGCTAATAACTGCACCATGTGGTGCACCTGTTTTAGTTAGATGTGTCACCTCTTTAACCTTGCAAAAACTGAGATGATAATTTCTGAATAACAATATCAGTTTTTGCTCTTCTTTTTAATGCAACTTTGAATTTGTAAATCAAGACAAAATGAATGAAATCAACTTGCATGGGAAAAATTATGCACATGTAAGCCAAAACATTAAGTATGGTTTACGTAATACAGACATTTTAACACTAAATGAAAAAAATATAAATAAAAAATACAAATGTTGTAAAAACATATAAGGCACAACCAAGGGCTGGGCAGAGCACTTTGGGTGGAAGTAATCAATGCTGCCCTAAACTAGTTTTCTATTGCTTATTTTCAGGAATACATTGCAGTGGGCTCCCAGAAAAAATAATTAGATTTGCAGGTGGATGGTCATACTTCATGCAAGAACTGCTTCTGCCTGTGTGTCTACAGGTGCATCCCAACAAATTAGAATGTCATAAAATGCTAGTTATTTCAGTCATTTTGAAAATAAAAAATATCACATATATTGTATTGTATAGATTAAATATAATTTTAGTGATTTCTTTCAGGTGTGTATTTCTGTACAACCAACAAAACAAGGATTATATTATGACCGTTTTTTGGCTGACTAAATCATAGAGTAGACTGCTGACTTGGCAGTTCTTTGTAAGAGGAATAAGGCACAAACATTGCAAAAGAAGCTGAATGTTCAGAGTGCTGCATACAAGTAAATTGGTCAAAAGTTACGTGGAAGGAAAAACTCTGGCCAACCATGGAGGACAAGCACAAGGGATAATTGGAGCTTTATAACATAGCCTTATCCATAAGAAAGACCACAACTGCTGCAAATCCTGTGTTAAGTCAGTCTCAGAGGGATCTTACTTAGGCTAAGGATAAAAAAAGGACTGGACTGTTGCTCATTGGTTTTTAATTCTTCTTTTGTGAATGAGAGTAAATTTGGAAATTAAGTTAGCAGATTCTGGAGAAGGGAGAGGAACAGAATCCAACTTGCTTTAGGTTCAGTATAAAGTTCTGTAGAAAGGGGTGATATGGCAAACCTTCTCTTTTGTTTTTTTTTATGTCCAAAGACAGTGTATTCAACCAGGAAAATGTCCAACCTGCTGATAAACTTTATAGAGATGCTCATTTAATTATCCACCAGGACTTGGCGTCTGCCTGCACAGCTAAAGGTACCATTACTAGCTTTAATGACCGTGGTATCACTGTTGCCCAACAATCTGGCCTGACTCAACAAAGCAGATGAGTTGGAGGCTGCTTCCTTCAGACTTCACTGGAGCCACAGGTTAATCACCCCCATGCCATGCCTGTGCAGTAGTTAATGTAAAAGGAGCCCAGACCAAAAACTGAATCCATACTGTACAGCACAGGGATGTATTCATTTTTTTCAGTAAAGATTTTGAATAATATTCAAATTTTCCAAGTAACAACTAAACAAAGATGTTATTTCATTTAAATTTTTTCAAATGGTTCTTAAAAAACATGCGACGTGATTCTATCCATCAGTGTGATTGCTTTTAAATTGTTTTGCAATTTGTTTTAATTTTTATTTACTTTCATGCACTTGTGTGTTTTACAGATTTCTGCCCAGGCCCTCTTGAAAATGAGATCTGGATCTCCATGTTGTCTTCTTCATTCGTGGTTAAATACAGGAATGAAGAAAAAGAACAAAATGATGGAGGTTTCATGAGCTGCGAGCTAAAATAATCAAACTGAATACTTAAGTCCATATGTGTTTTTCCTGAACTGTATTGATGAAAAACGTGTATTTAGAATATTCTGCCTCATTGAGATGCACCTGTAAATTGTCTTAAGACTTTTGTTCTGAAATGAAAAAAAAATTGATTGATGCATTTTTCGTCATATTAATACGTATTTACCTTTTCCTGCTGAACATTAAAGTCATTCTCTTAATCTCTGCTTTGTGTAATAAGGAGCATAAATTAACAACCATCACTTTATTTATTTTCATTTTTGTTTTTCCTTACGGGAAAATGACATGACTCTGGGTGCAATTCGACTCCATCAATATGGTTGTCTTTGTGTTTTCAAATATCTATATTTTCTTTTCAGCAACGCGCACTGAAAGCCTGGGGGCACCTTGTCCGTACGCTGCTCTCGGGGGCGAGCTCCTCCAAGCGTGCGCGCGCGCACGAGAGAGAGCGCGTGTATGTGTGTGTGAAGCGTGTGTGTGTGTGTGTGTGTGTGTGTGCGGGGGTGCCCACGCGCGTGTGTCTGCTCTGCTGTTGCTGCCCTTTGATCCCTGCATTAGTGTTAGTTAGGGGCTCGGAGACACACTTGCACCGAGAGCAGCCATAGTCAAGACACGGCAACAACAACAGCGAGCGGCACCTCCTCCGCCCGTGTTCCCGTTCCCCCCCTGAACAATACACTTTAAACCGAGCAAAGCCAGGTGCACGACCGAGTCCCTGCCATCACTGGCGCCTCCAGTCTCAATGGGAAAAATCCTTTTTTCTCCTCATCCCCAAACAAGGACGAGAATGTGATTAAAAGCGGGGGGAAAATGCCAAGGAGGAAGCAGGAGCAGCCCAAGCGCCTGCCTTCACGTAAGTCCTCCGCTCGATGTGTGCGATTTTAGCCGCTCTCCGTGTGTTTTGCGCAGTAGTTTAGGGTTATAGAGGTGAAACAGACAAAAGGCTCGGCGTAGGTTATTTCTACCCCCTTTTTTTTTTTTTTTTTTTTTTTTTTTAGGTCCGAGCGAGGCAGCCATGTTGTTGGCGAATGGGTAACGTTAGCCAGGCAGTGAGTGGATAAACGATACGTGGCTTTAATAAAGAGCGGAATCGATGAGAGGTCCGGTTCCGCTAAAAAGGTTGCGGTCACTTTGGCGTATGTGTCGGGGCGGCAGTGTGCGGCATAACGGGCGAGCGGTTTCGGTAACGTCTTCGGTCTCTCTCGGGTAGAGAAAAGGGGGAGGATCTGGGAGTCTGGCCGCAATAAAATGAAGGGTCAGCCGGATCAGACGAGCCAGAGTCTGGCTCCCCCGAACACCCCTGGTGTTCTCAGTTAGCCTCCGCGCTATCTAGCAGCACTGCTCGGTAAACTTCAATTCCCCGGCTATAAACGGCTAACTTTCGCTTCAGTTTTGCTGCTCCGAGCTCGCGGAATCGACTCATTTCGCGTTTGTTTATGTCGTCGACTTTTACATTTTTTTTTTTTTTAAAAGTGATAATATTGCTTGTTTTAAACCCAAACCCATGTATACATGTTTGAACCCTTCCCTGTCTACATGAAGGCAGTGTCGGAGACATGGTCGGTCACCTGAAGTTCAGGGTTTTCCCCCCCTTCCTTCCCTTTGCAGCCATTCATTGCAGACAGACTCCGATCAATAACGCGGTTAGAAAAAGGAAACGGCACTCAGGCTCAGATACGCTGCTTGTGCCGCAGCAGAACCCCATTACACTTTCCGAGGAGTTTATTTTAGTCGGTGGTTGGCTTACTTTTGTGCATTTGACCCTTACTGTCTTCGATATTCTGCCTTTATCAGTCCTATATATATAATGAAATGCTGCAATAACGTACTCCGGCCGCTGGAGGATTCCTTAGATGTTTAGGGGCCGTTATTAGTAAAATTTTTTATGCTGTTAATCATTTCTGCTGAATGCACGCGTAGGCAAACAGCTCAATTAGTCATATTGATATGCAAATTTCATGAATAATTAAGTGATTCAGCTTGATATATTTTTCTTCATTTCATAAATGTCACATCCCTCCAGATGTTTTGCATTGCCGCTAATTTTGCTCGTTTGCACCCAACTCAGGTGTTTGACCTCGGGGTGAACTTGGGGGGGGGGAATTGCAGAAGCTGGGTATGAGGCAGAGATGTGGATAGTAGGTGATTGGTGCTCTGAGTGGAAGTGACTGACAGTGTGGGAAGTCACATGAATGGGCTTCACAGCACAGAGCGTGGTTTTGATGTATAATGAAAATAAACCATAGCAGTCTTTATAATACCATCTGGCGTCAAAGTCTTGGTTTAGAACCGTGTTTTGAGCGTGTTTTAGGTTCACAGATTTAGTGGACAATTACTGAATTTTGTAAAGTGTTGAATTGTTTATACTTATTTTTTTAGCTTATTTTCGTTCTCTTGAAGTAGGTATTTATTCAAAGACCACAACCTAGGTTGCCCTAAAATACTAATATTTTCTTTTTAAACTTTTAATATTCCTGGACAGATCTCACATGAAACAGGAGCCTTTGGTGAAAAGACCAAAAGCTCCCTAACTAACCCATTTGTTCTTATCCTTTGGTGCAGAAATCTGTAGAGGTTAGTGGTTTAAAAATCTAAGAGCCATTTCCATTCCTGTTAGCAACACAGCTGAGGGGTTTGCTGAAGTTTTGATCGTTCAATTTCAGTTTGGAGATAACTTCAATCAAAAATCTGAGCAAATGAATATCTTAAGTTCAAATTTGTAGCTTTAATTTGTGAAAAAAATTCAACCTAAATATCTATTTTTAGGTACGTTTCTGTTTTATATGGGGACGTGTCAAAGTTTCCAGTACAAACATGACCTTTTGGCTGCTTAAAGTTACTGTTTCGAGGTACATAACTGACATTTATCCTGACTAAAGCTGAACCTTTTATCACAATAACAGTGTAAACAAAATTGTTGGTTAATGTGCTCCAAGTGTTATAAACTTTTATTTTACATGCTAATATAATATTTAGCCAGCTGGGCAGAGTCTCAGAGCAGCAGATGCTCACACCGAAGATGAGCAACATTGCCCAAAATGCTGAAAGAGTGAAGGAAACACAGATATCACCACTGCAATATTTACCAATATTATCGCCACTGCAAGATTATTAATAAGTGTCATGCAGCTTTAATTTTGATAACTAAAAAGTTGAACATTCACCAAAGATCATTTGTTAAGTTTCATGGCAATATTCCCCCAAAATGTTCAAATCAAGTAATTGTTTTATAATTTTATGTCACAATCTTTATAGGTTTCAAATTAAACTGCTGGCCCTTAAATATCCCAGAATATCAGCCTTTAACTGATTCACCTGTCTCCTTTCTTGAAGAAAGAAATAATTTCTTTCTTCAACTTCTTTTAACACTTTTTCAAACATCATTGTTTCCAACTCTTTGAACATTTTTTTCATAATTCACCTGCTTTAGGAATAACAGCAAAATGACTTTTTCTATGTTCAAGATAAATGACAACTGTGAAAACAACCCAGATTTGAAGTTGCCTCTGTGTGACTGGAAAGCTACAGATACAGTAAAAATCCTCTAGATTAAAGGCCTGAGCTTTGTATCCATACAACTAAGCAGAAAAGATAGATTAAAGCTCACCATTTTTTTCTTTCCACAAATATAGGGGTCAGCATATTACCAATATCTAATTTTAAAATAACAGTGGTGTCCAGTTTAATATTTGGATTAAAAAGCTCTGATTTTCTATTAGTTGCTAAATTGGTATCATTAAATTTATTTATAGTGGTGCTTTATGGAGTTGCTTGGATGCAATATTTGGCTGGATATTCTAAATCAAGTGCCATGCATTCATTCTCTGCATGCAGATAATAATTTTTGGCCACTTAGCTACCCATACTTGATGTATGGTTTGTGCTTTATTTGCTGAAATGCTAAAGCACAGTGTGTGTGGAGGGGACATTGGGATGTAGTAAAGAGTCGGGATATGTGGGTTAATTATAATTAATATAAATGTTCAGCACATTTTGATATGTTTCCTGAAATTATTCACCTTCAGCTTTGACAAAAGTTGAGTATATGAGAGGAGAGCAGCCTATGTTACACCGCTCTGCAGTTGGAGGATTTCAGTAACACCAAAATAAAGAGAAATGATCACAAAGTTGACAATTTGATCCCTTTTGCACTTTATATTAGAAATTCACATTAGCTATAGTTCGTAGATTAACATTTTCCAAGTCCTGCATGTTCTCTGACACAGAACAGGACTTTTTATAACGATAAAACAGAGCAACTTTGCTGTAATATGTTCAGTCTTTCTTTACCTGTTAACATCAGACTTTATTGTAGTATAATATTCACTCGTAGGAGCTTCTTGCATGTTCTGTGGGTTTCCTGATCACTTGAAACACTTCAATGAATCTGAAAATGACTTCTTCACTTTGTGAAAACCTTCACAACTGGATGTGGCCTTAGCTGATTGGGAAAAGCTCAGCTCTTTACTTCAGATCAGCTGATTATCTGTCAAGGACTAAATCAGCTGATTTTCACTTCAGCAACTTCTTAATTTTGTTGTTTTTCTACATTTGCAACAAATAAACCATATAATATATTATCTTTGGGTCTCTTTCCATCGCCTGTTGTGTATTTATCTATTTTTTGTTATTTGTAGTCATTAATTTTGTGGGACTGTGATATGTTGCCCTTAGAGCAAAGCTGTGTGCTCATTTTTGTTATATCTCTGGGACCTTTCTCCATTAATTCGCCAACCTTGTCAACACCAGCCGTATTCATGCCCTGGTCCTAATGAGGCAGGATGTCATTTCTGGGTTAGTTGAGGTTCGTGTCTGGATTAGGCATGCATTTGTTCCTGTTAAGATGTTAGTTTGTTTCTGAGGCTGTGCACATGCAATTTGAAAGCAACTCCCTCCCATACCCTGTCTTTGTATCTGCATAGCTTGTAAAACACTCTTACAGATATTACATAGTAGGCGTCTTTATGATTTGGTATGCAATTGTTTAGCTAGAAGGCTGATCAGATAGATTATCCAAAAAAGATGAAAACTTTATAGGTTTACTTCTTTTATCCTGTAAAGAAAACATACTATAACAGGAATATTTTGGGTTTTAATGCAAGACGATTACAAAATACACTCTCGTTTCTGCTTGGTTACCATATAACTATATACAATATAGTCCAAATAGAGATAAATATGTTTCATAAACATAAAGTTGCGTATATTTGTGAAAACCAAGCAAGAGAAAGCCAATATAAAAGGAAGTCAATGCAGTGTTGTCTTCTCCATGCTTGTCTTGACATGCTAACTGCTCAATATTCAGGCAGTAGCAACTAAATTCCACAGTAACATGTCTTGGATTATACCATAGATTCTTGGCAAGCATTGCTAATCCAGTTCACTTGCTTTTGCCACTCCTCTGGCCGGCCGCGCGATGAGAAAGCCCAGCAAAGAGACAGGTTGAAACTGGTGATATAATTCTTGCCCATTGTGACTGAAGTTCACACCGCAAATATAGAGATGAATTCTCTACTTAGATGATACCAGAACGTTTTATCCCACATCAATCTTTCATTTGCAAGTCTAACATAGGTTAGCACTGGGTTTAGCGCTGTGGATACGTTATCTGAGCTCAGACCCAGATAGACAGCTTAACCTGCTCTGCTGATGTCTGTTACAGACCAGGACCGTTTTCTTTAAGGATGGCACGCTCGCGTGAAAACGAAAACAAACCTCCGAGTGTGTGTGTTCCTGCTTTGGTGTGTCTGAGGGTACAGGAGCTGGCCATGGAGGTCACAGTGCAGTATGGCGCCTTCACTATGACAAGCACACATGACCTTTGGTGCCACAGAGGAACCCAGCATTCGCTCTGACCTTGCTCTTTATTATTGTTTATGTAATTTTTCAGTCTAACTACTCCATCCTAAAAGTTGGGGACTAGTTTAAGTGCTTTTAAGTTCCAGCTTCATGACCGGCGCTCTGAGTCATCGAGAATGCCATGGGAAGGGAATACTTTTATTCCCTTCTCATCCCTCCTGATTATTTCCATTTAAAATATAGAGATGTTCATCATTTCTGGACTGAATTGAAGGTTTTTTTCCCCCCGTCTGCCAATAGCTGAGAGACTTGGTGGCTCTCTACCTTACTGTAATGGCGGGTCACTGGCTACCTTCCACTTTTTATGATTATAATGACCTTGGTAGGGCTAGGGCTTGAAAACATTGGATTATAGGGAAAATGAGAGAAGGGTTTCCATTTCCCTCTTGGCATCAAATGTTCGGGGCTCTTTCTGCCAAGAATCCTCCACCTCAGCACCGCTGCTATGTTCTCCCCTAAGCTGGCTGGGGTTTGGGGGGGCGCGTGCTGGCAGGTCCGATCGCACAAAGCTCAAGTGAGAAACGAAACACAGCCTTGAACTTGGAAATGCATTGCAGGACAAAGGGAATAACGCTGTGCGCCTTTGACTAACCGCACATCATCTTGGGCGCATAGAAACTGTTTTCAATTAGCGTTCATATTCAGCTGACAAATTAGATCCCATCGTTTGTTTTTTTTTTTTCTTTTTTACTTGATAGTTGCAGAAAACACAAAGTTGTTTGAATGAACAGTTTGTTGGGCAGAGTTTAATGGGCCTGGCTTCACAGAAGTAGCAGAGCCTCAGGGCTGGGATCAATATTTATACACAAATGTTAACCTTATTTGCTACTTCAGACAATTGGCGAGGCGCACAGACGTGGAGGCTTTACAGCACTTAAAAATGAAGGACTGGGAAGGGAAAAAAAAACTTGCTGTTCTCTTTGTAAGTCAAGATGAATGTAAAACGGTCAAATAACTGACTTAATGTAAGGGATTTTAACCGGCCTCATTTTTATTTTACAAAATCAGAATCAGTTCTCTGATTCTGAATGAGTGTTATCATTCAGCACCCTGATAGAGATGTGTCAAAAATGTTGGAATAAATAATTTTGTAGACTTTGTGACCCCAAGATGCCTCTCTTTGCTGCTGTTCTTTTTTTTCTGCCCTCCTCCTCTTCCTCGCTGCACAATGGAGCAGCTGAAAGACCCAGTAGTGACCCATTTTCAGTTAACTGGCAGAGTCCATCAGATTTTTATTCAAACTGTCCATTAGAGCTCATGGTTCTTTGGATTGTTTTAGATCTGAGTCAGTCCCACAGCATCACAGATTTAATGCCTAAATGCGTCCTAGCCATCTGATTTTATACACATTTGTAGGACAGACCAGAAATATATGATCTGTCCTATATGGAGATTTGGTGACCTTCAAGACACCGATTTTTAATTATCTGATAATTACTGAGCCAGTAATTATTGTTTAAAAAATATTAAACAATAGCATTGTTGTTTAGAGAGACTATGCATAGTAAGACACAACAACCAAACAATAAATAAAAATGTAAATAAAAAGCACTTGCAACCAAAATCATAAATTAAATGGATTAGGTGGTCTCTAAAAATATTAATTATCAGAATGGAAATTACCAAGCTTAATTTATAATGTGATTACTTGATTGGACTGGTGCTTATAGTCACCAGTCACCTGCATGCACACTCATACCTGCCACTTTGTTTTTGCTTTTTGAGCGACAAATGAACCTAACAGTCATGTTTTTAGACTGGAGGAGGAAGCTGGAGTACCCAGAGGGAACCATGCAAGCACAGGGGAGAACATGCAGGAAAACCCCAAAACTCATTCCAGGATTCAAACGCACAACCTTATTGTTGCAGTGCTACAAGCAGCTGAGTTTGGAATATTTTGCCTATGTTCATTAGGGTCTGCTGGGCCCATACAACCCCAGATTTCACACAAGGAATCAGTGGGTGATCTAGATTAGAAAAGACTCAAAGAACTTCTCCTTCCAGCAGGACTCGTTCACAGTTCAGGTGCTTGCAAAGTCGGAAACAAATAATAATGGATTGTGTTTCTCTTTCCTGCTGCGTGGCCAAACATTCAGAGGGAAAAGTAGTTTCTCCAACTCAGGCACAAACTTCAAGCACTAAAGGCTTACAAAGCGTCACAACGGCACCAAGTCTGGTTCAGGACGTTTTAAAATGACATTTCTTTCTGTGAGTTCTACTGATCTGGTGCATAAATCAATAAAATTGTATTTTGATACTTCTAACATTTACAGATAGAAACACTGATATTCCTACTTATGGATTCTACAAATTTTGAATGACATTTAATGTTAAGCTGTTGTTGCTTTACTCTCCAAGTATATATGCTTTATTCTGGAAACGTATTATTATTTTTTATGTGCCCTTAGAGAACTAGAGAGTTAAAGGTGGAGCGCCACTTTTGAAATCCTCCTCTTTGGGATCATTATGAATTTCTCACATTGCAAACTTAGCCCTAGAAATTAATGAGCAACGTGGAATTAAATTTTTCTTGACTTCAGCACGCTGGCAAGGTTCTTAATGAATTAAAAAGACACAAAACTGGCAATTAATTAAATGAATGTAGTTATTTCTCATTCGATGTGTAAATGAGGTTTAGCATAATCATACAGTTTATCCCCCAGTAAGCATGGAGTGCAGCGTCCCTGCTTCACAACTCTCACTGCGCCCGATTCATCAACTATATATCTCGTGTGTCATCAATGGATGCTCACCGTTTGCAGCATCTGAAACAAATGCACATAACTAAAACAGTTGAAAAGCCTGGTTATTTGTAATTAAAATAGGCCAGTTCCTATTTTTACTCAAAGCTTCTTGTTTATAGAAACTAACCACATGATAAAATTATGTTATGAGGAAAAATGTAACTCAGACTTTGCGCTTGGGTTGTGATCTATGTGGAAGTTGCTTTGCCACATTGATTTAAATTACTGTAAATAGCTTTTGACTGCAACTTTAACTTTTTGTCATGTTGAAACCATAAATATTTAGACTTTGAGTATGACCTTCTGAGACACGAATATGCTTTAATCCACTGGTGAGCACCGGTAGCGAAAAAGATAGTTACGTTAACCCTAAAGTGCTCATTATAAACATTAGCTAATGCTAAAGCAATACACCAAAAGAACATTCAATGGAAGCTAATGCTAAAACTTGAATTCAAAACATATCTACCCTTGGAAAACTACAATTTAATTTAAGTCGTTCAAGAGCTTAATTCAATTTAGCTCTTGAGTTAAAGTTGATTGTATTTGTTCTACAGTTCTCAAGTACTGTATTTATGTTTATAGCTTGTAGTTTACTGTTTTATTTTGTTCTTGTATGTTTCTTGTTTTGAGGTAAAGTTATCAAGGAAAAAAGAGAACAGGAGGAGAGGAAACTGAACTGCTGAGTAAAGCCTTCAAAATAAGAGCAGAAATATAAATGTCTAACTACTTGAATAATTATTAAGTCTATAATCAAAAACTTCAACACAGATGTTGAAATTTATTGAACTGAAAGTTTACAGCCAAGCAAATGAACACATAATAATTTATCCATACAATATAATTTAGAGGAAGTGCGCTAAGGTTTCCAAAACATTTGCTAATTTTGCTATTATCCCATTAGCAGATTAGCGGACATGCGTAATTTCATTGTGTCTCTGATTGCATGTTTAGGGTTGATATTCTGCTGGAAGTTGAAGCTGTGTCCACTTTTGCTGCAGCGATTTTCTCCAACAATTGCCTCGTAGTTGGCTCCATTTATTTCTCAATCAGCTCCCAGTAGTTTCTGTTCTGACGCTGTGATGCTGCCGCCGCTGTTTTCCATGGGAATGGTGTGTCTTCAGGAGGTGTTCATTTGACCAGAATACCTTCTGACGTGTGTTTGCTGTGTCCTCTACATTGTTTTTGGCACATAGTAAATGAAATGGCTTGTGGCAAACCTCCAACAGGACTTCCTTTATCTTTCAGGCCTGATTTGTAGGTGAACTGTAGATGGTTGAGGAGGAGATCGCTGCTGCTTCTCCAAAGTCACTCGGCTGCTTCCCTGATTAATACATTTAGGTGTTCTGCCATGTTTTGACGGGTTAACAGTTGGTTCTTCCTCTCTCCATGTTCATGATTGATTGAACAGAGATGTGGGAGATGTTCAAAGTTTGGGATATTGTTTTCTTGTCTAAATCTGCTTTAAACGACTCTTTTTCCCTGACCTACCTGCTGTGTTCCTTGATCTTCATGAAGCTGGCTGTTCTCTGATTTTCTCTAACAAACCTTCACAAAACTGCATAGAGAGACTCTGTTCAATAGTTAGGGGAATTCTGAAGGCAATTATTTATGGGGATCAGAGTATAAATGCACTTCACACTTCTTTTTGTCATTTGTTTTTTTTAGATTTTTTATGTGCAAAAAGAACATTTTGAGACCTTGCGTCATTTTCTTTCCACTTCACAATTATTCGCTTCTTTGTTTTGGTCACAAAATCCTAATAAGATAAAAGTTTTTGGGTATTAACACTTTTGCAAGGAGCTCCACATCAGGCATCTGGGAAACATTTCTTTTTTTTCCATTTAAAGTAAACTTTAGCATCATCAAAGCATTGCTCTTTGTGATCGCCTCATCCCAGTGGATGATGTGCTGGATTTGGTACCCTGACATTCCTCCTCTCTAATTGTGCTTATGACAAGACAGTCAAAAATATTTTCTCAGATTTTGCTGCTACTGGCTTTACTACAGGCACTTTGTTTCTGATTTTTGCCTGCCATCGCTGCACAATGAATCAATTTCATTTGATCAAGAGCATACAGTGCTGCCTGCCCAGCAGTTTTGTGGATCTCATATGGATCTTGTATTTTTTCTTTTTTTTCATCTGAAAATTGACATTTGAGTTATTATTCAGCAGAAAAACAAATCTGTTGAAGGGAAAATGTAAAAAAAAAAAAAAAAAAAGAAATGACCTGATTGAATAAATGTTCACATCTTTAAGCTCACCTTTTCATTGAGTCTTTGCATTCAATCTGAGGTACATCCATCATTCCTATTGATATTTACATCATTTAGCAAAGGCATTAGATTGCTGAGGATTAAATAAAGGTATCAGTCTGAAGAAGGATACAAAAAGGCAGCTAATAATAATCAAAGAAAATGTTGATCAACAGTACCAAACTGCATATGTTTTTATACACAAAAAAAGACCATATTTTTGCAATCGTTAGTTTTACTATTTTTATCACTATCCAATGAAAGTATCAATAAAATCACCACATTTGAAAATATGATAGAATTACTGTGTGCAGTTCAATGATGCAAATCAAACTTCTTTATGCGACTGGCGTCCTAAAGAAACATTGCAAATGGGAATGTTTTTAAAGAGCATTTCTTGTCTTTGTGGTGCTGTGATTGTAGCCAGAGCCACACAGTTACCTAAAAACAAGTAATATATATATGTTATCGATCAGTCAAGTTTATTTGTGTAGCAAATTTCAGCAGCGGCAGTTCAAGGGCTTTACATCATGAAAACATAAAAACACCATTCAGTCAACAGGTGTGGAAACCAATAACAGACATTACATTTTTCCATCATTAAAATTATTATTACACTTCATATATGTTGGTCAATTTATTTATTTATTATGGTCTAAACAGCTGGGCTTTTAGCATTCATTTAAAGGAACCAGTGTTTGTTCCAGATTTGAGGTGCAGAGAAGCTGAAAGTTTCTTCTCCACGTTTGGTTCTGGGAATGCAGAACCATCATTTTTATTCATCACTTTTATCATGACAGTACTGCAAAGTGATAAGATGTGAAGTTCATATTGTCCACACCTAGGTTGTGTACGATAAATGACTTATTGAAGGTAGGAATAATTTTTCAACGATTTATAATGGTCACATTGTTTGTATGTTTATTGCACTTATTATTTAACATTTTGGGTGCCGGATAAACTCCAGTTCAGATTCTAGAAACGATGAAAAAGGAAACCAGAAATTGCTCACATTGTAAAGGTGATGTCTGCTTTATGTGCCTGCAGATTATTTGACTGATCAGAGACGAGGCCAACCTGAAACCGCCAGGCTAGTACCTGCATCTACGCTTGGTCACTATCAGGTCCCCACCCCCTTTTCCTTTGTATGGAATGGAAGTGCCTCAGTCTCGATAACGATTTTTTTTCCCCCATGTTGACAAGTCACAACATGGAGATCTACAGCTCGGAGAGCAGCCCTTTGGCTACGTAGAGCCCTGCTTGCACTGAGTAATAGCAATCTCACAGGAGTAGCAGGCTTTCAGCTGGCAGCAGTTCATACGGAACAGCTCGCCGGTGCAGCTGGGAAAGACAGAGCATGAGTGGAAGAGGGGAGCGAGGGGCCGGTGGAGATGGAGGGAGGGAGGAAGTGGAGAGGAAGAGCTGTTAAGAGCTTTGGGCGGTTTCTCTGTTGTTGTACCACACAAGTGCATCCAGGCCCTGCAGGACGAGCCTTTAACAGGCGTGAGGGATGGAGAGCATGAGAGGAGTGGAGGAGGATGCAGCGGAGGAGGAGGCTTTGGTTTGGGGAGCCGAAGCCGGCCAGTCGTACCAGATGCCTGATCCGAACATGGATGGGATTTATTGTTTGCCTCTGCATCACTAAAGGCATTAAAATTACTCTGAGAGATAAAGAACTTCCTTGATTAGAATCCCCTGCAGGCTGAGGATGTGGTGCATCATTAACACAGGCTTCAGTTCTTACAGTGCATTCACACCAGCTCTGTTTAGTCCGCTTTAATCAAACTAGTTTGCTTGCCTAGAAAGTTTTGGGAGGTGTAAATGCCAATCAAACTGTGATGTGAACCAAAAAAGTGAACTCTGGTCCCGGAGTTTCACCCATAAAACCTGCTAAACCCAGTGGTAGTGGAGCTACGTCAGTCCACCAGCGCCCTGTCATATTTTGTTTAAAAAAAATGTTAAAGTTATATAAATTCGGAGGTGCATGATCAGACATAATTTGCAAATAACAGCATGAGGCCAGTCCAAAACACTATTTAAAATAAACAAATTATGCTTATCCTGGTGGGGGCACAAGTGAAGCCTGGTGGCCCGCCAGGCTTCTAACTCAATTAGGGAATCCTCTACAAACCACGGTCTCGATTTTATTTAAGTGAATATTTGCATAATTCAAATGCACATGTGAATACCAGGCAGACTGGAGATCCCTCCAACAGTACGAAGTGAACTATATCACAGGGGATTCTGGGTAAATACAACCAAAACAAATACAAAAGTCTAGCGCCAGCGGGAAAAATGGCTCATGGTCTTTTGCCAAAGACAAAATAGAAATCCTACAACCTCTGAAATCTGACGACGCTCCATTTTTGTTTACATTTTGTGAAAAAGGAAGTTGCTCTCATGTAGACTTTGTGATGTTTCCTTCTGTGGTTCTTGGCACAGCGCCATGTATATTTTAAGAATAACATTGAATGATACAAACTAAATGCTATCACACATGGAAAAACAATTTATATATTTTTATGATTGCTTCATAAGTAATGGGTTTATCTCTTCCTGTTGCTGCTGCTGCCTTTATTGGGGAAACATAAAACATTAAACTTCTTAGCTTGTTTACTGTAAGTTCAGTGTTTATCTGCTGATGATACTTTCAAGTAGTAAAATATTATGGCATACTTAAATATCACTCTGCACTTCAAAATCCAAATAATTGTTTTTAGTTAGATGCTAATGTTAAAATCAGTAGCCATAATAACATCCGTATGATGTAAGCTAATTACAAATGATGCCAATGATAGGAGGTATATTGCACACAAATTAACAGAGCAGCGTAAGAATGATGAAGCATCTGTTGTTGACATGTTGGGTCCCAAATGAAAATGTGTTTCGGGTCCCAAAAAGGCTTGGGCCGGCCCTGGCCACCACAGGTGTTTCAAAGGGTTTTGGTTCGTTTGACAGAGCAGTGTGAAAGCAAACTGCATCAGCTAAGAATGAAATAAATGTTGCAACTTTAGTCCTCGGTCAAATCGAGTCTACTGGATTATCAGGTGTGAAAACTCCTACTTTCTGCTCCTCACTGTATAAAACACTAACTTAACATGAAAAATGAAGATTTATACACATATCTCTGATCTGCATGGAGGTCGGCCAACATGTTGATCTTTGTCGCCCTCGTAGAACACCCTCCACAGCGCAGTGCAGTGAGATGACCTCACTTCCTGTGTGGGTAGAGGAGGGCAGCAGGGCTCTCGTGCGCACAGAGACACACTTTCCCTCCTGAAGCCTGGCTCTGGTTTCCCCTCAGTGCTCGGGGGCGGGGGCGCCTCAGCCAACCCCCGTCTTTCCTCCTCGGCATGGAGGAGTTTTCAGCGTTTTCACCTCCCCTGCTGGAGTTTTAGGGACGGAATCGGGAATCTCTTCAGTCAAGAGATTAAAAGTGCGGAGCGTTGTTACAGACGGAGCAGTGTGTGTTCATAAAGCACCAGGCGCTCTCCAGGGAAACAATAAATCAGCTCTAAACGGAGAGTGGAACTGTTTTGGCTCCAGTGCAAGAAATCCCGAGAAGTTAAAATCCTCTATATGATGTAAACTCTGTCAGTTATTGATGGTAAAAATGTAGGTAAACATCTCCTGATTCATTGTCAGGTTAACTCCTCCTTTGCACGCTGCGGTTGTAGCTGCCCTTACAATAAAACAAAGATGGACCGGGCCCCTAAAATAAATTCTTTAACAGTAACTTTTAAGGCAGGCGTGTAATTTCTTTCAGAGTATTTTACAAAAATCCAAGCTTACTCTGATTCAGAGTGGGCTAAAAAAAAATTACAGAATCACTGGAAGCACAATTATTGGAATCCCTGCTGCTAACACTTTGTACAACCCCCTTTTGCCAGTAGGGCTGCGTTTACTAATGTCCCAAGGGTTCTTAAAGTCAGTAAGATTACAAATTCAGTAATCTGAAACCTACTCTTCAAATCTGAAATATGCCAAGATTTTCTATTTTAGGTCTTCAGTTATATTTCATCTCAAATTATTACTTCTTCTCCTTTCATTTTAAGATTAATCTGTACTGCAATGTTTTACTCCTATCTGAGGATGTCAGGGAATATTAAAAGAACTTCAAGCCCCAGGATGCAGGGAAGCAGTTCGCTCGCCATGTTTAAAGAGATTTAGCACGCATTCACACCAGCTCTGTTTAGTCCACTTACCTCCACTTTCAAACCTGTTTCTGTTTAGACAGTTACATTAAATCATCTTATGTTATTCACTACCAGCTATAGTGATGAAACACATTCTCAACCACTGAAATATACATCTGCCACTGCATTTGATTAAGAATCTAAATGTAAAAGCACTAACATTACATATGGAAAAATGCTACTTTAAGTCGACATAGTTAAGTTGGTCGACAAAGTTGACTTGTTCGTTCAACTTCATGGAGGAACTGGTTTCTGTCTCCAGTGGTCATTGAGTGAAACAACCGTTCACACACACCCACCCCAGGGCAATTTAGAGAGATCAGTTAAACTAGCATTCATGTTTTGTGACTGTAGGAGGAAGCTAGAGTAACCAGGGGGAACACATGCATTCTTTTGTGTCTGATGATGAACCATTTCTGTGTTGGTCTGATTGAATGTTTCAGATCATTATTCCACAAACAGACCCAGTGAAGACTCCATTTTTAGTTCTGGTTTTATTTTTAGAGACAGATCCTCTATTGTCCTTAACAGTGGGCATCAGATGCTTATCTGCACATTCATCCTTTGGTTTATATAAACCCCAACAGGAGCGTTTGTTGTTCAAATGTTCATTCTTAGTGGGATCTGACTAAAGCATGTGGTTACAGTTAAGATTCCAGTAGACAATTTAGAAACTCCACGTTTACATTTGTGATGGTAGGATAGACCAAGGTTCCAAAAGAAACAAAAAAAAAATACAAAGTACAATACAAATATTTGATTTTTTTTTTATTATTGTGAGATTTTTACAGAAGAGGATTATGGCCAAAAACAAAATGGTATTCTGATATTAAAAATCACTTCTGACAGAAACTTAGTTCTCCTGTAAAAGTTGGTTTCTCCCAAGTGCCCATTTACATGAGAGTAAAAAGTCTTTTTGTTTCTTCAGTAGACTTGATCCTTTTCTGTACATTGTTTTTGGAAAAATAAGTTATTTGAGCTTCTGAAGCATCATTGTAAAGGACGCTAATAATGTGGCCAGCATTGCACCTCCATTCTTCCTCTTTCATTGCTTTCCAAGGACATTTCATTTAGTTTCTTTTTACTGCTACTAAGATTAGGTAATCACTGTTTTCCGAATTAAAAAAAAGGATATCATGTGTTTTTATTCTTAAAAGCAAAAAAAGAGGGACAAATGTGAAGTTTCTAAATGAGTGGACATCAGAAACGGCGGCAGGAAGATGTGAATCAGACGGCCCGGCTCGGTAATTGCCTGTGTTTTTTCCCACACCCCACGGGTCCTTTGAATGGGGGCCATGTTAGCTCACATTGCCATGTCATTAATCCCTCATACTCTACAGGGGAGTGGTCAGCGGCAGATGTGTTTGCGCTTATTCCAGAAGGTTTTCTAGATTAGGACAAATCCTCCCTGAAAAAACCGTTTAAAAACCCCATTTGGCACGCACGGCCGGATCGCGTGGCTCACAGCCGGCCAATGACAATGACGACCATCCCTCCCTTGACATCGAATTCTACCCCCTCTTTCTGATTTTTTTTTCTTTTTTTGTTTTGTTTAGTTCCTAATCCCCCCCACCCACCTTGTGATTCTCAAAGCGTAACCCCCCTTCCCTCCCGTACCTTGGTTCGGATCAGCCAGCGTAATTGTTTGGAAGCCGGCTTCTGTCATTTGCATGTAGCAAGCAGCCACTTTTCCAGTTTCAGTGGTTTGACCTTGTTGTACCTGCCAGCCAGAAATGAGATCATCAGAAGAGTAGACGAGAAGCTGACATCTCTCCTCCACCTACCCGTGGCTTTAAGTGATGGTTGTCATAGCAATCATTATGCCACAGAACAGACTCAGTGGGTGAAGGATGGCTTTGAATGCCGCAGCCTCGGGTCACAACCTGGTTATGACAGAACAGATAGACCTACGGAGGTTGGCTGCAGACTGTAAAGTAAACAGCTGCATACGCTGCTTGTTAGGGCTATAAATTCTATATTCCTATTTGAACAGTTATGGCAATATTCCCTTTTTTTATAGCATGAAAATGGGAAGGCAGGTATTGGTCTAACTGAGAGGAGAGGGGCAGCGTGGTGCAAACAGCGCCTCCCGTTCCCATCAGCTGCCCTGGCTAGCATTTAACATGGAGATTGGAAATGGAAAGAACTCTCCAACCCCCCACCATCCCACCATCATTCTCCCTGGACCTGCATGTAAATGAGATAGCAGTGAGCATTTCCTGCTGTGCCACAACAATTCCCCTCCTTTTTGCTCGCTCCTTTCTTTTTTTAAGTGATGGCCTGGAAGCGCTCCCTTCCTTCACCAGGACCAAACACTAATAGTGAGCCAGTCCTCACTAACTATAGCCAAAATCCCAGGTTTGAATTCCTTCTGCCAAATCTGTCCAACTAAAACGTCCAACAACCTTCCTTTTTTGTCTTCCTTGCTCCTCTTCCCACTTTCTCTCCTGCTGTATTTATTTGTTGTTAATGTTGCATTATAAACCTGGTGAATTATCTCCCAAGTCTGTCCTCACCTCCCACTGGACCTTGATTGTGTGACCGCTGTGGGGACGAGCGTCCCTCCTCACCAGTAGGACAATTTACAAACAATACATGGACACTGTCCGCGGCAACCTTCCACCCTCCTACTGTCTCTCACTTCTTTCTTGCACAGCTCCACAGCGGGGAGATAGTCTGTTCGTTTCACACTCATTCTAAAGAATGCACCCTGTCTTCTGCCGGACGTTGGAGCAACATCCACATCTCCTTCAACAATGGACGCTTTGTTGGCCAGCGGGAACATTTATCACAAACTCACTTTTTTTTTTATTGACTTACCTTATACAATAATTTAGTTTGAAACCACATGAAATTCATAGAATGAATTTGTGTAACATAGGCATGGGACGATATGAGATTCTCACAGTATAACTTGCCTTAGAATTATAGTATAGGCAACGTGTAACTCTACAAGCTTTTATTTAAACCCAATAAGCCTCATTTGGTCTTAATGCTCAGTTCTGACTTAGTTTTTTGTGTTTGTTTTTTATGTTGTCGTTCTTGCTACTAATTAAACCCAATCGCGCTCAGAGCTCTGTGTGGACGGTTTATGATCCCAAAGCAACCCGCATGAACAGAAGAACATAGATATCACAGCAGAACATTTGTAGAAGTATAAGTGTAGTCTATAGATCACGTTTATTCAGCGACAGGATTGTCACAAGATCATGACAACACAAAGACTGCACAACTAAAAGCAGTGGCTTTTTGTGGAGCATTTCTGGTGCAAAATTCTGACGCATGTCTCACATCAGTGACATAAAATGCGACAGGACCGTTCAGACTGCTGGCACTTGGAAAACGGTCAGATACAGATTCAATTTATTATCACACATGAAGTGGCACAAATCACATTTTTTGTGATTGGAGTTTGGTTGTTCAGATTGTGGTGAAAATGTTGGACATAGTTTGCATATGAATAAAATAAAGCGGATTTCGCATGTGGGGAAAGTTTGACAGCAGAGTTGTGACAAAAAGGGCGGGTGACATGAGACTGAGAACAAAATTACGAAGTTTTTGTCACGCAACTCTGACAATGAGAACTGATTTCAGCACTCTGACTCTGTTGGACTGTCTTTTCTTTATATTTCTTAAAATGTCTAATGACTGCCTGGTCTGTCTAATATCATGTGTGAGTAGAACATAGAAAGGAGAAAGCAAGTCCTATATTCCAGTTAAACCAACCGTGTTTGTACTGGAGGGCATTCCTCCACCGTGCCCGCTCCTTGACCTGCAGAGTTAAGAAATCTAAACTGCTTTGTGGAGAGAAGTTGCTCAATAACTTGATTGGCGGAGTGTCTTCCACAGCGAAACAACTCGTCAGAATAAGTGGAGAACTCTTGTTGCATCTAAAGGCTTGCTGTGCAAAACGCAGTCAGGGTTGTTGTTACTGTGTTCTCCCCGGTGAGACCATCTTAGATGGATCGGGAAAGAATCATCCTCCGAATTGTTAGAACTCTATTTATTCCATTGTGTGCACCACAAATCTGGAACAGAAAACTGCAAAAAAACTGAAATCCTGAGCTCCTTTAAATCAAGCCTAAAAACCTGCCTGGTTTTAGTTTCTTTTGAACCATAATCACTGGAAAGTTGATCATATTTGATGTGCATTGATGATTTTGATGATGGCACTTGACAAAACATAATGTCTGTTGCTAGTTTCACAGTTGGTGACTGTATGGTGTTTTTATATTTATGATGTAAATCACTTTGAACTGCCTTGTTATGCAAATAAACTTCATTGATTCATTGATTATATTTGATGTACATTATTTAGCTATTTACACTCATAAGATGACGGTACTTCTTACATGGAAATGTAGCTTCAGAAATTGATTGAAAAAAGCTGCAAACAACTAAGAGTACATTTTAAAAATCTAGTTTTTTCTTTCAGGATTGTTTTCTAAACTTTTAGTGTGAATTGTGCTAGTTCTCTTGATTTTAATAAAGACTCTTGAAAAGTGAGACCAAAGGTTAGTGTGTCTACAGTCACTGCGTCCAGTCATAGTCATGTGCTCATGACACAAATTTATATTGACACATTAGATATTTTGAATATCAAATCCAACTTTAATCTGATGGACTGAGCTGATATGAACAGGCAGTGGCAGCTCAGCCGCTGGATAACCAGCAAACTATTTTTAAAAGAAAGTACGTCAGTCGTGCATTTTTAAGATTGTGTTGTGGTTCTCAAATAAATATGCTTATTGCTTTCTACTCCAACCTGCATTAGGTTTTTATTGTACCAAGAGATTGCTGATAATATTTATTTTAAAACATAATTTTTTTGTAATTTCTGTTTTTTCCTAGTAAATCCAGCTAATTTGTTTTCTGGGGATAGTTCTGTTCTGTTCAGGGATGGGCCGCTCTGTTATATAGATGACACTCAGATGTGGTGGTATTTAATGGTTTTTAAGTGAGATTTTTGTAAACCATACAGAGACAAGCCAATACCTTGATATATTGAAATATTTCAGCAGAGGTTTTCTAAATTTCCAAAAGCATTGATTTGTGAAATTAGAAATAAGTATTGGTTAATCTGTTTATTTCATTTTTTTTTTTCCTGGATCAAATTTACATTCATTCTGCTGAATGGCTGTAGTAGTTCAGGTCAAAGAAGACACCACGAAGACAGAGTTAGGCAGAAAACTGCAGAATTAAACAAGTTTACACAAAAACGTCAGTTTGCATAGAAACATGAAGATAACACCCTTGAAGACAAATTTAGATTTGGGGTTTAATTCCTCTTTAAATAATCAAAATAATTCAGATATTTTTGGACTTTAATAAGCCTAACAGGTCACTGGTTGGTAGAAGAGAGAAAAAGTGAGTGCTTAGATCTACATTTGTCTTTGTCCTGAATTTTAAGCATTGCTGCCATTATAGAAGGCACTCAGTGCAAAAGTTTTTGTGAATTACTTTTTTCATTTTAAATGTTTTTATTTTCTGTAATAGATTCTCTCATCTTTTTAATTTATTATTGAAGCCATCAGTCCCTTTTAACTAAAATAAATGTGTCCTATACCAGATCTGCAGCTTGTTGAAGCACTTCTAATATGACGTGATTTTGTCTTGTACAGGAATTAAAAGCCAAAGATCTAATGATAAACTTTGCATTCATGTTCAGAATGCAAAGTGCAGATTCAGTAGATGTATCACCTCTCTCCCCTAAAGCAGGCCAATCGATTTGATGACACATCTGATGTTATGAGAAGCTAAAAAAAGGAACGGAAAAATAAACCGCTGGTGGTGGGGTAGGGGGCTAAAGTGCACTTCATCTGCATTGAGGAATTTCAGAGGTCTTGGGCTCTTGGGTTGTCTCATTCTTTTCCAAGAACACGTCTCCTTCCTGTTTCACCTCTGGCATACGGCCCAAAGAACCCACAAACCACGGAGGCCAAGGCCGAAAATACACTCATGGTAATTTGCGCTACATTTCAGTACGACTCGAACCAGCAGTATATATAGCCGCGCAGCCTGAACTCTGATCCTCACTGAGAGGATCATCTCACCTCAGAGTCCAGCTAAAAGATGATCTTTTGGGTCAAAGGCAACAGTTGGATGAGATTATGGAGGTAGTTTAATGAGAAAAGGAGTTTGATTCAAAGTTTTCCGAATATTACAAAGTAGAAAGTACTAATGAAAACTTTGCGGCTGATTTCCACTCGCTGACTTACAGACACTCATTCAGATTCTTTTAAGAGCTAGACTATAAGCAAATGTAGGAACAGTATTAAAACTACATTTCCAGTCTTCCTGCCCAAAGATGTCATTGATTATTTATATTGGGAGCAGAGGAGATGTATTTGTGTGAGAGCAGTTACTGTAAACCAGAGTTTTGCTAATATTTTAATTAGAGTTCACATTTTAAACTGTCTTTAAATCTACAGTTAGAGTGGCTGGCTTTGCTAAAACTGTGTTCTCAGACACTTATCTTAGATTTTAGATTTACTAAAGATTTTCAAATTAAATTCCAAAATACTTTATTAATCTCAAAGGGAAATTATATATTGCAACTCAAAAGTTGTTGAGTTATCAAAGTGTCTTTGAAGAATGGTTGTTGAAGCTGTGGGAAGGAAGCAACTCCAGTAGCAGTCAGTCTTGCAACAACTATGAAGAGGTTTCTGACAGAAGGCTGTTGCTGTCTGACAGTTTAACCGTCATGATGCTAACAGCTCAATATTCAGGAAGCAGAGATGATATTCCACATTAATATGCTCTGAATGACATCAGCAGCTGTTATCAAGTGCTGCTAATCCACCTCATTTGCTTTTACTGTGCCTCTTTACATCTTTGTCTGGCTGTATTATTAGAAAGACATTGGAGTCTGGGATATGATTTTTGGTCAGTGTGATCAGTGGATGGTTTGATGCTCTGTATCCATGAAGCCTCTTCTGGAGTTTGGGGTCATAGTTCAGGTATCATCATGCTTCAGTTTTTCCTTTTTGAACTGTTTAATTTTTTGGTCTAATACTCTTATTTTATACCGTTTCTCAGTGCAATAGCACCACTCTTTGTATATGGTTTATTAAAGTTGCCTATATTATTTTTACTTGTGTTTGTTGGGCTCTGAATGTATTCAGATACAGACGTATTAAAACAAAAACGACAATCATCGTCATGAAATATGTATAAAATGTGAGCCAAAACATTATTACGTATTTTTAGAGCTAAAAAAGAACTTTCTTCTGACTTTTTAAAAATTATTATTCTTTTAAATATCACAGCTGCGAACCTTTTATCCAAGTTTTACCAAGTAACCCAAAAGAATCACTCATTTATTTTAGTTGGACGTCTTCCTTCAGATTTTACTGGAGTTTTGTGACAACTCATTGCCACATATTATTGTTACTCTTTTCAATGAGCAGCCTTCTTGTCCTACCAAAGCACTCACAGATGGCCCAGTCCTTGTTCAGCAGTCCTCCCAGCTCCAATCAGAGGAGATGTTCACTTTTCCACTTCTCAGCTGTGAATCTGCCACTAGCTGTGTTGCTGTTGCCTCCTAAGATGATTATCAAGTTGAAAACCAAACCAGACTTAATGACCCTTAGATACATGTCCTGAAATGCACTTACCTTTTAAATGCCTTCATGCATTTATCTGCTTCCACTGACAATTAAGCATCGTGCTGATACTGAAGATATGGTACGGTGTGTTCACTGACTGTTAAAAGATTAGATTTTTATGTTTCTGTTCCCTATCATAGCCAGTTAAGCTGAAAATTGTCCAATTGTGGTTACCAGATGGATTTTATGGGGCTTTCTGGTGTGTTTTTTTAGTTTTGGCAGAACATTTAACGCCCGACAAACACAGTTGGGAAAATTTTGTCTTCCTCAGGATCAACACTGTGTGAAAGTAAAACATCAATTTGATGGTTCAGGGTACCAGGAGTTCAGTTTATTTATTGGACATTCATTTTACATTCAATTTTAAATTGTTTCTTGTATTCCTTTGAAACAATTAAGAATTTTTTTAACACAAAAAGCGAAACCTTCTTATGAAACTTGGCCTATATCAAAGTTCATTTTATTAGCTTTTTTTTAATTAAAATTTCTTAATTATTTGAATTGTTGCTGTATTTTTGAATTGTTTTGTCTTTATCGAAGCAGGCCTCATTTGTAAATGAGATCATGGATCTCAGTGAGACAACTGGTGTAAATAGAGGTAAAAAACGATGTGAATTGGATTTTAATTTGACTGCTTTTCATTTTGGTTTGTTCCTTATAGTATCTTGATGTCATTTTTGATGTGAATAGTTTAGTTTTCTTTTTTTCTTCCAAAGTTTATCAAGAAGCTTTAAACTGTACAATCACTATGCTTATTAAGTAAATGCCCACTGTGCTTCCACCAACTTGCTTCATTACCTTCTAGTGAAAATAACCAGGAACATAACAGAATTATTGGGGCTTCTTGCAGTAATACAGTAAAACGACTGAAGGGACATCTATTTAATTTGTTCAGTATGTATTTTATTATTTGTTTTCTGGCAGAAATGGAAAGACAGGAAGAGTTTTAAGTGGAGAAGTGACTGAGAAGTGTGCAAAAAGGATCAAGTAGGTGACAGATTATGCAAAAAAGGAAAGGGGGGCGAGCATTATCCAATGTGTCCCAATTAATGGAATTACACTCCTCCTTGGGAAGGCTGTTAGTCATTTGTTGAGAAGTGAGTCTGCCGGTGGTGCATCTCTCCCACCATATTGTCCAGCGAGCGCTTATTAAGCCAGGCCTGACCGCTGGGCATGCTCATTAGCATAGCCCGCGGCCGTGGCAAGGCCCAGTAGGGCTCAGCTGGACACTTAATTACCGCCAAAGCTTCTTCGGCACTACCTCCATGCTCTCTGCTTCCCTTCCCGTGTCCTCATCCCCCTGCTCAAACACCCTTAACCCACCCATAGAGGCACAAACGTGCCCGCACACAACCGTCACCCTTGCTGCCTTGGCAGGAGAGGGAGGCTAATCATTTTGGTCATGTAAATTTGATGGCTTTAGTCGGAGTATGTTGTGGCAGTCTTTTATGTTGCCTCGCTCTGCACGGCTCTGCGGTCGCTTTGCGGTCAGCAGTCTTTGAGATTTTACTGACTCGCTGACCTACACTACCTCTCTCTGTCTCTGGGTCTCTCCCTCATTCTTATATTAGCTCATGGGCATGACTCTCCTTTTGACATCGGCGCAGTATTGATGCATCCCCTTCCAACCTTAATCGGCTAATGGCCTCTTCTTCTTGCCTGCCCAGCCAAATCAACCCCTCCCTTATTTATCCCTTTATCTCTTCCTTCTTTCCTTTGCCTCCCCCCCCCGCCGCCACCCTGTTCCCGCCTGGAGTCGCTGACGCCACTTTTCATGCCTAGCCAAGGAAGAATAGCTTAGTACACAGACATGTTTATAGGTTCATCTGCCTATAAACAGATGAACCTATAAGATGACTGCTGACAGAAAATGTATTTTATGGTTGTAACTCATTTAAACCTCCATAGTGGATTGATCAATAGGGCTTGGATTATTTGTTGAGCTTAACTATTCCGAAGAAATATTTGACTACCAACCCAAAATGTTGTTTTTCGTAGCAGCTGGTAGCAGTATTAACCTCAAAACAATGAAGTAGGTCAATGGAAGCTACATGGTAAGATATCTAATCTTACTGTCAATATTTCACTGCAAAAACACAAATTCTTGCCTAATATTTTTTGTCTTATTTCTAGTTTAAGTATCTTGGTACAATTGAAATAAGTAGAAATATGTAGACTCAGAAATAAGGTAATTACAAATAACTTTTCAAAAAGCTATAGGAGCTTATAGAAAATCTGAAGATTATTTGTGTGTGTTTAGACTAAAGAGCTTCATTCAAACTGAAGTCATAAGAACAGTTTGTTCTCCATAAATGCAGAATCATCAGCTTTGACTTCTGTAAACAAATTAGGAAATTGGATTTCAACAGTACAGAAGAGCCTCGTCTTTTTGAAGATTTTTCTGTGGAACCACCCTCAGTTATTTGCAAAAAATTCCACCTGTTTTCACATAATTTCTTTTAAACACATAAATTATTTTTGTATTTTTTTTAGATGTGAATTTTATTTTGTAAGCCTGCTATTTTGAACATCATTTTAAAGATGCAGCTTGAACAAAAATGTCTCATAATTTTGAGACATTTGGATTGTTTTTGTAGAGCGTACATAAAATATTTGATAGAAAGAAAATGCAACTTGGGAAGCGGGAATAACAGTCACAGTCCGACTTAACATGCTATTGACTGGCGTTTGCATAAAAGCAAATCCAGGAGCTGCTGAATTAATAGTTATAAAAAGTTAAGAAATGTTGTGAGTTTTTAAAGGGGGAATCTCAGTTATTAGTAGCTGTTGTCCCGGTATTCATGAAATGAGTAACATTGAAAATAATCATTTGCAGTAATAATGCATACAGTGATGACCATATTTTACCCAGAACTTAAGTGGGTAATATTGATTAAAAACTTGATATTCTGCATTGATAAAATGGCAGATGAAGTTTAATAAGCTCCATTCTTTTAGCTCTAGGTTCATGATACAATTTTATACTATCAATGTTGGAGATCAACATATCTGACTTGATTTGTGCACGTCTGTTCTAAAGCCTAAGATGGCTTGTCGTCGTCACCATTGATTCCCTTCAGTCTATTTATATAGACTCAGTCTGGACTTCTTAGGTGTCCCTCTTTGTCTGTAAAGTAGTGATGCTATGCATTATTTGTGGCCCAGAAAGATCATCCTTCTGCGCTGCACCAATGAATCACTCGTGTGTGAGCGATAACAGATCCCGACTGCTGAGCACCCTGCAGCTGTTTGTCTCAACATGCAAGTCATCCCCGCCATTACACCACTAAACGGTCCCCTTTCAGTGGCAGACGCTTGCCGCCTCAGCCCGTTTCTCTGCATCTCCATCACTCGGGGTGGCGGGCGGCCGGGGTGTGTGGCTACTGTCACCACGCCAGCCACGTTCCAGAGGCAAAGCGCTTGACTGCATCTCAGAAGCAGTGCAATAGAGGGAAGGCAAAAGCCTTAGAGTAACACTTCAGAAAAACATTTGCTCGAGGGCTTTCCCTGCAGTTGTGGGGCGTAATACCACCGTTGAGCAAACAAATCTGTGTGTAATGCTTAAAAATAAAGCAGAGATTCCATAAAATACAACCAATAGGGTTTGGGTAACCAAAGAGCAGTCGTTCTCAATTATTTTCATTCATGGCCCCCTAAATTTAATTCTTATTGAGAAGTGTAATAATTTGTCTATACAAACTACCGTATGTTTTTCTTGCACAAGCATTCAAAATTAGACCTGCAACAACTTAAATTTTAAATTGCAGCTCATTTTATTGTGCTCAACTTTAAAACTATTTCAAGTCTGTGATTCTCAAAAAAGAAAAAGTCCAAATGATTCACTGTGCATTTTTATACCAAACTCGGTACAATTCAAAACTTTTTAAGTGTAAACATTGATTACTCGTCCGCTTCAGCAGCTTACTCCTTTTTAAAAACTTTTAAAAGAATTTTGTGAAAAAAATTGCAACAATATTGCTTATCTTTTAGTTTACCAGAAGACATGAAAAGTGCATCTCATATTGCATTCACAGTAAACCCGAGGACAAGGCCTTATCGTACTTACTGATATTTTTCTGCCAGCTACTGACATTTACTCTTCTTGCCTCCATAGTTTTTCTTTTTTACTTTTCCATCTCTCCTCCTCCTTCAGCTTGCTGGTGTGCTTTGGTAGACTACTTCTTCTACTGGGTTGATTAGTGTGAGCACTGCTGCCACCTAGTGATTGGATGCTTCTTTATCATTCAAGCCTATGTGAAAACACTAATAACAAAAAGTCTTCCTCATTCAAATTAGAGGTAGACCAACATATTAAGCGACCAACAAGTTAGTATATTTGCTTCTATTATTTTATTTTTCATCCTGAAGGACCATAGTCAGCATTCTAGTTGCTATGTATGTCAGGATTAATAACACATTTTCAATCAGTTGAAGCTGATGAGCAATAAGTTCCTAAAAAATGCATTGATACAGATTTTAAAGAGTGTTACCAATATCTTACTTTTACATCAAGCCTGTTATAAGAACTACATCAATCACAAACTTGTGTTTTTCAACTGTTCCTCAGTTATAAATGACGTTTAACAAATACTGGACCAGTTCGGTATTCACTGACTTTTCTGTGGAATATTACTCCACATTATTCAGGGTAACTTCACCCCTTCAGAAATATTTTTTCTGAAATATTCAATAGAAAATGCAGCTCGGGATTCTGAAATACTTGTCCACAATGCTATTTGACCTTCTGTTGACTAGAATCTACAAAGAAGCCAATCCAGGAGCATCTTTCATTTTCCTTGGTACTAATTGGCTCAACCTGCAAGAGCAGAGATGAGGAAGGCTGTAGATGTTGGCTTCTTCAGTATAGCTAAGACTGTATCAATTTTGCATATTAATTCATATTAAGGTATGTTAGATGTAAGATGGCGTCTCTAGAGAAGGTCTCAAACATTTGCAGATTTTGGTTGTTTGTAGGTGTCTGTGGTCCCTAACCTCTGCGAATACCGGAAATCAATTAGCATCAGAAAATTAAGCTACTACATTATCCCCATTTTTACTTCAAAGCGCATGTCGGATTTTTATCTAATTTAAAATAGAAGGCATTTAAGATCGTCCTGGTGTTGAGTGTACAGACCATAAATGTGGAAATTGTAGTCTTGATTCAATTCTTTGAGATGTTTTCCAGATACTGGTTGGAGTGAATTAATGTGTGCCATGTCTGCTGACATGGACTGAAAGGCCACTCAGTGAGGAGGAAGCCAATACTCCCAAAGAAGCTTAAATGCCAGATTGCAGTTTACAAATGCACACATTGACAAAAAACATCATTTTTGGGAACATTTCCTCTGGTCTGATGGAAGTACAATTGAACTGTTTGGTCATAATGACCACCGTTAACCCACTGTGTATGTAAACTTGTGGTTTCATAAACAAGTTGAAACCACAACTTGTGTATGAAGCACAAAACTTGACCCTAAAACTTGTTTTAACCAGACAACAACTCCCACCTCCTTAGCAAGCGAACATCATCTTTGTTCCTGACATGGTTAATGTTGTAGCGTGATCATCCCTTTGGCAGAACCTTAATCCAGACGAAAACCTTGGGTCACAACGACTGTTGCTGTTTCTGAATAAATCCGAGAACTGCTGATGAAATGTGGAATGCAGTCCACTCATCCTGGGCTGGGAAACCTTTTCTCTGGTGCCAGAAGTTGATCCATGCAGCACAGATGTGAAGCAGTACTCAGAAGCACAGTGATTCACAGGGAAGCTAAATCTTCAAGTATTTTTCAGTTCATATGTAGTTTGTAGGAAACTAAACTGAAGAAATTTTGTGATAAAATTCAGTTGTTTTTTTGTTCATTTTCTGTATGCTGGTAAGAAGTATGATATGCCATGTTCTCCAAACGTTTGTAATTATGGAAACAAAAGCTTTCAGGATTTACTCACTTCTTAAAATGCATTAGAAAACAGCTGTAAGGATCCAAATTAGTGGTGGGATGTAATTAAAAATTTTAATCAAGTTAATTGCAGGGTCTGTAATTAATTAATCAAAATGAATCATGTCTTAATCGAAAACCATATATTGAAAAAATTAGTATATGTAATGAAAAAAGTATTTTTTGTTGTTAAAACATTTAAGAAATAAACATATGAGCTTAACAACAAATTGATTGTTTCTAATCTGTTATTTAGGTTATTTAGCACATCCACCATCAGATTGGTGGATGTGCTTTCAGGGGTTTCAGGAACACCTGTTCATTTATAACTTGCGTTAAAGAAAAAAATACTTCAAGTAATACTTTAGAACGTGGATTTTTGACGCCGATGTTGGCGTCATCACCGTCTGTTCTTGCTACGTAATGTTTAGCACTGAGATGCTACTTGAATAGCTTCGCAGATGGGCTAATTCCTTCTAACACAACTTAACCACAAAAGTAAGTTGTGGTTTTTCCACAACTTACTTTTCCAGCATCCAGTCAGACCCTTTTTGAAGCAAAAGTTAACCCCAGTGGGCCAAGAGACGCGGCTTTGACAGCTAACACAAGTAGCTTATGTCAGATTTCTTTGGAGTACCAGAAACGCACCATAAAGGTTCTGTCTTAGGAACCTTTATGGCACGTTATATATATTAAAAAAAAGAAAAAACCTATTAACTGTATTAAAATGTTCAATGTGTTTAAGTGCCACTCTTGATCAAAGTAAAACAAAATCGATTCAACCAAAAATTTTAAAATCAAAAAATATTTTTGATTTTTAGAAAATATGATTTAATCAATGTTTGAATTGATATTCTTAATCCTTCTGTTTAGTTTCAGTTTTACTATTTGAATGCTAGACCCACTAAGTTTCTGACACAAGCCCATAAAACATTTTCATCAAAAGAGCCAGAAGCAAAAGGTTCAGATTTAAGTTGATGTTGCATATAGCTTCTTTTCTCCCCTCCTTGCACGTGAATGGCTTTTAGCAGCAGTCGCGAGCATACGGCTCGGCTGAAGTGCCCTTAGAGGCTGGGCTGGAGACCTCAACCCTGGAAAATGCCAGTTTGCCCACGGGGGTGGCTTGCCTGTGACACACAAAGCTACGTTAGGGAAGTTCATCCGTGCACTTTAGCACTCAGCCAGCAGTCTGGTGGTGCAGCGTCGCGCTCCGCTGTACCTAACCCCAGGATTCTAGCGTGAACTCAGGAAGGAAAAGAGTTCAGCCTTAAAGCTGGAACCTCAGGTCAGCAATCCAGCTATTTCCCTCTAACCATATTACAGCCATTAGTGACTCTTGCTGCTTTCGCATGTCACATGGAAATAGGTCAAAGCCTGGCTTGTATGACTCACTGTCTCTTTTTCCCCCTCTCTTTACTCTTGCTAACCATATTCAGGTGGTAAAATGGCTGCAAGGAGCATGGCAGAGGATCAAGATCAGTGCATTTACTTATTCAGCTCATATGTTGACTGCTAATAGTGAAAGGTCAGGCAGTGTATGATCATTCCTGTCAACACAAGCTACATTGTGGACGAACTTCGGGAATCAGAAGTGAGAGCCAGTGTTTCTCCTGTAAATACAGGATATATATTGGAACTGTAAATGTGCTGGAGATGAGAAAATATGTGAAAGTGTGTGTTTGATATCTGTAGCAGCTGGAGAGCAGCGGTCATTGTGGGTTAGGATTCTGGCCACCCTTATGGACCTCGGTGAGCTGTGCTGGCCAGATGTCAGGCAGCTCTAAAAAGAATCCCAACAGGTTGCCTGGAAACTCCTTTCCCCGTAAACAAAGAGCCAACCCACCAGGCCGCTGTAAAGTTCACCAGGGTTAGACCAGCTTTGGTGTGCAGATACACCAATGTTTGTGTTTTCAGACATTTTGGGCAAAAAAAATAAAACTAAAGAGGGTTTTTAAAAAAATAAAAAAATAAAAAAAGCTTTAGTCTCCTCATGAATCTCAGCGAATTGCTTTCTGCTTAATGTTTGGGAGGTTGTGTACAGTTTTCCAAAATGAAAATGCCGGTTTTGACACCCCGCTCACCCAGACTAGGTGCTTTTGACTTATTCTTATGGAGGTTTGTTAATATGTATCAGGAATATTCACTTTTCTTTGTTCGCCCTTGTCTGGCAAGCTGTAATGTTTTGCTTATGAATATTGATACATGAAGTGTATATTAATGACCCTTGGTGACCTTAACCCTATCCTTATTGGCTCCCTGGTGGTATCTGCAGGCTCATGAATATTAATCTGGTTCTGTAACCTCCATTACCCTAATCTTCGCTGTCTAGCCTCCCAGAAGGACCCGTTGTCATGGTAACCCTTTTACCAGGCTCTTCCTGACCAAGGGTGGGAAAAATGTGTTAAAAAAAAACTGAAAAAACTCAATTACACACAAAAAAATCTCCAATGTGCTATCTGGAATATTTTCCTACCACTAATCTGTTTATGTTTCTAAACGGTAAAATTTTGTTTTGATTTTAATAAAAAAAAATCATGTTGGCAACTGAATGTTGAACAAGAACCACAACCTTTACTGTTTTGTATCAGCATTAATGTCATACAAAACAACATAAAGTAGTAATTTGTTGAGTAGCATGAAAATAATGCATGGTTTTTGATATTTAAAAAATGTGGTGTATAACCATGTCTTAAAATGTATTTTTGAGGAACATTTTTTTGGACATGTTAAGGAATTATGTACATTTTTACCATTCATCACAAAATACCTACAATGGCTAAAAACTCTTGGATGGACATTAGGGCTGCAGCTAACGATTATTTTAGTAATCAATTATTTTTATTGATTATTCTGATGACTAATTGGATAAAAGAAAATTGCCACTTTCTGCACATTTTTCATTCAACCACTTCAGCCTCTTTATAGAATATTCAAAATACACCAAAGATGCAAATAAACAAATAATTCAATTCCTTTTAAAAAAAGAAAATAAACATTTTATTGCCTAAAATGCAGCAACGTAGCATTCGTTTAGTGTACGTAGGAGGGGCGAGTCCATGTAGTCTGTGTGAATACAAATGCAACACAACTACATTGTGACTGTGCATCAACTGTTTGGCTTTGGGTGAAGTATGGGAGAACCTTCATTCAGATTGCATGGGGAGTCTGAAAAGCAAGACTTGTTACAGATTCTCAATTGGTTTTAGACTGAACTTGAACTAGTTCAAGTTCAGTATTATTATACTTTGGTATAAAACATTGCATTCTATCAGGACAATTTCGTAATTGTTCTGAAAGAAGTTGTGCCTCTTGGCTTGGATTTAACTCAATTCATCTTCATCTCAACTATGAAAAAAGAGAAATGACAGATTCAAATGGGATCTTGCATGAAAAAGACATTTTAAGCCGAATCACCCAACCCAATTAATAATAACAATACATTTAATTTTATTTAATTTTCTAAGCACTCAAAGACGCTCATCATGTTGTAAATTATTTTCCCAACAAACTACTTGTTACATCTGTTGAAATGGTTTTATTTGATGTCTTTTTGCAGATGTGGACGGCGATGAAGAAGAGGGCCCCAATGACGGTGCGGTGGAGGAGGAAGGCTGGTTTGGGAATGCCTCCGACACGCGCTCCGACTCGTCATCGTTTGGCGACACACAGGACGAGCTCCTGCTGCACAGAGGCTCCTCTCCTGAGGAGCATTCCGGGATCGGCGGCGGCTCCGTGGATCATGACACCTGTGGAGGCGAGAGCTCACTGGGTTGCCCGACACCCGTCCGTCGTGCCTCTTTGGAACTTCTTGGCCTGGATGGAAGTACATTCTCGGCCCAGGACACTCTTTCCTCTGTTGTCTCATCGCTGTATGGCGAGGCAGCATCTCGAGCCCTGGGGAAACCACTCAGCAGCAACTTGCGGCGCCTCCTAGAGGCAGGCTCGCTCAAACTTGATGCAGGAGAGGTCCTAGGTCGGTCATCTAGGGGAAATGCTGGCGGAGAGTCCCCTCCGATTGCCCTAGCTCCACCTTTGACACTTTCTCCATCTTCCCATCATGCCCAGCAGTTAAGTGCTCTTGCTCGAAAACTGGCCAAGAACAATAGCGGTTCAGCCTCACCAGCCTCCTTGGCAAACTCAGTCAGCAACATAAAGCAAGAGCCCCTTGACCCCTTTAACTCTGTCACCCCCACCAATGGAAGCGGCTTTGTGTGGGCAGGCGTGGCCGACAAATGGCCGCCGGCCTCCTGCTCTACACCCTGCGGCTCCAGCTTGTCCCCAGATTCTGCAATCCAGAAATTAAAAGCAGCAGCTAACGCCGTGCTTCAAGACAAGAATGCCGTTGCTTCCTCCTCAACGACCTCTTCTTCATCCACCTCCGCCTCATCCGCAGTGCCCGCGCTGGGTGGGGGCGGTCGAGGAGATGATGTGGTACGCTTCGATGCTTTCAACTCTCCGTTCAGCCCGCAGTCGGCGAGCTCCACTCTTGCCGCACTTTCCAAGAAAGTGAGCGAGAGGACCCAAGGCTCATCGGCAACCAGCGCAGCGTCGGACCACCAAACCTCGGCGAGCTCCTTCCTCTCGCTCGTGTCAATTACCACCTCCTCTGCTGCCTTGCTCAAAGAGGTGGCAGCCAGAGCAGCGGGAAACCTGCTAGCAGAGAAGAAGGACGGTTCCCCTTTGTCGACTGTAGGAGTCCTCCAAGAGGACGTGAAGCCCCTGCTGGACAAGAACCAGAAAGCACCGACGCCCACTACGCCGACGCAGAGCTTAGAGTTGTTGCTACCGTCTACGCCGAAGGGCAGAGGCAAACCAAACAATCAAGCAGGTAATCTGACTGTAAAATAATATTATGCATGCTATTGGTGAAAGATCTGGCAAAATATGACTTTATTGTCTGGACTATGACGCTTCAGATTATAAGTTGCATTTATTTAGAAATTGTCAAATGTGAAGGGGCCCTCGTTCATGTTGAAAGGTTCCAGTGACGTGTTCAGCTCACAAACATATGGTACCTGTTGGCTTTGACTTGGAAGTCTGCTGGCTGTCTCTGACTCACCAATGTCCATGCTCTAAATCTGGGTCAGGTACGACTTCACTCCACCAGTATTCTGACAATCTGTGCTACCTCATTAGGTTTTCCTACCACAGCTGGTGAAGTGCGCAGCAGAGTGGAGACGCCTGCAGTAAATCCAGAATGATAGAAAGGTTGTTGTGTTCACTGAAGTAGTTTCACTAAGAATTGCGTGAGTCCCACACTTGGAGATGTAACTTTTTCAGATCACAAGCTCCACAGCAGGTTATTTAGCTGTGTTAGTCACTGCAACTGAGAAGTTAGTTGTGTTTCCTCTAAAGCACTAATCATAAATCTTAGTTCTGCTACACTAATACTCTATTCATTGGAAGCTAAAACTAAACCTTATGTAAGTATACTCGGTACTGCACAGTCTATATTACTAAAACTCTTTCTGTGACGTTCAGAAGGAAGTTGTCTCTGTTCTCCTGCAGTGTTGATTTTATGACAGAGACGACAGTCATACTGTAGAAAACAAAAGCCTTGTGCACTTGCTTAAATACTTCAAAGTATAAGTTGAGCCTCATTTACAGTCCTGCTTGGAGTCCAAGCTGATTCCTACAACCTGTCCTACAACAAATCCCCCATATATCGGGCTAAATGTTAATTTACAAGCTGGTGGCTGCTGGACACACAATCAGAGCTGCAACAGCGTAGCTCAAAGCATATTCATATGTTGAAATGATCGAGATCATTGATTCCCAAACTCTCTGCCTTCTGACCCACAGAATAAAAATGTAAGAGGTCCTTGACCTCAACTCTTGGTTAACAGACAAGCATTCCTACTGAGTAAGTAAAAAAAGTGATTCAGTGGGAACACAGTCAGCAACAGCACCCAGTATATTGACCAATATGCTGCTTTTATTTATTCAAGTCCTACTTTTTTATTGTCTATTAAACTATTTATAAAACACACATGCTTTCTCATCGCTATTTTTAGTATGTAGGTTTTTGTCTCAGGAGAATCTCGAGACCCCACATTTACATAAATATGACCCCAACTTTGGGAATTACTGTTCTAGATAGTCTGTGCAAGAGCATAGAATAGCAATGGATAGAATCTGCCTTAAATGTGGTTTAACAAATTTTCTACCTTCTTATCCTTCACAATATCTACCTAAGCACAGTTCAACCCTAAATCCATTACTGATTTGAAATTTGATACTGGATGATAGAAACATTGTTCAAATAAGTTTGCAGTTTTTATTTATTTTTTTTATTTTATCTTTTGCATTTTTCCTCTTTATTTTTATTATTTGTGGTGATGAAGACTTTGAGTTGGAAGCTCCCATTGCTGTTATCCTAATCTTTAGGTCCAAGTCAGGACTGAATAATTAATATTGCATTCAGTAAGAAGAAATGTGTTTGCAACACATTTGGTCTGAGTTGCTTAGGTCTGTTTATTCATTGATTCAACATATTTTGAAGTGTCGTTAAAGATAGATTCCATCTACTACGGACTTTACCGTTTAGACGAGGATGATATTTTTTACTCCTTCTCAAACTGTCATCCGTTTCCCAGAGAAAGCACAGCTCTGAACTTCTCCGACATGTTTTCTCGTGTTTTGTCATAGTTTTGCTCTCACTTCAACGGCGCCGCAGTAGCAGTGTAGCCTCAGCTTCAACTGTCAGCCGAGCAGAGAGCACAACCGAGAGAAAACAGCCCTGGCTGGCCTTACAGTATGGGAAATGGTCTGCGGGCGCAACGGGGGGTTCCGACTGAGACCTCGCTGCCTCCCCTAAACCAGTTCGTTTGCGCTCGGATGTGCCTGCTGCCAAAAGGGGGTCGTCAGTGTGTGCTCGGCACAGCGGGGCGCCCTGGAGTCCATATCCATCTCAGCAGCCTCCTCCTGGCTGCAGCCCCCCTCTTACCAGAGCCCTCTGCACTCATCAGCACAGTAGACTTAAGGCCAAACACATCATACTTTCCACTGACTGGATACAGATGCGTGCACACTTTTTTTTTCCCCTTCCCTCTCTTCCCTTCCCCTTTCTCTCTTTCTTTCTCTCTGTGTGTGTATTGCTCATGCAGTATACTTGGCAAGCATACACTCAGATGTAGACACATAACCCAAACAATGGCGCACACAAGGATCTCGCTCGGGACTCTAAGTAGTCTTAAGGGAGAACCGAATGCTTTCAGAGAGATTGATGGGCACTTTTGAGGGATTGTGTCGCAACCCCGCCAAACCTAAAATGGCTGGATCAAATTGACTTCAGACAGATGAAGCAATCGATGTAATATTCTGTGATCTGCATGCTAAAAAGGGTGTAGGGGTGGGGGTGGGTCTGCTCTAACCCAGGCTGCCGTCAAGGTCGAGCAGAGCTGTAAAAATGCAGGTAGTCGTTTGGTCGCCAGACTGAAAAAATGTGACCTTGATTATCGACTCTCGTATCTTGTTTTACTGTCATCCCTCGCCAGTTCGACTGTAAAACCGTGTCACACAGCACAACGTTTCTTCCTCCGATATGCTGTGGTTCCAAACATGTTGAGGACCAATCTCCCAAACTTTCCTCCTCCTGTGTTATTTCTGCTGCAGTCACCTTAAATCTAAGAAAGCAGGGCTTCTTTCCCTTTAGTTTTTTTTTGCATTCTGATTCTCTCTCGGGGAGAGGTTGGGCCGCAGATGGCAGTTTATTGTTGCAAATAGGCAGTCTCGAGGTTTTACACCTCAGGTCAATGAATGGCTGAGCGCAGTAATTTCACCAAACACTGATTACCAGATGTTTTTCAAGGAACGGCGCTGGAATACTTATGAAGCCATCCTGACAGGCCCCTTGTAGAATTTGTAATGCAATCATGCCTCTTTCTAATAAGACCAATTAAACAGTAATGGATGCCGGATATGAAGCCAACAACAATAATCGAGACACTAAAACATGCCTGAGTTTTCTCTCTCTCATTGTTCCATTTGCTTCTAGCTGGCATTTCCCTTGATGCGTCCCATCATGAGCTGTACAGATGCATTCCCCTACTTCATTACATACAGTGCCAGCCTCATTTATTGGCACATCTGATAAAGAAATGTAAAAAATCTCCTTTATGTTCACGTTTTATTGAAGCAGCAAGATCTCACAATTAAACCTTGAGGAAGACTCAACGTTTAATTGGATTATATCTGTATAATTTGATTGGAAATAACAAAGACACAACTATTGGTACCCGTCTCAGTTTTCTCCTACAATACTCCATGATGTCAAAGAGAGAGGCCTTTGATGAACTGTTTGGAAAGTCAGGATTTATTTTCACCAGTGCAGAATTCATTGTTGTAATAATAGGAGAATAAATGTTATGAGGACTACCACACAGAGGAATGATGAGCATTTCATGAAGTTGTGGCACAAATGAAGTTATACATTTGTACTTTTTCCATTTGTGGTACTAAATTGGATACATACAGAAACATTTTCAAGTCAGTCAGAACAAATGTCATATTTTGTTTGTCTGTTACGTCATTGACGTGAAACATGCATCGTAATTCTTCACCAGACAAAACCAGACGTTGTAAATGTGAATGTAAAGAATAACTCAATGCTAAGCTAATCCATGTCTTGCTATAGTGTTGTGGCGATACTGTCTGCTCTCATCGCTCAATCCATAGACGGTGGCATCCATTACTTTGGTAAACAGCGCGCTGCACATGCAGGTTGCTTTGAGGTCGAAAACCGTTCACACAGAAGTTTGATTGTGGTTGCATTTAAATAGTAACATGAACCACTGTGCAAAATATCAGAATTGAGCATCAAGACCTGCAGTGTGAACTTCGTCTCTCATCCAGTTAGCCAACACTTCTTCATTAAGTTGTGATGGTAGGACACAAAAACAACCTGTAGATGTGATTGTTGGTAGTACGTGGTGACCTCAAGTTGATGTTTTTTTGCTTCAGGATCTTCGGAAATGATTTTTTTTTACCTTCCTTATCATCCTTTTCTGTTTGTGTGGTGGCAAGATAAACTTGGGTCATCATCCAACCCTGCGGCCGGCGGGGATTGAGAGAGAAATGGGTCTCTGTGTCACGTCACATTTATTCCCCGGGGAAACAGAAAGTCATGGATTACTAATTAGATGTTCCTAGAAACTTGATTCCTACATTGTTACGGGTGATTGTGCCACTGGCGGTTTTGTTAAAAACAATTATTTCAGAATAAAGGATTTTCTTTTCCACGAATTGGTTTCATTAACAAGTTTGGTTTTTTTGCATCTTTAAGTCTGAGAGCTTCTAAGTTAATCAGTTTTTAAAGACTTTTAAACATCTTTACCCTGTTGGTTCTGCTTCTGGTTACTAGAATCTCTTTGCAAAAATAAAATGGCATAAAAAGACAACATTGCATGTCACCAACAGTGTTGTTCTGTTCCATTCAGGCTCTCCTGAGGATGGCGGCAAACCTTTCCAGTGTCCTGTATGTGGACTGGTCATCAAACGCAAGAGCTACTGGAAGAGACACATGGTCATTCACACAGGCTTGAAAAGCCATCAGTGTCCACTGTGTCCCTTCCGCTGTGCTCGCAAAGACAATCTCAAGTCTCACATGAAGGTTGGATGATCTTCTGCTTTTTTAATTTTTTTATCACAAATGATCTGAAATTGGTGCCACTGAGGTTATTTAAAAAGGTTTGCCAATATAATATCTGATGGCTGTCGTTTCCCTACCTGCTGAAGTCTTGAGTGATTTCTCGTCTCTATGTGTTTTTGTTTCAAGGTGTCAAACATAAATCCATCCAAACATAAATCTGCTCACTCATTCATCCATCTATCTTTTTGTTCATCCATCAATTTGTACATCCATTCATTAATCAACTCACCCAACAATTTATCCATTTGTCTGTTTTTCATTAATTAATTACATTTGCCCATTTATCCATCCATTAATCAATAAATGTATACATTCATCCATAGGATGAATTAACCTGTCCATTATTAGATGGATATCTATCAACCCATCTTTCAATCCATCCATCATACAGCAGTCTATTCATTCATCCATCCATTCATCAATCAATCATTCCATCCATTCTTTCATTCGTCAATCAGTCCATCAGTGCATCCATCTATCCAACAGTCCGTCCACCCTGAATTTGCTGAAAAAGCAATGAGGACAAAAAGAAAAGTGTGGAGTTTTGACTGCTCCTTTCCACCAATTTGTTTCCTGATTCTATCTTCCTCTTGCAGGTACATCAGCACCAGGATCGAGGCGAGACATTTCAGTGTGAACTTTGTCCCTTTACCTCCTCCCGACACTTCAGCCTGAAGCTTCACATGCGCTGCCACCAGCACTTCCCTCGCACCGACGTCAAGGTGAAAGAAGAGCCCACCACTGACACGGAGGGCGAGGGATCCCTGCTGGGCGACGGCGGCACCAACGACATGAGAGCAGCCGAGGCGTCGCCGCTGCGGGCCGAGGCTCAACAGCAAACCTCCCCTCCGAACGAAGCGTCTTCTAATCACATCCACGTCAAGGAGGAGCCTCAGGAGAGGGATCTGTCTGTGCTCTCTCCGTTCAGCATTTGCAGAGACCGACCCGGCAGCAGTACCAACTCCCTAGACCTACCTGGAGTTGGTATCGGAGTTGGGATGAGATCCAGTCCAAGTGGTCCGACCACAGCCTCGCTCTTTAGCCCCGACATCACTACCAAAACGGCAACTGACCTGCTTATGAAGCTTTCAGGTAAGCTGAAGTTTCTTTGTAATTAGCAAAAACGCATTACACGAATGACTTCTGTATCATTTTGGGACATTTAGTGGGTTACTATGACATTCCTATGACCAGTTTGCACTATCTGAAACGTACTTGGAGAATATTTATCTTGAAGATTTGTCAAAAACATGGCAATTCAGCAATAAACCACCAAGCAAACCAGAGAGAGACTATGTTTGAAAAAGATTCTTTACATTTCTATGCAGGGTAGAAATCATTGTAGGGTGATTCTTAAATTCATGTGGCTAAATTTAAGGCCTAGTTGTCATAAATCCATGAGATAATGTGTAAGATGGCCTTAAATACGCTAATCTCAGGTCTTACATTTTGTGGTGGCAGGAATTTTTTTTTCTCATTCCATGTAGTTTGTTTGGAACATTTCTGTCAGGCAAATGTTTGAGCTGCGATCAGTGGATACTATCACTAACTGGCTTCTAACATACCATTGCTAACTAGCTGGCTAGGTTTTTGCGTCTATCATATATATTTATTGTCAAGTTGGTGGCAATAAATTTGTCATTGTCACCGGATCTGTCGCCAATTCGTATGATGTTACATGCATTCTGGCCAAAAAAGCTTAGCACTGCTTTTATATAAAGTATATTTCTTTTCTTTTACATTTCTGTTGTGTTATACATCTTAATTTTCATTCATAATAGTCTTAAAAAGGTCTTAAAATTGAGTTGGTGAAACCTGCAGAAACTTTGCCACACATCTAACTTCTTTATCACAAAACAACACATCAGTTCCTCTGTTTTGTCATTTATTGTGCAAAGTAAAGACAACATGGAAATGCAGCTGGTGAAAACCATACACTTCTATTTGAATGTGAAGAAGTGGCCAGTTGCTGCTGACTGGTTCTACTTGATTAATCGATTTTTCAGGACTAAAAACAACAGCGCTGACCTTAGAAAAACAACTGCTGCAGACCAACAAGTTAGGAAGAGTTGGAAAACAATTTTCAAATTATTTGAAGTCAGTTATTCGGAAGAGAGAAAGATGAGTTACAAGAGGGAAATATTTAAGAGTGCTAACAACTTTCCCAGGAGTGGATAGCAGAGGTATAGTAGAAAAGTTATTGTTCCTGTCTGTAACTCCTCTACAAAATGCAAATTTACATTTCCTTAATTTCTTATCTTCTGATTCGTTTTTAATTTATCAATTGATTAAATTCCATGATTTTAAAGTTACTTGATACAGGATTTCTAGAACAATATCCTTTAGACAAATGTGACTGCCGCTGTACAATGGCTACTGGAAGAGATGTGTTTTGACTTGACATCCAGAAACCACTTGCTTCATTCTTTTTGATTATGAAGGAGGCTCCACTTCTGCTGTTCAAAGATGTATGGTAGTATAATTGTGCAACTGTTTGCAGCCATTTTCTCTTTTGAGTTTAAGCATCGAGTTGTGTGGGGCGTGGCCAGCAGGAGCTTGTTTGGACTTAAAGTGACAAGATGCCCTAAAAAAGCTCATTCTGAAAGGAGCTCAAAATAGGCCGAGTTGCGCAAATTAAAATCTCATCATCTAAGAATAATTTTGTGCAAACAATTTGGTGAACATATTTTGTGTTGCCCAAGGACTATCCTAACCTGATCAGGGAAGCATAGTTGGTCACCTTAAAGGTTACAAGCAGCATGAGTGACAAAAGGCAACCTTGGCTGAGCTCAATTCTCACCAGAAACAAATCCAAATTACTGCCAGCAATGTTGACCACGCTTTGATTCAGTAGAGGAACCGATGAGCCGTCACTAAGGGTTCTGATAGCACAACATCTCCAAGTCTTTAAAACACATGTAGACTGGTTGGACGGACTCCCATGCACCCTGCAGTACCTGCTGGGGGAGAGGAGCTGATCCCTGTTCCAGGATAAAAACTGCACTGTTCCCCCAGAACCCGAGACTCAACCATCTGGCGGACAATGGCTTTGTTTCTGTTAAATAAGTAATGACAGAGGGGAATATGATGCTTCATTTTTTTAGGCATTAGCTCTGATAAAGGCCAGATAATTTGTAATATGTCCAGATAAGTATATTGCTGTAGCTAATGGAGTGTACTCTGTTGTTGGTAATTACTGTAATCGTTTTCTTTTGCAGAACTAATGAAGTAAATGTAGTTTTAACATTCATAATAAGAAAAGGGAAACATTTTTTTCTAATCTTCATTGTTTCATTCAGGGCTGCAGTTCTGATTTGTTACTTGATTTTGAAGGCAATCAAAGATCAGAAAATGAGAGTTTTGTGGAAAAGAGAGTTTTCTGTGAAAAAGAAGATAATAAAAGATGTTTACAGCTGATCACATTGCATGAGTTGCATTTGCTTTTGAAATGGAGGCCTGTTGAAGCATTCACACATACCTTCAGGTGCTTTTTAGAATATTTTCCACTATTGTTGTGATTAAATAAGAAATATTTCTCAGAGTTTTAGAAAATAAAACCTTGATTTGCCTGTGCAATGACACTTGGAGAATTCAAACGCTCCTTTTAGCTAGATAAGAGCATGTAGCTTTCCAGCTAAAAGTGTCAACATGATAAAAACTGTACAAATATTCCAGCTGCAACGCCCCGCCGGCCCACAGCAACACTGGAATAAGCACAGGAGGGGGAGATCTGGTTCTTCAAACCGGTCTACAAAATTTGGCACATCTGAGTGGTCAGTGCATGTTGAGTACAGCTGGTCCAGACACATCTAAGTCAGTCTCTCCTTCTGTCATGCTGGTGCTGAGTGAGGTGGAAGGGAAAACACGATCCTGGCTGTCGATCTAAGCCACCCATGGATGTTTTTTTCCTATTTAAAAACCGTGGCGTCTGTGGCTCAGCGGCTCTTAACGTCAATTTTTGGGCCTGCATGTTTTGTTTTCATTGGGTAAAGTGCAAGTCACCATCAGCCTCGCAGCATGTGATGTGTGATTAGTAGCAGTGGGACGGGATGGAAATCAGTCACTTTATGTAACGGTGTGCAACCCTAATTAATGATCTGATTTTTATGAAAACAATGTCTGCTGTAGGGCCGTCAGTAGAATCTCTGCATCGTAATAAACATGAAAACTTTCCTCCATTTCCAGGTCAGATCTCGTGCAGTTTGAACAAGTGAAGAGTTATGTCCGCACATGAAAATCTGTCCATCGTCTGACTGTCCATCCATTCACCCATCCATTCATCCTTCAATCTATCCATCCATCTGTCCATCAATCCATTTGTCCATACATCTGTTCATCTTTTTATCCATTCATTCTTCAGTCCATCCATTTATCATTTGTCCATCAGTCTGTCCATCCATTCTTAAGACTATCAGTCATCTTCCCTCTCATCCATCCATCCATCCATCCATCCATCCATCCATCCACCCTGCCATTTAGCCACCAATCTGTCCTTTCCTTTCATCCATCCACTTGTCCATCAAATAGATGGACATATATCTGTCCATTTATAGACAGTTAGATGGACATCAATCTGTCCATCTATTCTTCAGTCCATCCATCATTTCATCCATCCATTCATCCATCCCTCCATGAAGTTGCAACATTCTTAAACTTTCCCAGCTCTGCTGTTGTCAGGTGAAGAATGATCCGGTTGTTTTTTTAGATGCATTTTTCCGTGTTGCAGAATATCAAAAGAGCAAGTCTGGAGACGATGGTGAGATTGATGGAGAAAGGTTGACCGAGGTCGTGAGCGAGGGTTGAGGCTGCGACTGCCACTCTCCCGCTTGATGGCGTGTAATTAGATTGAGATCTTGAGCGAGTATGTGAAGGAAAAAAAACCCTGGGAACATTAGATTAATTAAAAATTTATGCATAATTCATAATTAAAAAGGAATTCATAATTTGAAATGATTAGCGCCCCGAGCGCCATCCTGTGACCCCTCAGGATGTACGGAGACTGGGACGGCTTAGTTAACTCCCCCTCGATCTCACGCGCCCCAGCTCCACGTGGCGCCCCCCGGGTGCCAGCCGCACGCCGCCACCAGACTGCACAATCAAGGCCGGGCCGCTCCCGGAGGAGCCGAGGTGGCTCCTCGCAATGTCAGTCCAGTGTCAAGCGGCGGACATCTTAGTCAGGACATTGTGCGAAGGGAATTAAAAAGGAAAATGTGGCTTTTCAACAAATACTGCTGCTCATGGTTCTTATGGGTGCTTGAAATCCTTGAAAATGCTTGGATTTTCATTAAATGTTTTCAAGGTTTTGAAAATGCTTGATACTCAAACTGCACAGTTTTGTAATAAAGTGCAATCTAATGTTTGAGTAAAAGCTTAAATTTGGGAAATGTCATTTAAAGTTGAAGCCAGATATTTTCAGACGTAATAAAAAGACAAACTTTGTATCTGTCTGTTGTATCAGACTAAACTTTTCTTGTTTTATGTTAGTTTGATTTACCAAAATTATTTCTATTTGCTAAATGCCTGAAAGCTTATTGAGGTTTTTTTTCAATAATTATTTTCAACTTTCATTTTATGTCGTTTTTTAGTATTTAATTTGAGCAGGAAGGTAACTTACTTCAACACGACTTGTTTGAATTTGCATTAAACAAAAAATTCACAACACACAGCTGCAATTTTTGTTAAAGCTTTATAAGCTTTTGTAGTTATTTTATTTATATGAATTATTTTCATTTTGGTTTTTCAGATACCAACATATACCCATAACTTTATATCTTGGTCTGTTTGATGATGTAATTTTTAAATATGAAGTATTTTTTTTATTGGTTGCTCAGAGCTTGAGTAACTTTTTTACCAAGTGCTGTTATACTGTTTAGTAGAAATGTTTGATCGTGAATTGGAACTGTCTTTTTTTTTAATCCTTTGTATTGTTTTTTTACTCCAAAGTGTGGTGCTGGAAAGGTTTGAGAGCTTACCTTGAAAATGCTTGAAAGGTGCTTGAATTTGACTGTGTGAAAAGTGCTTTGATTAGAAGCTAAAGCTTTATTAGTTTGTTGGAGTAACAGGGCGGTTTTGGGCTTGTTGAAGCGCAGCCATGACATGTAGCTGCCAGGCAGACAGAGGTGAGGAAGTTCCTCTTGGGACCTCTAGACTCCATTTCCTCTGACCTCCCTGCCAACCCAGATTTAGTGCGTACACAAGCACCTCATCCCTCCTGCTTTTACACTGATGTCTCAGCGCATCAGTCCCACAAGGCCTTTAAGACGGGCGAGGGAGGATGCTTAAAAAGCTGCAAAAGGAACCGGGCGGGGGGGAGAAAAACAAAGTGACAGCGATCGAGTGAGACATAGTAGGAGCCGAAAGAGGGAGTTGCATAGACTCCCCCTGGCATTAAAAAAATAAAAAAATCTGAACTCTTCCTGACCCCTGACATAATAAGCATGTCAGTTTTTTGGGCTGCCTTGCTTTCCATGGAGTGATACACTGATACGCTTTGATTTTTTATCCTCGCACACTTACACAACCGTTTGCCGTCCAGTGTGATCCACATTCTGATTCGCAGATGAAAGCCACAGAGGCACTTTGAAATGCACAGGCCCTCTCCTGAGCCCACTGGACTCAGAGTTAATAATGACAGTGGGAACTGCACTCCCTCCCATCGCAGCCCACTCCCCCCACTCCTGCTGCGGTGACACAGGCACGGCGAGCGTGACCCCGGCTGGGTGTGAATAATTGGCATGCAGGGGGTTGTGGGAGGTGTTGCATCTGTCATGATGCTTCTGCAGTTGTCTTATTTATCTTTTCGCTGGCAGTGTGTCTTCCTCTCCTCCTGTAACATTATGAATTGATTCCTAAACCCATCAAACTAATGGGATTTCTAGTTAAGTAGTTTGGAAAGTAAAAATTCACCTTACATGGCCCTGCAAAAGTATTCAGACCCCAAGAACATTTTTTATTTTTTGACAGATTAGAACCAGAGACTTACTTGTGTTTTATTGGGATTTTATGTGAATGACCAACACAAAATAATGCTTTATTGTGGGGAAAAAAGGATACTTGTCTTTTGTTTACTAAAAGAAAATCTGAAAAAGTTTGGCATGCAAACAGGATTTTTTTATGGCGATCTTTCAGCAGTGTTGTTTTTTTAAGTTGCTGTGCATACAGGTCAGATTTGCTGAGTGTTTGATAAAAGCTTGTCTGTGAGCACATTCTCTCTCCAGAGATGTGAATCTCTGCAGCTCCTCCAAAGTTACTGTAAGCCTCTTGGCTGCTCCACTGATTATTGCCTGGCCTGTGAGTTTACTGGGGCAGCCAGGTCTTGGTACTATTTCCATTTCCAGATGATCTAAAGATGGACAGACAGCTTGGATCATTGTTCTAGAACTTGACTCGGCCCATTAGCTATGTTCCCAAAGTTCTCATTCTTCATGGTGTGAAGCTTGAACAATATGAAGCTCGTGTCTGCCTGGATTTTTGTTTTTGGGACATTTAATTTTGATTCTGAATTGTAACAAATGAGAATCACAAATCTTATGCGACTCAAATAAATGCCAATTTCTGATAAAGCAAGACATTCAGAGCAGTAATTAAACCAAAACTGTACAAAATACACACATACATTTTGTACTTCAGATTAAAACATTTTTTTTTGTAAATAACATCTGACATGTTATGTTTCTGCATTTTAGGCAAAATGTTTTTCTTAATTAAAAATGAATTGAAATATTTATTTCTTTGCAGCTTTTAATGTATTTCTAGTAATGTACACAAAAGGCTGAAGTAGTTAAATGAAGTTACCGATTTCTTTATTTGAATAATCATCAGAATAATCGATTTACCAAAATAATCATTAGTTAAAACTCTATTTGTCTCCATTTAAGTCCAGACGTAGAAATACTGCAGATTCTTTTGAAACGAAACCATCTTTTTTCTTCTTTGTGAATATGAGTTTCTTTCCTTCCAGCTCTGGCTTTTTGTGTGTGACCTCTGGTCCATACATCCCCTCTGCAGCCATCAGTATCACTGTCCAGTGTCTAGCACAGTGTCAGCTGTTGTTGGGTTCTCAACCTGCCCCACGCAGCCTTGTGCTTTCCTCTTTTTTTTTTATTCCTCTCTGGGAGAAAACAGCAGCCGATTGTTAGAGGGGGAGCAGGCCGGCGTGACAGAGGTGGAAAGCTAATGAAGTTATTTGACGGCAGCCCTGACCACAGAGCGAGAGGTGAGGTGCAGCGGACAAGCGCCTGGCAGTGAGACGGATGAGGCGAGAGAGAGAGAGGCAGAGAAGCAAGCGAGAGAACGGTGGTGGAAAGGAGCGTTGGTGGCAGGTGTCAGAAGGGTGTGATAACATGGAGACAAACTGATAGCATCGTCCATCCTGAGCTGGAGCCTGCCGTACAGTATCGTGCACACAGAGCTGTCACCGGCCTTGGTTAGCACATAACCACCCTGCCAGGAAGCTCACAGAACAGAACGTTAGTCACCCAGAAATGCCCATCTCCTCCGCAGAGATGCACTCGCTTCACAAAATGATCCGCCGGGGGACTGGACAGTCATGATGCGATTACAATTGTGAAACTTTGACAGACAAAAAGACCAAAGTGTAAGCTTGGTGTTGCTGGCAGAAAGGTTTCCGCAGTATGGCTGCTTGTTAGAGCTCCATGCAGCCTTTTTGTTGCCTGCAGGAAGAAAGAAACTTTCCCATTGGACTTTAGTAATCAATTAGTTTATCGATTATTCTGCTGATCGGATAAGAAAACTGATATATTTTGCAAATGTTACACGGTATTGCTTAAGCCTTTTCGATCTAAAATTACATTAAAAATGCTTTTTAAAATGAAAAAATATTTTTTTGGGTACAATTGACTGATTAATTAATTGGAATATGGATTCAAAAAATGCAATTTGCTGAAAAAAGCCTATTAAGCACCTTTTGCTATTTATCCAAAAAATAATAAACAAATTAACCCAAATGATATCAATTCCAGCAGAAAGGCCTGAAGATATTTTAAGCAGAAGATAAATGTTTTGATACAAATGATCAAACATGCGTTAAAGCAGAGGTTCCCGAACTTTTTGTCCTGTGCCTCCCCAGTGGTTTCCAAACACTTTGTGCCCCCCCCTGTGGAGAAAGTGTTTGGAGAGACTCCCTGTTTGACGCCCCCGTTATACGATGTGTGTCTGGGGTGATGTGGGGGGAGGGGAGGGGTTAGAGAGACTCCTAGAGACTCCCTGTTATACTCTTCCAGCACACACACTGGTTTTTTTTTTTTTTTTTATTCATCCCGTGTCCCCCCTGCAATGGCATGGCGACCCCCCTAAGGGGCGCGCCCCACAGTTTGGGAACCTCTGCGTTAAAGAAAGGCTGTGTCGTTTCATTTTAGGCAGTAGAATATTTGTTTTCGTATTTTTAAAAAGTTGAATTATTTACTAGAATATTTTAAAGTTTTTCTAATATTGTATTTAAAAAATCCTTGGAATTTTATACATCAGATTTTTAAAAAAATCAAATTTTTCTGAAATCTGATTAATTGTCAGAATAATTGTTAGCTGCAGTCTGAAATGTGTCGACTATTTTTTGGATTAACCAATTATGCAAAAGGTTTTTACAAGTTTTTAAAATTTCTTTTATGTTAAATGCAATATACATATATTGTTTGAACATTTTTGGCTTAATTACTGCCTTGACGGTTCTTTCAGGAAAATGACCTTTTTTTGAGTCTGTGTACTTCAGTTAACGATTGATTAGTAGACTATCTGATAATTATTTCAATAATTGACTCATCATGAGTAATCCAATTCACTGTTTTAGCCCCAGGTCTAAATAATTCATTGTGCTCTGTACTGTCGATTCTGAGTGGAAATGTCCATATGTAGCACCAGTCCACAAAGGTCAGAGAGTACAGTGACTTTCCTGGAGCTGATTTCCTTCTTCCAGCTCCACTAAGGAGGATTTTTCTGCAGATGATTCCATCTCCGTTTGGTTAAATGTGTATCTTAAGAGTTCGTTTGCAAGACGACGGCGGCCGTGTGCGCGGTCTGCATCTGATCCAACATGGCCTCAACACGCTTCTAATTAGAGGACGTCCTTCCAGGTGCTGACCAGGTTATACTTAGCCTGCCCGCTGACACTCGACAGTGTGACATTTCCAGCTGGTGCCGTGTGCTGCCCTGCGCCACTGGCCCCGAACTTGAAGGTCACCGCCACCCCTCCTCTCCCTCACCGCTCAACCTCGTCCTTTTCACCCTCTTGAACTGCAGTCCAAACCTGCCCTGGCGTTGACTCTGTGGCATCACATGGGAGGTCCAAACACCCGCACCTGTCCCCTTTCCCTGCCCCGCATCTCTTGTCCTGGAGCTCTTGGCCATGGATCATCATTAATCAAAGCGCCAGAGATGGCACAGATTGATGGCGCGGTCCGGCAGCGGCAGGCCTGCGGTGGTTTGAGATGTTAGGTGTGATTTGAGGGTAAGGACCGGAGCAGATCTCTGCTGGGGTCAAAGGACAATGGACAGCAGACTGCTTACCTGGGAGTTATATCAGCTGGTGTCAGGCCTTCAAGAGTTACTTTACATGTTTACGGTTATTAAAACACGGGCAGAACATTTTTACTAACTTGGAAGATTGAATGACCTTTATGTTTTTAACATCACATGGATCACAAATGTACAAAGAAACGTGAAATATCATCCTAATACATTAAGGAAGAACACTAATGCAAAAGTGTAGAAATTCAGTATTTCTTGTCCATCATCTGTGTCTCTTAGTAGGATTCCACTGTTACAAGTAAATATTTGTTTGTCTTTGGCCCTGATTCACGGCAATATAACACTTTCCAGTCTAAAAATATACATAAACCCATCCAAATATGGCAAAAGGACTTCTCATAATTGTGCTCTCCTGTTTTGTGTAATCTGGTCTCTAAGGGTCTGTTTAGTCCACTCTAATCCAACTCCAGTTCATTTGCCTAGGAAGTCCGGTTCATTTGGGGAATATGGATGCGAAATCGAACTCTGATGCAGACAAAACAGTGAACCCTGGTTCACCTGGAAGCCTTGTTCTCGGTTCAGTTGGTTTGTTTTAATATGGATTCAAATGCCAAATGAAACAGACCGCTCCAAAAGCAGGAAGCAGAATATAGTGCAGGGTATTCTGGGTAAATGCAACCAAAGCAAACAAGAGAATATCACTGAATAAGGATAAATGGGACGAAAGAGAAATCCTACAACCACTTTTTGTTTGTTTCATGTAGAAGGAAGTTGTTCAGCTCAGGGATACTGAGAATTCAAGCAGGCTGTGATCGGTAAATCCCTTGTTCCTACACTTCAAAGTGAAATATATGATGGACAAATCTTACAACTTCCTCTAGTGTTTGTTCTGTGTTTCTATCACATTGTAAAATGCAACCAACCTTCGCTGTAACAGATAAAATAGTGAAACGTTCACAGAGACACAAGGAAAGCAGCTTGGTCTGCTCTTCTTTTCTTGGCGGCTCGTTGTTGCTCCATGTCTAATTATTAATTATTCATCTAAGGCAGATTAAATGTGGCCCAGTTTCTCCTCAAGATGCCTTCGGACCAGAGCGATCCATGTGACAGTTCAGTCTCTAACCTAGGCTGCATTACTGTGGAGTGAAGCTGCTTTTCTATCGGTGTCTGAAACAATAAATAAATCATTTTGATGCCATTATGATGTGAAGGAAAATACCACAGCTACGGTTGAAAAGCTTGTTGTTGGGGCTCAAGCGATTAATCGTGATTATTCATGATTACTAGATTGGTAAAACAATCGCCTACTAATTTACTAATCAGTGAATCGTTAAATGGCCATTCACTGAAAAAACAACAGTAATTTAGCCAAAACTGTATTAAAATAATTGCATTTTGTAATTAAATTCATTTTTTCTTTGTAAATATGTTTTATACCCAAAACTCCTCAAGTGGCAAAGTTTTAGCTTCATCTGGTTTCAATTCTGTTAAAAAAAAAAAACCTTCAATTAAGCATCTTTTGCAACCCAGTCATGAATCAAAAATACTATTAACAGATTATTAGACAGTATTTTTAGTTTCAAATGCATTTTATTTTTATTTTCTTATTTAAAAAAGGAATTATTTGATTTTTTGCATCTCTTACTGTATTTCTAATCTATATTGTGTAGAAAAAAGACTAAGTGGTTACATGAAAAATCTGCAGAATGTTCCAATTTTTTATCTGACCGATCATCATTATAATAATTGTAATAATCTGTTATTTAAAAAATGGTTAGCCTTATTTGTTCTCTTTATTGATCATCTTCAGTTCAACATGTTTGGATGCCTCTCTTTGAGATAATGTTTTTTCTCCTAACTTATCTTTTGCCATCACATTCTCAGGTTTAACTTGAGCTTCACCAGGAATCCTTTGATCCAACTCACTCCTTTAATCTCGCCGTTTTTCTCCCTCTTGCAGCAGCCAACCAGAGGGAATCACTCAAGTCTCCATTCCACCTGAAAGAAGAGCCCAAAGTGGAGGAGGCACCGAGCCCGAGACCATCCTCGCAGTGCCAGAGCCAGGTTCAGCCAAGCTTCCCTGGGTCGTTCTGCCAGGATGGGCCGGCGGCGGCAGCCATGGAGTCCCTGAAGCCGAGGGAAGGAAGCCCCATGGCTAAAAACAGCCTGCTGAGCCAGGATATCAACGTTAAGGTGGCCTCTGAGCTGCTGATCAAGCTGTCAGGTAGGCTGTGCTCTTAAGTCTTTTGTGGTGGTTGATCAAAAATATGCAAACAGCTGCATTTCTGTTTCTTCTTTTAGATCTTGTAGTAATTATGAAATTATACAAATAATAAAGTTAAAATCAGCATGTCAAAATCTCAACCCTTTCTGCTCAACTTAACATTAATGCAGTGTAAGGCTGATCTTGTTGACTGATTAGTAATTAGATGGCAAAAGGTGCTTTGGAGAAGTTTCTTTTGTTTTTTTTTGCAGAATTTGAATCATGTGAAGCTAAATTTATGCTACTTGATGAGAAAGTGTTTCCAGATAAAAGCTTTTCTTTCTTAATTGCAGAATTTGTATATATTTTGTACAGTTTTGTCTTTTGGTTAATTACTACTCTGTTCTTTCAGCAAACAACCGTTATGAGCCAGTATGCTCAAGTTTCAAGTTTCTTCTTCCTACTCCTTTTTGAGCATGTTAAGATTATTGTAATACAAAAATATGTGTCTTTTGCATTCCTTGTTCATGTATGTGATTTCATACTTTTATCATGTTCGAAATAAATAAAATTCATTCAAGTTAGTAATTGATCGATTACTAAATTTGTTCAAGAATGAATTAATCACGATTAATCGATATTGTCTAAATGCTAAATGACATTGCTCTGCTGTACTCGACATTTATTTATTGCATTCTGTTCTGAACATAGTAGATTTGTGATTTGTGTTACTTTTATGTTCTGACATCCTCCCTAAACCAGTAAATCATATATTTTAAGACTGAAAACTCAAACCTGGCTTGTCATTTTAAGAGACACATCGGTGTGTGCGTGCAGGGGTGTTTGTGTGTGTGTGTGTGTGCTGTGTCTGAACCTACCTGGATCACTCTGACATCTTCCAGTGAAGCATGATTTAGCCTCTGCATCTCCTATTGTAACTTGACAAGAACGTTGGAAACAACTCCTAAAGCAGGAACTCGGATTTGTTGTAGCTGAATGCTTGCGCTGCTGCTGTTGGTGCTGCTGCTGTTAATTTTAACTGTATGCGTTTTGTGTTGCTGCCAGATTTAGCAGTAAAGAAGGTGCTCATTTTGCCAGATGCGGTTGAAGTGCAGCAAGGACAGGTGTTTGTCTGTGGGATGGTGAAGAGCTGTTCCCAAACATTTGAGAGGGGAACTGGCTGCATGTGAAACATGTGAGCGGTTATTATTGTCTTATCCTGGTAAAATAAATTTTAAATTAGTCGTAAACCACGCTTTTATTTTACATAAAGTACTTTAATTTGTCATTTGTTTTTAGTGTTCCTAGAAATTGTCAGTTTTGAGTTTGAATTTTGAAAAGTTAAAGTATGGATTCTATTTTTTTTCTTCTTTTCTTGTTTTTACTGTTTTGCAGCTTAATTATAAAGTCACAGTGAAAAGATATGTTTACACTAAAAACAATCTGTTCCTAAATTTCTTAAATCTAAGTTTTCTATTATAAATGCCAAAATGAAAAAATTGCTTCCTTAAAGCTAAGAATACAATTGATGCTTCCAAAGGATTAAAAAGATGTTGAAGCTGCCAGGTGCTGCTAACTGCCTAACTGATCAGCAGCTTTATGGAACAGCTTGGAAGTTTGTGTATTTGTGTAAACACACCTGTTAGCTTAAAATCAGCAGAGGAAATTAAAAAAATGAAGTCAATCAATTCAATAGAAACGTCCTTCTCAGTCCTACAATGGGGAAATTCAGGTGTACCAGCTGCAAGTTAAAGGTAAATAGAAGCATGCAGATTCAAACTAAAGCAAAAAATATAAAGATTTGTCTCTACAGTAGACAATAAGAAAAATTATATTGTACAATTACTGGAAATAGCATACTCTGCGCAACTGACTACTGTAATAAAAAAAATTAATGCACATTTGCATAATAAAACAATTTACAAGAAGTGAAATAACAAACTCTTAATGAGCTTGTTGGGAGCAGAAATTGTTACTTTAAAAGCTGCTGGGAGGAAGGATCTGTAGTAATGCTTTTTTGTGCACCGAGGATGCAGCTGTCACTTTTCTTAATTAGCTAAGCAGTTATGCTGCTCTCCAATATACTACAACAGAGAAGATGGCAGAGGCCAAAGGTCAAAGGTCTTCAGGACCGCCTCCTGCATTCCAAAGACCTCAGCCTTTTCAGCAGGTAGAGTCTGCTCTTGTCAAGAATCCAATTCGGTTTATTGTTCAATGTAATTCAGAGTAAAAAGGTTTTTCACATCTGGAAAATATTATACGTCAGCAGCCAATCATACAAATAGAAGAACCAGAGAAAAAAAGACCTGCCTTTCATGCTCTGCATATCTCAGATGGAAATGTTGAAGGTCAGGACTGCATCAATGAATGAATGAATCACAAGACTTTGACTACATTCACACAGCAGGTGAATGCGACTCAAATCCGCTTTTTTTCTTGCCTATATTTGACCACTATCCGGCTATTTCACTGCAGTCCGGATGGCTTAATACCAATCTTTTCACTCCAAAAAAATACAACCTGTGCCACTTCCATATGTGATGCATCACCTGCAGTCTGAACTGTCATGTCGCATTTTATGCAGCTTTTATTTCAATGATTTGAAACAGGAGTCATGATTATGAGACATGATTCTGCACCAGAAGAAACAAGATTCAGTGGCTGAAAATTATGATTTTGAACTTATGAAAGAAGTCTGTCACAATCCCACCACTCCAAACAAACTTCTCTACATTTACTCTAGTCAATAATCCACAAAAAGTCTTTGCTCTTATTACTGAATCACTTTAAAATCAGTCCATAAAAATCTGCTGCTACAACTTGTAGTTGCAGGCGCTACATGTAACATTGATTTTAGATACCACGCTCTATGTGCGTCTTATAAAATAAACTTTTCTACCATGTCTTCCTACTGTTGATACGAGGAGCGGCCATATTGAAACACAAAGTCCGCCTTCAAGTCGTAACTGGGAATAGATGGAGTTACTTCCAGTTTCTCAGTGGAAAATCCGACTTCAGAGGGCGATGTAGTTAGGGGTGGGCATTTATTGTATTGTTGGTTGTTTGTAATTTATTGATGGTTAACTCACCCAAAATTGTCCATATTTTTGAGATTATTTGTCCAATGAAATTATCAATAGTATATCAATAAATATCAAAATATGACTAAACTAGTTCCATTTGACTTGTCCAATGGGGAAGTTTTCCCACTTCTGAGTCCATCTGAATGAACTGCAGGATTTAATTCTGACAAGTATTTTGCCAGTTGACAGACATGGATTTTAGAGCATAATTTTTTGTTGCAAACCTTCGTACTTGATCAGAAAATGACAGACACACACCAGGTTGGTTGTAATTTGATGGTGCTGCAGTGAGCCGCTGCTCCATCTGCAGCTCTTCATCCTGTGCCAGTGTGCGCACGCTTGACAGACACCTCGCACACCGGTGGCCATTGTTCTCTCTGGGTCGACTGGTGTTCGCAGTGACTCATGCTGGCTGGTAGCTCGGTGGTTCTACACGTGTGCTGCTCCGCTGCCTGCCCTCAGGTCACGTTTCCCTGTGTGCGTGCATGTGCGGCAGCAATGTAAGACGTTGGCGTAGAGGGGCCCTAAACAAAGAAATGCATCCCCTCTACCTCCGTTCTTTTGTTGAATCGCAGCATCTCCTCTTCTGTCCTTTTTTTCTCTTTTCTTCCTTTTTGCTTCTTTCAGCTCTCACTCCCTGCCCTTCTTCCTTCTCTCTTTCTCTCGTTTCTTTTCCTTACACCGGCTCTGCCAGATTGACCCGGGTTAGGGAAAGATGCCGCAGCGTTCATCCCACTGCCCCCCCTCCCCCCTCGTGCAGCCCTTCGGAGCGCGGTGCCGTCCGTTGCCGTGGCAACAGTGGGGGCGAGTAGATGGAGAGGGCTGTCTGGAGTGACAGCCTTGACAAGAGTCTGGACCCTCAAATGACCTTGGTGGGGGTTGGGTGGAGGGGAGCCGGTGAGAGCGCCATGGAAAGGTCGGCGGCGTTATCGTCACGTGTGATTACAGTCGTGAGGTTCAAGGGCACGTACACTGTAACCTCTCGCCGTCCTCCTGCAAAGGTCGGCCCTGGTAAGGAAGCTTGGGTAGAAAAAACACGTTAGGAGTCAAGTCTCAGCGTTTTTCTTCCTCGTTCTTATTTGGCATCACTGCAAATGGACAGAGCCTAATTAAATTTCTGCTGCTCGACCGTGGCGTTGGGGATGTCATCATTACTGCCCATTGTGCTGTAACATGAGTTGCATCATTTCTTTAACTAGGTCACTTCTTCTCTCTCTCTTGCTCCCCCCCTCGTCTTTTCTTCTTCATCAAACATTTGTCGGCGGTGTTGTTCGCGTTACTTCCCCCACATCTGTTTAAAACCAGGCTGCTGGTGTCTGGGGGCTAATTACGCCGGGCTAAATAGTCCCCGGTGCCAGCGGCTATCGTGTCCTAGCAGATGGGCGCTGGTGTTGCGGGCCAAGGGGAACATGGCGTCAAAGGAAGAGAGGAGAGTGAGGGGGGGTTGGGGTTTCAGGGCGCAAGGTGGTGCCCTGACAGACTGGCATCGTGTGGGTAACAGCCGTGCCACCCACTCACCATCCAGCCACCCTCTCTCCATAGGTGTGAAATCACATTCTGTGTTCACTTAACTCCCCTCCGCAGGGCTCCTTAACTTCCTAATTCAAGTTGGACGAAGCAACTTTGACAGATACACAGAGAAACTTTCAACTGAACTGACAACAAATATTTCTTTTTCGAGTTTATTTGAATGTGTTCTTTTCTTTTTTTGGTGTTGTCTGCTGATTTTGTTGAAAGTGAACCACCATGAACACATCTGAAACTTTAGCACTTACTGGCAACTTTGGCAGCAAAACATTGGCTGGTTGTTCTAGCCAAAAAACTACGCAGTCACGTATCTTGTCATTGTCAGTTCTACTCCTCAAGGTTAACTTTGGCGTTTTTTGTGAAAAGTTGCATTCACACAAGCCCTGTTAGTCTGTTTCAATTGAGCCCAGACCGTTGGAAAGTGTGGTTTGTTTGTGGAGGTGCGAATGCACAATCGAACTTTGATGCGTACCACAAAAACAAACTCTGGTCCGCCTAAAAATCTAGATCTGTTTGGTTGACGTGAATGCCAAGCGGATCAGAGATCGCTCTGAAAGCAGGAAGCAAACTATACCGCACGGCATTGTGCGTAAATACAACCAGAACAAACGTGAGCGTCTAGTGTTAGCAGCAAAAATGACTCATGGTCTTTTGCCACAACGAAAGAGAAAACCTGCAACAGATAACGTCTGACACCATTTTTTTTGTTTCTATTTTGTGAAGAAGGAAGTTGTGCTTAGTGTCTTCTAAAGAGAGTTTTGTGTCTTTTCCTTGTGTAATTCTTGCTGCGGCGCCATCTCAGGCGAGGAGGGGAACGGGCCGCTCAAAGGGTTTGGTTTGTTTGCCACAGTGCAGTGTGAAAGTAAAACACATTGGCTGAAAATGTAACAAATGTTGCAACATTTTGGTCTCCAGTTGAGCTGAATCTTCCAGACTATCAGGTGTGAAATACCCAAAATATGGTGGATTTACCCATGAAGAGCCAGTGTTGCTGTTTCCACCTCTGGTAACAGTGTAGTCAGTTTTTGGGGTCACAGGTTGGTAAAGGTATAGAACAGCAGCAAAAAGAAAAGAAAATACCAAATGCCATCAATCATTTTACTACTTTAGTGTTGAGCCTTGCTTCATTACTGTAATGGCTCTGAAGTTATGCACATAAAAGCAGGATTTGTTTACTAGTATTCATACTAAGAGTGATAAAATATCCAAACTGTTGAACTATTTTGAACACTATTATTTTCTGTCTCCACCCTAAGAAGTGTTATTTAGGATGTGCTACCCCTTATTTTTGAATTAATGTTGAGGCCAAATTGATTGGTTGTAATTTAAAGAAAAACAATTAACTCATTAGGGGCAATATTTATTTCACTCACCAAGTTTGACTTGGTTTCAACAGTAGGTGGTGTCTGTTAAGAACATTGTGGCGTTTACTGAAAGTCTGCTAAGGATATTTATTCATTTTCAGAGTAAATGACTAGATACTGAAAACACTGAATAAATACACAAATAGTTTGCCAAAAGTTCGATTTTATAGAGGTATTGGGCTTGCCATATTTTCACTGATGCCTCACCCCTCCTGCCAGAAAACCTGAACCCACTTTATAGATTAGAAAAAGCACACCTGAACCTCCTGTGGCATCACCAGGTCTTGCATTTGTTTGGTGTGGAGTGCTTTACCAATCAATTTAGTTTATTTGTAAAGCACATTTCAGCACAAGGCAGTTCAAAGAGCTTTACACCATAAAAATAAAAAGCCATAGAGGACACAGTCAACAGTTGAAACCCTGCATGTTAAGTGCCGTCGTTACACTTCAGAATGTTGATTAATTTCTTATGTTTCAAAAGCAACTCTAAACAGATCGGTGTTTAGTCTAGATTTAAAGGCTCTCAGTGTTTTGGCTGGTTTGCAGTTTATTCCAGATTTGTGGTGCATAGAAGCTAACGCTGCTCCTCCATGTTTGGTTCTGGGGATGCAGAGTGAGCAGCCTGACGTGTCCTACCTTTATTTCAACAGGTTTTGTTTCTCCTTGTTTTCCACCAGGTGGGAAAAAAACTGAATTTGAAAACTAAATATTCTATTAGTGTTACCACTTTTCAGCAAATTATGCCATTTTTCTGGCAATTTAAATACGCAGTGAATATGAAGCTTCATTTCCTTTGCTTTTTAGCATATATTTCTAGGAAAGACTGAAGAGGTGCAAGGTAACAGGCAAGCAAAATGTTTTATGCATATATGTAGGTTTTTAAAAAATTCTCATTTTAACCTTTTTAGTCATTATAATGCTGTTCATATTCAACTGTTGCATTAAAAGATGTTTATTTCTTGAGTATCGCTTATCGCAGCACACTGTCCAAGCAGTTCACCGTTGTGGTTCACAACATTGGCGTCATTCTGTGGTATTACCTCATATTAAGCCGTGCTCTGCTCTGACGGTGTCCTCACCGTGACCCCTCAGCGTGGCCGCTCGCTGACCTCTCTTATTCCCGCCCTCCGTACCTTCTGTCTCTCTGGCTCTTCATCACTTCCTATAGATACATTTTTTTGTTTATTATTGGTATATTTGCTTTTTATTTGGTACCAATTTTGATATTCATTGGTTATTTCAAGAATTTTATGTCTTGACACTTTTCTTTTGTCTTGACCTCCTTTAATTACAGGGATTTGTCTATTTTTATTTTTTTATTTAGTCGCTTAGGTGTCTGACAGTATCCAACTAATTATTGGTCGTTTATGAGGCGCACCGCTCTGCATCTTGCTGCAGTTTGTAACTCTTGTAAGGCTTAACCACGGCGCTCTAGCTGGTTGAGGATCAATTGTAGCAGCAGCTGTCTGTGAAGTCTGCAGGCAAGGCTGCTGTGGCTCCCACATGACATCCAGTCTCCACACTGCAGCCTTTGAAGCGCCTGAACTCTTCACCCCTGTCTGAGCAGGTCGGCTAGAGAGCAGCAGAATAGAGAGATTGAGAGAGCGAGGGAAGGGGGGCAGGGATGGAGAGAGAGAGATGTGGAATAACAGAGCAGAGAAGAGGGGCAGAGGGGGGGAAGAGATGTCATTTAGGCTCTGGCCAACTCTCATCGCGCTGTCCTCCCCCAGCTCTTCATTCTCATCCCGCTGTCTTCGTTTCTATCTTACCCTCGGGTGTTCTTTTTCTGGCACTCTTTGACAGTTTTTTCTCTCGCTCTTCACCCGTCCACTTTGCCTCGCTGCCTGTCCTCCTCATTGGCTGTCAGTCCAAGAATTTGTCCCTATGCTTTCGATGCATCCATGCGGTGCAGCGTCTTCACTTTTTTCGTCCTTTATCTAAGGGTAATTAGAAACTACAGCTGAAAGTTTGTCCTGAGTTAAAGGTTCACATATATTCATCAGGTCAAAGTTGACCACTAAAAACAGAAAATCAGGCAAACTCTCATCACGTCAGATCAAACTGAGCTAATAAGTGCTACTTAAGGGGCCAAAGGTAGATTTAATGTGCTTCTATGAACAAGGAATTGCTTTTGACGTCACATTTCTGCTTTACTTCCACCCATTCCTGAGGCTAATGCTCACATTTACAAAAGTTTCGACTGAAACAGAAAGACTTTTACGAACTCTGACTGAAGCTGTAAGTTGACAATTGGCAGCAAAAAGATGTGAAAGAAACTGATTTAAAAAGATCTAATAATAAAAATGTACAGATTCTTTTGTTCAGTTATTTTATCTCTTTGGAGATGTTGAACATAAATTAATAACAAAATAATATTTAAGACTGTATCACATATAGACGCAATGAGTTTCATTGATAACACAATTCAACCAGTTTCCATCTGTTTGTGCTGCATTTCAAATATTAATGCTGCAGACTCTGCTATAAAGAATAATATATATTGTGTTTCGGCATAAATAAATTACTATTTGGTGCCTGCCCTGTGTTTTGGGTCATGATTCCCTACAGGTAAAATACAACGGCAAAAAGAAACAAATTTACAGGCCAAACAGGTTTCACATCTTTTAAACAAAATACTAACCCTCAGCAGGAACAGCATTCTGAACAAAAAGTTCTAGTAAATCTAAAACCTTTTTTTAAAAAAACGAAGACTCTCCCAATTTAAAAATGCAAAATACATTTTAAGTTAACTTTTCTTATTATAATAGTTGTTTATCTAGCATCTAGTGTTGTCTAGTTGCGTATGGATTGCAAATGCTCAGGGTTGCAAGTTTCTTTTGAAAATTTAGCGTAAAATCAAAGATGGAGAGTAAATACACAAACTTAAAGCAAAATTAACAATATAATTTTCTTACAATAGAATCTAAGACAACTCAAAGTATGTAAGCCTTTCAATACTCAAGCTATTATAATAAGTAGGACCGAATTTATCCAAAGATTCATACTGAAAAGCTGACTTTGCTGCACCCAAATCAGCTTTTACCTAAACTAAGCTAAATACAGCGAGCATTTTCAATATTTTATCACTTAAAATTAATTTCTTCAAATGACCCCAAAAGAAATTGAAGACTACATATATTTATTTGAATACAATCAATATGCAAAACAGTTTTTAGTTGTGGATTTATTATGAACACCCCCCTTCCCAAAAAACAAATAAAAATATTCTGACTCCTTCATTTCCTTGATTTTAGGTTTTTTGTTGTTGTTTTTCTTCTTTTGATGTGACGATTTTGGCCCAATGGACAAAATGTTTGTACACCCCTGCAATAAAACTTACATTTTGATAATGACTTTTACTATAAACTGGAGCAATAGTACATTCAAGGCAGCACTTTTGCACTGAAGGGGCTGACACATAACTGTACATGCACACAGACTAAACGCTGCTTTTTATGGCTGCAGAACATTAGGTCATGACCCGAGCCAAAGAGCCACATCTACTATTAGTGTGGGAGTGAGGGGCCGTGTTTAAATGTTTTTTACTTTGTGACAGGTAGACGTTTCCTCTGGCTGCTGTGACGCTTCCAGTGTCTGTGCTTCCTCTCTTTGCAGAGGAAACATTAGTTGCTGCATATTCTGTTCGTCACATGTGGTTTTTTTGGGTTTTTTCTCGTGTGCAGAGCGGCCGCCGCTGCCTCTGCTGTTAAAGCTGTGATCTACTGATGGAAGCTCGCGTGTCCCTTGGTTGACCCTTGCAGTGCAGTCCAACCCCCGCTCCCCCACTCCACTTCTCCATCAGCCTCTCCTAGGTTACTCGGCCAACTCAAGCCACCTGATTAAAGGATTAGTGAGGCTGATGGTTGTCAGTGTCCACCTCCCATGCTGGTTGCTACCAATAACCCAGACACCTGGCTCTGAGGGATGAAGGAAGAGGAGGGTGGAGGGTAGTTGTGCTTTAATTCAACCCTATAAGCAGTCAGATAAACAAGCGCATTGATTAAGTAGATTCTTTTCCGGCCAAACAGGTTCAGCGTTTCTGTCTTGAGTTGTCAAGCAAAGGAGGAGAGAATGCAGCCGAGGCAGGGGTTAAAATAAGGTTTCTGGTTTCTATCCTCCCCACCCCCTCTAACCTCCCCCCACCCTTCCCAGTGCTCCCAGTGACCTGCCAAATTCATACATCCCATAATTGCAGCGCCAGCCGTGGTCTATGTTCTGCTCCTGTTTGTCAGAGTTCTGCAGTACCAATAACCCAGACACCTGGCTCTGAGGTGTTTCATGAAACAGTGTTTCTTGTTTTACACTTTTCTTTTTTTATGCTTTTTAAATATTTCACATCATCAAACTAATTCAAATATCAGACAATGATAACCTGAGTAAATATTTTTAAAAATGTTTTCAAATTACATTTTCATGAAAATGTTAAAATCTTTTTTGCTTCTTTTACATTAATGAAGCCCAATCCTGATTTGTTTTAGTCTGATCTACCATAAAACTGTTCAAATTATTATATAAACTTATGATTATTGCTGGATGTGATATTTAATGTTATTGTGCCATTATTTTTGTTATTTTTTTTTATAATAACCCATTCTCACCTGTGTTGACACTGCACAAAAATCACTGAAGGACACGACAGAAAAACCTCTAAAGAAGTCACTGAGCTCAACTTCCTGCTTTGCAAAATGTGAACAGAAGTGGAGTGGTGTCAGATTTTAGCTGATGTAGGGTTTCTCTTTTGTCGTTGCCAGAACATCACAAGCCATTTCTCCCTCTAGTACTAGACTCATGCATTTGTTTTGGTTGTATTTACCCAGAATGCCTAAAAAGCACATGGCTTTAGAATGGCCTAGTCAAAATCTGGACTGGCTGCGCGACCTTAAACTGTCTTTTCAAGCTTTAAAACCCTTGTCTCCTCAACCAGTTATCCACCTATAGGGGGAAGTCAGTTTACCTGTGTGTTATGGAAGAATTTCCTTTATCTGAAATGTTTATGTGGTAAAAAGTCAAAAGAGAAGAAATCTGTAATTTTACGCCATTGAATATTTTTTGGATATCTCCAGATGGATCTGGCAGGGGTTCTGTAGACAAGACCAGGAAGTTCCTGAAAGCTGCCGTTTTATTTTTAGCTCACACACAGTTTGAACTTGTGAGGGAATTAAGGCAACGGCTTGTTCTCACCTTTTGCGCCACTGTTTTTGTGAGCTAGGAAACAATAATAATGAAAAAAAAAAAACAATTTTCAGTTGAATAAACAAATTTGCTGCAGTGTTTTACTGCCTTTCCTGTTTGCTTCAGTGAACCCACATGAGCTGCTGTATCGCTCCTCCAAGCAACAGCGTGACCTCTCTGTGCACTCCTGCCCTAATAATCACCCCGCTACATGCTAGCAGACTCTGCTCCAGCTCTGAAGGGAAACTGCTGGTTTAAGGTTTATTTGGATTGTTGAATTTCTACCCTTTTTTTTAAAATCTTTTCTTCTTTTAGATTAGCAGATTGAGACTTATTTACTTAGTTTTTAATTAATCTTGGCTACATAAACAGTTTATTAATCCCCCTCTATAAGCTTTGATAAATTTGATGGATCTGCAAATATATTTTGTTTCCTATAGTTCTGTGATTCTTGGAAAGTAAACAAAATTAGTTAGATCTATGTTTAAACTGTAGACTTATAAGTAGATGAGTGGTATAAAGAAAATAGCTAAATTGTCAGATTTTATTTGTTTTCTTGTTCCAAAGTTTTATATTTTGCACTTTGAGAAAGCAAAGATAATTGTTAGTAGTAAACCTGGTAAGAAAGGAAACGTTGAAGTATTGTTCTGGTCAGAATTAGTCATAATAGTGGCGTATATATGCCACGCTGTGGGGAGAAAGCATGTTACCCTGAACACACCATCCCCAGGGTCAGATCTGGTAATGGCAGCACCATGATGTGGGAAGGTTGAAATTTCCTTCAGCAAGATTTCTTTTTCCCAGCTGGTTAGAGTTGTTGAAGAGACAGAGAGAGATAGATGGAGGAAAGTTTTTCAGAAGCCGTTAGCGAATGAATGAATGTACTTCAACTCATGTATGAAGGTTCACCAACCAGCAGGACGTTGATATTAAACATATGGCCAGGTTTGCAATGGAAAGGTTGCAATCATGTGGTCAAGTCAAAATTCAAACCTAACTCCCGAGTCTTTGGCTTGAAACGACTTCAATTCAATCCAAAATACTTAATTTATCCCAAATGTAGAGTTGTCAACAATGACAATGTTGTGGGAAGGAAGTAGAAGTCATTCCCGCAACGAGTCTGAAGAGGCCTCTGACTAAAGACTGTTGCTGTATGTTCACTGTCATGACATGCTAACGGCTCAATATCTGGGCAGCAGAGACAATAATTTATAGTAAAATGTCCTGAATGACAACATCAGTTACTTTAGTCACTTCTAATCCACATCATTTGCTTTTCCTTCTCCCCTTTAAATCTGTCTGGTTGTGTGGAGACAGAAATGATCTTTGTCCATTTTATAGTTGCTGTTAACAGATTCTCAACATCCAGTCTGAGGAACAAAGAGGAAAAAAGTCAATATGCAATTAGAAATGTTAATGATTGGATTTTAGTATATATGCAGGCACAGCTCTCGTCTGTTAGTTTCTAGGTATTCCCTGGAAAAAATGACTAGGGTTTTGTCAATTTTTGTCCAGCCCCTGAAGTCAAAATGATTAAATTGATGACCCAAAAAATTTAGAAATTGCCAGTTTATTCTATTAGTAAGGCAACAGTTCAAAGCCCTTTTCATGCTTTGGATGTTTAAACAAAAGAAAGATGAAGCAGATTACCTGCTTATTGTGGAGCAGGTGAAACTAAATAAAAGTCACAATAAACTCATTTTGACCATTTTAAGTTCATTTTGTTGCCTCCTGGTAGTTAAAATCTTCCAGTTTTGGGCTCCGCCCTGCACCTTCCTCAGAAAGTTAAAACCAGCACTAAAACTGACGGCCTCACTTGCTTTCTTTTTTTATTTGAGTTGTTTTACATTTTTATTGGTCTTCTTATTGCTTTGTAATTACTTTATTTCTTTCATAAAAGTGTGTTTGCAAAATCATTTTATTGTGTTCAGGAGCCAAAAACAGAAGCTGCATTCATTTTAAAATTCATAAGAAGCTGGAAGATTGATTTTTGTCATTTCTGTTTGAGAAAGATGAGCTTTTCAGGAAGTCTGCAGGATTTAAAAGAATATTGTTCTGACCAGGAGTTTCTGTCTTCTTTCCAGAGAACAGCAAAGATGCCCAGTACCAGAAGGTGAAGGTAAAGGCCGAACCCATGGAGGTGGACCCGCCCCCTGCAGAGGTCACCCCGCCTGCCTCCCACCTGCTGACCTTCAGCACTTTAGGGGCGAGTGAGAAGAACGAGCCAATGAGCAACCTCCCAGAGACATTGGCCTGCCCCCAGAAAGACCTCTTCTCCCAAGACATATCGGTCAAAATGGCTTCAGAGCTGCTGTTTAAACTGTCAGGTACGCTCCTGTCAGGCCACAAACACATCGTCCACATACACAGCAAGAGGGTCAAGAAAGAAAAAGAAACTCAAATCTACCAAGTAAATATGGCCCAGACTTTCAGAGAGGATAAAATATAGGTTTGAACATCTTAATAACAACAAAGAATAAACACTTATATGCTTATTTGCATATGCTAACAAGATAAATGACACACACCCGAGAATATGTAGTCATTTATTTAGATTTGGAAATGGATGAACACAGAATTGGATGATTCTGAGATTAAAGTACAACATGCAAATCTGATGGAAGAAGCTCCCATCATCTGATAGATGGTCAACATCTAATCATTTGACAAGTTTAGTAAGATTGAAATGAGGGGAGGTCCTACTTTTGTCATCTTTAGATTTGCCCTTGTGAATCCCGCACATTGTCACCAATACCCGATAGAGAGTGTTTTCAATGTTGGGACCAATTAACATTAACTCTCTGCTCCAGGAAGTGTGGTAAGAGTTGGGGTGTATTTATCGTCCCTTGGAGAAAAGAAAGACAAATCCATGTGTGGCCGAGTCTTCTTTCTGTCCAACGTCTGCTTTGTGTCGCTTAAATCCAGCTTTTTTTGTTTGTTTGTTTTTACACATATTCACACATTGACAATTTTTCTTTCCCACATCGTTTTTACGCGCACCTTTACTCGCTCGCACCAGGCCCCACGGGAAACGCCGTCTGCACAAATTCCCGCTCTCCTCTCTCTTTCTCTCTCTCTCTTCTCTCCCCTGACTTGTTTTCAGACATGCCGGCTCAAGCACACTTGGCTGCACATGTCCCCCCTCCCCCTCCTCTTCTCCACCCTGCCACCCCTTCCTCATCACTTCCCCTCTCTCCCTCCCCTTTACATTTCTCCTGTGCGGCATCTCCATGGCAACGTGAAAAGAGACCTCTGTCCTTGGCGAACAGTGTGACGGAGCGGGGCGTTTCGGGTACGGGGGTGGTAGTGGCGTTTTGTAAAGGCGGCGGGGTGAAGGGTGAGGGTGGTGGGGGTGGAGGGGTTGTACAGCTTGCCCACCCAGGGAGTCCGGGGCATCGGTGGCCCTGGCAGCAGCGACCGCCACCCTCTCAGAAGTTGTTTTGAACGTGGAGGGGGGGCTGGAACAGAGTGGGCTGCTGTCACACAATGAGCAATCAATATGAATTACCCAGAGCAGTAGGACCTCAGAGACGCATCAGCAGCAAGGTCGCTGTGAACACTGAGATGATTGCAGCTTTGAAATTCACTTCAGTACGTCGCCTTGAAACTCACACGTAAGTCTTCGCTCTCACTCATTTAGTGGAGTGGCCTTTATTCTGAACACGGGGAACTACACGCTCTGAGCTCTGGTTCTGGTTCTGGCTGCTTTCACCTCCCTTTTTTTTTTTTAACTCCACTATTGGAAAGTTGCCAAAACCTCAAGTCTCTGTGTGTTTGAAACTTTGGCTTTATTAGGCATGCATGCAATATTTCAGCACATTTGAGGTGTGCAGTGCAGTTTATATCCTCTGAGTACATGAAATAATCAATCTTACCACTGATCCTATACCGATACTGACTCGGTATTGGTATCATCAATATATTGGATCAATCCGTCCACCTGTACTGTGCAAGTGTGTATTTGAAACCTTTAGCATTATTGGACACAGCTATGCTCTTCCCATCACATTTTCTTTTATAAACAAGATTTTACCGCCAGTCGGCCCGGAGAAGCAGCTTGGTCAGGCGTTGCTGTTGCTTTCTGATGTCGTTTGTGAATCAGATTTATGGGTATACCAGAAACACACAAATTCAAATGTTCCGGCCAGATAAAAAGCACTTAATTGCATTAAACTTTAAAATCTATGTATTTAATTAATTAACCCTTGTTTTTAGTTATTTTCCAATGAACTTCACAAGATAAAAATCACATAAAACCCCAACATAAAACTTTCACAATTGGATTTTGGTCTGGAATTTGACTTGGCCATTCTGACACATGATTCTGTTTCGATCTTGACCATTTGCTCTTTTACAGCCTTGTTTTGCAGCCTGTTAACGGGATTTCCTCCAGGATTGAACAGAATTGAACTCCATCCATCTTTCAGTCAATCTTCCAGAATTGACACATTTCGTCTGTAAAAACCTATGAAAACCATTCCTTACACTGGAATGTAATTTGTAACTACTTTCTGTTGGTTTGTCACTTTAAATCCCAATGGAAAACATGGAGTTTTAGTGGTTGGAATGTAATAAAATATGAATAACTCCGAAAGGTGTGAATATTTTTGCAGGTTCTATGTCATTGAAACCCTTCCAATTATTTTTTGTGTGAGAGAAGTAATATTATGCGTGTTACTTCTGGTGTCTTTACTCATGTCAGGCCTTGATGGATGAATCAATCACAGTGTGCAGCCGCGTCAACGCCATTAATCTTAACAGCACTAAGCTGAGTCAGCAAAAAAAAAAAAATCTTTTTTTGCAAGTTAGGAAAATGAAAGACGAACTGCTGGACCAGAAAATGCCATAAATGAAATGTTAAATATTTCATAGCTACCATTTTTAAATCATAGCTGAGGTTTAAATAGTCAACTTTAGTCCTGGTTTGGCTCATCTTAATACATCTTTAGTGTGGCCATGATGCCAAAACTGCTGTGAAATAATCATGTGTGTTTCCACTGAATAAAGTAAAGATTTTACAGATCACAAACCTTTCCAACAGATCTCTGTTCAGAGAAGAATCACCTGGCTGAGGTTGGACCAATCTGGATTAAATGACTGCAATAATTGTCACAGTTTCCAAACTAACAGCATCATTTTAAATTTAACTCATGCAGAGGTGTCCAAGCTGTATCTAAATTCAGAATACTTTTTTGTTTCTATTTGTATCCTGCACATGTTGAGGCTTTTTAAGGCATAAGAATCCTCCTAAAAACCTGCCAAGGAAGGAACCAACTTGAAACCAGGTTTTTCTGCAGCAGCTTGTCTGAAATCAGTTTCCATTTCTTTTCCTGAATCAGTAGATGTAATCAAATGTAACATTTTGACAGACGAAATGTGGATCGGCACCAATTAGGTGAAAACGTTTTGAATTTGATTTGAATTTTATGAAAAGCTATTAGCAGAAAAACATTGAAAGCAATAAATGAACTGAGGAGGTTTTATCAAACAGTCTTTGATGAAACGACAACTGCAATTAATTTTTGACACGTCTTTATTTGTCCACAAATAAATCCACTTTGCTCATTTTTTAGCTCACAGCAGACGGTATGAAGTCAGGGTCAACTACAAGGACTGGACAGAAAGGAGTGAAAAACACCTGAAGGAAAAACTTGAAGAGACCTTCAGGAAGTCTGGAGAAATATTGGTTTTGAAAAAATCTTAAAAACTGGCTTATTTTTAAGGATGAAAACAAGAACTGAGAAAAGTAGAGAAACGAAGCGTGGTTTGATCACTTTTATCACGTTTGTCATGGTTTTAGTAAAGGTAGGTTGACAGCACTTGAAAGAGTCTGAATCCTCTCACAGCTGCTGCAGATTTTCCCTTTAAATTCAAAGTCTGAGTTGTCACCTGCCAAGGAAACACAAAGAAACAAATGTATTTGGTATGAATAATGTTACATTGACTCCGTTGATGAGTTTGTATTCTCTTTTTCTTTCCAGAAAAAGTAAGCAAAGCCAACAACCACAAAGACAGTAACATGGTGGGAATAAATAGGTAGGTCAGTTTCTCTATAAATACTCTGTTTTTATTTGTGTTTTTTAAATGGTCAGTGATAGTTGGAGTGCGACTGAAACCTGTGGGTGTTTTTTAGTGGCTGTGTAAGTGTTGGTAACATCGGCGCCGCTTCTCTCTGTTCCAGTTCATTCCTGGACGAGTGCTTCAGACAATCACCCTTTAACTCGCGCTCCAAGAGCTCGTCCCCCGCAGAGGCCAGTTCCTCCACCAGGGCGCCGTTCCACGGTGAGGAAAATGTTACTGTGGAGTGCTCAAAATCACACCAGTGCCACATCATTAACCAGATCAATCAATGTGCTTCTGTAGAAATTACACTTGGAAACAGCAAATAATTCACCAGCTCATTTTTATGTTTAAAAGAGGAAAAAGCCTATAAAGAGGGTCCTTGTAAAGGCCTTTGAAAGTGTTTCATGTTCAAACTACATAGCTTTGTAATGCATTGCAACCTAATGCTTAGCTGAATGCCTAAATATGGAAAAAGTTATTTACAGTTGAAACCAAATACTAAACCAGAAAATGTTTTGCCGCCGTTTGAAATTAAACCAGACTAAACTTTTCTTGTTTTAAGTCGGCTAGAATTACCAAAATAATTTCAGAAAACATAGTGAGGACATGTTTAGAGATTATTTTGTTACTCTTTTTGTTGTAAAAACATTTAAAATATAATTTGAGCAGAAAAGACTTTTATCTTTACACAATTGGTTTGGGTTGTTTCGATGTAATGAATATTTATTATTCCTAATGGCTCAATGACTTATTGATCTGTGTAGCTGAAATAAAGGTTGTCTTATATTTTATATGTTCAGCAAAGTTTTTTAAATTTGGGGAATTTCTGTTGAATTAGTGTTTGGCTTGTGTGAAACTGTTCATCAGATGAACCATCAAACGAAGTTACAGTAGACTGTGAAGCACGGCGGCTGAGGTATCATGATACGGGGAGGTTTCTCACATTATGGAGACACTCATATTTAACTCATTCCAGGGATAATCGGCCCATTTGGAGGCATTAAAATACTTAAAATGGGATAATAGTAATAGAGCAGCATTTCGGGTCAGTTTAATTTAAAAATACTTTGTTTACCCTACCGAAAAATGTAATATTGTCATAGTTTGTCCAAGTGTCTTTAGAGTGGTTGTGGGTGGTGATGAGCAGGAAGGATCTCTAGCAGCTGTCAGTCTATTAACATTTAATGAGGCCACAACATCAACTCAAGATCGATGATAATATTCACTTTTTCTAACTTTCTGCAGAGTAAATATCTTTTTGTTTTGATTTGGAGTAAAATATGCAGAAAATGTATTTATAAATTAGATTTATTATTAGAGTTTTTAGCTTTTCAGAGTGTTTAAAACACTTTTTTAAAAGTAAAAATAAAAGCAGATTTTTATGCAGTATATAATGTTGATGTGATGTGAACAGGTAAGCATTCATTAATCCAGAGGCTTAAATTAAAAAACTCTCCTTCAAAGTTGGGTAAGTTTTAAAGTCCCTAAATCCCAGATCCAGTTCTGACATACTTCATAATGCAGTGATGTTCTGATTCCACACACAAACTGTATTTGCACATTTTTGGAGCTTCTTTTTGAGTTTAGGGCCCTCTACCTTGAGTTGGCCTTTCTGAAGCCCGGAGCGTCCACCTGCCCCGCCCGGCTCCCCCTCATCCCTGGCATCTCTCAGCTTCCCTTGGTGTGGCTTTGACAGTGAGGGATCCAGAGGTTAATTAGCTTGTGCCAGTTTCCTCTGTCCCTCTGCCAGTTAATGAAAATCTGATTGGCTTCTGGGTGTCAACAGTGTCCTGAAAGTTAATTCGTCGAGGCCTTTCCCCTGTGAGTTTAAGCCTTACATCCAGCCTCTGCTGCTTTCTGCTTCATCACCTCTGTTCTGCTTTGCAGATTTTCTGTCTCCAATTTGGATTTCCTCACTTTTTTATTTCTTCTTTATCCAAATATTGGAGCAATGATCAGATATAATGAGATGAAGTAACAGTCCCGGCCACCTTGGTACAGGTCCTGGGATCACAGAATGTTTTTTAAAAACAACTTTTTTATCTTAAAATGTAGCAAACTGTATCAAATTTAAATTCATACAAACTCAGATGTAGCAAGAAGAATAAAAAATACAGCGGACAAACACTGCCAAATTAAAAACATTACAGAAATGAATAAAAATTAAATTCAGAATATCCCGCTTAAATTAATACATTAAAAACTAAAAAATGTCAATGGATATAGAAATATGCTGAATAATGAATATGTGGATTAATAATAAAACAAAAAAAATCTATTGAAAATTTAAATTATATCACATAAAAATATTTACATAGAAGTGACTTCTTATAGAGAAATTTAAATAAGTCAATTGTCACTTGTAATGAATCAAATGTCTGAATTAAAATATATAAATTTGAAATATATTTTTTTGAATAAGTTTTTCAGTTTAAACAGAAATGATTTCATCAGAGTTCAAGTGATGCTCACGGTTTCCCCTCTTCCAGTCTGGATTTCGCTCCCTCCTTCATTTCTTGTTTGCGTCTCTCTCCTCTCGGCTCTAGCAACACTAATTAAGGCGTTAACCACTTCAAGGCCATCCACTTTAATTGGCTTAATCATGAGTGTATTTGCGGGGTCATGGCTTTGGGTCCCTGCAGTCTGACTTCTGAGCCCCTCGAGTGACCGACCCTTCCTGCTGCTTCTCCTCCGAATCAGGACACTTAATTCTCCTCCACTTCTGCGGCTTCAGCCACAAATCCTTTAAGTTTGGACTAAAAGCTGAGCCTGAAATCAACTCACTGCAGTCAGATTTTATCTCATGCAGGAAGTCAGATAATGAAATATAATAATCACACTTTTCCCTACTTTTTCTACAAAGTTTGCACATTCGGGTTACCCTCTCTCCTTTATTGGCAAAGATGTGCACAGAAAAATTGAAACAAATATTGCTCTCAAATCCATCAAAACCTGATTCAATCATCTTGAGATGTTTTTAAACTCAATTTTAAACTATTTTTAGTCATTAATTATTGATTATTCTAATGATTAAACTAGATCACTTAAGGAATGTTCTGGGTTGGACATATTTACAAACAAAAGCTTTCCTTATCATATGTATAAAGAAAGCTTGGAGTGTGTTCTTTCAGCAATTGGCATCAGTAAATTAGTTGATGATTATTTCAAATAATCGATTTATCATGATTAATCCAAGTAATCAATTTAGCGCTATAAGCACTTCAACACCGGGCAAGTTCCCGGTGTTGCTTTAAATAAACGACTTGATTGGATTATTAAATAATTTCCAAGTCTATATTGCCTCTATGGACGATATTGAACAAGTGAACCTGTGAAACCGCAGCGTTAAATGCAAATCCTGTCAAAAGTTTGGATGTTCCTGATTTGCCAGTGCAACCAGAACATCTTAGTCTGGATTCCTGGTATTATGCTTCATTCTGACTCTAATGGTTTCTGCTTCATGCCTCCATTATTGTTAGCTTGCTTTATGAAAGATTTAACTCTTTGACCAAAAACATTCCTGGAGATTCAAGTGTAAAAAGTTTGAAAAATACCTTGTGTGTTTAGTCCAGTCATAAATATGGTGCCTGTTTCTTATCCAAAGATTGTGATAACTATAAGTACATGCCTTCATGTATCATGAGGACCTGTTAAATAAAAATCCAGTGACCTCTACCAGAAGATATATATGAGTTATGAGCCTTTCAGAAGCATAAGGATTCAAAGTCAGACTCAAAATCAACCTTCAGTCACGGCCATCTGAGTCCTCAGGCTTTAATCCTGCAGATAAACTGTGGGTGAGCTGAACAAAGGTGATGGTCAAGGATCTCTTTCTTTGTACAAGGAGGTTGTACAGCATGTTTACCAGTAATTAAGCACCTCTAATTGCAGTAAAAATAGATATTTCTAAACATTAAATTTTTAAAGATAATATATAAGGTTTAAAAAGGATTTAAAACTTTTCTTCAGCTTCAAATCATTTATTTTGGGGAAAAAATACTAAAAATCAGAAATAAAAACAGGGTGGTAAAGTAAAATATCTTTTGGTTGTTTTTACTTAAATACAAAGGATTAAGTGGAAAATTGCATTTTTTTTCTTGCTTTGTTTTTCCAAGAAGTCCATAAAAGCTGCTCTGACACAAATGAAAGCAACAATCCAAACTGCACACAGCACGACAAAGCTGGTTTGCATTTTGGGGGTCAAAGAGGAAGTTAATATCTGACACAGAGAGGAAAAATGCTCAAGGTTGCTTGAGTCACTGCAACAGCAGCTGAACGTCTTCTCACACCACCATCTGTTCTTTAGGGACTCGCCACAAAGTCTTCCCCCTACATGCCTGGGGAAAAAAAAAGAAAAAGATATTTGCTTTCTCTTCCCGAAGTTTTCAGAGCTGGATAAATACCACATCATTTGTCACCAGTGGAACACACACAGGTTTTCTTCCATAATCTCATGCAGGCGCAGCTCAAGGCCAAACTCTGCAGCCTGAACAATGCACTCCGTGAATAAAGTCTTCATTTACTCTATGGAGGTTGAACAGCACAATGGGGAAAAATACTGTATGTTTACTTCAGCTCTTTAAAAGCATCTTCTCTGTTTTGAGTTGGCATACAGTGAAAAGGAGCTGCAGATGTGTACTTTCCATCAGAGGCTTCAGAGTAAAGGACTCCTGTTTGATGTTGACATTAAGAATGCGTTTAAGCTGCATCCCTCCTGTTCAAGGAAGCATAAAAGGTCACTTTTGAGTGAAACATTTTGATAACCATGTATTATTTTCCTCATAGTTACATGCTACTTTTTGTTTTGTTTTTATAACATGAAATCTGATAATACTTTTAAGCTTAGGGTTGTAATGTGACAAAAACGTGCAACATTTTGAGGGGTGTGTGCGAACGCAGTGAGTGACGGGAATGTGTCTTTGTTTCAGATTCTGAGAAGGACGATGGCGAGCCAGGAAACGGCCTCGCCCAGTGGAAGTTACACGAGCAGCTCTTCCCCTGTCCCGTCTGCGGGAAGGTGTTCGGCAGACAGCAGACCCTGTCCAGACATCTGTCGCTCCACACAGGTAAACCCCTCGCACAGAAGCTTGGTCTCCTTTACAGGGCTGAAACGATTAAGCCGATTAATTTAGCAATCGATTAATCGTCTAAAAATGCCATTTTGCTGAATGTACAAACATAGTAAGAGCGGTAATTAAGTCAAAAATGTAAAAAACTTAAATGTTTTGCATTGAAATTAAAAAGACATTTGTTAGTGAATTTGTTTTACCCAGAACTCAAGTATCATAGATTTAACTTCACCTGGTTCAAATTCTGTAAAAATAAAATGTAGTCACCCTTTGCTAATTAGTTATTAATCACTTGATCCAAAAAATAATCGACAGGTTGGTCATAAACTGTGTTAATAAGTTTTTGTTTTTTAGCTGCAGATGCACCCTGGTGTTCACTAAAGGAACTTTGTTACGTTGTACATAATAAAATTTGTTTTTCTTATTTACAAGTGATTCAAATTATTTGTTTGTGTTTTTAATGTATTTCTAACATTGTATATTGAAACCTTAAATAGTTAAATAAAATCTGCAAAAGGTGCCATTTTTTTATTCAATTAATCATCAGAGTAATTGATTGTCGGGCTTATCGATTAATTGATAAAATAATCATTATTTGCAGCCTGATTTCTCTTTTTTCCTTTAATGCATAGATGTTGTTTGTGGCTGTAAATAGATAAGGTTGACCGGACTAGATTACCCTTCCTCGAAAAAGATTACTACCATGATTAGTCTCTCTGGGAAAACTGCCGTCTAATTACCCAGCTTGAAGGATGCTGCACACACTTACGGTCCGACTGGTCTTCTCCATCCATTTCTCTGTCCCACACACACACATTGAGGCTTGGGAAGCTTCCTCACTCCCTGGTGACCTGATTACTCTGCGTTTTCTCCATTGATCCGTTCAACCCCATCCCCGTCTTCCACTGTCCCGCTCTCTGTCCTCGTTAGTTGCAAGAATCTAATAATAATCCCACCTTCCCGGTTTTATTTAAAGGCACATTTCCCCTGGACTCCAGATAAATGGAGCCTTTTTGGGACACCACAGCTCACAAGTTGAGTCTTGTGTACCAAATGCCCCCCAAACAACCGAACATGCTCTCACATTTAGGGTGCGCACACACACACACCATCTGAGAGTGTTGGCTGCGAACAGCTTGGCCACACCACAGAGAGCAGAAGCAGGGGCATATGTCACTGTGATGGTCTTTTTGGTTTCCCCGGCGACATAAAGGTTGCCTGGCTTCATGTCCTTGGGGCAAATGGGTTGAGAGTTAGTGTTTGTGTTTTTGTTGGGGGGGAGTAGACTTGTTGTTATGCTAATTTGTTTTTGCATAAAAGGAAACGTGTTTCTGCATATCTTCTATACTGCTTATAAAATAAACAGAAGTTCACATACACCAAATAAAAAGACACATCTGTCCTTTTTCCTAACTGTTTTGAGGTGAAATCAGACCAAACTTCTTTTGTTTCAGGTTAGTTAGAGTAACCAAAATTATTTCTATTTGCTAAATGCCACAATAATAAAATAATATTTCCTAGATTTATTTTTTTAATGTCTTCAAGATCACAGTTTACACAAAGAATGATTGCTGTCCCCTTAAACAATAGGAGAAAGCCCGGATGATGATGTCATGGCTTTGGAAACTTCTGATAGGTCGACTGACACATTTTAGTTAACTTGATGCATTTCAAGGCCACACCTGGAACTCGCCGCTTTCTGATTTGACACAGTGGGAAAGTCAAAATAAATCAGCCAAGAAGAGGACAGAATGGTGACGCTGCAGCAGTCTGGTTCAACCTGAGGAATAATTTGAAGATGCTGCATTCTTCTGCTTAAGTTTAGACCTCAGGGGAGTGTCTGACCATCAGGCCACTCAGGAAGGAGACAGACTCTGGTCCAAAATGTGCAGATTGTGCCCAGAACTAAAGCCAAAGAAACTGAAAAGATGCAGCTGAAGTTGGTCAGACAGAGTCTTTATCAACAGTGAAACTTGTACCAACATGGGCTGAAAGGCCGCTCAGCAAAGAGGAAGCCATTATTCTATAAGAAACAGAAAAACCATCCTAAATGTGAAGGTTTTAGGTGGCAGCATCATGTTGTGGGGCTATTTTGCTGCAGCAGGAATTGGTGCACTTTATGAAGTGAGGAAAAAACATTATGTGGAAGTATTGAAACAAAGTCAGGGTTTTGACATAGCCATCACAAAGCCTGAACTTAGTTCTAAAGAGAAGCTGTGGGAAGATCAGGAAAGGCCTACAGATCTGACCCAGTTCCACTGGTTCTGTCAGGAGGAATGGACCAGAACTCCAGTAAACTGCAGAGAGAAGCTTGTTGGAGGAAACGCTAAATATTTGGCCCAAGTCCTTCGGTTCAGAGGCAGCCCCATCAAATACAGTCTGAAAACTCCTGAATTTGAAGACATTAATAAATAAATCCCTGACATGTTGTGGCATTTAGCAAATAGAAATAATACTGGAAATTCTAAGTGACCTAAAACAAGAACGGTTTTGTTTGATGTAACTTCAGATGGTGAGGAAAAAAAAAATATGTATGTTCTATTTATCAAATGTATATTTATGTGTTTTTAGCTTCCTGAAAATGAGGCCGTGTCAGGAATTGACCAGGTCTAAAGGTTTGCTCCAGAGTGAAGTTTAAAATGAGGCGGGGTGCGTGTGTGTGCTTGGGTGTGTGTGTGTTGCAGAGGAGAGGAAATACAAGTGTCACCTGTGTCCTTACGCAGCCAAGTGCAGAGCAAACCTCAATCAGCACCTGACCATCCACTCTGTGAAGCTGGTCCAAACGGACGCTGAGCAGATCGTCAGCGCCGTCACCTCCGACTCTGCAGAGCGCAAGAACTGCCCGTACTACTACAGGTAAGCTTCACACACCGCACACACACTCAGGAGGTGACAACACTGAGGTTTTACACAGATTAATCTGTACATTATAGATGACCTACTTTAGTGGGTCAGGTTGATATTGTGAAATAAATACTGAGGAAAATTATATTTAGATTTTCTTCCTTACACTTCGGATGATGAACTTGAGTAATTTTACATTTATCTAAGAATACCTATGATCCACATGTGATTTATATGAGAGGTTTTAGCATCCAGTCAAAAGTTTACATACACTGTTGGTGTCCAAACTTGTTGCAATGTCAGCTAAAATTGCAAATCCAAAAGTTCTCGTCTGCCCAGAGAAATAATTATTTAAAAAATAAAAATATTAAAATTTAGATTTTTATTTTCTACCTTTTCAACAATAAACTAAGCATTCAATGTTTTAATTAAATAAGGAAGTCAGCTTTTTTTGAATAAGTAATTCGTTGTAGATCCAAAACTTAATTAAAAATAGTCTTGTAAATTGAACTCATTAAAAGAAAAATATGCAGCTATTAAATTATTTTTGGCCTCTCTTGGAAAAAATATGAAATTTAAAAATGTTTGCTTTATTTCAATAAGTTTAATAAACTTGTTAAAAGCAGATTTAGATACACCGATGTCTCCTTTTAAGATATTTACTCTGATATTAAAGAAAAGGCAAAAATCCTACTTATTAAGTACTTGTAGTTTTCTGCTGTAAAAAAGATTTCAGTTTATCTGTAATAATTTTTCACTTACGGAAAGTGAAAGGTCTCCACTTGTGCTAATGAGTCAAATTTGGATCATTCTGAATTTAAATATGGGCAAGGATCATATCTCTAACTCCATCTCTCTGACAGACGACAATCTAAAGAGGAGCAGCAAAAGCAAATGAGGCAGATTAGCAGTTCGTACTAACTGATGATGTCGTCCAATGATATCATGTCTACTGTTTGGAAGTTACACTGATAATTTGTGAAGACAACCACTGGTTGGTTGGAGTGATTTGTGGTGTAATCACTCCAACCTGGAAAAAGAACAAGTCAAACCAATCATTAAAATTTAAACTTCTGACTCAACATGAGCTGCTATCCTCTATGTCTTCTGCAGCAAACCCAGAATTCCAGGTTTTAATGTTTTATTGATACAGACTGACCTGTTTCATCATGTGAAACCAAACCAGTTCCCATCTGGTTTAACATTGTATCAGATACTCACCTGGACTGACCCTCTTTTTATTAAATCACTCTCTCTAGAAAGTTCCTCTGTGTTTCAACACTGTAAACTCGTTTTTCTAGTCATTTTCAGATAATCTTATTCAAACTAAAATTAATGCGGAGACACCATACATTTGGTAATTTATGCAGGCAAATGTAACACTGAATCTGACTGTCTCCCTCTTCTCATTCTCACCATTGCTCCTCCCGCCCCTCTCTGCTGTCTGTTCCCTGTCCAGCTGCCATGTGTGCGGCTTCCAGACGGAGCTGAATGCCCAGTTTGTCAGCCACATGTCGCTTCATGTGGACAAGGAGCAGTGGATGTTCTCACTCTGCTGCAGCGTCTGTGACTACGTCTGTATGGAGGAGAGCGACATGAAGAGCCACATCAGCACCGGACACGCAGGTAACGACAGCTGTCGGCGAAGAGACTCCGGCTTCGGCTGTTAATGAAAACATCAACTCGTAAAAAGCCAAATTAAGATGTATTATTCTATTATTGAAAGTTATTTTGGAAAACTTCTCACGCATGTAAGAGTGGGAGGAAACTTGGTTGGATGGTAGTTTTGATCTGGTTCTACAAAATGAGCAAAATGAAAAGAATGAGACCAACACACACATTAGATTATAATTAAGGGAAGGAAAAAAGTTTTATAAATAAGAATGTGAAAAGTGTGGCATGCATTTGTAACCAATTACCTTCAGAAATCATCTTATTAGCAAATACAACCCATAAAGCAGGATTTAGTTGTAAAACAAAATACCAGGGTTTTTATGGGGGAAAAATTTGCTCTAATATTATTGAAAATAAAGAAAATATTTCAAAAATAAATGAAAATGACAAAAAAAAAATTGTTAAATACAATCTGGAAAAAAACATTAAAAGAAAAGAAAATTATTTGAAAAAATAAAATCTATATAAAACATAGGTTCAAATATTGTGTACAGATTGTGTATGTTCCTCACAAAACATATTTTTTGAGAAGTTTTTCAAAGTTTTATTTTTGAAACTTGCCTTTTCTTGTTATAATTTTGGAACAAATTTCTGAATTTCTGAACTGAAAATGGAAAGATTATGGCACGATTGCCATAATCTGCTAAAATTATTTATTAAAAATGTTTTTAGGTAACTGTAATACAGAGAGTTTGATGGGATTTTAAACATGAACTTATTCGTATAAACTTATCACAATAAATTATAAATGATATAATGAATGTCCACCCCTCGTCCTGTGCTACAATGAAAATGGTTTTCATGTGTTAGAAAGGCCTAGTCAAAGGCCAGATTTGAATCCAGTTGAGAATCCTATGCACTACTTTGTGTCGGTTTTGCAATTGTGGTGAAATATGAAGAGTGACTACTTTTACAGCTCTGTAATCATCTTTCAGGGTCAGACGTGTTTTTCATTTCTGTGTGAAAGAAGCTAGAATTGTTTGCAGAAACGTTGTGATGCAGGAGTTTAAAAACACGGGGTCAGAGGTCAGTTCAGAGGACGGGGAGGAAGACACAAACAAGCCCGGTCCAATCGACCGTCCTCACACTTTTAGAGCCGTGGCCCTGAGTCCCAGGTTGTCGATACGCGTTTTCTTGTCTGAAACAGCTTTGTTCAGTTTTATTGCTGATGTTTTTTCCTCTTTTTTTTCTGCTCCTCGTTGTGGGTGATGGTGTTGCTGGGTGGGAGTGTCCGGCGCAGACAGCTGAGGGGTCCTCGGCAGTCCGTGGTGGCCTTGTTTATCTGAGAAGGCTGGCCGTTATCGTGCCTGTTGGGGGGAATCAATAGGCCTCGGGTCCTGAGAAGACAGGCTGGGTTCTGCTCTGGGGACGACTTTTAAGCCTGCTGTGGCATTTATCTTTGTCCCAAACAAGACGGACTCCACCGTTATATGTACAAAAACTTTAATTACCTTAAACTGCACAAGCAAACGTGTTTGCATTCTCAGGAAGATTCGTCTGTCAGGGTGCAGCTAAGTTTACTGAGCTTAAAAAGCATCTGCTGCATCTGTTTCACCACATCCCAGAGATTAGTTTTGTCATAAACAGAGCATAAATGATTGCTTCTATGTTTTTGTTTTGAGCCTTTTGCAAGTTAGTTATTTGCTTTTATATGTGGTTTTTCCAGTGGTGGGACTGAATTAAAAATTTTATTGAAATAATTACAGGGGCTTTAATTAATTAAATACCTTTTAATCAAAAACTACAAAAAAAAACTATCAGCAAAATGAACATAATTTTCAATTTAAAACCCTTTTTTTCCTGACAAATTATTGAATGAATAGGCTCAACAACACGTTATAATATGATATATATTCACGTCATTCAACCGTCAGATTAGTGCAAAGTGCAGCTTTCCAGTGTTTTAGGAACCATTATTCATCCATGGAACGTCTTTAAAAATGTGAATTTCGGATGGTAACGTTATCATAGGGAACAGTTCCCTATACTGTTCCCGTTAGAATAGGGAACAGTTCCTTATGCTGTTCCCATTAGAATAGGGAACAGTTCCTTATGCTGTTCCCATTAGAATAGGGAACAGTTCCTTATGCTGTTCCCATTAGAATAGGGAACAGTTCCCTATGCTGTTCCCGTTATCATAGGGAACAGTTCCCTTATGCTGTTCCCGTTATCATAGGGAACAATTCCCTTTGCTGTTCCCGTTAGCATAGGGAACAGCAGCAACATGTAAGCATTGAGATGCTATTTTAAGCTTCACTTGCATGGCAATGTTAAAGTTTATAACAGGTAAATTGGAAACATAGTGAACAATTCTTGAATATAGATAAGAAAAGTATCAGTTCCATCATTTTTTTCACTTATAACAAGGAAATTTTCCCATGTTAAAAGAAATAAATCTGCCAATAGAACTAGTACATTTGAATAAATATAATCAAGCTCCTACAGCTTGCTGAAATGATACTTGTAAGTTAGTTTTATTTTATTTCAAGTGTACTGAGATTTTTGCACTAGGAACTAGACAGATTTCTTGGTAAGATTTGTTGTTTTTGCAGTGTAATGGCCTAGTTCAAGTGCAGATCTGATTCTGATTGAAATCTGGTAGCATTTTGTAAAAACAATCCCTAGAGGAAACTGTTAAATCACAGAGGTCACTTAGTTTTTGACATTAATCGTTTCCATTCCCCGTTGGGTATTATTGTAAACTTCAGGTAAAAGGAGCTGGATTATTTTTAATCTCCTGATACTTAAAAAGAAAAAAAAGTGGTTTCATTTCCTTTCTTCATGACAGAAGGTAAGCAGATGCAGTAAAGGAAGCTGGTTGAGTTTATTAAAAATGCGGCAAAGACCAAGCTGTAATGACCTGCTATATATAGATTTGATGGAAGGTAATCATTCATCCTCCATCCCAGAATAATTTCCCTGCCTGAAAGAGCAGACCCGCTGCGTTTCTACATTGGTGTGTGCCTGTATTAAGGAGAGAGGTCAACCATTTGGAGGCTTCTTCCTGCCTCCATTCACTCCCTCCTGAGTGAATGCCCTTTGTTGCGCTGTGCCCTGAGATGCTCCCGCCATCTTAGCTCCTTCGGCCGTGACCCGCGCTCCCCGGCCCTCCCTGCTGCCGCCCCTCCTCCGTCTAATTCCCCCTCACTTCTTGCTGAATTGTGAACTCAGAGAAGAGGATCAATAAAAGCCCACTGCATCTTGATTGGACTGGCAGCAGGGCTCCCAGTTCAGGCTGCCTGCTTTTATTCTGCATGTGTGTATTGGTAGCGTGTGTGGGGGTGTGTGTGCGCATGGAGATAACAATGGCAGTGCCCAGAAATAGATTTTCTGCACAGTATGCAGCCCACAGATTTATTTTTGGGTCTGGATTTTATATTCAGGGTTCATACTGGTGCTTGAAATCCTTGAAAATGTTCGAATTTCAAGGTTGGGAAAGTGCCTGATATTGAAACTGTGTAGTTTTGTAATAAAGTGCAAACTAACATTTGATTAAAAGCCTAAATTTTGTTACTTACAGATGAAACCAGATATTTTCATACATCTAATAAAGAGACATTTTCTTCCAGTCTGTCTGAAGTGAAATCAGAATAAACTTTTATTGTTTTACATCAGTTAGAATCAAAAAAAATATTTATGTCAGAAAACTTGGCTTTTTTTGCCAATGTGTTTGCATGTAATGTAACTTAAATAACTTAAATAAATGCTTAAATTACATGTATTTAAGCATGTAATTTAAGCAGGAAGGTCATTTGTTTGGATTGTGTCATTGATATTAATATTTATTATTGCTGGTGACTCAATGGCTTATATTTTATACATTAAACCTTCTTGTGAGACATTTCAAAATATAAAATGTTATATTTTAGTCTCTGCTGTAGAAGGTAAAATACCATCATTAGATTTTATTAATGTGATAAATTACATAATAGTGAGTTGAAACCAACTTTTTTAGTTCATTTGTATTGTTTTTAACTCCTAAGTGTGGTGCTGGAAAAGTTTGAAAACTTACCTTGAAAAATCCTTGAAAGTGCTTGACTTTTACTGTGGTTATTATTTCTCTCTCACTTCCTTCCTTCTGTCCAGGTTTGAACTCAAGAAGTCCCCTCAGTGAAACCAAGAGCACCTCATCGTCTCTCTCGGCCCTCAGCGATTCGCTCAACAGCTCGGAGGGCGGGGACGTTGCCCACGGCAACGAAGAATTGAAGAACCTGCTGGCCCCGCCCTCGTCGGCGGGCAGCCAGGCGAGCTGCGGAAGTCACTTGGGATCAGGAACCGAGGACAAGTCGGACAAAGGTAAGGAACAGGAAACACATGCTCTTCTTTATTTTATAATTTATAAAATCTTAGCATCACGTTTGATATTTTTTATTATTTAAAATAGTATTTATTAATATTTAAAATCTGTCTAATCTATGCTTTAGTTATATTTGACATAAGTTTTCAACCAGCTTTCTAAACAGGTGCAGCAGGAGCTAAGAGATTCAAGCTCCTCTATTGAGACAGAGAACAGGCAAAGGAGGAGGGCCGAAGCAGAATTGGACTTTTCTGATCAGATTGGACTTTTCTGATCAATGTGTGGACTAAAATGTAGTCCACACATTCTAAATGAAATTATAGGATGATTCAGGAGGGAATGAGATGTCTACTCCTCAGGCAGGGTATCTGCAAATATTTCCTGGGTAATAAATGAGTCACCCCAAACTGGCCTTTTCTTTAAATAGGCTCGTTAAAGGGAGAATAATTCATGAATGAATTACAGAAAAATATAGACAAATGTAGAAAATAATTTCTTCCACCTTTTCTGATTCCTCCTACTTCATTTTTAAACATTAAACATTTTCATGTTCTTCCTTAAACCTCAGAACTTGGGTACATTCTTTTCACTTTTCTGTCCGATCACGAATTAAAAAATAAAATAAATAAACGTGACTTTCGCCAATACACTTTTTTTTGTCTGAAAAGTTGCAACATGTTGAAACGAAGTCTCTAAGATGGCACAACTGCAAAAAGCCACAGTGGTAATTAAGCTAAAAGGGAAGTTATGCTAACATATGGTAGCATAACTTTTGTTGTGGCTTTTGCATTTTGTTTCCCTTTCTACACTAGAAAGGGAAACAAAATGCTTTGCTTATTGAGTTTAATGGTATAATTAAGACCTGAAGAATTCATTAATTTCATAATATTCCTAATTTGAAAATAGAGTTGGGAGCTTTTTATTGATTCACAAGACAAGAATCAATAAAATCACAACTGTGTAAGAATTATAGGATTAGCGTGACATTTTGTTCTTGCAGTATTTGATTGTTCCAGGAGGAAAATCTAGTCTGGATCACATCCAGAATCTAATCAGACCAAATTTACTTTGCCCATTTCACTGATTTTGTTCTGTTATTCTTTTCTCTCCAGGCTTCGAATGTGTTTTCTGCAACTTTGTGTGCAAGACGCGCAGCATGTACGAACGGCACCTCCAGATCCACCTGATCACGCGGATGTTTGAGTGCGACGTTTGCCACAAGTTCCTGAAGACGCCCGAGCAGCTGCTGGAGCACAAGAAGTGCCACACCGTCCCCTCCGGAGGGCTCAAGTAAGGAAAGCAAGTACAGACACAGGTTCCTAACTCCACCAGTCCTTCCTCTCCATCGTCGTTCCAATTCACCACATACAAAACCCCCAGCAGAGATATGCCAGCTGAATTATTTAATCTCTACCTGATTTAAATAAAATAGAACTGAATTTATTGTCCTGCAAAGAGGTAGTTCAGGTGCAACAGATATAAAGGTTCATTCAAGAAAAGAAATGTATGAAAAACAAGATTAAGAATAACAACAATGTACTGTACAAGGCGGAAAATAAAGCCCTCTAGTTTGTGCAAAGTGCACCAGAACATCTGGCTGCACCACAGCATTATGCTGCCTTCACTGTGCTTCACATCTGGCAAAGACGACTCATCTGTGAAAGCCTCAGCTCCTCCAAACAGCTAAAACTTCTACTTCTCTGACCAGAAACCTTTACTCCAGATCATTTGATTCACCTATTTAAAAAGAAGAATGTATTTTAAAATGTTGAGAGAAAATGTCACCCTAAATTAATTTTAAAAAAAATCATTACTATTTGAAGATTGTCTGTGAAAACATTACCCTAAGCAACAACAACAAAAGAATTAAAATATTTTTCTAAAGTCCATCTGCATCAATCAGCAGACTTGGACTGTTACAGAATATATTTGAGGGCCAAACAAAAGTCATTTTAGAGAGCCACAAATGGCCCCTGGGCCCGCCTTTTGCACATCTTGTTTACATTTAAAATATATATAATTAAACAGTTACCTCCTTTCTGCCTCTTTCTAAGTAAATAGACCCAGAGAATGATGCTGCCACCTCTATGCTTCTTTGTGAGCCTCTCCTCTTCCAAGTTTACTTCTTTGCAAACTTATGGCAAAACATATTTTTCTAATGTTTTGCCATAAAATATTTCTTCATACGTTATAATCAAGACTGCACAATTCAGTGAGGTTTTACCTAATTTTGGTGAAAGACGGCAATTATTTTAAACAGAAACTGGATAAACCTCTCCTATACGAAATCAGGCACTTCATCAGCCACCAGCTTTGTAATCAAAACATGACGGCAGAGAAATAAGAAGTGAACTGCGAGAGCCACACAGATGACACCTGTAAGCGGCAGAATCGCAGATGCGCGGTCAATTTGAGGACGATTTCAGCCATGTGGCTCGAATCAGTTAACCTCACTTCTCTGCTCATTATCTGCTGCCAGGAAAACCAAACGATGCAAGCTGTAGTTTCGCTGCTTGACAGCTTCCCTTGGCAAGTCTGACTTATTAGACAGTGGTCTGTGGGTCTGCAGTGGCTGTTCTGAACAGAAGGGAGAGTGGAAAAGGAGCTGGAAATGGGCTTCCCCTCGGGGTCTGTTGTTCCTCTGCCCACAGCTAACAGCCATGCCAGAGAAAAATATCTGCTGAAATCTGCATTCCAGCAGAAATACACAGACTCTTGGATTGGTTCACCAAGTGGCTGATTATATAAAATCTGTTGGCGCACCCCTGAAAGATAATCAGACACACTTTATTAGCACAGATATCTCAGTTCCTACTGCCTTTATTTATTAAAAATGTTGCTCTTTCTACTATAGACGGGTTGTAATGTACAAATATTTAAGCATTTATTCATAATATTCTGATTGGAAGTCCTTCTCACTTTAAAGAATCTACTTTTCCACATTTTGTACCATTTCAAGCTCAGCCAAATCCATCTGCTGACCTTTTCCCACACACAGACGCTGGCCTTAAGTTTCAATCCATCCAAGTGAAATTCTTTTAAAAAGTAACGTTTCCAGACTAATTTCCAGCAACATGAGCCATGTTTTTGTTTCGTCTGGTCTGTGCATGTGCAAAATCATTGAAGTGTCACTATGACTGCCGCCTCATCACGTCATGAACAGGAATCTGTGTTCAACATGTGTTTTTCTGTGCAGACATCAGTGGAGTTAGCATGTACTTATCCATCACATGCCACTGGATCAGAGTAGGAAGCTGCAAACAAAGTCACAGCACTGACGTCTCCTGCAGAGATCAGAACATGAATGCATAGGAAGCCCCTCGTTAGCCCCAAAGTCTCCACACAGCAGATTTCCTGCAGCCGCTGCGTGGATAAATCAACTGTATTTGGAATATTTGACATGTTTCTTCTGTCTGCTGTAAATGTTTTTCAAGTTCAAATTTCTAGCAGTGAAAATCAAACTTTTACCAAGTTGATAGAGGTTACTGAGGGAAGAGAAAGGAGCACTTTATGTATATATAACATGTGGGTAAACAGTATTTAGTCTTCAACTTAAACGTTGCAGGAATTAGAGTTTGGTAAGAAGTTTACATACACTATTTTTGGGTATAATGTCATTATTTTTGAGCTTTTTATTTAAACTTATTGAACTCTAAGCATGATGCTGCCACCACCATCTCTGACAATAACCCTTTTGTAAAACACATCTGCAAAGAGTTTGAAAAAACAGGTTTTAATCCACACAATATATCGATTCAAATATTGACACACACAACCACCAGTATTTAACTTGTAGTTTGACCACCAACTGCTAGAACTCAACAAATCAACTTATTTATTTGGGTTTGTTTCCTTGCTGGTTGTTTCTCAACATCCAAACAGTTTAGGCCTCTTAAGTTCCACTCATGCACAATTGCTTAAAAAATGGCTCCAAAACACTTTCCCAAACCAAATCTGTGATTCTTCTTATAACCGACTTCCTTTAACTTTACGAATTCAAACAAAAACCTCCAGCTGCCCTCAGTCATCATCGGGAACCCGGCTCAGTCTCACCCCAGCATCCAGTTCTTGTTTTTTAATTTCTTTCCTGTAGAAATCCTTCCAAACTGGAAAAGAACATTCTGCACTGCAAAAACACAAAGTTTTACCAAGAATCTTTGTCTAGTTTTAAGTTTCAAATAAAACAAAACTAAATTACAAGTAGGCCTAAAAGTTATGCCTTCTAACTGTAAATAAAACAATTAATTGTATGATAGATTATAACAAACTCAATCATTTCCACTAGCATGGTTTATAGTTTTTTTTTTCTCTTTTCTCTCCTTTTCTACCAAAAACTGGATGACAAAAGTTTTCAGTTTTGGTGTATTTTCTATTGAAGGAAATTTTTGTTTACTAAGGTTTCAGTATCTTAGTAAACAGTATCTTTGTTTTTTCTGTTGTTTGGTTTATTTATTTTGGATATTTAAAATGTCTTCCAGTTGCAGTGTTAAATGTTCATTAGAAATGAAAGTTTATTCATCATTAAATTGCATTCTTGCATTATATTACTTGAACATTTATCCCAATAACTTCTGGAACAATTTTCATCCAGCAAAATGTATTGTGACAGACATATTACAAATGACCTTACAGCAAAATCTAATGGCATTAAGTCAATAATTCCTTAATATTATTGAAAAAGTGCCACTGTCAGATGTTATAACATGGGAAATTGTTAAAGGTGAAATAATCTGTATTTGTAAGTTAGTTTTTTCTTATTTCAAGTGTACTAAGATATTTGCACTAGAAAATTCTTGATACAATTTTGTGTTTTTGCAGTGAAGATGAATAATAAAAGCCCAAAATGGATGACATCCTTGTCCGTGACGAGTGTATGTAAACTTGTGGCCGTATGCGCAGACAGACAGGTGCAGCCAGATGTTTGTGTTTCTCTGTGTGATGCAGCGAGGGAGACAGGGCCTTGATCATTTCGAGGTTTTTTCTGAGGTGATTCTGTTCTGCAGGGTTTGTGAAGCGCTTTGGGGCCCAGAGCAGATGAAAGGTGCTATTTAAATGTAAGTGCCACTCATTCCTTCATTTCCCCCATCATGTCCTCCTGCTCCCATCTTTCTCCAGCCTGTCACTCACCCCCCACTCTTTCCACCCACACACCCCACTCACACCTGCTCACCTCCATTCTTACACCATTAAACCGACACACATCTTTTCCACACAGTTTTCCTTTATCCGTCCTCCTCCTCTTCATCACTTCCTGTTAATCAATGTCAAGCTGTGTTACATGGTTTGAATGACCTGAGTGAAGTTGCCCTCCCCTCCACTGTCTTCAATTCAAACAAAATTGGTGTCAAGAGTTTGTGCTGCATTTATCCTGGTTTGTGCAGCAACATTTTTGTTTGTGCCACCATCATTCTTAAGATATTAGTAAAAGTTTCCAGAGGCCAGAGAAGGTCAACCAGCTCCTCCCATGTTTATGAAATCAGATAAATTTGGTGTTAGCACAAATTTGTGTTAATCAACCTGTATAATTGCCCAAATTGGAATTACGAAAATAAATTTGTTTACTGGGACCATGGCAGTTTTGGGAAAAAAAAAAACAACTTTTTTTTAATAACATGTTTCTGGGCAAGGATGAGGTGTTTTTTCAGCTTTCTTAAAATTAGTGTAATGGAAAAGAGTGATGTGATCAACAGCAGGATGTTACTACTGGAGGAAAATACGAAGAAGACGACAGGAAGTGGAAGGAGGATGATGGCATGGCATGTTTTTAAAGACTTATCACGTGAACAAACTTATTCTCATGTGATTTTTATTCCGTTTCTTGTTTAATGAAAACCCTGCAATTGTGAAAATGTTTTTTGACTTTTATCAACAGGTTTTACGTACATCTGTAATGGAAACACAGCGTCTCTTAGTATGTGTTGCTAAGACGTTCCTGAACAAACACAGAAAAAACGCTTTTGTTTTATATGGATTGAATTTTATATGGCTTGAATTTTTGGGCTCTGGTCTCTATTAAGACCTTCAAAACAAAAGCACTAAAAGTGAACATTTAACCAGCATAAATGTTGCATAGTTGACACCAAATTTGTTAAGTTAATTAAATATGGGGGGCTGGTTAACCTACGATTTCCGGAAACTTATATTAAACGGAAACCAATTTACACTTTGCATGTTTTTGTACAACTTCTAGAAGCAGCCCAAGCACTTAAAAATCCACCCCGTCAGGCTTTGGCAATATATTAATATTTCTTGGTGTCTAGAAAATGAGCCTTCAGCAGGCACTGACCCTCACCTGGCAATGCCAGACCGTTACCTAGCAACCCCAACTCAGTCCAGCCTGTCACCTAGCAACCCAAGCAGAGCTCCAGCACATTTGCTCAGCTGGTTTTACAATGGCTGCTGGAAAAGTCAGATATTTTTATGTTTAATTGCCATCCAGAAACCAGTTGGTGTATTAAAAATTGATTGTGCAGGAAGCTCCATTTCTGCTTTTCAAAGACACACAGATGTATAATTGCTCGTCAGTTTGCAGTCATTTTCACTGTGAGTTGCGGGGCCGTGGCCAACAGCCGATTATTTGGATTTAAAGTGACAGGAGGCCTTAAAACAGTTCATTCTGAAAGAACTTGTCAGATTAAAATGTCGTTGATTTTGTAAAAAAAAATGTAGTTTAGATGTTTTGTATAGTCCTATCCTACCATGTTCAAGAATAAAGAATAATGTTCAAGATCACCCTTAATATCTTAGAAATGAAACTTTTTGGCTGCTCAAACCTCCACAAACGCAGCACAAACGTTTGACACTGATTTAGTTTGATGTGAAGGCGGGAGAGGAGAGAGTAACTCCACTCAGGGTTGTGAACGTACACTTTCCCTTCAGCTGTCTTCTGCTTCTGTGTGTGGCGTCCGTCCTCCCTCCTCCCCTCTCGTTACATTAACCAGGTGCCCTTTTTGCATCTACTCCACCAACCGTCCAGCGGCCATGGAGTGCCACCTGAAGACGCACTGTAAGGTGGAGTACCGCTGCCGCATCTGCCAGGGTCTGTGGCCGGACCAGGCCTCGCTGGAGGCGCACATGCGGGGGCATCGCCTGGGCAACCACTACAAGTGTGAGCGGTGCGGCTACCTGTCCAAAACGGCCAACAAGCTCATCGAGCACGTGCGCGTGCACACGGGCGAGCGGCCCTTCCACTGCGACCGCTGCTCGTACAGCTGCAAGCGCAAGGACAACCTGAACCTGCACAAGAAGCTGAAGCACGCGCCGCGCCAGACTTTCGGCTGCCGAGAGTGCCCCTTCACCACCACGCACCCCTTCGTCTTCAGCCGCCACCTCAAGAAACATCAGAGCAGAGGCGCGGGGGGGCCGGACGGAGGCGTGGGCGGGGGAGGCGAGGACGAGGAGGAGAAGAGTGGCGGCAGCGGTGGCAGCAGCCCCCTCATGAGTCTAACAGCGTCTCAGGCGCTGCAGTCCGTGGCGCTGTCGCTAACGCTGGGCCTGTCCCACCAAACGGAGACAGCCAGCACCAACGGCGGCACGAGCCTCAGCATCAGCAGCACCTCCCTCTTCCCTCCCTCTTCACGCCACGTGTTGGAGCAGTTCAGGAACGGCGAGCAGGCCCACCTGATCCCCCTCACCACCCTTTACACATTCCACACACACCTCCAGTCACGATGGCGGCCGGCCACTTCTCCCCTCGTCCTCGCCTCGCCCTCCCACTCCCACAAACACTCCTTCCTGGCCTACCTGGGACTGATGGAGAGGGCCAAGACTGTGTGACCTCACACACCTGACCACTGCAGCGGGAGCAACGTCTTTTCCAATCAGACCAGCAGAATAAGCTGGACCAGACAAACATATTAAAGGACGAAAAATAAGAAAAAAAAAACATTTATAAGAGAAAAACGCTGTACATGCTAAAATGCATTTATATCAAAAAGCTGCTTTTCTTATCAGTTCTATCAATTGAATTATTACTACTACAAGTACTACACTCTATTACCTTTTTGTTTTCTGTTTGTAAGCATCTGAATGACCTGGACCCAGTCGCTTTATCTGATGAAACTTGCGGTTTTATAGATATTTTTCTTTAGTCGTTTGACAAAAAAAGTTGGGTATGGGGAAGGGAAAAAAAGACAAAACAAACATTGCAAGTGCTATATTTTAGTGCATTTATGTCCCTTTGCTATTATGCATCGAAATGGCATGCCTGTTTCTGTGTTTCAGCTAGCTGTGACGTCATTAGGAAGCTGAACTCCAGATATCCCGAAGTGTTAACCGCTGCGACTCGGACGCAACCAATGAGACGGGAAAGCTTTTCATCTGAAAGGTCACGTTTCCAAAGCGACGCCTCAGACCATGCACTTACTTACTTATTTATCAACCTTGTACATAGTTTTGTAGCCCCTCGCCCCGTTCCCGTCTGTTTGCGTTGCTTTTCTTTTGTATAACGGCGACGGCGTGACGTGCGTTGCTGCTGACTGATCTCAATTCTGTCTCAGAATCAATGTGGTTTTATGGATCAGATGAAGCTAACAGCTTGTTTTTTGTAAGCTTGGAGGATTTGGTTACACTGCAAAATCTTACCAAGTAATTTTGTCTATTTTTTTTATATAAAGCTAACTTGCACGTAACATTTCAGCAAAATATAGTTGCATGTTTAAGTCAGCAATTCCTTAATGTTGATTTTTTTAAAAGTACTGGTTGCATTGGAAGATTTTTTTCTCTTACAAAATTTTTTCTATGTTATAAATTAAATAATCTGCCAGTGAAACGTCAATATTAAGAAACTGCTGACTTAAAACAAGCTGCTACATCTCACTAAAAGTTACTTGTAAGTTAGTTTGTCTTATTTTAAATGTACTTAGATATTTATTCTAGAAACTAGACAAAAATACTTGGTAAGATTTTGTGTTTTTGCAGTGACTGTAAATATAGAAAATATTCAATCTGAACTATAATTGAGAAAGATGCATTTATTATCAGAGAAGCTAAATATTAACGTTTTTATTCCCAGGTGAATAAGCAGTAAAATGTTAGAGCGGGGGTCATCTCAACATCTAGTGTTTAAAGAAAATATAGTAATATATGAAGCTGTGTACAGTACTGTGCAGAAAGACTGGAACCACCTTCAGTTCTTTTGTTTTTTCTTCCAAGCAGATTTCCTTAAATCTGCTAGTTTTAGTTGCTCAATTTCCTCACAGAAAATTATCACTTTTTTAATAATTAGCTAAAATTGTTCATCTCTTTCCTATGAAGGCATGAAAACCTTAAAACTTAAAGGTTGGATACACAGTTCTTAGTCATAGACAAAAGATCTATTGTTGTTAGTGGTGGAACCAACCCGACTGGGTCGCGGTCGCAGTCAAATAAACACTTTTTATTTGTTTTTTCATTTTGTTCTAGGTCCCAGTCGGGTCGTCTGAAGTGAAAACAGAGCTGGAAGCTGCTTTATTTGTAACTTTATGGACAAAAATGCTCTGGCTGCAACACAAACAATGAAATAACTAATTACAATCAGAATGGTGGAGCTGATAGCCTGACTAACCAACCAGCTAATATCAGCTCCAGACAGCAGAATGACTGGAAAGGAAGATATTTTATGCAATAAGAAGTTTAGCTGGAAGTTTTTTAGCTAAAAAAGCTAAAAAACTGAAGTTTTTTTTAGCTTCAGTATCCAAATAAATCAATGTTATATATGGTATAACTGTAATTATTTGGCTTATTTTGGCAGCAATAAAGAGAATATTTTATTTTCTGCATTAAGAGATGAGATCACCTTTATTTAAGTGTCATATCACAGATCGCCAGTTTTAAGTTTCCGACCAAAGATTTCGTCAAAGTGAGCAGCTCTTAGTTACACGTCGCCACCCTGGTTTTTAAAGCATTACTACATGGAAGGTCTTAATGTTTTTTTCCTCTATTTGTCAACTTTTCTGGTGGAAAACAAAAAATGTTAGTTTGCGATCAAAAGAATGGCCAAAATATGAATAAAACGTGTACAAGAGCTTAAAAAAAGTCAAAAATGACTGCAGTTAAGGGTAAGTTGAGGGTTTCAAACTTTTGCACAGTACTGTAAATAACCATAATGTTTCCCCCATATGCATGCAGTGCAGCCCCAGTACACTCCGATCACTGGGAGGCTGATGTTCTGGTGATCCCGCCTCTATGTCTGTCTGTAAGCAAACCTCCTGTTGTTATTTCTGAGACCAGGTTGACATCAGCGCAGCAAATATGCAGATCTATGTATCACGCATCCATATGTAGAAGAGATATATGAGAAAACTGTTTTGTGGAGGCGACCTGCTGCGGGTTAGCGAGCTTCCCCGCCAGCCAGAGTCGCCACAGGCCGATTCAATGGTGCTTTTTGGAGCTTTTTGTAATTTTTGTGTACAAAAGAGAAAAAAAACTGTTCCAAAATGACTTGAATGAATGTATTTTTGTTTATGTACATGAAAAAGATGCGATACAGAGGAGCATGAACAGTTCTGGTAAAGATGGTGAGGGGGGGAAAGCTGGTGTGTCTGGTGGCCTTTCTGTGTCTTTTTCTGTTGGAGTTTTTGTGTTTTTATATTCAGTTTTGTTTTTTTATTACTGAGCCTTTTACATCATATTCAACATTTTCTACTAACGCTCACCGAGAAGCTCCTGGAGGTGCAGAGAAGAAGAGAAGCCATGGTTTGTACAGCGTTGCGTTGAGCGGCTTCGGTTAGGCAGGCCCACTTGGTACTGCTGTTCGTCCAACTTCCCCCCTTCTGTCGACCTTTGAGTTTTAATTGCACTCGTTATTGTTACTCTTTAAGCCAAAAGCACTTAAACGTTTTATTTTCTTCTTCTTTTTTTTTAAGAGCAAACTTGGATCCATAATGGGACTCAATCAGCCCCCCTTCCCTTTAGCTTCTGCTCGTTTCTGACGGTGCAAAAGGCTGCGCCTCTGTGAAATCGGAGAAAAGTCAATGAACACAAATTGCAGGAATTAGACAGTAGAGGTCAAGCTCCCCTCCTGGGAACTAAAGGTCCCAGACTAAATAGTTCTGGCCAATTTTGCACAGTGCTGCACTTTTTTTGATGATGAGAATATGTATTTATCCATAAAGATGCTGAAGGAAAGGTTTGTTCTGGCGACATCAGGCAGCCTAGTTCAAGTATTTTCTTTTTAAAGAGGCTTTACTGTCGATTGCGCTTGTGTTCCTAAGTGTTCTTCAAGCCAAATTCCCTTATTTGTAATGTTTTTGTATTATTATTATTTCTGTTTAACAGGAGTTTTTTAGTTTTTGTTGTTTTTAAATTTGAAGTTTCAAAGATCTTGGACCGTTCCTGCGTCTCGCCACCGGATGTGATGTTAGGATTGAATCCGTCACGTCCCGCTCTGGAAGCGACGCCGCAATCGTCTTCCCGTTCCCGTTTGTTTCCTGAGAGAAAGGAGCATCCTTCCCAGCCGTTTTATCTTTTATACTCTAGTGCCACTTGGTGGAAGGAAACCACCTGAGACTTCTGAGAATGAGTCAAACTAATTGTCAGGGTCCAGTAGAGTAGAATAAAAATGTGTCCGCTCTTTTTCTGTCTTTTCTTACGGCGGAGTCGTGACTTGCTGCACTTCCTCCCGTCCCCTTTAGCTTGAGTTTGATGTTGAGGAAGGCAAACGGGGATCAAGTCGTTTAAAGCACTTATCCTGCTTGTTTTTTTGTTGTTTTATGACTGGAGGGGGTTTGCTCAGTTGTCCGCAGCACAATGACCTTCTTTTTAGCTCGACTACCTTCTCAGCACTTCAAAGTATGCATGACACGTTTTTCTCTCTGGTCCTTCAGCACTTAATTGTGTTTCCAACTTGACTCCCGGGGGTTTGCATTTAGATGCACTGTCTACAGTCGGTTAGCTTTAAGTTTGGCTGTATGTCATGATTAGAAAAAAAGGCTCAACTATCTTAACTTTTGGCACTTGGTAAAGATTGGTATGTGCTGTACAAAGCTTTTTTTTATTACTCCATTGTTAAGGCTGTACAGGGTTGTGATGATAACTGGTAAATAGATCATTTGTATTTTTTTTTTTTTTTGGGTTTGTATTTGTTTTGTTTTTTTCCTTGTTTCACTTTATTTTATGTTCAACTTGCCAGATCTAAATGTAACAGGATTTGAAAGTAAAGCTTACATCAGATATTACTTCTGTTGTCCGTCGTCTCTTTGGTTGTTGTTGAACGATATTTTAAATGTCTGTTTTTACTCATGCAAAAGTACAAAGTTTAAGTTTTTATTGATGGGAAAAGCCAGTTTAACTATTTTTTAATGTTCAGTGAAAGCACCTTGAAAGGCAAAAGGTCCAATTTGTTCTAAAACAATCCAATGATTTAGCCGTTCTCCAGGATTTATTAAACATTAATACAAATTTAGCAGCTGATTCTATAATGTTGGTTAAAAAAAGAATGGGGTAAAGTTTTTTTCATCCATAGAAGCCCAGCTGATTATATCAAGTAAAGATTTTATTGGCCAAATCACAGAGGAAGAAATCCTATAACTGAAGCAGATTTTTGCTCAGTTATTGTTTTTATTATTGGCTCCAGTAGTGAAACTGGATTAAAAATGGAGACTTTCCACTTTTGGCAATTAAAAACAGTAATAATGAACTTTAAAAAAGCTTAAAAATGTACTACTGCTTCTACATAGCAAACTGTTTTAAATGAGTAAACTGAACACTGGGAATATTCATTCTTATGCTGCTGGACGAGGCCTTTTATCACATCGTAGCAAAGACGCGCTCTGTGCTGCCTCTAAAGTTAATCAGTCATGTCATGACCGCAGGGAGGTTGACATGAAAATATGTGGCAGATATTTTCTGAGCTAAAAGATGAAACACATCAGCTTTCAGCACCAGTCATAAAAAAAGGAATCCTTTTTATTTTTAGATGTAACATCCTTCACCCTGGACGTCTGACTGCTGACCCCTCACTCTGTTTGCGCCAAGTGTGAAACAAAGCCACTCCGGGAGAAGTTTCACCTTCAATGCTTTTGCTGGCTCTTTAATACATCAACTTGCAAAGCTAGCTAGCCGCTATGTTAGCTAACAGCCTCCTCGCTTGTTTAGAGGTTCTTTAGGAAACAGTATATCCAAGTCGATGCTTCATCAAAGAGGCTGGGAAGAATGGGATTACCACCTACAGTTGACCTCCATGTTGCTCCCCCAAGAGGGGGTGGAGCCTGTTGATGAGCAGCCAAAGATCAACTATGAAGCACCAGCCTCCCTTCCAGACAAATCCTGGAGAGTTTTGCTTTTCGGTCTGGTCTACTATCATCAAAGTCATGGAATAGCGTTTAGGATGTTCTCACCTCTGACAGTCCAGTGGAATCGATTCCATTTGGGAACTAAAATTGCAACATTTCAGCTGCTGTGTTTCGTTTTCACACGGAATTATGTTAATGAGCCAAAACCTCCAAAAAACCTGTTCACTCCCCTCGCCATGAAATGACATGAAAACCTCTGCAGACGACATGGGAGCAATTTCCTTCTTCACAAAATGTAAACCAAAACAGCAGCATCAGATTTTAGCGGTTATAGGATTTCTGTTCTGTCTCAGGTAAAAGGCCACAAGCCGTTTATCCCTCTCGCTCTGGACTCGTGCTTTTTGTTTTGGTTGCATTTACCCAGATTGCCCTGCGCTATACTCCACTATAGCTGCCTTTGGAGCACCTGCATCCACATGTGCATTCAAACTACCCCAGAGTTCACTTTAACTGAAACAAGACTGAGGCTTTCAGGAGGACCAGAGTTCGATTCCGCTGTCAAACCTCCCAAAACAAACCAGACTTAAAGCAGACTAAACAAGACCAGTGTGAATTCACCCCAAATCCAGTTTGATGGGAACTCCTCAATCACAACTGAGTAAAAACCTCAAACGATCAACAGCGCACCACTTTAGGCTGCAGAGAGCGTCTCACTCATTCATCGGCAGCACCAGGTAAGCAAGAAGCACCCGTCATCTACGAGGGACGAAGCATTCTCTTAATTCCTAACAAAAGCACGGCGAGATAATAATAAGAAATAGGATCTGTCACTGTGTCGCGCTGGTGTTTTTATTAGACCGATGGGAGGTCCCTCAGCCTCTCCTTTCTGTGTAGCAGTAATGAAAGTTACAGCACGTTCTCGCCCAGCCAAAGGTTGGCCCTGCCTAATGAAAACAGATGAAGCAGAGATAAAGTGTTTGCCGACATTAAGGGACTCATTTATCACCGTTAGGCCTGGAGCTACAGAACACCTTGGTCTGGAGCCTTCCTCTAACAGGCGCTGCCTCCCAGCACCCCAGTGGCTCTCTGCAGCATCCCAGACGCATGCAGCCCTCCATCTTCGCCTCCGTTTCCTCTGTCATTCTTTACATGCTCGCATTGTGCTGCATACGCCCACACCATCTTATCTGCACACTCTCCACATTCAGCAGGAGGGTGTAACAGAGAAAAGAGCGTTTTAGAGGAACCCTTATCAGATCTGAAGGATTTGGTAGTCCTTGCGGGACCGCCATCACTGCGCCCCCGACGTTGACCCAAGTGGGTTCAACAGCCATCCGACGCTGAATCTCCTCTGTTGTGGGGCCATGTTCTCATCTAGCTGCTCATCTCGCCTGTGTATTAATGAATCTTTTCGGCTGTGTTTAAAGCTGCTTAATTAAGTTCAAAGCAGCGCTCGGGGCACAGCGCGCCTGCTCAGCCGACCTCTCTATGAGTGGAAGTGTTGATTAGGAAGTAAAGAGACGTTGCGGCACTGCAGGGGATGGCTATTGATTGAAGGGATAGAAAAACCTCATTTGGATTTTTTTGGACTGGAATATCAAGCATTTAACCGGGAATGATGGTATTCATTCACTGAATCCCAATAACGCCTCTTCTGCGCCAACAGTTTGGTGAAATTGCCAACTAAGTGAGGAATCTCTGCGATGAGACCAAGCGGCGGAGTTCTCCCACATCCCAATAAAAGCCCTTCACCCCAGGCCGAGTTGTCTGCGCCGTGTCGACCTTTTGACACCACCTCGCCGAAGTTGGCCGCTGTCGATCAATAGCATGTTAGCTTTTTGTTTGTAGGTTCAGGCTGCCTTGGCTTTATTACAGCTGCAGAGAGTCACGGGGGAGCCATGCAATGCTTTGAGAGAGTGGAGCTCCCTCTTGTTTGCCAAAAGTGTAATCCCGCCGTGACCCGCTGCAACCCTGCCCTGAGAGGAAAGCTGCTTAGGCAGAAGTGTGTGTCTGTGGGAGCTCCCAGCTGCCTGGCCTCTCTATATAACATGTACCTCACTCCGTTTTTTTGCCTTCGCAGCATCTTTTTACTGCATGTCTTATCTTACACCTCTCTCTCTCTTTCTGTTTCCTCTGTCTGTAAATTCAGCGCATGCTTCAGCCTGAACGCTCGCCCTCTTCGCCGCTTATTCATCTACCATCAAGGTTTTGAGCCCTGGCTTTGGTAAGTGGAGACAGATCTAGCTTTTTTTTTTCCCTCTCTCTCTAACAGAGAAAATAAACACACAGAGTCCTGCCACAGATAACCTTCAGTGGAGTCTTCAGAGCAGGACCAGCGGAGCACAGGAAGGAGAAAATGAAGGGAAGGAAAATGACCTCTAGTATCGATTCGGTTCGAGTTGAAGTCAGGGCTGAAACAAGCTCCACTGAGGCAGCTTGTTGATTTTTGCAAATCTATTCAGCTTTGAAAAAAAATTAGGGGGGAAAAAAACTTGGTGAATATGAAATTCAATGTTTATTCAGACCTTAGAAGATTGTTGCAGTTCACCCAAGCTGCAGGGAACATATGCAGGTAAATGCAGCAGGGCAAGAAGATGACATGTTCCAGCTTGTTAAAAAAGAAAAAAAATGATTTACACCGAGACGTCACATGATCTGATGGGCTGGCTTGTTGTCGTTTACTAAAAAATAAAAAGCTGGACACGCATGATGGAACGTGCATGCATGTTATTATCAGCGCCCGACCCAGGAAAATAGCATCAGAGGCCGCCCCGCTGCGCCCGCTGCACCCGCTGCACCCACCGCGCAATCTCTGGGGTGAGACGTCACTCGCCGGGGGTCAGCAGCAATCTGATTTGGGAGGCACTGTGGGGGGTGTTTGGGGTGAACCGCTTACCCACAAGTCTTTTGGCCCGAATCAGCAGGGGAGACAGACAAATTTATGACAACTTTGCTTGCCATACAGCTCTTTTCATCTTTAATCTTGAAAATGGATAAGAAACAAGCCTGCTGACTCCCCTCCTGTCAGGCTCTGCTGTTACCATAGCATTCAGTGACAGCCACCAGCCATAGGTTACTTAGTTTCTATGGGTAACAATCGACACTGCACTTCACATCCACTGTGACACTGAACTTACTGCTGCAACCCACTGATTCTCAACAGCTTGCAAAAGCTCTCAAAGATTTTCATTTTAAAACAACAAAGCACACTTGAGTCTGTGTTTTTATTGCGGTTATTTTAGCGATTCTGGGTCTGTTGCCGTCTAAAGTGACGAGAAGTAGTCAACAGAACGCAGCACAAGGTCGAGCCCAAACTAATCAGCCCACTTATTTCCCTGGATGGAGTAATGAAGAAGATCCTGACCCCTGTGACCCCTGGCCGACCGGGGGAATCTGGAGCAGAAATCTGTCCTGGATACTAATTAGGCAAAAATAAAGTGAAATATTAAAATAGACAAACATGTATGTCACGCGATAATATAGTATATAAGACCTGAAACATTGTAAAATAAGCCTTGAAATGCTTTAGTGCTGAAAAAGAATTAGCTCTGATGTTCTGCACCTTCGGTCATAAAATGTAAAGTCTTGCAGGATAACAAGCTGCTTTTTAGTCCATATTCAAAAGACAAGAGTTGATTATAACCGGGTTAGCTCCCCTAATTATCTTCTGCACTTGAGCTTTTAATGATTTCCATGATTCAATTATCCCTAACTAAATTCCTGTCTTCAATCAATTAAAGCTATAGCAGCACAGTCATCCATCTTCTGATCAGGACATCAGGAATCCCTCCATCCATTCTCGTTTGTCCAGGGAGCTGGTCAGGCAAATTAAAACGCTTTGCATCCGTCTACATCCTCTAATCTTTTCCTTCACATATTCCAACCCTTATTCTGTTTACTTTGATGTGTTTGGGATGGATGGGGACTGATGAGTGGTTTTAACTATACAGATATGAATCCAGTGTTTAATAAGTTTAGCCTGCAGCAACAAATAACAGTAATGTCTCCTGAGCGATGCCTCCAGCTTTGGGTCGGCCCTGAGTGGGACGCCGTCCGAGTTTATAAAACTACGATCAAGAAATTCTTACAAAAATGCCATAATCTACAATAAAAATTCACACATTGAGGTGAATTACAGAATACAAAACTACAACGAAGGGAAAATGGCAATATTGTATACATCAATAAAAATACCAATTTTGAATGTTTCTAAAAACTCTGCTAGAATCTGAATAAGCAGGTAAAGTGTCAGTAGCTCCATTACAAACAAGTGCAAAACTTTGACAATTTTCTGCTAATGCCCAAAAAGCTATTTTGCAATTGTGGTGTTTCCATTAAATAAGAAATATTAAAATCATACATCATAGGTTTGTTCACACGATAAGTCATTAAACAACATCATTGTCCTACCACTTCCTGTCGCCATCTTCGTCTTTTCCACCAGTAGTAACCAGTTTGTTCATCAGGACTTCTGTGATACAAGTTATTTATCACACAAGCTGAGCTTGAACAAATTACAGTCAGTCAAATAATAAGGCCAGCATGACAAAAAAAAACTTGCAAACAAAATTTTAAAAAGACACTAGGCCTCTTATCCAGCTAAAATCCCCAACAAGTGTGTCCCCTTCATCCTGGTTTGTTCTACTTCTTCCAGGCTACTGAACTTCTTTTGGTTGCCATTTTGTCTGGTTTGCGTTTCTTGCTAACATGAGTAGTTGTCAACCGTTCCAGTCAAACACCTCAACGCCAAATATGATCTAATAATGTTGATATTTGCCATTAGTTTTATTCATATCTTTTATCTTTATGTAAAGATAAAAAAGGATTGGCAAGAAATGTTTGGGACCATCTACTGGAACACAGAGGAAGATTCCTCTTAAGATGTTTTAAAGCAAAAATTCCACAAAGAAGCTGGTAAAAATTAAACATTAGTATTCAAAATCATCAAAGAGATTTCAGTAACTGTTGTCAGGAATGCTCAGGTCTGTTAAGCCTGTTCAGAGTTGAATTAGAGGAGGAAGACGAAGGAGCACAGAAATGGTTGCCAAGGTGCCCAGATAGTCATTTAACCCTCATTGGTTGAGAGGGAAGCCAAGGGCAGCGCAGCCTTTTCACATGCTGCTCTTTCCATCCCCATTATCTCCTCCGTCTCATCCCTTCACCCAGCAATGTGGTGTCCATGAAAGGGTTTAGCATTTTGTTAAAGGGAAATACCAGACTGTGCTCTTTCTGTGCAGGCGCGCAGGACGGGGGCCGAAGATTAGGTTTGATGTTTTATCGCCGCGGCGCCTTTCTTTTCAGCAAAAATAATTTAACAGCAGTCCCCCAGCTGCAGAGCGGCGCGTTAGGGCTGGTTTGGTCACATTTAACCGCGGGTAAGATCAAACACAAACACAGGCCGGCTACACTGCGGCGGGCCCGTTTCAGCACCCCACCATGATCAAATCTGTGGCTGAAACATGGCTGCAAACGTCAACTTCATCTCAATCAGAAATGTTCTTTCAGGCTCTGGTTTGGCACTCGCTTTTATTCCCATTTAGGATTGGACAGAGAGTACGTTCCTTGGCACATTTTTCAACAGAGCTCCCCCAGGAGCTGCAGGACAACGACTATCGCAACAATTACTCTGACAGCCCTTTTCTAAAGTGCACTTGATTTATTTGATTAGCTAAGATTAATGAGTCTCCCAACAGAGCCAACTGAGATGTGCAGCACCACCCAACGATCCATCCAGCAGCTGAAGGAGTTCACAGGTAAAGAAACGAGAAATAAACAAAACTAGAGAACTGCTCCTTTCACAACAGCCTGAGAAATGTTTATTTTCTTAAGGAATTGAATTCATTATTTGCATTTTTTATGTGTTTCTAATTTTGTACAAAGTGGCTTAAGTGAAAAATTTGAAGGTGCAAATATTTTAAATCCAATTAATCGATTAATCGTCACAATAACTCAAATAACCAGCACTAAAAGCACATCTTTCACACAGTTACCTTTAAATGAAATGTCATCTAACCTGTATAAAGATTTCTCCTGTGTGAGATCCAATCTCACTACAAGCAGCTGCTCTGTGAAGGCCTCAGGGTTTGTTAGGGAACATTAGTGAACAAACAGCATCATAAAAACCAAGGAACTCACCAGAAAGGTGGATCTAACTCTACAAAAGAATCCAGACTAGATGCTAAATCATCTGCCTCTTCAAAGTTTAAATAACTTGGAGACAGACACCCTGCCTCCTGCTCTGTGCCAGGAAGTGTAGCGTTGTGCTGCTGGTCGGCTGTTTCCAGGCCAGCAGCGGGTTGCAGTCCGGTGCGGTTGGCATCGACTGCCGCCCATCTGCCCGAGTTGACACGTTTGCTCTTACACCGCTTGTTTCCGGAGAACGGAACGTGCTGCGGTGTCCTGGCAAAGCTCCCTGAAATGTCAACCTGGCGTAACAAACCCGCGCCGCCCCTTGGACCTGGCGGGCCCGGCGGCGTGGGCCGCTGACCCACATCAGACGAGCAGCGTGAGCCAGGAACATGCCACGGTAACACACACCGCTGATGGACTGCTGCGGCGCCACCATCTTGTCCGGGGTGAATGCGGCTTGTTGGGTTGGGGTGCAGGATGATTGTTCTCATTATAGGCCTTGAACCTTTTCAGGACATCAGGCCAGTGGGTAGCAAAGGGAGTCCATTCAGGGAACAAAGGCAAATTCTTACCAAGCACTTTTGGTCTAGTTTCTACAGTAAATGTCTGAGCACACTTGAAATAAAATAAAACTAACTTACGAGAACATTACAAGAGTTTGTTTCCATAAATAATTCCTTATTGATTAAAAGGTACTTGTTCCACCACTGGATTATTTATAAAGAGACAGTTTTCTCATAAGTGAAAAAATCTGCTAGTGGAACAAATTAAAAAAATCTGACTTAAGAAGTTATTTATTAAAACAAGCTCTTTTATTGTGCTTGAAAGTTACTTGCAAATTAATTTAGTCTTATTTCAAGTGTACTAAGATATTTTCAAGATTGTGTTTTTGCAGTGATTTAAAATATTTCTTTAGCAGAATCTAACTAAAAGTTACAGTTTATAAAACATCGCAGAAGATGTTGTATTTTACAGTATTTGTTCTCACTGGTTTGTGAGCTCCAATTTCACTGCATTGAAATCGAAGCATTCTGAAGGATTTTAGCCTGGTTTGATGCTGCGTGTGCAGATGGTGCAGCGAGGGTCTGGTGTTGGCTGACTCGGGCCTGCAGGCCCCTCAGGGCAGCAACTGTGAGCGGTCATTAACTCGGTGAGCAGCAGCGAGGGGACTCCTGCAGTAGTTAACAGCTAAATCCTCCTCATCGGTGCTAAACACTAACAGTCGGCCTCAGCGCCAAAGAACATCGTGTTAGGCCTTTATAAAAAACAAGACGTCGTTATGCAAGAACGAAGCAGGAAGCGGTGAATCTCTACTGCTCTGTGCTGAATGTGAGGTTACAGCCAGAGTGCCTGGCAGCTGTCCATACAGTGAATCATGTATGTGTGTGTGTGTGCATGTGTGTGTGGGTGTGTGCACGCATGAGCTGTGGACAGGCATGACAGGCTGACCTCCACGTGTTACCAGAGAGAGTGTGTGGCCCAGTGTTACCTGTCATAACACGGGCTGCCTGGAGCCCGGAGCAGCAGCCTGACCAGGCCACTGGGCAGCCAGAAATAATAGAGACTGGCAACAGGGCAATGAGGGGTCAGATGGAGGGAGAGACAGGGACGGAGATGAGGAGGAGGAGGGGGAGGAAGAAGGGATGAGGGAATATGACAGGAGGATTCTGTATGCAGGGTTTTTACTCCATGACAAATCTCCAGATTTTTACAAGTTCTATAAATTTCTAGAAGACATTTCCTGGATGGACAGACTGACAAAAGAATGGATGGACAAAAAGAGGATGGATGGATGGATGGATGGATGGATAGATGGATGGACAGATGGATGGACAGATGGATGGACGGATGGATGGATGGATGGACGGATGGATGGATGGATGGACGGAGGGAGGGACGGATGGATGGATAGATGGATGGATGGATGGACGGACGGACGGACGGATGGACGGATGGATGGATATTCCTTTAAAGGAATGAGGAATAAAATCTGTAAATATCAACGTATTTTCCTCCATCTTGTTCAGGCGTGGAAAACCTTTAATCCGTATTCCAGACTTTTTCCACCAGACTTCATGGAAACGTTCTGTTTGGACACGGAGGCAAAGGAAGGAGCTTCAAAACATTTACTGCAGTGAGAATAATGAGAACAACGCGTCAATCAGGGAGCGAAGGCGTGCAGTTATCCTTCACAGCTAAAAATAAAATCAAGAAAATATTTAATTTCAGTCTCAAAGAACAATAATACGCTTCATTTCCCATTAGAAAGAAACCACCTTTCATCGCTTCCCGTTTGTTTCACCACTGAAAGGCCGGCGTGCCGTCGCTCGCCTGCAGACGTCCAACCGTCCAAACTCACTCTGAGAAACTTGGCCGGCAATTAAAAGCTCTGGATTAAAAGTGATTGCGTTTTGTGTCCTGAGGAGGCGCTGCCCGCCATCTTGAGGGGTCTCATTAACATGTCCGCCGCGGGCCGCGCCGAGCGAGGCCATGGGCAGTTTAAAAATAATGGAGACATTATCAGCGTTAATGTCCTGTACCTGGAGTGGAGGAGATTTTATAACCACCATTGTGATGAGCCACAGGCAGACAGTCTTGCGAAAAAAGGGGAAGGTTGGATAAAGATAACCCTTCTTCTGACCAGACCCCCTGTGTGTATGTGTTTTGATCAGCTCCTACACGTGGGGAGCCCGAGCAGCTGGATTTCATTAATTGAGTGCTGGCAGCGCTCCGCTCTGGCGGCAGGGGTGAGTCACACTGGTGGGATTGGTCTCTCTCTCCCTGATATCATCTTCCAACCATAACTACAAATAATTATTCACTCAAATCCATTACCGGGGGTCAATCAAGTTCCCCAATCTGTTCTAAAGTCCAATTACTGGCGCCAAGGCTCCATTCGCGCCTTCCTGCAGATGAAGGCCTTGCCCACAGGCGACCCAGTAAATTACACACAGCAAACAGCGGAGTGTACATGTGTGGGAGAGTGGGCCTCCTCAGGTGTGTAATAAAACAGAGGTACATACTGGACTCCCCTGGGGCATTCTCACTGAACCATCCAGCAGACTTCACCGGGTTAAATAGAATTAGCTCGGCGCAACGAGATGCACTTTGAATACCAACTGCGGCTCCGCACTCTACAGGCTAGAGAGCACACTGAAGCCTGGCATTAACATCCATCTCTGCGGTTGATATAATAAGACGTGTCGCCATGAGGGTCTTCTTATGAAGAGGCAGCAGCGTGACCCATCAGAGCCGCGTAATGAGCGAGGCGCTACATGCTGCAGCTCACCGCCGCCATTAAGGAGAAACTCTTAACGTTTCTTTCTTTAGAAAGTAAAGCACTTTGAACTGCATTGTTGCTGAAATGTGCTGTACAAATAAGCCTGATTGATCGATGGATGGAGGATCTGCTGTTTCCTAGCGGAATGAAGAATTACAAGCCACATCTGATTTCCAATTTTTACATTTTTGGGTATTCTACTAATTTCTGGTCTTGGCTCAAAGATCAATTTTGAATCGAACAGTGGGCCCCAAAAAGTCGGAATCGAATCGTGAGATGGAAAACGTGTTTGAAGCCAGGCATACGGAAAAGGATCAGGGTCACTGAAAAAATAAATGAACAAAAATCTGATTTTTTTTCTCAGAATTACAACTTTTCCTTGAATTCTGAAATTCTGGAATTTTTAAACTCAGAATTCAGTTTTTTTTCCTCAGAAATCCCATGTTAATCTCAGGATTTCAATTATAATCTTAGAATTCCGACTTTTCTCAAAATTCCAACTTTTTTCTCAAAATTAATTTTTTTCTGAAAATTCTGACCTTTTTTCTCATATTTTTGACCTTTTCTCATCATTTCTATTCTCACAGTGTCGACTCTGAACTCTGACCTTTTTTCCTCTTAATTCCAACTTTCTCGAAATTCTGATCTTTTTCACAAAATCCTGACATTTTTTCTCAGAAGTCCCACAATCTCAGAAGATTAAACTCAGAATTAGTTTGATTAAATTCCCACCCCTAGTAAAAAGCCAGGCAGCTTATCGGGGTGCGTGAGTGTGTGTGTGTGTAAGGAGGGAACGGACGGTGCTTCGGTGTGATGTGTGCAATGAGCACAGCAGCAGGGACGGCTGAAGCTGTGTAGCTCAGCAGTCCATTGCCAGTTTGTCACTGCCCCCCCCCAACCAGGTAGCAGTGCTGCTCTGACATTTCCCTCAGTGTCAGGCTTCCCCTTGCGCTCTTTGCTGAGCAGAAAACAACTAAACTCCAACACTGATGCAACCAGCAGGAAGACAAACACAGATGTGTTTCCAGGCTCTGACATTTTTAGCAGATCCAGTTTTTCAGGGTTTTCTCTCCAGACTTTGAGGCTTTGTGAGGGGAGCAGAGTTCCTAGAATGAAAACAGCACGAAGGCTCTGTTTAGATTTGTCCAACAGACTGCTGACACCGTCTTTCTAATCCTGTCCATTAAACATGAGAAACCTCATCAGAGAGGCAGTCTCTATCCCTCTGCTTACATTCAAGAGATCCAGCAAAATGCTAAACACATGTGCAGCGACTCTGTGTTTAGGCTAAAATGGCCGAACACGAGCCGGCAGCAGTTGATTAAATCTTTCTTAGCGAAACCGCATGGTGTTGTTTACACTGGAGATAACTGTGTGTATACCTGTGTGTGTGTGAGAGAGAGAGCTGCAGAACTCACTGTACCCTGTTGCAAAGCCAGAGCAGTCACAGTGTGTATGCGTTTGTGTCAGCATGATGGAGGAGAAGGGAGTTACTCAGACCTAATGAATCCATCTGCATTCAGGGGGCATTCTTCCTCTCATACGCAGACGAGAGCAAACGAGCAGCGACCTGGGAGTCTGTCCAGCAGCCTGGCAAGGACGGGCACAGATAACCGAACGCACCCAATAATTTCCCCCTAAAATACACAAAGACAGGCTAAAAGCTGCCTTCTTTCACTTTGTACTGTTCAAGGAATCACTCCTTTTTTTTCCTTGGAGGAGGAGGGGAGCAGGGACTACAGTACAGCCTGTCCTCCAGGAGAGTGGCAGCTGTTGATGTCTTCACCCCCAAGTGACCTGGCACCCTGTGCAACCTCAATGAAGAATGGATGGAGGACAGGAGGCGTTGGGAGGGGAGGGCGGTTTGGGAGGTGTGTGCCCCGTCATTAGGGTAATGAGCCCCGAGCTGCGTGGTGTTTGGGAGACCTCTAGTGGAGGCACGTTTTCAAGGACTTTACATACAGAACAAGGTGTTGATAAGTCGAGTAATCGCGCAGCATCTTCATGACTAATTCAGGAAAAAAAGCCCTAAACTAGATATTAATATCTGCATCGGTCCTGATGCTTAAGAAAGTTCTGGATCTGTTCGATAAATTCTGTAATAAAAGAATAATAATCTTTTATTATTCACCTTACATTATGTTTAGAATTCACAATTTATACTTCCTGAACTATTTCAAAGAAGATTAGTCAGTTTATTGTTTTTGTCAGTTTAAATTTACTTTACCAAATTAAAGTTGTGTTTTGCACGTTTGACCAAACTTGTGAAGCTATTGATGTATTCAAGCACACTATACTGGTACAGTTTTATGACTATACCAGTTTTTTTTAACTGTAAATAAAAAAAAGCCAATCCAAGCATTGGTTTTATTGTCAAAGTGTTATTTTTAAAAGTTGATCTTTTAGTACTCACACTTGGGATTTTTTTGTTTTTATTTTGTTTCTTCTTAGTGCTTGAATTTTTCAAAAGGGACTACTAATGCTTGTATTTATACTGGTCAATTAATTGGAACAAAATCTGTTTTTTTATTGGATATTTTAAGGATAGAAAAAGAAGAATTAAAAAAAAAAGTGTCCCATTGTTGTTAATCTGAAAAGTCGTTGTGTTCTTGTCTTATAAATACAGTTATGTCTGTGTTTAATATTACTTCTCTTGCTTATTCTCCAAACCAAACCAAGAAAACACTTGTTAAAAAGGCAAAAAATCATTCAGTCTAAAACACACATTTCCCATTTTTATACAGTTTACGGTTCAGCTCAAATTTAAGTCTAATGCTGGAGTGCAGTACCACATCATTCTGTTTCCGGGTCCATTTTCTCCTCCAAAAAAAGTTACTTAATGAGATAAAACTTCGACCTGCAGTAAATGCAACTGAATTTACATCTCTTAAGTGAAATAAAATGTGACTGCAAATAAAAGAAAATGCATTAATAAATACAAAATCTGAGTAAACAAAACAAAATGGCAACATTAAAATTATTTGTCATTGTATATTCAAATAAATTAGTTATTTTTATTTTTTGGATCTAATATTTCCTACACGAATCCATTTATTTATTTCGATATTTATGGCCAATATTGGCAGGATCAGTCCGCCGTAGTCTTTTACAGAGACCCTAACCCCGGTATTTTTGGCCCCAGGCAGAAGAGGAAAAGCCAAATCCCAGGAGTAAAATGCTTGCAGGTAACTTTGATCACTTCCCTTCTTCCAAATGCAAACAGCAACGGATGAAAAGCTTCGTCAATTTCTATTACAAACGCTTAAATAATCAATTTAAGATTCACATTTGTCTTTTATGTAACCATTTTAATCAGGTTAAAACATCTGTAAAATATTTTCACAATAAAACAACGTCCATAGCAGCTCCAACAGGATCATCATTATTTAAGGCTCTTTTTGTTCAGCTTATTGTTTAAAGATTTTCATTGTGCTCAATTTAAAGCTGTACTGGTAAATAACCCAATGTGTGAAAGTGAATAGAAAAGCCTCAAAATCTGGACCTTTTCCCTAAAGACTGAGAATCTTTAATGTTGTAGTGAAAACCGGACCAGCATCAACTTTAAAACCAATCAGATTCATTATATAGTCACTTCTTACTCTGATTGCCATGGAGATGTAGCCATACATCTTGCTCACCAGCTTTTACATATGACGAAGTATTAGGGTCACACTAAGAAAAAATTAAAAAATAAAATAAAATTACAAGAAAATAAAGTAAAAAATAAAAGAACTTGTAATATTTAGAGGATAAAGTTGAAATATTTCAAGAATGACAATATTACCTTCAAGTTGTAATACGACTTTCGTAAAATTTATTATATTTTTTTTTACTTATATAACTAGATATGTCTTTATTTTTATGAGTATTCTCACAGTACTATGACTTTAATCTTTTAAAAGTTATGACTAATTTCACACAACTTAATTCTCGTAATTTTATTTATTCATTTTTCTTTGCATGGCCTTCATACTCTGTCATACTTTGGAGTAAAAATTAATCAGAATTTGGTTGTTTCTCAGAAAGGTTAAAAACAGAAACACCTTTTGTGCAAATCCAAGAGTCACAGCAGTTCACTGCCTTCCTTGGCCAGAGGGGGCGCAGCGACAACGGCCACGAGGGATTTGTTCAACTCAAACGTTCTGTTGGCCGCCGTGTTACGATGACTCCGAGAAAGCTTTGAGAAGCAGGTCAGCAGCCAGTCCTGGAGAGACTTCTCCCCTGGTGACCTTCTGCTCCAGGCGGGGCAGAGCCCCTCTGACGGCTGGGTGGTTCTGGAAATGCCAGAGGACGTTCTCCTGGATTAGACTCCACATCCAGACCTTCTGCTGGGCCCGCCGCCGGCCCTGCAGCTCGCCGCTGCTCAGCATGGCGGCCCGGTACTTCTCCATCTTGGCCCAGACTTCTGGGATGCCCTCAAAGGTGTGGACGGACACTCGGACCACCTGAGGAGGGCATTAGTGAGGGGTGGGACCGGGCTTAAAACCCTCACTCATCTGACAAAAAAATAAATAGTCTGAACCTCCTTCCACAGATCGCCATGAAGAACTATCCAGATTTATTCCAATGTTTTACATTATTTCACATGACAAGCACACAATCATTCATATTAGAATGAAGTTGAAATATTTTGAAAAGTCAATATTTCGAGAATAAAGTGTGATTTTATGTGAAAAATAAGCAAAGAGTAGCAAAGAAATGTGTTCTAAAATATGTTTTTACATGTAAAACTTAGCACTGCACATCACCCTAAACCGGGGGGGTTGACATTATTTACACTTCACTACATTTACCTGAGTAACTTTGTGAGGTAGCTTAACTATACCACCTGAGTAATGAAAAGTATCGCTACTCTTACCTGATGGAAATTTCTTGATACTCTGTTCATTCACAGTAACTTTGCTGAATGAACAGGTTTGTTTTAATCAAAAATGCACCTGAGAGAAAACAAATCTACATCTGATTAAAGTGAGAGCGCTTGTTTCTCATTACATTCATTCTCAGAAAGGAACATATCCATCTCCTTTTCTGCAAAAAAGAAGATGGAATTCTTTAAACATAAATAAAATAAAAAAGTTCTCTCTTTATAAAAGGTCTTGTAACATTTGCAGCTCTGAACATGTCATTTAGCTGGAATTGAAGGAAAATCCGGCTCCTAGGATTGTAAAGGTTGCAGACCTCTGCACTGCACAATTATGCACAACATTATGTTGATCAAATAGAAACTTTAGGGTTGTAATGTGACAAAACGTGTAAAGGTTTAAGGATATGAAAACATCTGCAAGCTGTTTAGCCCAACATGAAACCTTTATATAATAATAAACCTTAAAATATATTTACATTTTGTTTGATGGTTTTCATTCTTGTTTTTTGCGTCTTTGAGATGTTTGTCGTTTCATGCAAAGCAAGACTGAATGTAGGGAAGTGAGTCAAAAATGAGAGAAGCCAGCAGACTCCACTGATGGCTAACAGGCTCCCTGACGGAAAAAAGGCTGGAAAAACACTAAAATTGATGGTGACGGAGGCGATGAAGCTTTTGTTTGAAAATGAAGGATTTTAGCAAGAAAGGAACAAGGTCAAAGCTGAGATGGAGCATGCAAAATACTATTATTACACCTTTTTAATGTCAAGCCTTCCCTTCGCCCTCCTGTGTTGGCTGACATGTCGGCTGACATGCTTGCAGCCATCGTCTCCTCATGCAGACTCACCTTGGGGTTCCAGGATTTGGTTTGTCTCCTCAGCAGTTTCAGGGCGCTGATGTATTCGGTCTGGATCCGTCTAGCTGGCACCACCAGATCTCCATCTGACTTTGTCACCACCACCAAGTCGGCTCTCTCAATAATGCCCCTCTTGATGCCCTGGACAGAAAGTTATTGGAGTAAATCATTAACAAATAAACACTGATAGATCTGTGCACAGGCTGAAAGAAGAATGCTTTTAAGGATCGTTTAAGTTTATATAATTAATTGTTATTCTGACAAAAAAGACTTTTGTAGAATATAGACATGGATAAGTTTAAGACTAAGTTTTTAATGTTACGTTTGAAAGAAGGGAGAGGTTGGCAATCAGACCAAACTCCATTAAAATTATGTAATTAAAAACATATTTTAACTGTTTTTCTAACATTGTTTCAGTGTTAATAAATTCTTAAAATCAGAAATAAAGTCTGCATCATGTTTCTAATGCAGAAAAAACCTCTACTATAATCAAAACGAATGTCATCTCACCTTCCTGTCTAACCTCAATCACAACAATATGAATCATAATGAGCTGGCCTAATGAAGCCACTAATTATCCTAATTAATAAACTGATTAGCATATAGTTTTTGTCAGCAAAACAAGCCTAGACTTCCACAAATAAGACATTATCAACTTGTCTGTTTAAAAACATCTTAACCCTACAGGAGGAAAAATGCACACACATTTTAATCTAAACAAGTTTGGAAAGAAAAAAACCTAATAAATCAAATTTTTCCATTACATTCAACAGTAAGAAAATAAATGATCAAAATCTTCAGGAGGCTGGTTTATTAAATGTAAACAACCTTAAATACTTAGTTGTTGCACCTTTTCAGCATTCAAGGTTGGATAAGTCAACAACTCACATCTTGGTTTGGCAAAATGTCTCCAAATCTATCAGGTTATGATTATAAGCTGATACCACTGGATCAAGCTAAACCACTGGGAAAACTTTACTCTTCTACTGGTGGAGCTATTGCTGTGTTTAGTTGAATATAGATATGGACTGACATATGTTTCTCTCATTATTGTGGCATTTAGCAAATAGAAATAACTTAGGTAATTAAAACTGACCTAAAGCAAGAGAATTGTATGTTTAAGTCACACATAGATTATGAAATTATATTTAGTGACATAAAATCTGTAAGAACTAGAGCTGTTGTAAATTAATATTTTAGTAATGTCCCGGCCAGAACACAGTGCGCTAAATAATAAAACATAAATTAACGAAGCTTCGAGGCAGGTACATTTTCCTCGAGGAATTTAATAATCGAGATACTCGAATCACTTGAGGAATCGTTTCAGCCCTAGTAAGAACTGGAAAAACAACTTCTGAACCCGTAGTGGTTGCTAATTGTTAGGAAAACACGATAACAACCAAACTTTTTCATACCAGATAAAAAATGTTCTGGTGTTTCAGTGTGTTGCTCCTCACTGACCTGGAGTTCGTCGCCACCTGCTGGTGGGATCAGAAGCACAAACATGTCAACCATGTCTGCCACTGCAAACTCCGACTGGCCAACACCTGAAACAGCAAAACATGTTTCAGTCAGTAATGCAAAACCAGAACTTTAACCTTTATTTTAAAAAAGCCACAGCAGAAAGTCATAAAAACATCTGCTACAGAGAAATGTAGTTTTTTTTGCACTGTAAACTCAACTTTTAATGTCATAACAGCAAATGAAGTGAATAAAGAAAAAAAGTTCTTCTGAGGAATTGTTCGGGTGAATCATAAATGAATATTCATGAAGCTGAACAAACGTGAGATTACTCGCAGTGAATAAATTTTACCCTTGATATGCAAATCAGGGGCCTGGTGACCAAACTGTCCGAGTATTACTAAAGATCGAAAAGTGTGTATTAACAGTTTCAAATACTTCCTGTGACTGTCACTCCTAGCTTTGTTCTGCAGCACAAGAAGAATCAAAAAAACTTTCACCCAATCAATATGACACAAAACTGCTAGTTTTTGTTTGCATAGTTAAGTCACCCATCTGCTGGAGTATTTTTACCAGGTTTTCTTTAATCTGATGAGAAAACTCTTTTCAGGCTAATAATACAAACCTATAGCCAGCTATATACTGGCTATAGCCAGTATAGGAAAGAAATCCCGACTTACTTTCTCGAGATCCCAAGAAACTAAATCGAGATCTCGAGATCCCGCGAAAAGAAATAAAAAAAGTCGGGATCTCGAGAAAATAAGTCGGAATTTTTTCCTTTTTTTTTTTTCCTCCATGTCCCCTTAGGGGCTCCGTACTTTCCCACGACAGACGCAAAAAAAAAATAGCTAGCTAGTTAGCAGTAGCCTCAATTGTCTTGAGTCACATAACACAATGAAGACCGCGAAAGATAAAATACATTGAAAATACGAGATTAAATAGCAATGTGAAGACAAAATCTAAGACCTGCGTTTAAAGGCAAACTTACCTTTTAAATAAATTTAAGTCATTTTAAGGGCTTAATTCTAGACAAATGAATTTAGTGATGTGCGGACAGCTGGATTAAGTTGCAATAGTGTTAAACATCCACAATAAATAATCCCCAATTTTAATATCCGAGTTACTAAGACCCACATCAGCTGCAATCACGAAATAATAGTAATTACTTCATATTGGGGCTGCAACTAATGATTATTCTTATGATTTATTGATTAATAAGATAAAACAATTGGCACATTCTACAGATTTATCATTTAAAAATAAAATGCATTAAAAAGATGAAAAACTAAATTTCTTTGTTTTTTTTAAATAATAAAATAAATATTTCATTGCCTGACATGCAGTAACATAGCATTCCTTTAGTAAATTTGAACTGGGTGAAGTTAAAATTGCGTCCATTGTTTTGACTAAAACATATTTACAGACTAATGTGTTTTATTTTAAATGCAAAAAGTAAATATATCTTATACAGTTTTGGCTTAAATATTGTTCTGAGTGTGTTATTTAATTAGCAAGTAAGGAACCATTAATGGATTTCTACATTACTTGATGACTATTTCAATAATTGATTAATCGTTTCAGCACTAATTCAAATTACAATGACAATTACATTTCAATTTCTTATGCAGCTTTAATAAAGATGGCCTTACCAACAGTCTCCACTAGAACGATGTCATATCCTGCTCCCTCACAAAAAACGATGGCCTCGTTGGTTGTCCGGGTGACGCCGCCGAGCGTCCCTGAAGCCGGCGACGGCCTGATGAAAGCGTTCATGTCTCTAGAAAGTTCAGTCATACGAGTTTTATCCCCCAGCAAAGACCCTGCAACCAGAACTCAGTTAGGTAGAGCTTGAATTTTATTTTGAAGCACCATATTTTAACTCTCATTCATCGGCTGTCACCTCCTGAAGTGCAGGAGGACGGGTCAACAGCCAGCACCGCCACTTTATGTCCTTGTCCAGTTAACATTTTTCCCACCACCTCAATGAATGACGACTTCCCAGCTCCAGGAGGGCCAGACAAGCCTAAACAAGAAACAAGTAGAGATTTAATCAACATTATAGTAAAGCTGTGGTGTAGATCAGAACATTTTTCAGCCTGATGGAGAAACCAAGCTACAAAAAATATGCCTTATTATTGTGAATGCAATACAAATAATAAAATGCTTTATTTTATTTTAAACATAATGCTTCTGCATTAAAGAAACTTATTTTTGAATAAAAAAAATTGAACATAATTAACTACGGTAGAAAAAATTAATCATGATTAATCAATTATTGAAATAATGGTCAACTAATTTAGTAATCAATTAATCGTTAACTGGAGCACAGAGACTCTTAAAGGCCATTAGCAGCTAATTCAGAGCAAAATTAAAGCAATTTTGCATTTAAGATTTAAAAAAACTTCTTAGTCTGTAAATGTGTTGTACACAGAAGACAAGTGCCAATTTTTGATTAACCTAATTCAAATTCTACAAAAAATAAAACAAAATCTCACATTAGGCACCTTTTGCTGTCTAATTAAGCAGAAGGACTGAACTTTCCAAAAGTTGCTAATAAAAGACTTTATCTGGAGATTCACCCTTTTGTTAGCATTCACCAAATAAATGTTCTATTGTAGGCAACTTATTTAAATAATTTCGTTATTTGTTTATTTGCATTTTTAATATTGAACAAAATAAGATTAAGGGATTAAATGAAAAATCTGCAGAATATGCAATTTTTTTCCATTTGAAATGTTCTCCTTTTGTTTTTAATGCAAGTTACACTGGCCCTCTGCACCACACACCTACTCTAAAGGCCACTGGTTTTCCTCCATTTCTGTTCTCCTGCTCCCTCCTGTAGACCAGCACCTTCTGCAACAACACCTGAGCCAGCTCCTTCTTCCTGGGATGCTGGGTCTCCACCAGCGTGATGGACTCCGCCAAGGAGGCCCTCTGTCCAGAGATTAGTCCTTCGTAAAGTTTTTCCAACAGTCTCTGTTCGGACCCACTCAGGTCCTGGATGTGCTGGCTGACAGCAGTGCTGCTCACAGTCCTGTGGATGTGGCAGCCGGAACCCGGAATAGCGATGCGGTGACCCGGGAGGGAACCAGTTAAGAATCCCCCCTGATGGAGAAGCCTAAGACCAGTGAGCGAAGGCCGGTAGAAGTGGCGGAGGAGACGAACACCCAACCGTCTCATTGTCTGGAAGAAATGGGACATGAGCCACCAGCTGAAAGCCTCACCAAAAAATGGTAAACATCACATTTTCTGGGAGATATTAGCAAACAAACACTGCCTAGGTTAAAGCTCATTGCTAGCATGTGCGTTAAGAAGTTAACAGAAACTGTGATAGTTTTTTTCTTAGATAAACTATCATTAAACACCAAAGACCAAACTTACTGTGACCTCTCACCAGCCGCTCAGAGGCGTAACACTTTACATGTCAGTCCCGTTTAATTCATTCTCTTCCGGTTTCCGGTGACGTCATTTCAAGACGCCGAAAAAAGCAAACAAATTACTTAAAAACTATATTTTTTAAATAATCAATATTTCTTTTATGTTTCATTTGTAAAAATATTAGGTTTTTTTTAAAAGGTATTAAATAAACAGGCAAAAATATTTACGTCCAAATATTTAAAAGGATGCAATTCGCAATTATTACCTCTAGATGGCAGCGGAGGAAACGATGTGCAGAACCAGGAGACTTCCTGAAACTTTATTCCCCAAGCGCCACATCAAAGCAAAAATAACTTTTGTTGTAACAATTTAGAACTCTGCAATTTTAAGAGTTTGTGGCCAAATTAACTGTTTTTTCAAAAAATATTTATTGTATTATATTCCAATGCCTTGTAAACTACTTCAAAATATTTTGTCCAATTTTTTTTAAGAAACCAGTTTTCTGAAGTGAAATCTGACCAAATTTCTCATTTTAGGTCCATTAGAATTGCCAAAATTATTTCTATTTGCAAACAGGTATGTCAGGGATTTCTTTTTGACCCTTTTCCAGTTCCTAATAAACAATCTTTTCAGCACATTTCTACTCACACTGACCCATCTGGACACAGAAATATTCAGATTTACACCAGATTCAGTATTGGTAGCCAATTTGGGCTTCAACCTTCATACAAACATAATGGTAATTTGTAAGACAGACACACAAAGCTTTCAAAGTTTGCCCAAGAAAATGTTGACACATCCAAAGAGGAAACTGGTTTTGTGATTAATGAAACAATTTTATTCAATCTTCCAGTAGAGACTTGATATTCATGGAATAAAACTGCTTTTCTGGGAGCTTTACAGAGCAAAACAGGAAAAAAAAAACAAAGAAAACAACAAATGTGAAAATGCAGACAAACCAAAACACGTTCAAAAAATACAAAAAAAAAAAAAAAAGAATGTTATGAGTAAATCAGTTCAGTTGCAAAGAGGATTGCTAAAAGCAAGAAAAAAACAAATAGCAAAATCTGCATTTAATAAAAAAAAAAAAACAACAGAATAGTAACTGGCATATTTTTCTCAGCTACTGGTTAAAATCTGAATGCTCAACATTTTCCCTTAAACATAATTTTAATACACTTTGTTCAGTCACTTTAATGAGAGAATGAGCAGTCACTGAATATTTACACTACCTTTCAAAAGTGTTTGAAAACAAAACAAATATTCCTACAGGTTTTATTGAAACTTGAAGTCAAATGATGTAGAAAATTGATGCGAGTTCATGTGTTAAAAACAGCTTTAAAAACCAGCCTTCTGAACAAAACCACATGAAAAGAAACAGTTGGGACCGAATGGTACTGAAGGAGGAGTAAAGGGAGAGTTAAAAATGAAAACAGACAGACTAAGTATTCAATAAAAATGTGTAAATAATGTAACAAGATGAAAAAGGTGGGTGGAAACAAAGAGCGCTTTCAAACATACGTTTAAGGCATTGCATACAAATAAATCCAGTAGGTATTTTGGTTAAAATCAAGAATTTGCTGCAGTATCTTTGTGACAATCAGTCCCATGTTGACATAGTAGAAGCATAAACCATGCTCAGAACGGGTAAGAACCAGGGCAACCAGAAAATAAACATTTGAAGCATCTAAGGAAGGGTTAAGCCTCTCTGGAAGTAACAAAGAAACTAGCACCGATATTTAACACAAGCCTGTACTTTCCTAAAATATTTACGAGTTACTTTCTTGTAACATATATCACACTTTCCAGAACCAGCAGGTTGCATTGATAACACTTAAAGTGTATTCTTTTCAGTTTTTCTTAAGCAATAACAGGGGATTTTTGAGACTTTCAGGTTACTTTTCAAGACCTATCAAAAAGTAACTTATACATTTCAGGAAATCTTACCTGTATATTTCAGAAATACATTTTCAGCTCTTAAAAATGACCTACAAGTTCTTTAAAAGTAACTTTTAAGACCTGAGTAAGTATCCTGTAAGCTCCAGAAAGTTATCTGTATGTTCCAGTAACAGAAAAGTGTTTTAAAAGAGTAATCTGTGAATCTTAGGAAAGTAACCTGTAAATTCAAGGAAAGAAACCCAGTAAGCACCGAAAGGTTACTTGAAAGTAACCTGTAAATTCAGAAAAAGAAACCCTGCAGGTACAGAGGAGTTATTGGAAAGTAATTTGTAAATTTCAAAAACACTTTTCTGGTTTAATTTTCAATCTTTGATTCTGAGAAATAAATCTGTAAACTTCATTAAAGTAACCTCTAGATTGCAGGGAGAGTTTAAAAGACATTTTATGAAAAATGAAACATTATTTCTCCTCATTAACAGTGTTTATGTAATTACTCTCAGTACCAGAAGGGTAAAATGCTGCAGGATGGAAGTTTATGTTTAACAGATAAAATGAGATCATGAAGCGTTTTCAAAACCTTTGAAGTTCTCCCACATCAGACACCATTCTGCTGTAAGCTAAAACAGCAAAGGAAAACTAAACTTCCTCTTGTGTTTTGTCTCAGCTTCATGTCATGTTCAGCTACCATCTTATGTAATGCCACACTAACCAAAAGATGCTCTGCAAATCCAGACAGCACATATTCTAATGGTGAAAACATCTACAAAGTAAACAAAAATGTAACAAGATGACGATGAAAGTTTCAGTCTATCTTGTGAAATGTTATTTAAGCCCCATGCTCCCCACACAACCAGACACTTTGCACTTTTAAACCCCTTTTGTCCTAATTATGATTTCTGGGGGCATAACATCAATTCATTTAGTGAAAATATCAACCATTGTACTCTGCACAGCAAAAACACAAAATCTTATCAAGCTTTTTTTGTCTACTTTCTAGAACAAGTACATTTTAAGCTATATTTAGGAACTTGTTTCAAGACAATAATTCCTTAATATTTATTTTAAAAAGTGCTAGCTCCCTTGGCAGATTATTTAGTTTATTAAGTTAGATAATTTGTCAGGGGAACTAGCCCTTTTTAAGGAAAACAAGCTCCTACTTCTTGCTGAAATTGTCTTGTTTCAAGATATTTGCACTAGAAATTAGACCAAAAACACTTGATAAGATTCTGTACATTTGAAGGCAATTCCACTTATTGAGAGAAAACATCAGAAAACTGCAAATTTGATGACTTGGAATGTCCCACAAACAGTCGTAGCAACACAAATACAGCTGTATTTCTAAGGGAATATTGAAATGCAAACTAGGTTTCAGTCAGAATAACAGAACAATGAAGAAAGAACTTGTAGCAGGAAGATACCAGAGGAGTTGTTTGCCTCAATTATTACAGTTGGTCACAAAGATCAAGTATCTTCCAGTTGCGACACACTCATGTTGCTTCCTCCTCTCCCAACCTGTTCATGTGTTCAACTCGGATGTCCTTCAAGTAGAAGCATCGTGTAACAATCCACCTAACCTTACTGGTCCCAGATCAGCTTGAATTCCCATCAGTTACAGACCACTGACTGGACTACAAACCAGTCTGGGACCAGTTAGCTGCTATTCTCGCTACTTGGACCAAGACGCTGTGGTGCGGACAGCCTCGGCCTGAGGAGCCTGGGGTTACTGGAGCCTATGAGACAGAAGAGATGGGGTTGTGGGGGGAACCCATCTGGGTCAGGACTTTATCCAGCCACTGCAGCGGACCGTGCAGGTGGATCTCAATCCAGCAGGGCGTGCTGGTCACATCTTGACGGTGGTACTCTGCTCCCCAGCCCTGAAATGCAGGATTGTATTAGATCTCCCAAAGTAGAACTGTTCAGACTGCATCTCTTAAAAACCATTCATCTCCTTTTCACATTCAGCTTTTTCACATTTTGTCACGTTATACCTATATTCATATTTGCTTTTTTTTTCTGCAGAGACAGCTGCACGTCTTTCGAGGTGGGTCTCTAGCAGTTTTGCACGTCTGCTGTGTAAAACATCTCAAGCTCAATTAGTTCACACAGAGATCTTCTATAAACACCAGATACCTTCTATACACATCAGTTTTTAAGTACTGCCACAAAGATTTGGACTTTGACTAGGTCACTTTAAGAAATAAATATGTCTTCATGTAAGCCATCTCAATTTAGCTCTGGTTGGAAGATAGAGTTGTTGTCCTGCTGGAAGGTGAACCTCCACCCCAGTCTCGATTCTTAAAGGGACAGGATTATGTCATTTCCAGGTACATAGTGGCATTTTATAGAAACTTTTATTGATCAAATGTTTTACCAGAACTTGTCTTTTTCCAGAGGGACGTCTAAAGCAGATTACCTTAACAAAGCTCATCCGGATGGTGCACATCTTGGTGAGCTCATAGACGGCCTCGAAGCCGTGGTTAACAGACTGGGCCAACAGCTCGGCAAACTCCTGGTTGTTGAAGATCTTCAGGCTACATCTGCTGGGAATCTTGCACACAGTTGTGGGGTGGAAGTTGTGGTGGTAGTTACAGTTACGACTCTGGACGAAGATACTGCTGTCGCTCAGGCACTCTGCGTACACCTCCCCTCCAACGTAATACAGGTGAACGCCTGACAGAAACATGATAACAGGCTTTTTAGTTCCAAAAAGCACCAGCACTGTGGTACAGCTGAATGACGAACTGATTGTTCAGGTGCTTCACCTTTGCCGATGTGCCGCCGGGTGTTCTCGATGGTGGAGTTGCGGTTGACATTGGAGAGCAGGCCGAGGCAGAAGCGGTTGCGGTTGTTGGAGGGATCTGTGAAGCCGTCGACGAGAACGCTGGTGGAGGAAGCCTGAAAGGCCTCGCCAACGCGATTGTTCAGCTCATAGTAAACAATGGAGCACCAGTGCTTTGGTTCCTCGTAGGCCACCGGCTGCACATCTGCACAAGAAACGCAAGGAGAGGGTCAGAGGCGAGAGCCAAGGTCAGAGAACAGAGGGAGAGAGACTTCTCTGAGCTGGAAAGATTGTTTTTAATTCCAGCTCATCCACGTAATTATTACAAACTTTCTCAAGAATGTTTCAGAAGATCTGCTTCCATTGACGTTAGAATGACAACCAGATATTACAACAGGCGGAAAAGATGAAGACGACAGGAAGTGGTAGGAGGATGATGGTGTAGAATGTTTCTTTATGACTTACTGTGTTAACAGACTTATTCGCGTGTGATTTAAATGTGTTTCTTATTTAATGGAAATGCTGCAATTGCAAAATTTTGTGTTTTTATCATTAGTTTTGCACACATTTGTAACAGAAACACAGCTAGAGATATACTCCCGATAAAAAGACCAGTTGAAAAATGTCCAGAATTTGTATTTTCCATTGTTGGTTATTAAGATGTAGAACTTCAAAAAGGCTGTTCATTAGATGATCAAAAGGTTAAGACCATTAGTGCTGCAACTAGCAATTATTTTAGTCATCAATTATTCTGATAATCAATTAAATCAATTAATTAGGGAGAAAATAGTTTTCACATTCTGTGGATTTTTCATTTTAAACACTTAAGCTTTTTTATACAATTTTACAAATACACTGAAAAATACAAATTAACATAATTCAGTTTCTTTTTTAAAAAGAAAAATATTTTATTCCCTGAAGTGCTATAACATTACATCACTTTAGTGATATGCTTGAACATTTGTAGCAAAGGATGAATCCGCAGCGACAATAATACTTGCTCAACTTAATAATTGACCAATTAATAATTAGACAGCAAAAAGTGATTAATAGGCAATTTATTTTTACACAGAATTTAAACCGAGTACAGCTAAAACTAAGTGACTTGAGGAGTCCTGGTACAATATGTTTGCTTGGGTCTTTTTTTTAAATTATAAATGCAAAATGTATATATCTTTTGTCTAGTTTTGTGTTAATTATTGTTCTCAATTTGTTGTTCAAAAATGTTATTTTTTTGAGCCTGTACAGTCCAGTTAGCAGTTAATCATATTACTAGATTACTTTACAATTATTTGAATAATCAGTTCATCATGATGAATCCGGTTAATTGTATCTAAAAAAAAAGAGCCCTAAGATATAAATAAAAGTTTCAAAAGCTAATGAATAGTTTTGTCATTCTTGTTGCACTCTAAAAGGTGCAGCCTGTGTTTTGTGGTGTGCGTTCTGGGCCATTCCAGGATGACCTCCCCCATATGGAAAGAAGAATAAATCATGTTTATCTAGGTGCAAACCCTCCTCCCAAACTTCCTCTGCAGTGTGGCACTAGCTGGCAGGTGTGTTTTGTCTTTCTCCTTCCCAGAGCTGATCTACAATAGAAACTTGCTGCCCTGTACAGGATGCAGCTTGTGGAAAAGGAAAAAAAAGGAAACCATTAACACTCCTCCGACCTCCCGTTACCAGCTAACAAAACTTTCAGCGCCTCTTCCTGCTACTGCTGCAACCGGACGAGGATAAATCTGTGAGCTTAAAGTGAATGATGATACAGAAGTACAAATAATGTACTTTATGGGCCATAAAAAGTAGATAAAAGTTCAGGCAAATGTTTTAATACACTCCCTGCTCTGTCTGTGGTGAGTCAGATTTAATTCAAAACAAACTCTTAAATGTTTTCTAATTTTGTGTGCTAAAAGATTAAGACCATGAACTGTTTTTTAACAAGCAGCTGCATAATGTAAATCAGTGATTATATTTCATAATCGGAGGCAACTCAGGCATAAACTAAAATAGTAAAACATGAATCGGGAAAAGACTTGTTTTCCACTGGCTTTGATTAAAAATACAGCTACTTGGGATGATATAAGCTTTAGTTTACTGAAGGTATTTTGTGGTATTTGTTATGATGATGATAAAAAATTCATTGCAGTCTTTTTTGGCAAAAGTCTGCATGGCTTTAACTGCATATCAATAAGCAATGAATCAATTAATTACATGATAAATTAAATTGAGCTCAATAATTTCCATTCTGATAAATTTTTTTTAAAGGAAGTTTTGTTTAGACTTCATTAATCAATTTTTTATGGTTTTGGTTGTGTGTGGTTTTTATTTTCTTTTTATTTATTGTTTCTGTTTGTAATCTTTTATTTTCGATATTTAAATCAATGTCTTCCAGTTGCAATCTACAAAATTAAGGTTTATTGTTCTTTGAGAAGGCAAACTAGCAATATTATTCCATTATTATTATATTAATTTAAAACAACATTACAGTAAATCAGAATTTCTGGGAAAATTTCCAGGAAGTTGTTGTCATGACAGGCCTGCATGTTACTGCATGTTACTGTTACTGTTACACAAGCTGCTTAGAAAAACACTTCATTTAATCATATTTTTAAAAATATTGATATTTATTAATGCTCTAACGGAGAGGTGTAAAAAGTGCTTACAGTAATGAAAATTCACATTTTAAACTTAACGCCCCCAAAATGCAGTTTTGTTGCTGAGAGACATAAACAACTAAAACAAACTCAAACAGTTTATTTTTATCATGTGGGAAATTAAAACCGCTAAGCCAAGATAAACTATTATTGCACCAAGCTGTTAAAGTGAAGGTAATAACTAAATATTTTCATTAACGATGTTCGAGCCCTGCACATCATAAGGAGCACATCATTACCTGCCCGGTTGTTTGTCTCTGTAGGCAAAGGTGGAGCCATGAGGTTGATGTCCATTGGCTGAGGACAGTCCTGAGTCATCTGCTCCTCTGGGGGCATGTAAGCAGGTGGGGGGGTCTCTACATGAGAAAGAAATACCCAGAATGATGTAAAATTTTTCAAACTGTGGCGTATTGTGGAGGAAACGGAGACTCATCGCTCCTACCAGGCATCTGGAACGGACTTCCCGGATCGGAGCTGGATGGCGAGTGAGGGAAGGTGGTGCTGCTGCCGCTTCCGGGTGAGCTTGGGAAGCCGTTCCCCGGAGAATGAGGGAAAGCAACAGTGTTTGCCTGAGTGAAGGATTCTGGGAAGGTGGCGTTCTGGGGCATGTGCGGCTCGTTCTGCTGAAGCGGGTTGCGGAAGCGAGGCAGCATCGTGTGCTTGGCATTGAACTCGCTGTTCCTCGGTACCAAAACAGGAGGCAACACTAAAAAAAGAAAAATAATACTTCAGTTTGTACACTGTTGATGACATAATGTTGGACGATAATCTGTCTACAAGTAAAAAGCTTCATAAGACTCCTACTGTTTCGAAAAGATCTACAATAACAAGCCATAATATTTTCCTCTCCAGTGTATCATTTAATTTTTTTCTTAAATGAACAATGATGCCACCTTTCTAACATTGGTTGGCACCAATGCTGACCGCTGTGTAAGTGCTGACCAGACCAAATCAGATCAGATAAGCTGGGGCTCCATTAACCTACTAATTGAAAGTATAGATATAAGAAAATATAATATAAGAAAACATGTACGTTTCAATCAGAAACGTACATGTTTCAATCGTTTCAATCAGATACAGTATATGCTTTAATTTGCCCTTATTTTGTCGTGTTATATCACAAACTTAGCATCAGCGTTAGTGTTTTCCCAATGTGCAGTCTAGTAGACTCGGCTTTAGTGGTTGTAGGATTTTACATTTCCAAAGGCAGAAGGCCCACTAATACTAGATACAAAACATTTATTTTAGTTGTTTTTACCCAGAATGTCCTGCATCGTAGTCAATTCCTGCTTTTGGAGCAATCTCCCCTCTGCTTAGCATTCACATATGCACCAGAGTTCACTTCAACTGAACCTAGAGCCAGGATTTTAGCAGACCAGAGATCAATTATGCATCGATCAGACCCCCCCAAATGAACTGGACTTTCTGGTTTAGTTTCTACTTTCAAACGAACTGGAGTTTGATAAAAGCAAACTAAACATGGCTGATGTGAATGCACCTTTAAATAGATTTCATAGAGAATTTGAGTGACAGTCCAACACAAAGTAGCTTATAATTTTTATCCTGAAGAAATATATGACATCTTTTTTTAGAAATGTAGAAATTAAAGTTGAGAAGTACAACATGCATTTACTTGGTAAAAGCTGCACATCTTTTGGGGTACATCTATATCTGCTTTGCACACGCAGCTCAGCCAGAGTAAATGAAGTTTGTTTTGGGTGATGCAACCAACACCATGTTTCAACTTGTAGACTCTGTGTTCAGCGGCAGTTTTTCTCCAGACATTAAATATATAATAAGAGTTCTTTTTGTGCAGGTTTTTTATAAAAGTCACATTTGTGTTATGACTACAGCTCCTCCAAAGATACTTTGATCAGCTGTGAATTAGCAGATTTTCAGTTTGGCCAATAAGAGATGAGAGAAGCTGAAATTAAATCCCAGGCACAATTTTTTTTATTTTCTATCCGTCCCCTTCATTTTGTTAAATGACAAAATCGGCAAAAAAGTGTATGAATACTTTTAATCACTCTTCATCCCCTTTGTTCTGTGTCTCAGAAGTGAAGCAGATCCTGATCGTAAAAATACAACTAATCAGTTCACAACAGATGTGAATTACAATTGCATGCATGCAAGCTCAGATTAAACCCTGATGTCTTTCTGCTGCTCTCCATGATTCAACATTCTGAGCGCAGATGTCGCTGCATTTTTCAAATGTCAGCTTCCAGGCAGTTAGTCTGAGCCAGCAGTATTTGGCTCCGACTCTCAGGTTTCTGCCCTGAAAGATGGTGTGAGATGAGGCGTTCTTGTGGAATTCATCATTTGGGGTAAATATCCCGGCTGATGGCTATTCAGGTGCAGCGGAAACTGCAGCGATACGCTCCGCTTGCGTCTATAAATACCTGAGTAGATACAGAAAACTGGAGCTGACATTTTAGATGAGGCTAATACATCAGAGGAGAAGTTATTTTAAAGGTTAAAACTTAATGTTCGAGCAGCGAGAGGAGGTTGACGGGGTGTGTGTTTGCTAGAGTGTGTGTGAGATGCGGGGCGTGAACAGACAGGTAGTCTGGAGTTGAATCCCCTGAGCTACGCGACGCTAAAACTAAATGTGTGCAAGGCAGGCTGCGAGTCTTTCCTCCCTTTGTGTGTGAGCAACTGTCTTCCTGTTCCAGCCATCCTCACAACACCCTTCATGCAAATCAAGAATCAAGTGTGTGTATGTGTGTGTGAGCGAGAGAGAGCTGGTGAGTCTTTCCACACTGTGTGCAAGTGAACGAGCACGTGTGCCTTTGTGTCAATGTGTGCAGAAGAAGGGGTCTACAATCTGCAGCATGCATACAACAAAGTCCCCGTTCTCCCTGACATGGAATTTCCTGCTCCAAACTGACATCAATGAACACACACACACACCCCCACACACATTTTTATCCATATTACAACCTTATACTGACTTTGATTAATTTTAGTAGCTGCATCAACTGCCTAATCCTAACAATTACAACTCAACTCAAAACTACATTATTAATCCCAAAGGGAAATGAAATGTTGCTAAAACTCATGTAATTTTCTCTAAAAAGTTGCTATAGGTGCTGATGGCTACAGGCAGGGAGAATTTCCTGTAGCAGTCTATATTACAGTGGCTCTGAAGAAGCCCCTGACTGAAGACATTGCTGTTGTACAAAAGTCTGATCATGTAGTTGCTGAGGGTTTTCTATAGAGATCCAAATCTCTTGATCACAATTCAATTTGATTTAGATTTTTAAACTCACAATTCAGTTCAGAAACAATTTTCAATTCAGAAAACAATTTTTCTATTAAGAAGAGAGGACTGTAAACAAATAGAGCATTTATTTGAAACAACTCTACAAGGTTGCATACTATGTCAAATTCCTTTAGTTTATATTTAAACAAAAATAGTTTTGTGCATAAAACACTGTAGCATAAATTACCAGTATTAGGTTCGCTTAGCTGTCGGATTTTTTCTTAAACAAAAAAATGTATATAGCAAATAATTACTCAAAATATATACAGTGGACATGTGATGCAGTATAGAAGCGGCAAAGACGTATAACTTACATTTTAAAATCGATTTTTAAGAATGATTCTCTAAAGAATTTTTTTTCTGCACTTCTAGTTGTCTGTTATTTTCTTGATTTTTATGAAGAATCTTTCTTTGCACCTCCAGAGGTTCCACAGCAATCTTCAGAACAGAACCAGCATTTACTTAGTGTGATAGTTAACACTTAACTAACCATTACCAATGCACTCCTATTCCAACCTTAACCAAAACCTAATTCACACCACACCTGTAAACCAACCTTTGAAGAGGTGTAGATAACCAAGATCTTAAAACAACTTACAAAATAACAACAGCAGCCCATGTTCATCAAGCATCTAATATAGATCGCACCATTCTATACCATTGTCATCAGGTAAGTAAAGCAGAAGGAGCCTATGTTTTACCTGATGGGGTATAAAGTTGCTGTTGCTGCTCCTGCTGCTGATAGTGCTGGAGGGCATGGCTGTATTGATCTGAGACTGTAGACATTAAAAAGACCATAGGAGAGGTGGTCACGGATTCAAGAAGTGTTATGAAGTACATTATGAAATTATTTCTGTTCATCTGTGTCTCACTAAATAAATCCTAATAATTATCTGACTGGTTAAACTGCACAGCAACTTTAAAGCAGACTTCTTTAAAGATCAAAATATCTCAGAGGGTGAACTCCACTTTTCTAGCACCTCTGGGAAAATTAAGTCATAAGATGGAGACATAAAATAAATTCATGAGATCTTGAGAAAACTCATCCATGCATTCAGTTTTTATGCTCCTCTAATCTGGAAGAAACTTCTAGAGTACTGCAAAACTGCTGAAACACAGTTCCTTTAAATCAATGCTAAGAACCCATTTGCCTTCAGTTAGTAACTGTAACATCATAAACTGTAGTCGATCTTTCAACCCGTCATCATTTCCTTTACTTTACCGCAGCAATGTCAAGTTTTTTCTTATCTGTTTTATTTTTATTTTTCCTAACCATGAAAAGCTCGTTGAATTGCATAGTTGCTGAAAATGTGTCGTATAAATAAACTGTCTTGCTTTCAGCAGAAGGCCATTAAGTAAAAATATGAATACAATTTCAAATATAAATAAAATATTTTAAGCCATATCTTTATTATCATAATAAGGATACATTAGTTTTATTCAGATTTTCACATGTATAAACATACTCAGCTTATTGGAGGAATCAAAGAAAAGCTGCCTGCAGGGAAATGTTATGTTCTGATCATACTTCAATGCCTTTGCTTCGTACCAACGCCAACGCCTTCTTTCAACACCAGAGACCTGATGTCATTTAATATAAGTGACTCATACAATAACAATATTCTTTCTTCCACTTAGAGTAATTATTAGTCATTTTTATTTTTAGGCAGTACTGGACTGAAAATAAGGGATAAAAGAGCCAAAGTCCAGAGAAAAGGAACTGAAAATGAAGATCACTTAAAAAGCTGACAAATCTGACTCGAAATTTGAAGCAAAATATGAAGAAACTTGTTGATTTATAATTTTTGTCATTACATTTCTCAACAAAAACAGTTCAAAACATAAAGGAGAAGAAATAATCATTTGACTAAAGTTATCTAACTTTCCTTTAATGAAAATTAAAGGAACAGTTATATTAAGATCACTTAAGTAAATTTTTGTTGGTCTTATTTTGTGCTAGATTGTCGTAGAAATGTTGATTCCAGTCACTAGTGCTTAATTTCTAAAAACATCTAGTACTTTATAATGGATAATAGTGGTGGGCCAATTTATCAGGGCGGCCAATTTCCTTCACTTTGGGGGATCGGTGATTGGCCGATCTTATCTATCTCAGCAAAGGTCTAAAAGTCAACGACTGTCCTCTTCTGCTGTGAGAAAGTCTGACTGACAGACCGGAGCACCAGGTCGTCTCTGTACTTTTTCAGTTAACAACAGTCTCCCCACCGTTGCCAATTCCTTTCTATATTTAACCTTCTTTCTACATTTAGCAACATTTCAGCCCAAAAAATTTGGTATCAGCCAAAATTGGAACAGGCTTTTTAATGATCGGTAATCTGCAATCAGCCAGAAAACTGCACTTGGTTCTCCCCTAGCGAATTATAAAAAATAAAAGGTTTCTGTACATTTTTGTTTCTGTGTTGAAACTTGTTGGGGAGTGAAAAGTGACAAACCCCAAATACTGTAATTCAACCTTTGCCTTGAGGCTGATATTTCTCACCTGGACTGTCCACTCTCTTATAGTGGTAGGGATTGATGCACACATCCTTCTGTTTGGAGCCGAAGGGATACTCGCAGCATTCCAGCGCCTTCAGCTCGTGGTGGGACTGCAGGTCAGGCCAGCGCCACACCCGGCAGTAAATGACATGTGGCAGGCCCTTTCTGTGGGACACCTGCAGCCGTCCGTCCAGTGAGCGAGGGATAGTCACGCAGTTACTGGGCTGACCTGGGCAGCTAAGTGCCCGCTCCAGCTCCTCCATGGCTCCCTTCTTCTTTTTCAGTTTCTTAACAAGAGCATCCACAGCTTTTTCCGCCCACTTCTCTTCTTCATCGCCCTGCTTCCAGCCCAGCAGCCGTTTGACGGCCGGGCTGGTGAAGGAGAAGAGCGAAGTAACATTCATGGTGACTATTTTTCCCTCCTGAAGTCGCCAAAAGAAGCAGCAGGATCAGCTAGAAAAGTGGGACGGATTGTCTGATTCTTGGATTTCTTTTTTCTCCCCCCCCCAAGTACTTCCCAAGCTTCCAAGGTCCTGCAAGAAAAAAAAAAGGTTTTACAATAAATCTATAATCTGAAAGATAAATAAATTGATCCTGTAGTTTTTCTTTTCTTTGGCAGAAAGGTAAAGTTAAAAGTGACTGCTGCAGCCACACCTGTCAGTCATGAGTTCTGGGAAAGTGGCACCGCTCTGTGAACATCAGCCTGACATTCTTCAGATAGCTTCCTGTCCATACGACTTGTCACATTACCACCAATTACTAATGTCACTTACAGGAAGAAGTCTGCATACTGCAACCTCAACAACCTGCAGAATGAGGGTGCTGAGGTATTTCATGCTCAGCACCTGTTCATGTTCCACTACACAGTTATATCTGCTGTTGGGGCTGCAACTAGCAATTACTCTAGATATTGATTAATCTATTGATCTTTTGATGATTAATCGGATAAAAACATTGGCACTTTCTGCAGATTTTTCATTTGACTGCTTCAGCTTATTTTATGCAATATTACAAATGCATAAAACATTACAAATAAACTAATAATTAAAATATTTTTTAAATAAGAAGCTTAAAAGTTAGTGTATGATTGATCATTTGTAGCAAAGAATGCATCTGTTGCCAAAATAAAATCTGCTATCAACATGTGAAAAGCTCAGACCACTCTGCTTGATTTAACATCAATACAGTGTAGGACTAATCTGTTAGTTATTTTCTGATTCATAAATGTATAGCAAAAGGTGCATAAATGCAAAATCTCTCTCTGTTAAGAGTTTTGGCTTAATTACTGCTCAGAATATGTCGTTCTATCTGGCCTTTTTTTAGTCTGTTTACTTCATTGACTTCAGTCAACGATTATTTACTAAATTAGTTGACAATTAATCAATATTAATCCGATTAATCATTTCAGCCTTGATCTGTTGTGACTTCAATATTTTTCAGGCTTGTAAATCTAGAAATAACTGTAAGTAATTTCTAGATTTATTTTTGTATTTAGCAAACAGATTAGCTTTAATTTAGTAAATTACACAACCTGTGAACACCAACCATGTGTTTGTGTAGGACAATAAAAGGGAAGTGACATGTGGACCCCTGAATAAAAATGCCCCTTAACTGGGTCCCAACGGGGCAATTAAATACCCAGAAGGTCCACACCTTCCCGTTTTTAAACGGAAAAACCAAACGACATTGAAAACTTTCTGCTCTAATTGCCTTCTTTTTTCTTTTTTTGAATTGTCAGAATAAAATTAGGCAGAAAAATTCAGTCATATTTGAGGTTTGGCTCTGGATAAATGTCCTGAATGCAATGGACAGCTGACCAGAAATTTGGCACTAAGTGAGGATGCATCAGCATCTGACGGTAAGTCAACAGCCCATACAGAACAGATATATCACTCTGCAGTTATTTCTGGTGATGCAGCTTATGGGATGAAGAGTGTTTTCTATCTTTGTCATCAGCTGCATGTGTAAGACTCAATATAATGCGGTCTGCAAGCTGAACTTGAAACATGCTTTGCAAAAGTATAAGTAATAACCACAGAATTCAATATAAAATAGTGCAGGATTGAAAAATAAAATGGCTTTTTAAGTTTTGACAAATAAAAATTTGATTATGTTCAGAGTCAGTACTTTGCAGCACCAACTTTCCCTGGAAAGTTTCAAGTCTTTTAGTTTTCTCTCCTAGCTTTGCACACGTCGACACATTTTCTGTTCATTCCACCCTGTATTTAGCTTCATCCAACTTTGATCAGCCTTTTTTATCCCTGCTAATGAACGCCGTCCCCACAGCGTGATGCTAGCACCACTATACGGTATGTTCAGAGGGATGTGCAACATTTTCTTTCTTCAACACACAGTGTTTTGCATGACTCTGTTTACTAAAGCTCTCTAACAAACTGCTGGGACCTTCACAGAACAGCTGTATTTATACTACAGCTGCACAAAAGATTAAACTGCAACCATCACTTTATCCGTATGTGCACTATTTACATTCCAGCAGGTTTTAGTTTACTTTTCAAAACAATAAGTCGCACTGGATTTTATTTAAGGCTATCAGTGGGATGAATACAAACAAAAATGAATAAAAACAATAAATCTTGAACTTCACAATTATGCATTACTTTGTGTTGTTCTATCACGTAAAATCCCAGGAAAATATGATAAAGTTTGTGGCAAGAAACCTAATGTGGGAAATACTTATGAATATATTTGCAAATTAGACAGTCTCCAAAATAAAACCACAATTTTAAAAACAATTTACTAAAGCATTTTCTTTGTTATAAAACAATAACGTGGAATCATGTTGCAAGCTAATAAAATGATCTACCAAATTTACCAAAGTGTGGTTGATCGCAGGTTCTTTTATTTAGAAGAATGCTAAATAAAGCATCCTTGAAACTACAACACATTTTTCTGCCTGAAAAAAGTAACGTACATCTCATTTAAATGTCTCTGCTTTGTCAGACCTCATTTTCAAATGAAAAAGCAGATTGTGACAATGTTACCACAGGGAAAACAGACATCAGGTAGCAGCTAAGCATGAAGTGCAAAGGTTCAAGCTTTAAAACGATGTCATAAGATATCATAAGAAGACATTTTAAGAAGCATCCAGCTAATACACATGCTTTGAAGGCTTTTCAGTAACAGCCAGCGCTCTCAGAGGAATTTAAGACTAGCCGCATGAAAACAATTCCCCATCTCAAATGGAAGTTTGGACTGTAACATCTGGAGGAGAACAACACAATCTTTTGCTATGATTCAGCTGCAGCTGGAGGCCGTGTTTCCTGGATGTTTCCATCGCTGACAGACAATCAATCATATCTGAGTGCTTGTCTCACCACAAGCGTATTCAGAGAGCCTGATGTGGCACTGTGCAGCACATTAGGACAATGCTCTTCTACTGCTTCATTAGGGACAGTCAAAGTACAACGGCGCCAATGTGGAGTCCTCTACGTTTGGTTGATTTAGTATGTTTTTTTTATTTCAGAACTGTTTTTGGATAAATTCCAATACAATTTGTGTTTTCTGAAGAGCAACGCCAGATCTCTGATGTAACATTCTTGTGTCTGTTTTACAGGAAGTTGCTGGGTTTGTTTGGCTGCGATTAGAAATCCAATTTGTGATGACACAGCAAAGTTTTACCAACCATTAAAGCTGACTGGACCATCTGGTCTGAAAAATGTCAAATTTTGTAAATAATCGCACTACATCCAAGCACACAGGAATGCACAATATATGGTGAATATATTGTCATTGCGATATCAGTATGTGCAAAATATATGGCACAAAGGCTGTTGGAGTGCAATAACTGACGGTTAATACATTTTAAAATTTTTTAGGTTTTTTTATGCAGTTTTAGTTTTCATAGTCAAGTAGACATTTTGGTCCCACATCAAGGAGTGACTGACAATATTTCTTTATTCTCAAATATTTTACTAATATTTATTTTTCAATCAATATTTGACCAGATATTAGATGCTTTATTTTTCTTAAATAAAAATACAAATTTTTATTAGTATTTACTAAAACAAAATGTGTGTATTACTGTACACACATTTGACATTGTTCCCACAAGTTTTGTTCATCTTTTCAAACACTGAACTACTTCCACAGATATTTTATGGTAATCGTGTTAAATATGACTTTAGTAGGTTTGCATAAAAGTGAACCATAAAACAAGAGCAAATCACTTAATAAAAAAGGTGAAAGGCATCTTTAACCAATAAACTTTAAAAACTGTATTTTCATGAGCAATATACAACAAAGTTATTAGCGTTAAAAGCAATGATTAATACTCTAATAAGTGATCAATATGTTGATATGCTGTATTTAGTTTTCAGTCAGACAAAATAGTAAATATCACAATTAAGCCTTAAATGAACACCTTATATTGAACTGATCCCTATATGTTGCCATGGAGTTTAAACTTTCTACTAGTCAATGAAGAGCCAGCAGATGCCAGCAGTGACTTTGGAACTGCTCTCTTCCCTATAAAACCTGAAACACTCACAATCATTTACACAACAGATCCATAAAGAAACTCTCCTGACATTCCCTACAGTCAAGCCCAGGCGCAGCTCTTCCCTATTAGTTTAGCGGTAGCATGTTATGGTCATCAGTTAGCCCACTGGACAGAACCTGGAGATAATGGCAGCACAGAGTGGGATCATGCGACACAGGCAGGCGAGGGGTTTGACCCACCTGGTGCGAGCTGTTAGCCACTACACTAGCCACATGGATCACTTTACACCGCTCCAATATCTGTTAATCAATTTAAGCCTGCGCTGTGTAGGATGAGGAGGCAGTAATGATGCTCTCTGGACCCTCCCAAGGGATGGAGCATTATGAAGAAGCTACATTATTTATCAGCAGGGTCCTAGATGGGGCGTCCATTAACCCTCACTCAATGGAGTCAGCGGCTATAAACGGAGAAAAGCAGGAAGCGAGAGAGGGTGATAGATAAAGAGAAAGAGCGAGGAAGAAGGGGGGGAAAGATGAAGAGACAGAAAAAGAGCGAGGAAGTACGAGTGTTGCAGCCAAAGATGTATGACAGTGAACTGCAATCAGGGCTCATTACTGACAAACCAGATACTGTGTTTTACAAAATGGTAAGAATTCAGTTAAACGAATAGCAGAGAAGGAGATCAAGGCATCACACTGGAGAAACCCAGGCATGAGTTTTATTCTTACGAAAAGACCAACTTTTAATTTTAGTGTTTTGATTTTACCCACTAAATATCTCATTAGCTGACATTTAACAAGCTTTATGGCACAACCAAAGTTTGACATCATTTCTACACTTTAAATAATTTTTCACAAAATTACAGAGAAAAGGCTGAGGTGATGCGAGTTTGTCCGTTGTGCAAGAGAATAGCACAGCTCGTTGCTGTGCACTGCTGGTCAGATGGTTAAATGAAAGCTGCTATGCTTAGAAGATGTACAAATTGTAGGCTGGAAGAACCTACAGAACTGACAAACGTGAGTGTAGAGCAACTGGGAGAAATGGCTTGTGGTTCTTTTCCTATTAACTACAGAGAATTCCTACAACCGCTATGCTCTGACACCATTTTTGTTTACAATTTGTGAAGGAGGAAATTACGCCTCTTCAGAGGTTTTCATGTCATTTTCTTCAGTGGTCCTTGGTGCAGCGCCTCCCCAGGCGAGGGAGAAAACAAGTTTTTCAAAGTGTTTGGTTCATTTGTCACAGTGCAATGTGAAAGCGAACTGCATCAACTGAAAATGTAACAAATATTGCAACTTTGGTCAAACCCTAAACCCTAAAAGAGTTTAAAACGAAGATGTTTGATTCATTAAAAGAAAAAAAACAACCATACGAGGTGACGGACTCAACAGTAAATACCTCATTTGGTCTTATGGAAGCCATCCCTTGCAGACAAGCAGCCATGCAGTAGCAGATGCAGATTCTTGCCATAGCCACTCGAGTCAATACAGCAGTCTAAGAGCAGGGCTTAGAAATAACCACAGACAGACAGGAGGTGTTGCCCTCCCTGACTAGACATGGCATTGACCCAGGAGGCTCATTTTAGCCATGAGGGTCACTCTTCCTGACAGACATGAACACAAACACAGATCCAGGGTGGGTAAAGATGAAATAAAGTCATCATGTATCTTCAAACAAAGAACAATAGCAAACCACTATGTTTTTCTGTGTTGTTTGGAGGTAAATCATATTTTGCCTTATTGGAATCAGATTCTTTGCATCCCAGACACAGCTGTCCACGCATGACCACGGCAGACATAACTAGCAAACACATGGGTTTTCAAGATGCCATGTCAAACACGCTTGGCACTCAGTGTTATGTTAGAGAGGACACCTCACCCCGTTACATCCAGTCTACCACATCCACACCATGCAGACATACAAGAAGCGCAGAAACTTGGCATTGGTTTAGCGTTGTTCTCTGCAGATTTTTTTGGTGGATGTTACCATGCACAGATATAAAGTGAAAAGATTACAACAATCACGACTAGTTTGTCAAAGAAACAAGTCTCACAAAGCACTAAAAATGCTCCCATGCTGGAAAAAGCAGAGCAATGATCCAACTGTAGCATGGAGAAGGACAAATTCCTGTCCTTTGGGTAATCTGATATGTCATCCTCAATAATGTCAGCAGATCTAGGCTTAGCTGCTGTAGGTCCCTGACTTTGTTTTCTTCCGTTCTCTTGCAAAGATATATGAATTCACAAATACAGCAACACAACAAAACATATCCCATGATGTAAGGACCCTGAAAGGGTTTTAGGAGATCTGAATGTACAAAAATAATAATGATAATGGTAGTAAAATTATGAAGAGATGCATAAGAAGAGGAATATTTTTGAAAGATTTCATGAATGACAAGACTGACATCGAAAAAAATATAATTATCCAAATGAACCTTAAATCTGTTGGCAGTGGAAAAATGCTAATTCTGAGTGTTTGGGGTTTTCTTGGTTCAAATTTCTAATGAACGTGTCAGCGTTTCTAAGCTGTTATGCGTTGACTGTTATTTTTATAGTTTGCGTAAAATGCGCCCTATTTGTTTTGTTTAAAAAGAATTACAGGAAATATGAAGTTTGACTGGTTTACCTATTTCTTTTCTTGGTGTTAAACACAAATAAATTGTTATTCAGTCACAGCATGAAAATCTAGGGCCAACCATTAACTTTATTAGGTGTTTGAAACTAATGCTGCTAAACAACCAGCTGCAGGCTCTCTACTCATGGTAATTTACCTGCTTATATTAGCTCGTTATTCTTGATTGTTATGCCATCTGGAGCAGAAACAAAAAAAAGGTGTAATATTCTGCACACAAAACACTTAACAGGTCAGTTTTTTGTATATTGCTAGCTACAATTTTGTGTCAAAATGTAATCAATACCAGGCATTATTATAACTGCGATAATCAATATATTTCATTACATTTACAGAAGTGGTATTAATTGTTGCTTTTATGTTTTAAATGAAAAACAATTAGATTATTTTATGCACTTCTGTTTTAATCTGTTTGCCTAAATATGATGATACGCTGAAATTGGGAAATTTTTACTTAAGGTTTGCAGAACATCAAAACTCAGAGGATGAGTAAGTGAGCTTACATTTGTCACAGAGACATGGCTTAGTTCAGACATTCATCCCCAAAGTGTTTATACTATTTAAATAATCATAACTTAAACATTACCACCTCAGTTTGAGGACACATCCTTTATTTTTTAGGGCCTTTTTAGCACATATTTATAAGTTACTCAGACAAATTGTCATTTTGGAAGTGAAGAAAATAGATGTGCGACACATTAACGCCGCCAATTTGTTCACATCGTGTAACTCAACATGCATTCATTCCCAATTGTTCTCTTTAGAGCTTCGCATTTAGTCTGTACTTGGAATGGTTCCTAATAAACATTGCTAACATTGATTAAAAACTTTAATCAACTAACAGTGATTTCAGAGCTGAATCAATATCTATTTTACTAAAAGACCTCAAAATTCACGTTTTAGAAGGCTAAAAGACAACAGTTGCAGTAAAAACATAGCTAAATATGGCTGTAGTGTGACCATGTGAGCCAAAAAGGAAGAAAAGTTTGAAGCTTTCCAACTGACACACAGCTGAGAGCTGCTGACCGTTGGGATCTACTTTCTCAGAAACGAAGCCGCGCAGAGTTTACCAAGAAGAAAACCGAGGTGAAGAAACTTTCCGTTTGTGTTTTAATATAAATGAATAAAAGTTTTACACTACCTTTCCTGTCCCTGCCGTCCCGGCACTGGGTCTGTATGCGGGTCCCTCCTCAGCTCTCCCACCGCCTCAGTTGAGTCTGCAGCTCGACCTGGCGTCAGAGAGTCGGCAGGCCGCCTCACTCTCCGCTGAGCGCCAGTATCACGCCGCGGGATGCAGCATCACCCCAGACAACAAGAGGACCTACATTTTTTTTCTAAATTAACATCTTCATTCACAGCGGGGCAATCATGGATTATGTAACTGTGAAACAATGCAGATTTCTCGCTAATTTACTCGAGGTTCACATGAAGAGGAAGACTTTTTTTCTCCTCAGATTGTTTCCTCTAAGTAAAGTTGATGCAGTCATAAGAAACAAACGTTTGACAAACTTTGCAAATTTGTTTGGCATTTTATGGATTTGTTACTTTCTCCCAATCAAATGAAACACAGCCTATCGTTTGTATTGTAACAAGTTTAAATGGGACACAGCTCTTACTTTAAACTCTGCTGGCCGGGTAGTAAATTTATTCTTAACACTTAAAAATGTCTGCCCTTGATAAAGTCAGTTCTGTTTCCTGTAATTTTAGATTTAGATGGTTTCTGTTAATTCTAGTCTTCCTCTCAGTCAATTTGATTGCAACGTGATCAAATGTGACCTTATTCAAGAAATATTGTTACGGTCAAAGTTTCATGCATGGTTATTTTTCTACACCAACTATGAAACATTTACTTGTTTTGCCTATTTTGCAAATTTTAAACTTTATGATTGTGTAGAAATATTTGAATGCATAATTTTTTTTAACCCAGAATATCTTGAATACATTCAAAAGTTTAAAGAATTTAGTTAGCAGAGCTATTCATAGATAATTTAAAGTGAAACAAAAATTACATTTAGAATGTATTAAAAAACAGGTGCAATGAAGAAAATGACCTATCAGAAGATATTTTTGTGAAGAAAAAACAGTTGAAATATATTATATAGCTTATTTTTTAACCAAATAACATGAGTTACTTTTTAAATTAAATCTCTCAAATTCGCGCCTGCCACAATAAGAGGGACTAGTTTGTCTTGACGACTCGCGGAGGGTTACGCTCCAAACGGTGGAGACTGCTGTCTAACGTCACAGAGCTGGCGGCAGCATGTCTGAGTGAGGCGGGCGCGAGCTGCACGTGAATAAATCTGGGAAAACAGCGCGTGAAAGTAGAGAGGGGTGGAAGACGGAGCGGGTCGGGGTAATCTCACGTTGATGATGATGGTGGTGATGATGATGATGATGATGAGAGGAGACAGTAGAAATATTTCCTAAACTTTTAACTAGAGGATTCCCTCTTACACACACACCAACACACACACAAACGCGCGTGCACGCGGCAGCATTACATTCATTGGACCGCAGATTTATAGTCCCATTACAGAGAGGAACCCTCGGAGTTTATACAGACACAATCAGGCGTTGTGGCATTTTATCTCACATTAACTTTGTAAAAAAAACCCAGTAGCACTCTAATTAGGTTCATTTGACCTTTATGATGGGCAAACGTTTCGGTTTAAGTGTTTATACTAAAGCGAATCCAGTTGAATGAACAGTTTTGAACCTAAACTGGATCCATGCAGAAGAACTTACAGCAGTCCTCACAGCCCGTTCTGACATCTGAAGATGTAACCACTGAAAATGGCGTTTATCTCGAGAGGCTGACAAAGTTAACCACTCAGAAGGAAGTTTGGTGTGCTGCTGCAACATTTTTAAGGTAGCATATTGCAGCTGTAGGGCTGTTCTGGGTAGAAGTGGTGGAAAAGTAATTTTCCATTTTAAGGCCCTATTTCGATGACAATGCAAGGACAATAAGATGGGGATGTTTTGTTGTGCTGACTCCAATTTTATTTAATTTGTTCAGTAGAGAGTCGCTACATGTAACAACGGCTCTTACAAGTGTGTCTTGTAAAATAAACACGTTTTCACCACAGCTTACTATTGTTGATGCAAGTAGCAGCCATTTTGAAACTCAGCAGGGTTGCACTTGATTTGTCAAATTGAAAAGTTGGAATCTCTGAGTTCTGACTACAAATAATTCCCTAATATTAATGAGAAAGTACTATTTCCATAGGCAGATTATTTGAGTTATAATATGGGAAAAATGTCTTGTTTTAAGTGAGGGAGTTTGCCAATATAACTAATACTTTTACATCAATATTAAGGAATTATTGACCTAAAACAAACTCCTATTTCTTGCTGAAAAGTTAATTGTAAGTTAGTTTTATCTTATTTCAAGTGTTTTAAGATATTTACACAAGAAACTTGACACATTTCTTTGTCAAGTTTGTCAGCCTCTTACTGAGCAGAGTTTGGAAATGTTGCTGCTGATAAATTGTTGCAGCAACAAAAAAAAACATTTTTTTTGTTTTTCTGCAAAAACAAAAAAAATTTGTTTGTAAATGAACGAAGGGTTACGCTTGTAGAGTGATCTACATTGTTCTATATTTGTATTTTCATCTGCTCACAGAGCGTTTTCACTCCTGTATAAACCTTTTTTTTTTTTTCGGATTCGCAACAGAACTCATTTTTGGAATACCACATGTAGACAGGAAGTAAGGTCCAAGACAACTCATTGCACATTATGTGCAACTTACAGAGGAACATTTATCCAAATATTAAGTGTATTTTCACCTTGAAATATCATTTTAGTCCTGCGTAGAAGAAAAAAAAATCTAAAATGATTACACATAATAGTTCCAAGGTTGAAAAACAATGGCTCAGAGAAATCTTAAAGACCCAAATTAAAATTACTTTAAAACTGATCATGAGATGACATATAGTGAAGATCCAAATTTTAGCTATAATATTTGGTAAAAAAAAAAAAAACGTTTCACTTTTTTCAGTTTCATTGTAATATAAATAAAAGCAACAAAAAATAATAATTTCGGGTATTTTGCACATCTGCTACTTTGGGGAATTTATCCAGCAGTAAAAACAGCCAACATGCTATAAAATATCCTGCAATAGTTGAAATTCAGGGAGACATTGTGCTTTGCTACGATAAAACAATCAGGTTTAATAAAAATAACATTATGTTCTACTAACTACATCTTTACCCAAATGTTCTCTTTGATATCTCATTGACTCTGTGCTTTCTCAATAAAGCACCAAAGACAATCCTTGTAAATATTTCTGGCATCCAATTAGCTGTAGATCATCTGATAATGTAGTTTTATCAATGCTTGCTAGCATCAGCAATAAAAACAATAAAAATTGCAATATCAGTCATTGCCTGCAAAGTTCATATAGATGTTGGGCCTTTTGGAGCTTCTAATAATTAGGTTGACTGGTATTTAGAAGACTATCCAGTTCTCATAACACAGGAAAGCAATGCTAGACAAACTGGAATGCTGTTACAAAAACATAGAAAATATTAATAAATGATTTACCTATTGGAAAAGCTGTTACTTCCAGTGCCCAACCAGTCACCCTGCAGTGTTTTATCATAGAAAACTGGCAGAAAGAGAATGTTGCTGCTGCTGCTTAAAAGATTTGCTGACAAATTAGATTTTGTGGCAGAAGAGTGTCAGACATCCGTTTTTTCATTGAGCATAATGCCGGCACATGGCAAACATTTGCATCTTTAAAGCATCTAACATGAAAGATATTACATTTCAGGTAATATATGCTGTGCATGAATTGAGATTATGGGAACATATTACATTTGCTGGTTTGCTATGCTGATCTACTTAGAGTATCAGAGGGAAAAAATTCCAAAACGTTCATCCCTTAAACTAGTTTTTCAGGTTTATTGTTTACATAAATATTTATAAATATTCTGATAGATTTTGCTCAGACAGCAGTCCACTGTGGACTAAAGGTCGGTCCTTATTGTTGAGCCATCACACAGTAGGACACCAACCACTGACAGAGGTTAAAAAGGACAGACAGACGGGCTGGCTTCTTGCTGTTGTTATGCTGACTTTCACGCGGTTTAATTCATGAACTAACCACAGTGATCTGAAGCTGCAGGTATTATTACTCTATGAAGCTCATCCAGACTGGAACAGATAAGGTCGTTACTGACAGGATTTTTATTATTGTAAATATTTTCACATTAAGTTGAAATACTAAAACACACATGCATATTACATGTTTCTGTCTTCACAGGGACTTTGCATTGACTTCCATTCATTATTATCTTTGAACCGAAAGAGGAACTATCTAAAGTCAGTACACAACTTCTGTTATTACACCTGTAAACTAGAGATCAGGCCTAAAATCTGGATGTTGTGATGGACTCAGAGCTGAACCTTCAGAACCACATAAAGAAAGAGCAGAATAATTAGACAGGTGCATCTGTTTTTGTCTCTGTGTTTATTTGCATTTGATATTAGACAAATGCAAATGATTTTCATGTTTGGTATTTTGTACATCAGCTATTTATCTGAAAAATTCATCCAGTGGTACTAACTTACAAGTAACTTCACAACAAGCTGTAGGAGTTTGTTTCAAGTAAATAAATCCATAATATTAGTAGAAATGTACTTGTTCAACTGGCAGCATATTACTTCCTACAATGTTAAAAAATATCTTATCTTGCTGGAAAGTTCCTATTTGCACTAGAAACATCACCAAAAATACTCTGTATAACTTTGTGTTTTTGCAGAGGTTAACTTACTAGGAGGTTGAAAGGATATTTTTTATGCTAAAATTGAATTTCTTTAAGACTAATGCTATCGGGCTGTGGAAAACAAAAATCATAATGAAACATTTTATTAGATTTCCTCATGTAAATACAAACCTGTTGCTTTTAAAAGTCATCTACTTCCCTGCTTTGACCCAAAACAGACCAAACTCCACAACCTCCTAATGCTAACTACGAAGTGTGCAGATGGGACATCAGTGTTATGGCAGTAAGCTCTGTTGGGTCAGGGTTCACACAGAGATGGAGCCATTTAGAAACCTTGGAGAGCTGCCTGTCTCTGACCAGTCGGAGGAAGAGTGGACCGATTACAACATTGGACTTCCATAAACTAGCAGTAGATCCAAACGCTTTACGATAACTGACACACAAGCGGAGCCGCCACTCCTTCGGGCATGCTACTCATTTTGTCATACGAGGGCTGTTGGCAGTGACGCTACATTTTTTTGCAGCATTGCAAAGCATGACAGTAGTGCATCAAGCCAGCTCTGATTTCAACCGGGTCTCTCATTTGGCTCCCGCTTTGAGTCCTTCTAGAAATATTGAGGGTGGTAATATTTGAATGTTGTCTCCAGGGGATCTTGGTGTACCTCTTCCACAGTTTGCTGCACAGAGACAGCAAATGCACCAATCACAGGGTGTCATCAGTAGTTATTCAGGCTAAACCAATTAACAGTAAGCTTAGATCTGGAAGGTGTGCAATAACATTGTGTTATGATGTTTTTTTAAATTGCTGTGTGTGTAGTCTTTGTTTTATATGTATTTATATGTGTGCTAGGTCTATTTATTTAGGCATTTGATACTATGTATAAAGCACCCTTGAGTCCAGGACAAATTTACCCTAGAGGACAATACATTTGATTTTATTCTATTCTAACAATTTATTTCATTTGGTGGCCAACATACTGAGAAATGCAGTGTTCATGCAAAATAAAGTATTCATACTCTTTAAGCATTTCATCTTTTGTCATGTTACAACAACAAAAAAAAGCATTTCATTGGGATTTTATGTGATCAAACAACAGAACATTCAGCACCTGTTACTCTGATGAAAGAACTCACACACTAAGGGTGCATTCACACCAGCCCTGTTTAGTCCGCTTTAATCAAACTCTGGTTTGTTTGCCAGTTTGTTTGGGGAGGTGTGAATGCAGAACTGATCTCTGACACAGACCAGAAAAGCAAACTCTGGTCTGCCAACAAACCTCGGCCTCAGTTTGATTTAAGTGAATTCTGGTGTGGATTGAATGCATATGCAGAGTCAGGGGGCTAAGTACAAAGCTGTGCCACAATTTTCCAGTTTTTATTTGTAAAAACATTTAAACTGTGTATCCTTGTCCTCCTGCTCCACAATTATGCAGCATTTTATGTTGATCTATCACAAAATTCCAATATACATATATATATATTAGGATCTGTGTTTTTAATATAAAAAAGTAAAGAAATCACTGTTGTCATTTGCAGTTTGGATCCTCTCCCAAAAAAAAATCTCTTTCTCTTCTAAGCATGTGTAAGCTGAAATTGTGCCTTGTGTTTGAGTTTGAGTGGCGGGAGGCCTGCGATGGTTTACTGAGCTGAAGAGCCAGAGTCTGACAGCAGCTGTCACAGTCACTTGTTAGTAAGGACAATTAACCTTCGATAGCACAGTTGTTGCAGCTCAATTTGCACAAAGAAAGGGTGACATGTTAGACTTCATCCAACTGCCTCTACACCTGTTGCTGGCCACCTGTCTCCTGCTCACTCCTATCTGCCTATAATGCCAGATGTTTGTGATAAAACTGGTTAAAATGTTACTGTAATTTATACAAAAACATACTAAGGTTTACTTGTTTTGACTCTTGAGTTGCATCTTAGCCTCTTTTCTTTGGTGGGGAAAATTCATCATTGAAACATTTTTCAAGTTCTTGTGTATAATTTATTTTATGTGCACAACATAACAAAATATCCACTGAGAAAATAAATGCACAAAACAATCTATGCATACAACTGGAACCAGAAGATGACACGCACTGAATAAAAAGACACACACAGTTCCACTTTAGCTTTCTGAAACTACAGAGCACGTATTTAATGTCCTTGTCTCTGTGTTCATTTACAAACTGCAATCTGGTTTTTTATGTTTCTTTTGAAGTAATTGCTTCATCCTCACTGAATGGTCAGAACAAAAACAAAAGATTCAGTTTCAGCCAGGAGATTAAAGCTGAAGTGCAAATGGTTCTTCCAAATGTCAAATGACCCCCAATCACACTACTAAATTAGTTACAAATATGCTAAAGACAACAAAGTCAGTGTTTTGAATTGACCATAGAAAACTTGACTGCAGAGCTGAAAATGTATGTGAAAGCAAGATGGCAGACAAACCTGACCTATCAAAGCCCGTTCAGTTAGGAGGAATGGGCCAAACTTCCAGCAAGCTAATGTGAGAAACCTGTAGAAGGATACACAACATGCTTGAGCCAAGTTGAACTCCAGGATGGACCCCTTTGGAACTCCATATTTAATGCTGACTTTAAATCATTCTAAAGTGCTCATAGAGACCGAAACAGCCCTGTTATCCTGTATTCAGGGCCACGAAAACTGTGATAATTGTTGGGCTGTTCCCAATTTGAAAGCTGTAGGAAACACTTCAGAGTCAGGAGATATTTGCTTGTTGCACTACAGACTTCAAGTACAATCAATACCGGGAAACTTTATGAAAAAGATGAAAGAAAAAAGCAGAAACCAAGGAAAAACTAAAACATGTTGACATGTCTTACCAACTCAATATGCCTTTTTAGACTAACATTTTCTCATCTTTTATTAGATTTTAAATGTTTCTGTATAAAGCATTAAAAAAAATTTATTGCGCTTTTAATATCCTATATGAGGTCAGCAAGGTCATCAAGCAGATGTTCCCCTGCTGACACTCAGGCTGATGTCATATCTCAGGAGAGGTGGAGGTCTGTACATCTGGAGCAGCCGGGCTCTGTAAGCGATAGCCATCATGACATCACCTCTTCCTGGTTTAGCCGAGCAGCGAGGGGCAAAAATAAACCGCTTCTCAAACAATGCTGATGACTGATTGTGCACAGGAAAAATGATTACACCAACAGATCAAACTACAGGGACAGGAGGAGTCAAGGTGCAGGGAATGGACTTTTTCAAAATGAGTCCAATGACAAACTGATAAAAAGCAGCAGTTTATATATATATTATTTTATATACCAGCATAAATTTAATTATATTTTCATCTTTAAGGCTAGAAACAAAGCTTAGTTTCATAAGTACTTTTTGTGCACTTATGTAAAAATCTGATCAACATGTATATTAATATTTAAATATCAGCATTAATATTGATTTAATTTGAGGCATTTATTGGCTCATTGGAATAATTATTTTTTCAAAGTGGAATTATTATACTGTGTACCACTGTAATGGTTTCCCTTTTTATGGATCTTTTCTAATCCATAAGTGGTCAAAATTATTCATAGACTCTTAAATAAAGACATTTCCCACCGCTAATAATTGGGAAAATGCTCATTAGCAAAGCATCTAATCCTGCTACTTTTTTGCCATTAAAAAGCCAACGGAGAAAATATTTATTAATATATGTCTGCATGTGATAAATACTTCTTAAAGGTCAATAATAATTAATGTATTTTTACACTGATAGGAGGTTTTTTTGGAATCAAAATCAATTAATTATTTTTACATGAGTTTTTGGAGCTAACTTAGAAATATTTACTTAGTGTTTTCGATATTAACGCTTTATTTACTCCACAACTCTCCTGTATAACGGAACATAATACTTTTTGTTGCTGGCTGTGTTGATCATGGACCATAATTTGACATCAAAGTTGAGGCAGCAATATAACAGAAGTAAGAAATACTGCCACCTGCAGGTTGGCGTTAGTGTCCCTATCACCCAATGTTTTTCACATTTTTTGTATAAAATTTGTAATAAACTCACAATTATGTATTATGGTGAAACAGTACGGGGATGTGTTGATTTTTTGCAGATTTCTGTGAAAAACTGGAGTGACTGACTGATGCAATTTGGCAGCATACAGATAAAAACTGCTTTGATTTGACTGATAAAATATTCAAGCTCACAACTGTGAGGCTCTGTTTGTGAGCTCCTCTGGAGTCTAAAACGCCAGATTGAGTTTGTAGCTTTTAAACAGTTGTGTTCAATACTTTACTTGTTAGGTTTATTTTAAAAAAAATCACATTTAGCTTGTGCAGTAAATATTATTTCAGAGCAGCAACATTATCTGTAAATGACCTGCTTGAACTGTTGGCATCAGATTGTTGCTGGAAGGTCAAACTGTTTGAATGAACGAGAACTGATCCAAAATACACACATGGGAATTCATCCCTCGGCTCTGCGGGGGAGAAACTGTACCCAGAGGGTGAGAAATGATGTCACTAGGTTTCAACTGTGCCTGTCATGTAACCGGCACATAATGGAGACTGGACAGGCTGTTATTGGTTTTACTGGGACTGGAACATAACTGGACTTTTATGGAACAAAACCACTTAATGTTTTAGCATGATCAATGCTTCATCTATTGGTTCTACATTAATTCCTACAATTATATGCTACAAAAAAATTAACAAGCATTTCATAGGAACAAATGGGAACTTTTAAACTCAGTTCACATTTTGCACAACAGTGAGAAAGCTAAACATTTTAAACAGATATTAGTAGAAATTTGTATTTCGAAATATAAAATGTTTGCCAAAATGCTTCTAACCAAGACAATGTTTTGTCAGTCGTTTAAAAAAATGTTGGTCAAATACATAAAACTCACATGATGCAGTGCATTAACTCTACTCTTTAAATCCATATATTCATATAAAGATATGTTCAATCCATTTTAATAAAGTTTATATATCCATCCATCGTTTGCCCACACGGAGACTTATCAATCTCTGGCACCCCCTACTGGTTGACTGACATACTTTTGCAAAAAAACCAAAAAAACTCCACTTCAAATAAATTTGTACCCCTGGTGAACATTTGTAATAAGTCTTAAAATAAAAATTATATTTCACAGCAACAGCATAACCTTTCTTTTGAAATTTTTGGAAAAAAACATCTAACTTTAAAATAATCCAATTTAATTAGTGTAAACAAAAAAGTCCCTTTACTTTTCTCAGTCGCTTTGGTGCATTTCTTGAATTGTGCTCCTCCACAGTTCGTCTCTGATTAATGCTCTTGGTCAGCTTCTTGGTTATGGAGGGACCATGTTGTGGTGGGTTTTCAGCTCCTCTTCATCTGCTTATGGATTGAACAGAGCTACAAGAGAGATTCAAAGGTTGGCGTTTAGTTTTCTGCTTTAAAATTATTCACATCGTTCACTAATGATCTCTAACAAATATCCACTTCTATATTATCTGCTCTTTTGTGTCAGCTATTCACATAAAATCTCTAAAATGCATGTGCAATGAAAAATCAAAACCTTTCCAAATAGTTTTGGTCCAGTTTATAGTGCAAATATCTTAGTACACTTGAAATAACTTATAAGTAATTTGCAGAAAGAGCTTGGAGCTTCTTTTAAGTCAAAAATTCCTTAATATTAAGTTTCAAAAAAGTTTGTTTCATTGGCAAATATTTCACTTTTAACATGGAAAAAATGTCTTGTTATAAGTGAAACAATTTGCCAATGCAACAAATACTTTTTAAAATCAATATTAAAGAATAAGCAACTTAACTCAAGCTCCTGTTTCTTGCTGTAAAATTACTTGTAAATTAGTTTTGCGTTATTCCAAGTGTACTAAGATATTTGCAATTTAAACTGAATAAAAATTACTTGGTAAGATTCTGTGTTATTTCAGTGTGGCTGTTATGTGGCAAAATGTGCAACAACTTAAGGGATATAAATACTGCAACACATAAATTATTCAGACTGAATGTCCACCAGTGAACACACAGAGTTCATTGGTGCAGTGATTTTACACCTGTGCAGATTTGCAGTATTTTTAGAGTGATATTACTTTGCTTTATGTGAGTGCAAAGTTTCTGCTCCTCCATCAGATGTCAGTGTTGCACAAGCAAAAGCTGCCATGCTCCAGGAAGCTGAATCAATTGGGGCTTTTGAGTCTTTTGGCAGCACCTGCCTCACAGATAAACATTTGGCGCATTTGGATGGAAAACTCCAACCGTAACTCAGGCTTCAAGAAACATTCCACGTCAAATTATTTGAAGGTTCAATCAAAACAGACCACGTTTTTCTGTTTGAGACTCGTATTCAAACTGAAATGTTGGGCTGGTAATTCATGGATCTAGCGCTGAAGCCAGTGTTGATACATGAGCTGCCAAAATGGACAAAGAAAAGCCTAAAGTAAAACAATATTTCAACCGATAGTTTATAAGATCTCAGCGATGGGAGAGGGTGCCAGCAGGGGCTGCGGCCTGGTCGGGTTGAGGCGAGGTTTTGTGGTTTGTTGGTTCCTCCTTGAGTTTAGCTTAAGTGGACATTGAGGTCAGGCTTGGCCTCGTTTGTGTGAGTTTGGGAATATAACGAGAAACTGATACACTTCCTTAGCAGCACGTCGAACCTAAAGGGTGGAAATTGGAATAAGTGAACAGTGTAAATACTGAATATTGCTTTTGTTTTACATCTCCAGCTGGATGTCAAAGTGGATCTCCAAAGTTGTAATTTAAACACTACAGTACTCAAACAATTTCCTTTAGACAGAACACAGACTTTTCATTTCTCAGCTGGAAATCTGTGTCCAGCGGGCAGAGTCGGTTAGGGGGCGAGGCATTGCACAGCCTGCGTCTGGTGTTTCTGTGAGATCACTGATGGCTGTTGGAGAAAAAAGGTCGAACCATCTTGGATGTCTGTTTGGCTGCCAACTTGTTCTCCTTTAATTGTCCCAGACATCTGATGAGCAGCAGAGAAAGAGGGGAAAGAAAAACAGACATCTGGAAGAATGCATCCCCAGAGTGACAGCTGTTTGCAGTCATCCAGCATGGTTCTTATTAAACTTGTGCCTATTTCTTCATAGAAAGCTGCGTTCACTCATACAGTGCTATGCATGACATACATCTATTTTGTTTTGGCAACTATTTCTCCCATTTCTGTCCAGTTCTTGTTCTCAACCTCCTAAAAATAATTTAAAGGAGGCTTGTTTTCCTTCCTTGAACAGGTTGGGAAAGGTCTATGAACATGTACAAAACAACAAAAAAAAAAAATCATTCAATGAGATTTTAGTCTGATCTGTTCTGTCTATTGTGATCTCCTTTACACCTTTAAAAGACAGAAATGGAGCCTCCTGCACAACCAACAACAATAATGCAGCAAACCTTACCACCCAGGATTCTGGGTGGCAAGTCAATAACAAAACACTTGCGTCTTCCAGCAGCCATTGTACAGCGCATACAGCCATAAAACCAGCTGACCAAATGTGCTGGAACTTTGCTTGGGTTGCTGGGTGGCGGACTGAGCGCCCCTATTGTTGCTAGGTAACGAGGGTAACGAGGCTGGGCTTTGCTGTGGTTGTTGAGGGCCAGTCCCTGCTGACTTGTGGTGTTACATTCCAGAGGTTTTTGAAATGGCTCATTTTCCAGACAACAAAAAACATGAACTCATTGCCAAAACCAGCTGGGTGGTTTTTAAACACTTGGGCTTTTTTTTGTTTTGTTTTGTTTTTATAAGCAGTGGAACTCAAAATGTAAGTATAAAAATGTGCAATATGTGAATTTTGCATAATATGTCTCTTTTAAAAAACATTTTGTGGTGTTAATTTGCCTGTTCAATTTACTGTGCTACAGAACCAACAAAGAAATTACATTCCAAAAAACAAAATGATTAGAAATTAATCGCAGGTCGTATTCAGCAAGATATAGGAGCTTGTTTTAAGTAAATAATTATTTAATATTGATTAAAAAGTATTAGTTTTACTGGCAGATTATTTCACTTATAGCATGTAATAAATGTTTGTCATAGGTGAAATAATGCTCCAGTGAAACTAATACTTTTCATTAATATTAAGGAATTATTTACTCAGAAAAGGTTCCATATCATGCTGAAAAGTCACTTGTAAGTCAACTTCGTCTCATTTTGAGTTTTGCAGGAACAATAAGTTGTTTCTCCATCATTAGCACATTTAGCAGCGTGTAAACAAACATGATTGACAGCGCTTTGAGCCTCCTCGTGGTTTTTGATTGGGAGAAGATGGAGGAGCTCAATCTTTTCATGCATAATTTGTCTCATATTATAAGCTCACAACATAATGACAGCATTAAAAAATATGTAAAAAAATATTTTTCATTACATACTGCAGCTTTCAATGCATTAAAATCTGCTCTTTTTTAAAATCCAGGACAGCACATGACTTCAGTTCCCTGATGCTGTAAGAGGGAACAAGCTGTAAATGGACTTAGTCATCGTTTAGCCCTGACTGCTGTGAGTACCAGCTTCCAGGAGGAATGAACATTGGTCCCAACCGCTTCCCCTCACCTCCTCTTGAGTGGGCATTCCAATAAAGATTAGCTGCAAATCTTTCCTGTTCGACTGTGGATAATCCCTCAAACACAGCCGCACTTCTCTGATACCAAGACTGAATCGGACCCAGGTCGGGTCGCTGCTTTTATCTCGTAACGTGGCTGTTTGAGGTCTTGTACATTCCTCTCTGAGACAATAGAAAAAGTCAAAGAAAAGGAAATAGAAAGATTAAAACTGTAATTTGATGGATTGGCTGAAGCTCTTTCATATAAAGTAAACAAGGAAGTGTGAGTGTGTGAAGAGTGCAGGAAGTTTGACTACTACCTCACTAAAACCATCAGAAGAAATGTAATCTTCTTAAAGGATGCTTCAAGAAAACAAAACCAAACAAGAAGAAGAAACCGCTTCCATTATAAGACTTTTACTTTTCTTTCCACAGTTTCCACATGCTTGCTCATTGTGGGAATTCTTGTAAAATTAACAACTCGTTGCAATCAACAGTGACCAAATGTTTGGGAGGAGGAATTGCTGCAAAATAATTTTCTCAATACAATCGCCTGGTTTTCTTTACACAGAAAAAGGTTTTCCTAACAGATGGATTGAATAAAATGGCACATTTTATTTAAATGTGTCATTGTTTTTGGACTTAATTTATATATTTCTGACTATAACTTGGATTTGTTTGTCTTGAAACAAGAATTTCTGTGCCATTTAAATAAACTGAATGGAAATCAATAGCATTTATTCAGAGAAAGTAGAAGAATAAAATCCAGAATCTAATAATAAACTGACACAGGTTTGTTTGTGCCACTAAGCCTCCAATTCAAAATGAATACTTGCTAATCATATGAAGCTGTGGCAGCTGGCTGATCGACAGGAAGCATGAAACCAGCAAGACATCTGTCTGATGAAGCACTGAAGAAGAGTTCAAAGTAAATTAACAAAAAGTGTGACAAAATGGAGATTTGAAGCAAATCTAAAGGTTGTAAAAATGCATCTTACCACTGAGCAAAGAGCATTTTAAACTTTCTGCTGGAAAAAATAAGAGGCACAAAAGCATGATCTGCAAACTGTCCAAAGTTCTTGATGAAACTGGAAAGAGATGCACATTGAGCAGAGCCGGCCTGAGGTATGAGCAAACTTAGCATCTTTTGGCTTGGGGGCCCTGAGAGAATCTGAATTTACTTTAAAACAATCCTCCAAGCTTTAAGCATCTCACAGAGCTACAGTCAGTCCGGATGAGGACAGACTGGACATAGAGCATGTCTGTCTCTCTGGAGGAGCTGCAGAGATCATAACTAACATACAAGTAACTTTTTGGCAAGAAATAGGAGCTTGTTTTAAGTAAATAATCCCTTAATATGTGAAACTGCCAGTGATGCATATTGCCCATGTTATAAGCTAAAATCTTCACTTAGTACTGTGTCATTAATATTTACAGACTATTCATTTAAAGCAAGCTCATATATTGTGCTGAAAAGCTACTTGCAAGTTTGTCCTTTTTTTCTAAGTGAAGTAAGACATTTATAGAAACTAGACCAAAAATACTTGGTCAGATTTAATGCTTTTGCAGCAATTTCATATTTATTTTTACACCTAAGCCAAAATTCATTGAGAGCGTGTGCGCCCACTAGCTCTTTTCATGTCAGGATCACAGTGAAAAACTGGGATTCACACGTGTTTCTCGCACATAATACGATTTAAAAGTGACGGAGAGGACATTGCTGCTTTTACGCTAATCGGCAGCTTTCAAAGATCCCCGTGGCATAATTGGGAATAATGAGTTACTCACGCTGCCGTGATGTGATTCTACTTTCATTTCTGCAGCGAAACAAATGATCTTCTTTTTAAACACAGATTTGTGAATGCAAAGGGATGATGATATAACACTAGAACAGATGCGCTTAGCTGCGCTTGCATGCAGGCAGAGAGTTTGTCGACCCCCTTCTGACTCTCCTAACGTGATTTATAATTTGAAATACTAAAGGGTTCAAGTTTTGGCTTGATTTAATTAATTCACAGAAACAGTCCTGGGCGTTTCACGTCTCTCTGGGATCGTGTCTCGGAGGGAACGGGCTCCAAATGGGAGCATAATGCGAGAATTAGCTTTCGGAAAAGATTCAAGCTCAAGTGAAAAGGACAGTATGGGGGAAACAGGGTTTTGGTTGTTTTACAGCTCAGTGGTGGCGTTTCAAAGCTCTGCCTTGCAGCAACGTGGGTGGCACAGTTGTTCCGAGCATCTCCTCTTACGTATTGTCACTGACTCTGGTGCACTTGTCAGCGTCTCTCTCTTTGCTCTCATTCGGGTGAAAATGTTGATTTGGTTTTATCTCAGGTAAGTCAAGGCTTTGATTCGACTGAATTCCTCCAACATGTTTACTGTTTTCTTAGTTTTTCCCCTGCAGAGGTCACTCGGCCCGGCGCCTCCATGGTTCCCGGATGACATCTCGTGTTTTGCATAAACAGAGAAGCGGAAAATAACAAAAAAAAAATTCCCCTGTTTTACACCCTTACTCAACTCAGTACACCCCTTGTTGTCCTTTATGTGCAGCCTAAGTGCTTTGGCATTAAATCTTTTTTTTTGCTAAATAAACCAGTTTCTGGTTGGAATTACACACAACTTGGTGTGAGGTCCCTTTCAGAGAGGGGGCCTGGATCCTTTTATCCAAAATGTTTTCTATTTCTGCTTTTGTAAGACACTTTTGACTGCTTTGAAAAGAGAGAAACCAGGTTTTTCTTGTGTTTCTGGGGGTGAGGTTGGGGATTTTTCTCGGCATTGTGGTGAGATTTATTCTAAGAGGCTGCATTTTTTCCTGATTTCCCTCTTTGTTCTCAGTAAGTAGTTCCAGGTCCCCCCTCCGCCCCAAAACCCCTCACTCACAGTCACACGCACACACTCGTTTAGCGCACGGGTGCTTTTTCCACACCGGTGTGCACGTGCGTGAGTGTGTGTGTGTGCGTGCGGCCGAGGCGGGGACTCGGTGTGACACCTGCTGCTGGGATGAATGGGGTCAGTGGCAGGGCTCTTCAGCAGGCAGCAGCTGCTTGTTCTCACTACAAACCCGACTCCCTCAGCGCATCAAAGGACTACAACTGAAGGACACAACACACTGTGCCCTCTACCATCATCTCCTCTCATTACAGTTATTATCTCCAAGCACCGCGACCCCTCTCTCTCTCCTGGGGTCACGGACGCAATCGTCGGGAAGGAAACTTGAAATTGACCAAGGGGAAACATCAAAAACAAACTTCAATTTCCTCTCCTGCAGCTCTCCCAATGCAGGAAGAGGTCTGCAGACAGCTGCTGACAGACAGGATTCCTGGTATTTGGTTGGTCTGACCTGTCTGTGCTCTCTTGCTGTGTGGTAGTCTGCCCTGCATGTGACTCAGAGGGTCTGAAAACATTCCCCCTCAGGCATAAAATAAAGCGAAGGCTGGTGGATAAACACTGAGATATGAAAACAACTGTCTGTTCTGCAGCGCCAACAAGTGCATCGCATATGTTCCAGCCTCGTTTTCAGGATTCATGTTTTGCCTTTTCTCATTGGAAATTAAGAGGATTGCAACAAACATTATTTTCCTTTATCTATCCAGCAGAGGTCAGCCTTTTATTAGCAAATTATGAGGGTTAAAGTTATGCAATACCAAAATTAAAGCTAAGATGACATAAATGATCAATGGTGCGTGTCACATTTGTGACTCCATAGTTGGAAAAACCTCCAGTAGTTCTTTGACGTCCAGATGGGATCATAAATGAAGCTGAAGGAGAGAAAAATACATCACAGATTTACCCAAAAAAGCTCTGATAATACAATTCCAGTCAGAGGTTTGCTTCTCTCATCGTTCACATGAATGTTACATTAATTTTAGGCTTTTTATGTGGTTAGAATGAGAATCAGCCACCATCCTGGATGATTTTAAAAATAAAAATTAGGAAATTTACATGTTTTAATTTGCACTTGGTCAAACGTATCTTTACAGAATCGAATATTAAGATATATCCCCTCCAATATTTAGTCTCCTTAAAGATATTCCACCCACTTTGTGCAATGCAAACAGTGCCACATCACAATGCAGCCACCACCCTGCTGGTGTCATTCAAACTAAAATACCTCAACCTTTCCCTCGTCTGACTATTTTTTTGGGCAACTGCAACATTTTATCATCCTAAAACTCGTTTTCAGGGGTTTTTCTCTTCCTGATCAACCCCCTTCAGTCCATGCTGAAGTAAAACTGGTTTCACTGGGAGACAGAGAGTCTTGTGTCCCAACATCTTACAGATTTTTAAGCCTGGCTTTTTAAGCCTGGCTCATGTTTGTTTGTGAGTTCAGACCTTTTTTATTTACGCAAACCAACTCTGGTCCATTTAAATTGGACAATATGTGTCAGGTGTGAATACACCCACATTTAGAATAAAACAAAACTCCCAATAAATGCAAAAATACCTTAAGTTGTATTATGATTCTGAGAAGAACAGCTCAGCCTGAATTTTTTATTGTTTGGATTATAGTATATAATATATTTCTGTTTTTGTGTTGGTTCTAAAAAGCAGCTCTAGAAGAACCCGGTGTTTTCGGGTCTGGTCCGTTTGGACAGTTTGTAGGTGAAGAACATGGCCGCCCTGGACCGTGGCGCTCTCCTGGGCCAGCAGGAGCATCCCTTTCCAAAATGGTCTTCTAAACACCGACACGAGTACAAGCCCCCCGTGTTGATGCACTGAGCGAGGCGGCTGCACGTGTCGTCTCCAACGAGACATTCGTCTTTATCTTTGGGAAGAAACGAGCAAGAAATGAATAACACACTTAAAAACAAGGAGTGTGTCGACTCACAAACCAGAATCTCTTTATACTTTTTTTACAAGCTATGATGGAATATAAAATAACAATTAAAAAAAACATTTACAAGAATGAAGTAATAAAATAAGAATAAATTACTGCTTTCTTGTTGGTTTTGGTTGTGCAGGAGGCTCTACTTATATTTTTCAAGGATGTATGCTTGTATCATTGCACATCTGTTTGCAGCCATTTTCGTGCCAGTGTAAATGTGGAGTTTGGGGCGTGGCCAGCAGCAGAGTATCTGGATTTAAAAACACAAGACGCCCTAAAACAGCTGAAAACAGTCAGAACTGAGCAAATCTAATTAAATAAGATGTTAGCTTTAATTTAAGCACAAAAAAGAAAAAAGCGATGAAACCTAAACAAGGAAGCATAATAGTTCACCTTTAAACTAATTTAAATAATGAACTGATGAACTAATGAATTTGAATTGAATATTAAGAAAATAGACTGTGTATTGTAATCATTCATCCTTTCTACAGAAAAGCTGCTTTACACTTGAATACTAGTTAAAACGGAGAGCAAAGCCTTTCGGTGCCTCCTGCTGCGGATCCTGTTGGAGAGATAATTCAGCAGAGCTCTGGTTGAAGATGAAAACAGAAAGAGCTGGTGGCTGATCCAGAGCTGAGTGGGTGAGCCGTCAAATAAACACGGTCTCTGTGGATCCTCCGCTGCCAAGCTCTTCTTCACAAGATCACTCTCGCTGCCAGGTAGTGCAGATGAGGCAAACATCTGGGGATGCGCTCTGATCACTTCAGTCTTTTACAGGCCTGATGTCAAACACATCTGAATGTGATGTGAGCGAAATCTGCAGTGCTGGCGGTCATCTTGACATTTCTGGTTTGGTTCTGGACAGGTGGCCAGGAAAAGCTCCCGCTGAACGCTTCTTGATCGTCGACTTTGCATGCATGGTGTGAGATTTGCTTTGTGGCCACAATCATCCGATATTATAGCGATGAATCATTTGCTAAAGAAAATATAGAGACAAACTGAAAATAACTGCTGCAAAACCTGCAGATTAAGTACATGTTCATTGGCAATCTTGCTAAAAATTGATATAAAGAGCCATGAAACAAATCTATATTTAATGTCTTCTCACTTAACATGTAAAAAATATTTTATTTCAGTACTTTATTGTGTTCTAAACATTCACTGCATAACACAGGAGTCCATTTCCCTCAAGACATTCCATAAAATGGGAAAGACCAGGAAACATGTAATTTAAATAAGATTTGTTTTCACGTCAGGATATGACCTTAAGAAAATAGCAACTATCTAGAACTGCAACAAATTATTATTTAGTAATCAATTATTCTGATGATCAGTGGATTCATAAGAAAAAATAATTGGCACATTATGCAGATTTTTCATTTGAACACCTTTTTATTCTTACATAATATTAGAAATACTTTAAAAGATGCAAATAAGGAAATAATTCAATTCCTAAAATACAATAATAAAACATTCCTTATGTGAATGCCTGACCATTTTAGCACGGGATGCATCTGCAGCTAAACCAGTTCTATCAACTAGTCTGCTGATTATTTTATGGATTAATAATTGAACAGCAAAAGCTGCTTATTAGGAGTTTTTTAAAATTTTTATTTTGTTTTATTGTTTTTACAGAATTTGGACCAGGCGAGAACTGTCACTTGAGAAGTTCTGGGTAAAACATATTTACAAACAAAGAAGGTTTTTTCATCTTAAATACACAATGTATTTATATTTTTGTACAAGTTTGGCTTAATTACTGCTCTGACTCTGTTGTTTTGCAAATTGCTATTGTTAGAGTCTGTACCCTCCAGTTTACTAAATTAGTTGACAATTATTTTTATTATAAACAAATCATGATTAATTTGATTAATTGTTTCAGCCCTACATCTTTCCTTAACTTGCTCATTACTGCAGTTGGTGAAAGAAAACAAAGATACAACTTATTTAGAGGCACAAATGATAAATAAAATTTTTTTAAAAAAAGGAAACTTTCATTTTTGAAAAATATTTATAGTGAGAAATTTGCTATAATTTTTAAATAACCAAAATCTTATTTTTAGTTTTACATTTCAAAACAAATTAAAACTTAAAACCTTTGCATGAAGAGAGAACAGATACGTTTTCTATGGGGTGTTGATATGTAAAAAGCTGCAGTTTGGTCTACAAGAAGTGGAAAAATTAACACAGAAATGATTAAGTTCGTGTAAAAAATGAAATTTCTCAAGTCCCAGAACAAAAACTGTAAAAAAAAAAAATTGTGGAAAGGACTGAATGATCTAGAGAGAAAAAAAACCAAAAGGTCACTAAAAGGTAAGCAAGAGAGAAATTGCAAATGTTTCTTTCACTTTAAAAATGTTTTTCTTAAACAACCCATCCATCCATCCACTTTCCTGCACCCTTGTCCCTTACTGGGGTCGGGAGGGTTGCTGGTGACTCTCCAGCTAACGTTCCGGGCGAGAGGCGGGGTCACCTGGACAGGTCACCAGTCTGTCGCAGGGCAACACAGAGACACACAGGACAAACAACCATCCACACACAAACACACACACCTAGGGGCAATTTAGAGAGGCCAATTAACCTGACAGTCATGTTTTTGGACTGTGGGAGGAAGCCGGAGTACCCGGAGAGAACCCACCATGCACAGGGAGAACATGCAAACTCCATGCAGAAAGACCGGGCAGAACCTTCTTGCTGCAAGGCAACAGCTCTACTAACTGTGTCACTGGGCAGCCCGGTTTCTTAAACAGCCTCTGAGCAAATTCCAAAACTTTTTTATAATTTATAAACAATATGTTTACCCTGTTAAAACACTTAGATTAGGTTTTCAGAGGCTGAAAGAAATAAGTAGTAAATGGTCTTATGTTTATGCTTTTTTTAATGATGTGGTGTTTTTGATGTTTTACCTCGACACTCCACTGATCCCAGCAGGCTTCCCATCATGAAGCCGTCGCTGCAAATGCAAACCAAGCTGCTGAAAGTGTTCCTGCAGGTCCGGTGCGGTGGACAAACATCTGCCTTCTGACACTCATCTACATCTGCAACGAAACACGTTCAACAAGCGATTCGTTCACGCCCAAACAAGAACAACCGATACTGTCCTGTAAAAACAAACTCAGGACAGGATGCAAAAGCATGTCTCTGTTTGATCAAAAAAGAAATGTACTTTTAAAATAAACCACAATAGGCCGCTCGTTCTTTGCAGGGATAAAGTCCCACTTTGTGGAATGAAGATTTTTGAGTTCAAGTGATTCTAAAATTTTATTTGTTTGTTTTGTCTGGATGATTCTGTTTTTTGACACAGATCTGGCTTCTGATAAAAACCAGCACCTTGCGCTGTGGACAGTAAAGGTGAGCAGATTGATCCAAAATATCAATAATATAGATTCCATTTAGTTTTAGATTCTCTATAGAAATTTTCTTTCATTTTTGTATTGTAGTTTCTGATTTTCATCAGAACTGATTTTGGATTAAGGAAGACTCAGAATCTAAATTTAAAATCTAAATTTAACCAAGTATTTTGCTCTTAATAAACTTGAAATAAGACAAAACAACATTACAAGTAACTTTTCGGCAATATTTGAGAGTTTAAGTAAGTAATTCCTTAGTATTGATTAAAATTGCTAGTTACACTGGCAAAGTTTTTCACTTATAATAAAGAAAAAAATTTTAAGTGAAATAATCTGCCAGTAGAAATAGTCATTTTCACCCATATTAAGCAATTACTGACTTGAAACAAACTCTCGTATCTTCCTGAAAAACTACTTGTAAATTAGTTTAGTCTGTTTCAAGAGCATTAAGATATTTACTCTGGAAATTAGAGGAAAATACTTTTTAAGATTGTGTGTTTTTTCAGTGTAGGCTTCTGAACTCATTTAAGGACTTTGTTCAAAAGACAAGACATTTTTGCCAGGAAACCAAACAATTTCTGCTAAAAAGAAGCACCGAGCATCCAGCCAGAACACGGTATTATCCAGCAATAATTCAGAAACATTTTCACAGCAGTCAGGATAAATCTGAGTCTTCATTCTGGCTCAGATTTTACCCAGAGTTGCTCCCACAGTGTGAGAACGTTTCCCTCACAGCCGTGGGAGAGACTCGGCTCATTACAGGACAGGAGCTGTCGGCTACTGAGTTATCGGGGGTCACAACCGGACGCTGATGAGAGTCCGCAGTTTTCTTTACTTTAGCTAATTAGAGGCTTTTGATAATTGGCTGGGCAGATTGCCATTACTAACAGAGCTGCAGAGATGAGCTAACATCTCTGGAAAACTGTTCTTTAGTTTCTTTAAAAACAAACATATCACAGATGATTCATGCAGACGTTTCTGTGTGCAGGCTTTCTTTTGGTGATCACAAGGGTCGCTGGAAAAGTGGCTTTAACATCCTGCAGGAGGAAGAGTTGGATTATATTTTTAGAGACAGTTTGTACACAGTTTTACAGGATTAGGGAACATTTTTCAGAAGTCTACTGATTTATCATCCTCGTTCAATCACTGGCTTAAAACACATATAATCACTAACAGATCAGAACCAGGGACCCACTTTAGTTCTCAGAGGATGTAAATGAAGAGTTATTTTCCTCAAATTTTTACGTAAGTAAAGTTAAAGACGTAAAATTCAACTAAAATAAAAGCAAAACATATCGAATTAAAATGTTATTTTAAGTAAAAGTTACTTATATACTTTTTATGAGCAGAAAAAATTTCTACTAATTAATTCACAAAGGAAAAGAGGAGGATTGGCCTCAAACAGTTTTTACAGAAGAGGATTATGGCAACTGAGGAAAAAATTATTTAAAAATCAGGCTTTTTTCTTAAGATTTTTCTCTTTGACCAACCTTTTGACTTATGTGTTGTATCTAGTACTCTGATGTATAAAACATAAAGGTAAAAAAAAATATTTAGACTTTTGGTCTCAGAAGATTAAAGGCAGAATTATTTTTTTCTGTAGTTTTTAATTAAAGGAGTTCCTTTGTGAATAAAAATCTACACAAATGGGCAAACGTCGGCAATTCCACTAGTGAAAAAACATTTTTTATAGAAAAACATGATTTTCTTTTTTTATTTGATGTTTCCATTGAGTGAATCAATTATTTGCTCAATGGAAACAAAGTTCCTGAGACATATTTGAAATGAGCGGGGTAATGTATATCGCTTCATCATTAGCAGAACTAATGCTAATCATTCATGCTTTGAGCTAGCCTAGCACAGCTAACATTTTAGCTGCAAATTGCCACTCTATTTAGTTATTAGGAGACCAGATTTTATCGAGGTGTATTGAGTAAAGGGGGCTGGAAAGAAACGCACATTTCTCTTATTTTTTATTTTTAAAAGATTTGAAAACCATGCATGCCTTTTCCTTTCTCTTTGTAGTTTCTGTTAGTGTTGAAAGTACCAATGGGATGCACTGAGATTTGAGGTTATAATGTTACAAAACGTTTCCTTACAGTGAATTAAAGTAAGCATTCATCTTGCGTGTTAAGTTTTTTAGTTTTAGAGACTGTCATTGATAAAATGCAGCCATAACTTCAAGGTCAGCCATAATAGCTTGCTTCCTTCATTGTTTTGGATTTAATCCCAAAAGTACCAATGTGCTTAAAGCTTCACTGGAGAAAATACCTCAGTAACTCATCAACATGGTGAAAAATGGGAAGAATTTGACATTTTTATGTATTACTAAGATGTTTGGTCTGTTATGCAGAGATGTGTGTCTCTTTAAAGGGCCCCTACCTTTACAGGTTTTATTATTGGTCGCCAGGTGGAGGCCAGGTGGACACAGGCACTGAACTGTTCCCGATCTCTCCAACTGGCAACCAAACTGGCAACGCACGGAGAAACGTGGTATTTCCTAAAAGAGAGAGAGAGAGAGAGAGAGAGATGGGTTGTGCTGCCATGAAGCAGTGTCTGCAAAAATCAGACAAGATCCAAAGCCAATCAATATCTAAAACCCACTTTTCTACTTCTAATTTTCCACATTTGCCTTCAAAAGAGGCCATGAGATCGATTCCTGATTTTAATTAATACGTTGTGGAGATGTAAATATGTGGTTGAAAGAGGATTTTACTCCCTAACTGCAGGTGTATGATCTGCAGTTAGGGAGTATCTGGACTCACAGTAACAACAGTAGCTGCCTGGCTGTTCATGCAGCGATGGGAACAGAGTCTCTTCAGAAAACCGCACTCATTCACATCTGGAGTTAATACGGAACATCATTAACGCTGTAGATAGAAATCCTTGCGCTAAATGATCCAGAAGGATACAGGTAATGGTTAAGAAATTGAAAACATAAGCCTGACAGCGGTTTTAGAAATTGCACTCCACCTTCATCACAGTGTGGTCCTTTATATCCAGCGGAGCACGAACACTTGTCTGGTCCCACACATTTTCCATTTATGCAGGGCTTCCTGCACACTGCTGTGGAGCAAAAACCGGCGCAGCTTTAACCCTTAACATGAGGAGAATTGTTATTTTTTTATGCTGCTAAATAAAAGAAATGAATGCATTTTTATTGTAAGTATAAAATACTCATATTTACTCATAATACTCAAATATTTTTGGAAACTAACTAAGACTCCGTCAGTCAATGCAATCTCCTCAGAGTCATCTTCAACCTTCAACCTTTTTGCTGCATGACTTGTATCTGGATTTTGGATGTTTCCAAAACAGTAGCATCCATCAGTTTAGCATCATGTGCTAAACTTGGTCAAGTTGCTTCAGTTTCCAAAGCAATGGAAAGCACTGAGTGCTGAGATTGCAGCTCTCTGATCGCTTGCAGTTTGTTACAAAAACGCCGCAGTGCGTCTATATTAGAAACCATGATTGCATTACTTCAGCCTGCATTGGCAGGGACCTTTCTGCACATATAGATTTATTACTTTACTTCATTCTCTCCATTATTAGAGGCAGTAATCAAACCTGCTCAGTCAGGGTGACTGTGTGCATATTTAAGTAGGCCTGTCGCAGAAGTTATTGCTGTAAATTATAATATTGTTGGTTTGAGGCCATTTTCAAGTAATATGATGGTAATAGCAAACTCTGCACAAACACAAAACCTTTCTAAGTAGTTTTGCTCTGGTTTCTGGTGCAAATATCTCAGTAGACTTGAAATAAGACAAAACTACATCGCAAGTAACTTTTCAGTAAGATACAGGTGCTTGTTTCAAGCACATAATTCCTAAGTATTAATAAAAACTAGTTCCTCTGGCACATAAGTGAAATAATCTGCCAATGTTTCATCAATATTATGGAACTATTGTCTTTTAAAAATGTCTTATTTCTTGTTGAAAAGTTACTTGTAAGTTATTAGACTTGAAATAAGACAAAACTAAAATATTTGCACTTGAAATTAGACCAAAGATACTTGGTAATGTTTTGTGTTTTTGCAGTGTAATAATGCAAGTACACCCTCTCAATTATTAGTACTTTAATTTTTACATTTAACACTGGAACTGGAAGATATTTTAAATATCCAAAGTAAATAAACAAAACTGATACAACAAATAAAAGACTGCTGAAGTATCTGTAAATAAAAATGACTGAAGTCTTTTGTCATCCAGTGTTTGGTGGAAGCAGAGAGAGCCACGAGAAAAACAAGCAGTCATTTTTTTAGTCACTTTGACTGTTTCTAGAAGCTTTTGAGAGCCAAATGAATGATGAAAAACATGCAAAGAGCTAATTTTACCTAATCGGCGTCCTTTAATGCTAGTTTATCAGGTTACTGTCAACTGTGGCCACTAGGGGGCAGGCTCAGAAATTAGCACACATAGTGGTTGTGATGATGTTTGTGTTTCAGCTTTGCAGTGTTTTGTAAAAGAACGACATCAGGGAATCTGTCGCTCTGATTGGGATGTAACTGCAAAAATACTGAGATACCGTTCGCATTCCTGCAGCCGAAAAAACAGGAAGCAGTTTGTCCAATGGGAACCGGCCGCGTTTGACCCCAGCCGTCTCCCACAGCGACCTCCACCGGCCTGTAGCGACTAGAAGACACGGAGAAAAGACGTCTGCTCATAAAATATTGTTTTTTGAGAAATAACATATGGAATGGTGTTCATGTGGTAAGATGCTAAAACACACATCTGCACTCTGATGAAGACTTGCTGCTATTTTTCTGAACATTTTATGTGATGAAGGTGCAAATATTCACCACTGCTAGTAATCTTCAGTGAGCTTTCTTCTTCCTAATGCCTTTAAAAAAGTGACACACCAGAAACAATAAGAAAGACTGAAATACAAAACCGTCTACAAGAATTAGGAATCGGATAGTCTTGCACATGAAATTTTGTTTTTTTAATATAAATTTATTCTTTGTTGGATGTTTGCTTGATGATTTGAAATATTGTAGTGTTACCTAAAAGCAAAAATGAAAGAAGAAATTTTCAGGCATTAAAACCTGTGTGTTGGGTAATGTTTGACCATCTCTGTCATTCAGGTTGGTAACTTTCTTCTGAAAAATCTTTTCCACCACTAAGTGGGCATTTATTGTTGCATTAATGTGGAAACAACTGCACTGACGCAAACCACCTTTTTTATTCCAACACTTGCGAAACACTGATTTCAAAGGTCAGTAAATAATCTGCCAACAGCAAATTATGTTCGAGTCCCTGGCAAACGTTTCACCATCAAGATGTTCACAAATATGAGAGACTTTCTTATTTATTTATATTTTATTGGTTTGGATGTCTTAGGGGGAAAAACTACTTAGAGCTTAATACAGTAAATATTTAACTAAATTAAATCCAATAAAATCCCAATTGTTTTTGAAAACAACTTGAAGTAACTCTTACCTTTTCTGAAGATGAGCTGATGAGAGCAGAAAATATTAAGCATCACAACCAGATTTTTTCCTGCTTTGCTCATTTTCTCCAACCTTAAAACCAACAACTCAAGTTAGATCCGCCATCTGTCGTGATCTTGTCTGTATCTGCTGAGTGTTTTGTTGTCTCCAAAACAGAGTTGATGAGTTTGGCTGTAGAGCAGAGGAGGTTCCTGTGGGCTAATTGTAGGGAGGAATTGATAGATGCCTTACCTGCATGCAGAGAGAAAGAGGAGAAACAAAGAGACCAAAACAATACTCTGACAGACGCACCTTTTCCTCAAACTCATGAGATTTTTCTGGGCCAGTATGTTACTGAAGGAACAAATCAACAAGAAACCTGAAATATATTTTAAAAATTGGTGTATAAATGATGCAAAAACCTGTAAAAACCCAATACTGATAGTTTGAATTGTAGTTCTGCGCTCTGTGAAATGATGGGATCATTTTGTAAATGTGGAAAGACACGAATCTTTCAATGTCTAACCATTCGATTTTCATTATAACTATGCAAATCAGAAACAATTTTCAGTTCTGAAACAATTTGTTTCAGAAATAATTTTTGATTTAGAAACCAATTTTTCAGAGAATCAGAAATTCTGTTTAGGTTGTTTGACTGAGAAGAAAAAAGTTCCTCTCCAAATTATTTCACTTCTAACAAAACATATTTCCCATGTTTTCAGTGAAAATTGTTTACTTAAAACAACCTCCTATATCTCGCTGAAAAATAACCTGTCTGTTTTTGTTTTATTTATTTCAGATATATGTGCTATATTGTTGGCCATTTTTGCAGTGGGTGACTGCATTAAGCCCAAATTGCTCCCATCTGCTGCGTTTGGTGGCCGTTTTTGCATCTGCATGTCTTCAATGCAAACTTTGTCGCAAACATTGTACAAAAATAAAGCAAAGAGCAGAACCAGACATCAGGCGATTGCACTGCTTCACGATTTCCTCCCTAAATCTTTCAGACGATGATCTGTGGATCTACATGAAGCTGTAGCCTGCAGCTTTTGTTTTGCTTAGTTTTGTTAAATTACGCCTTCATCTTCATTCTGTAATGGTCTAAGGTTTTGTGGTGCTTTTGATTTCTTATGCCTTTCATGACTTTGCATTTTTATGGGTATGTTAGGGTTTTGTTAAAGTCATTATAATTTGTGTTTGGTGTAATTTATGTCATTTTGTTTCCTTATTTCCACTGTTTTGTCTCAGTTTGTCTGGAGCGCTGCACACAGAGTTCTTGTTTCTTAATTATAAAATCTGTTCTATATCAATAATGACTCCCTCAGTGTACATATGCTTCTAGGTTTTCAGCTGTCATAGCCTTGTTTTTCTGCTTACATCAGTTTTTTGTTCCTATAATGGTTTCAAATCTTATTTTTTTCCCCCCTTCTTGTGATTTTAAGTTGTCTTGTGCTGTAACCTACCAGCTAAAGAGGCAATAATTTCTAATCGTTGTTAAGCATTTCTTTGCTCTGAATGCAAGGAGAAGAAAACTCTCTAATCTTGGGGCTTAGTGTGTTTTCTGAAGGCTCAAACTGGGATCTTATGGTCGGAAATAACTGCTGGCAGCCTCAGACGTGGTGTCTTTGAAGCTCTAACTATTACCAGGACTGATCAGAGCGCAATCAGTTGTATTAAGCTCAAAGGCGAGTCCGCGTCTGGACGCCCGGTGGTCCACTCACTGAGCGACGCGAACACATGGCCGTGTATCTAAGAGATTAGACATTAGTCTGACCCACGTTCTCCCCCTGCAGGGTTTTCTTTAATCCTAATTTTAACCATAACCACTGCTTGCAGTTCCTCAAGATAATCCAAACCTTAAATCATGTCTTCACTTTAAAAGTGCAAAGATTTATAACATGAGGATTAATTTCTCACAAAGAAAATCAAGTTTCTATTACAAGCAAACAGACTTTGACAAAATCTGAAATCTGATGTCTGGTAATGGAAGTGCTTGAAATCCTTGAGAATGCTTGAATTTCAAATCAAGGTTTGGAAAGTTCCTGATTTTTGCACAGTTTTGTAATAAATTACAATCTAACATTTGATTAAAAGCCCCAGTCTGGAAAACTTTATAGATATTTACACCTAACAGAAAGACAGACACATTGTTGTCTCAGTTTGAGGTTAAATCAACTTTTCTTGTTTCACATCAGTTAAATTTACCAAAAATATTTAAATTTGCTAAATGCCAGAAAACTTAGCGCTAAAGTTTTTCAGAGATTTTGTTTGTGTCTTTCTTTGTTTTAAAGCATTTAACCTGATCATGAAGGTCATTTACATTAACACGATTTGTTTGGATTGCTTCAATGTTATTCGGCCCATAAGCACAAACAAGAACCCGCCCCCCCGACCCCCTTGTAGGCGGAGGGAAGCTACCCTCTCGCTCACTGGGGTAAATCCCAACCTACAGGCCCCGAGACGAGGGGCAACAAGTATCCCCACTCCTGCCCGGCGCCTCTCATCGCAGGCAACTCCAGAGTGGAAGTATGTCCAACCCCTCTCAAGGACGGGTTCCAGAACATGGTTCTGGTTCCAGAGCCATGCGTCCAGGTGAGTCCAGGTACGTCTCAGCCTCACCAGCTCCGGCTCCTTCCCCTCCAAAGAGGTGCCGTTCCACATCCCAAGAGCTTCTGCAGCCGAGGATCGGACCCGCAGGGCACCCTCCCTCGGCCACCACCCATCACACACTGCATGGCCACCAGGCACTCGCCAACATGCCCCCACCTGGCTCCAGAGTGGGGCCCCGGTGACCCGCGTCCGGGTGAAGGAACACTGCTCCTGAGGTCACTGGGACACTGAAAGCCCTCCACCACGACAAGGTGGCAGCTCATGGAGAGGGCTGGCTTAGTCAGTTTAGGAAAACACAAAACATGCTCTGACTGCTGTTAATAGCATCATATAATAAAAATATTTATTTTATTTTTTGAGGTAACACAAAAGTTTTGCATGGGAATGTAATACTTTTGCATTACTTCTCTTAAGCCAAATAACTCAAAATAAAAAACTCCTTCATGACCTCTAGGGGGCTCTGTAGAGTAGAACATTCTATCAGATACTTTTATGCCAGTTTAGTGACTTTTTTCTGACCTCAAAACAACTGAAGACATATTTTGTGGTTTCTTTCAGATCTATTAAAACTTTTATAAGATTACTGGAAACCAAACAAAAACATAGTCATCCTTGAAGGTGCTTTTAGGTGCATTGGTGAGTTTGGTCCTGGTTCATTTCCCACTCCGGCTCTCGCTGAACCCCAACCCTTCACCTTGGATGGTTTTTGTCAAATGTGTCACCAGCACACATCAGTGAGTGAGGTGGAAGAAAACCACAAAATAGCTGTCCACAGCCTGTATCGAATTAGTGTCAAGCTCCGGCCTGTCATACACAATACAATTAAACCTGCTCCCTCCTGCCAAAGAGGAAAGCAGGAAGGAGGGGGAGGGGGGCGAGAGGAAAAGAAAGTGGCCGTCAACGGTAAAACAGAATGACAAATGTTACCAGCGTCCGCTCAGTGTGTGGCAAGTGCAGGAGTCGATCAGAGAGTCGAGCCGCGCTCTGCTCCATCTGCCAGCGTGGACAGGGTGGGAGAGAACCGAGATGTTTTGGGGCCAAAGCTGCAGATCCTCCCCCTCTTCCTCCCTCTTCCTCCTCCTCTGACCACATTAGAGGTGTAACACTCCGGTGGTCTTTGATTCCTCGAGCTGAAAAGGGATGCCCCACAACGAGATCAGATATCATTTCAGGCTTGCTCCCCACCTCAAATTGCTCGAGAAATGCAACATATCCATCATAAACAAGGAAGGCGAGCAAATCCAATTATGTTGAAAATATGATTCCTGGAACTTTGTTGGTGGTCATTTGCACAGAACGGATGAGCAACGCCTCATGATTTCTGTTAAACTTACATGTTTGTGTGTAATAGTAACTCCTCAGAGATATTTCTGTTCTGTTTTTTGCACAAAATTTAAAGCAAATGCTTTTCAGGAATAATTTCATTTTTGACTGATAAAGACCAAATTTCAGAAAACTGCAAAACAGCCGAAACACTGAGTTCCTTTAATTCCAGATTAAAAACCCAACTTTTTGTTATTAATCAACATTCAGATGTGTTACGATAGCACAACAAAATGTAATGAAAGCACTTCGAACTGCCTTGTTGCTGAAAGCTGATATCAAATAATCTTGATTGATTGATTAATTGATTGATTCCTGATTCAGCTCCCTTTACTTTCCAGAACAGAGTTGTGCAAACCTGGCCAGACAAATGTGCTCAAATGTTCACAAGCATTGAATAAGAATATGAGCTTCGTGTCTCATGTCTGATAAACTAAATGCTTCCTGCTTCAGGTCAATTAAAGGGGAAAAAAATTCATATTTTTGTATTTCTTTTTGGTTATACTGTGCGTAAAGACAACTCCAGAAAGAATAAATTGTATTTTTTTAAATTTGTTTAAACTGAATCTATTTTTCTTATTGTATGCTGTTTTCAACTTCCTTGTACAAACACTTTGAAATGTTTCAGGCTCAAATAAATAAAGGTGCTCCATAAATAAAGTTGCTTTAAAGAAAATCCATCCAGCTGTTTTTTGGGTGATAAGTTTATGCTTTTTGCTGTTTTGTTAAGTCATAATCGACAGGCACTGCACTGTTGCCTAGCAACTCCAGCCCTTTATTTCTTTTAATTATGATGATTTTCTGCTAATAGTAAATTAAAACACAACGTTTAAGATCAGACTAGTAAGAAAAAAATCTAGTTTTAAAAACAAAACTGTGGGATTAATGAAGTGTGTTTCCCGCTTAAAGATAAAAAAGGTATTTTTAATCTAACAAAAACAAACATTTCTGTGTGAAAAAAGAAACGATTGTTATTAAAATGAAAATAAATGTGTGTTAAACTGTTTTGGTCTCTTGCAAAGTGAGTTTCTTTGATGTTTCAGTCGTTTTTAGAGACCTGAGTGCATCATCATCATCATCATCATCATCCTCCTGCTCTGATTTATGAGCCCAGACTTTCAATGCTACAGAAATGCTTTTAACAGGTGACCCCCAGGATGATCCACAATCCACGGGGTCAGAGTTCAGAGAGGGTCGGCCGAGGCGTCGCCCAGGTGGGAGGGTTGAAAGGCCAAAGGTCGGCAGGCGGGACACCTGCGAGGACGTGATGAGGACACCTGGGACGGCTTTGACAGCAGGACAATGTGTAAAGTTCAAGAAGGGAAACGTGGCCTGAGGTGCTGACATGGCGGCGCTGCTGAACACGGTTCCTCACTCTGAACATTCAACTCAGCTCACGATGATGTGGGTCCTGACGTTACAGAGGAAGAGATTTTTAATTAGGAGAATAATTTCATAATAGCAGAATGAAGACGCAATAATACCAGAAGAAAGTTGTAAAATTACTAGAACAAAGTTGTTTTAATGAAAGAAAAGCTTTAATAGAGTTATCAAGATCTGGTAATACCAGCATTTTATTCTTGCTATTATGACTTTTTATACGTAATATTATGAGTTTATTCTCATATTATTTCATCTTCATTGTTGCATATTCTCGCAATATTCTGACCTTTTTCTCGTAATTCGATTTTTTTCTTACGCTGGTCCTAGTACTCTGCTGTAAAATTGAATTTAATCTAACTTTAAAATGAGATGCTTTGTGTGACAAAAATAAGGACTTTTATTGTGTACCTGGTGCTGCTGTTTCATCTGAATTTACCTTTTTGCGACACATTAAAATCTGTTTCTGTTCTCCTGTATTCTCTAAATCAAAACTGATGGCTGCAAATTAAACATTTCTGAAATGAAAGTTTTGCTAATTTCCCTGAAAGACTTAAAAACCTTCCTAACTTTTTGTTTAGAAGTTTATTTCGCCTCAACGTGAACCGAAACTGTCCATTTTAAAACAAATCTTTAACTCCTTGCAGTTTGTGTTACATCCTCCTCATTTTGCCTGCTTGGCTGCAGATGAAGTGGAGGCACACGGAGAGCGGAGAGGCGGCGCGGCCATTAGACACAGAGCTGTGGAGAGATTAGGATGCACACAGAACAGCAGCACCACAGGCAGTCTCTGTACCAAAGCAAGGATTAAGGATTAGGCAAGGTTCAGGCAGCAGCACCACAGACTCTTAGCCACTCAGCTCACCAAGAAGATTCTGCTTTACTGGTTTCTATGGCACTGAGGATGAACTGCTAGTGCTTTCTGAAAAGGGATAATAATTCACTAATCGAAATATATCATTCTACTTTTTTTGATTTGTTTGTTTCATCTTGGAGAACGTCCGCAGGTGGAATTGGTCTGAGCCTTGTTGTTCTTTTGACGTTTAGTCTCACTAAGCATGATGTGCAAACTTATTTTCTTGTTTGTTCTTTTGCGGGTTTAGATTCCTGTTGAACTTCAGTGAAACTTTCAGTAAAGTCAACGACGTGCTGATGAGGGAAATCAGACGTTTGGGTAAGAGGCTTTTGAGAAAAGATGCATCCAACAGCTGGACTTGGGCATCTTTGATGAAGAATATGGCTGCATTATGTCCATAAAATATGCAGATAATAATAACAGTCATGGTAAACCATCTATCTATTTTTTTATGTAAAACTTGTTTAGAGATACAAATGTTATCTCACCTTTTGGGGAAAATATATATCTACTAAAAGACATTTGTTGTAATTTTTAAAGAAACAGAATATTATTTCTATTGCATTTTGAAATAAAGAAAAACATGAAACTGTAAAAAAAAAAAAAATAAGGTAGATACATTTAGTGTTTCCAACCTAAAGACAAAAACAGATCTAAAAAGTTATGGAAGTTCAATGCAATTATTCCAGGACAAAAGAGGAGTTAATGCTAAAAACTTACATTTGTCATTATGCCCATATTTAAAATCATAAGTTGTTTTTTAATCATTTTTAATCAATTAAGAGGTACTGTAAACGGTCCAAAGAGCCTGACTCTGTTTCAGCATTACAATCTTTTAAGTAAAAGACACCTTGTTCCTTTATTTTGGCTGCTTACCTGAACCTGGCAGTAAACGTCCTCAGGTTCTCTGTTGTGTCTCACATCCATAAATAATTACTGCTTTTATCAGACACTTTGGTGCACTTCCTGAATTATTTTTCACATCTGCAAAACAGTGAGCACATTTTTCAAAACATTTCATACAAACATCAAACAGCAAAAATCCAGCTTATTTCTCAAAATCCATAGTTCATTTCTCATCATTAAATATCTGCGTCAATCAACATATCCAGACTTTGTTTCACTGAGTTTGGATAAAAGAGTCAAATTGATTAGTCATGTTGTAAATAAAGCTGTGTCCTCTGGAGGGATATTTGATATAAACTGTGGCAAAAGTTTTAATGACTGTAAATTGTCAGTGGGTGGGAGATCAGTAGATGTCACCCTGATGCAGAAAGCACAACACAAAGGAAAATAACTGAAGTAGAAATAGGAACGTAAGACAATCTCCGTAAGGAAAATAGTGCTGCAGGAATTACAGGTCAGTCTTCATTCTTTCCGTCTCCATGCTGAGAAAAATTCCTCAATGGGTTTAGGAGTGAGGAGCAGGGTGAGAGGAACTCCATCAGCAAACTGTTGCCTGATGATGATGGAGGGATGGAAACTGGCATCATGTCCTCAGTCTCTTGTTTTTGTTGTTTCCACATTAAATATCTGAAGTTTTCCACTGAAACACAGTGTGAATCTTATATTCTTCCCCAAACAGCTGATGGCATCAGGGTGATCTGTTCCTGCTTGTCACGTAAAAAGAAACTCCAAACAGTAAATACTTTACTGTAACTGCTGATGCCTCACCAGAAGTTTCACCAACATTAGTCCTACAGTAAAATGAATGAGGAGTTAACAGATCAAATCCACTTAAATTTGCCTGGATTCTAGTTTTATTCTTACTGAAGCCCAGAGTTGGGTAGCAACTAGTTAAATTTACTCAATTACGACAAAGCAACAAAGTTACTTGAGTAACTGTTGAAATAAATGTTCTTTTAGGAGCATTTTTACTACACTGAGTAATTTTATTATGAGTATCTCTACTGTTAGTTGAGTGACATTTCTGGATTTTCTACCGACTGAAGGAAAAACAAACATATTTAACCAAAATTTCCAATTAACTTTATATTTTGGTCCATCTGATGATGTAATTTAACAAATATTTTTTACTCTTACTTGAGTAAAAAGTAAGAGCCATTTCTTGGACGGAGCCTTTTTACTTTTACTTGAGTAAAACATGTTAAAGTAGAGCTACTCTTACTTGATTACAATTTTAGGTACTCTGTCCACCTCTGCTGATGCCTAAAATTTTAAATATGAATCAGAAAAATCTAGAAAAATTCCTGGACACTTTTAAAATGAAAATAGCTTTACTACTTTTGAGTTTTTGCTCCTTTTCTGCAGGAATGCCAACCAAAGGCTGCAGTGGGATGATGCTTGTTTTCCTGCCTCTGAAGCGAACAATGCAGCAGGCGTCTGATGGAGTCCACTGGTTTGGACACAGAAACAAAGAAGATGACTCAGCGGAAACCGCATGTTAACTCTAGAAGGAAATTAGACATTACAATCGGCCTAACTGGGAAACGAAGGAAGGGCCTTAAACAGGATGTTGTTGCTGTGGTCAGGTGTCGCCTGCACTGATCCCCATCCAGGCATTTTACCCTCATGTTAGCTTTGGTCCATGTAAGTCTAATGTCTCTTTCTGTTGCATCTAAGTGACGCTAACTCAAGATGAGCCCTGCAGATTAAAAGTGAAAACAAACCAAGGCTCCTGCCAAGCGGAGCCACAGTGTATGCAGATTAATGCAACAACGCAGCCACGCGAGCGCTGCCGTAAACCATTTGCATAACTTCTTTTAATGGGTTTTGGAAAATTTCTGCGCTTTGCTTAGAGGATGTACCTCCGCATGGAAACTTATACTTTGGTGGTCCATTCCAGCCCACATCAGTTGTTTATCTGGCACGACAAACTGAGGATCGGAGAGGAGAAGCAGACCAAGGGCGACATGTTGCATTTGACAGCCAGGCGAACGTTCAGGTCAGAGACAGCCCAGCAGAAAACTTAGATGCCAATTTGCTCCAAAGATCCAGGCAGATCCTCACAAACCAGAATGGACAGCAAGCAGGACGCAGTGAAACCTGGAGCCAACTTAAAGCAAGGCTTGAAATGTGTTTTGCTTGAATTTCATGCTGTAGACTGACACAAAGTAATGTCAGAAAGGAAATACAATAAAAACTTACTGAAATATGGCATTTGTATTAAACCCCGTTTACTGTTACACCCTAAATAAACTACAGCGTAATCAGTTGAAGTTTAAAAAGTAGCAAATATCTAAAATCTAAATCTAAAAGTAATTTGCAGTTTATTGTGAGTTACACTTTCGAAAAGCATTGATCTCACAAAGCCAAATAGTCAAAGGTTTCAAACTAAAAATTCTATTAGCAAGATAAAATATTTCAAACTAACTATTTATCTAGTAAGCTATATATTCAGCTCAATAAATCAAATATTTAGATTTGATTAATCTAAATATTTAGTTTGAACTAAACAAAATGGCACGTTTAGTTTATCTCAAAGCTAGATATAGAGCTTGAATCTTAATATTTCAAACTAGTTAATCCCAGATTTAAATAATTAGCTCCAAGCTAAATATTTATTTGAACAAACAATTATTCAAATATTTAGTATCAAACTATATATTAAGGAAAAATTTAACTCTTAGGTTCAAGCAAAATATTTAGTTTCACACTTTACATTAATCTAGCAAACTATATATTTTGCTGTTAGCTAAATATTTAGTTACAAGCTGAATATTTAGCTCAGATCTAATCAGTTAGATCTGAGCTAAATATCTAAATAATTGAGTTAAATATTTAGTGAAAAAATTAAGTTCAAATCTAAATATTTAGCTTCAACCTTTACATTTAGCTTGTAAGCTATGTATTTAGCTCCGATCTAAGTATTGAGATAATATGCAAATTCACTGCCATCTGTGCAGTGCAGCAGACAGACGACCTGTTTACTGAGGGCATTTAGCAGCAGTCTCTTCAGCTGCTCAGCTGCGCCTGTGCCACTGAGGCTGCAGCGTCCAAACCTCCTGCTTGTTCCCTCCAAACAGCAGGAGCAGGACGATACTTTCATACCTTGGAGAAATTTGAAAACTGACAATGAAATACTTTCAAATGGATCCTCCCAGAAAATAAATTGCATTTTTTTTTTATTGTAAAAGGCCAATGTGTTTCTCTGAGGCATTAATAGCCACAACACTTTCCTCTCAGGGCCGTTTTCACCTTTTCCAGGTTTCAAATGTAACTTCAGCTGCAGAGCAGGTCAATAAGCTGCTGTCAAACAGCCAGTCGGTTTTACCTGTCGCTCCGACGCTCGGCGCTTCTCTCAGCCCTCTGTGGGGGTTTAGCATGTGTTAACATGACAGATTGAGCCCCCAGTAGGAACCTTAATTGCATCATTTCATGGATGCGAGTCAGTGCTGTGGTCCGGGAGAGTAAACAAGGTCTGAATCCAGGCAGGAATGAAGGAAGGAGGTGAAGGAATTTATTACGAAAGAGACAAAGCAGATTAAATTGCACCATATTTTTGGGCAGGAAGATAAAATGTATTAATTAAAGAAAATGATACAAAAGCAAAAATTGTAAATATTATTAGTGTCTCTGGTTAAATTTTAACTGGCACAATTTTTTCAAATGAATGTCTTGAGCCTGGACCTTACTGTGGGAATCTATAGGGTTAAATGACCTTATACAAAACTAATATGCTAATTAGGTCATTCAGTCCTTTGCTTTCAGTTTATTCCTGCAGGGATGCAACCAAAAGTTGCAGTACAGGAAATAAATGAAAGTTTTCAAACCTTCTGATAACTTTTAGATAAATGCACATAGATATTTGTGCAGACTGAATGTTGACAAGCCTGAACTTGAATCTCAGGCTTCAATTATTTTATTCTAATAAAATAAGTCATTGCTCTCAAAACGCTGTTTGTGTTCTGCAGATTGTGTTGAAGATTGAGTCTAAAAAATGGGGGTAAATTTGGGTCAACTCAAGAAAAACAGAAGAAAAAAATGGCTTTGCTGCCTGATTTCTTTTGTAAATATTTTCCTTTTCAGACAAATTGGTTTGGTTTAGGTCCTTTCATTTCTGCTCAACTTCCAATTGTAAAAGCTGACATAAAAATAAAATGCATCATGAAATTATTTTTCTAAATTGACTCAAATACAACACATAAACAACCAATTGGTACGTTTATAGTACAGTGGGCCTGTCGCTATCATGACTTTTGTCTATTTTTCTTAGGAATGTATTTATGATGTGGTTGCTTGAATTAGAAATGAAACAGACTGAAATGGGACAGTCAGTGGTGAAATATCTAACAGTGTCATAATTTCTGTTTTACATTATTAAAAATGCGGAAAAATCTTCTTGAAATAGCAAAATATGTAGTAAATTCAACATAATATTTCTGAATTTTGCGTTTGTGAGAACAGAGTTTCTGCAGAGCCTCAGCATTGCATCCAGCTTCCAATAAAACACATAAGTCACAGTTTAAATATAAAATCTTGAAGTGAGCCAGGCACATTGTGGGCAGCAGGGATCACTCAGTTAAAGAGACCTCAGATGTTGACAAATGACATGAAACTCAGCTAAAAGCACCACACTCTTCACATTTAGCAGTGATTCTTGTGGCGTTGTGGTCAAGTAGTTTGGTACGGTTAGATCAATGTCTGTCCTGGAGGCCCGGCTTCCTGCAGCTTTTAGTTTAACACACCTGCATCAAATGATGGCTCATTAGAAGGTCTAAGAAGAACATTGACAAGCTGAAAAAGTTTTAACTACCACCTGGGAGAGAACTAAAACATGCAGGATGCCGGGCCTCCAGGACCGGCTTTGGGAACCACTGGTGGAAACAGTTACTCATTCTGTAGGGAGAGTCAAACAAAGCTGGAGAGATGTCACAGTTTCACAGAGACGGATGCTATCTGAGCGACGGCTGTTGCTTTTCCACCGTTTGCTGCTGGTTGGGTCCCTGAATGCTTTGCACAGAAGGCAGCAGGAAGTTTTCCATGTTTCTGTAAGATGATTCTCATCTGAAATTCTTCTTCAAGTTGGACACTTCCGGTTTTTCAACTCAATTCAGTTTAGAAACAACTCCAAGTAAACTGCACTACCTCTGAATGCTACCAGAAGTCACATTATTAGAAAATAGAGCACAACTGTTTTTATTTTAATCTTAGTATAAATACTACTGATTCTTAAGGGCCTCCAAGTATGAGGAGCCGTTTTTAAAGTTACACAGTGAAATATTTTGATGATAATATTTGTCATAAATTTATAAATGTCAGCGTTTCATACTAAATATTTAGCTTGCAAGTTAAATAGTTAGTTTGGGGCTAAATTCTTAGCTTGCTTTGCAACTTTATGGAGGAATGTTGTGATGACACAATGAACGCGGCACGTTGGAGCTTCTTAAAGAGACAGATGCTCATTTCAAGGCGCTAGATTGCAAAGTCAAATTTCATCCAAGTCGTTTTTTGATACATGCAGCATTTTTATAACAACTGAAAGCAACACAGTTGCTTGATTGTGCTATAAAATGGCACCATGAGCCTGGAAAATACATAATACTACCCCTTTAAGGTAATTACATTCAAACACAATTAAATATGAAAACTGTTACTTTCTCAACCATCAATAATGATGTTCGACTCATTTTCCTCATTAACTTTTCCTTAATCTATTTTGGACCTTATTTTGTGTTTGTCTGCTTTCCATGCATGTGCAGACAGGTGAAATGTTCTGCACACCTGCAGCAGGCCGACGGATACTTTATCAGTTTAACTATAACCCAGATTTCTAAGTGAGAATCCAGGAGAAGCTTTGGGTCGCACTGATCATGCTGCTTGATCATTGAATGGAAAATAAATCCTGAACTCAGGATTTAAGAAAACCTAAGTTCACAGAACATTACTAGGTTTTGCTCTTGTTTGTACCACAAATACCTTAGTACACTTAGAAAAAACAAAACTAACTTACAAGTAACATTTAAGAAAGATATATGAGCTTAGTTTAAATCAACAATTCCTTAATATTGATTTAAAAATTACAAGTTCCACTTCATTTATAACATGCAAAAAATGTCTTGCTTTAAGTGAAATAATCTGCCAGTGAAACTGGTACTTTTTATTAGTATTAAGGAATTATTTACTTAAAATAAAGTTCTATATCTTGCTACAAAGTTACTTGTAAGTCAGTTTGGTCTTATTTCAAGTGTGCCAAGATATTTGCACAGACTAGACAAAAATGTATGTGGTAAGACTTTGTGTTTTTGTGGTGCAGATAAATACTCACGAGAGCTGGGGTCAATTTAATCAAGGAAATTATTGTTTTCTCCATCTTATTTGTTAATATTTAGCACATAAATTCTGCATCAGTTGATTATTCCAGCTGATACTGGACATTGATTGCAGGTCCCAAAGATCCCAGTGAAAAAATATCACAACAGAAGAGAATCAGGAGTAAATACAACATAATAAATGAAAGTTCACTTTGTTCTGGATCAGAGTAAACACAGCTATTGTTTTTCCCGCTCTCCTCCCGTCGCCCTATAAGTATGGCTTATGCTGACTCTCAGTCATGTATACAATATTATGGCATGCACTTCCAGCCTTCTCAGTTTTACAAATATTTGCTATACAGACTCCTCATGTTTATTAAAAGTACTGAATTACACTGTTACAGAAAGATAGCCAGGCGAAGGCCCTTTGGGAGGGAAAAGGAAAACGATTCCAAATGAGAAGTAATGATTCATGCCATAGATAGTGTGCAAACTCAAATATATGCTGGACCTCGCAGTGCTATTGGACAGTTCCACTTTATGCAATTTTGATTGGACCTGAATGTTGCATAGACAACTCGGGATCACGTTTCTCTAAATATGGCAGCGTGAGCACTTCTAGGCGTGTGTGAATGTGCGAGTCGGACCGGTTTGAGGTGGGTGGTCTCTGCTCACTTATCATTATACAACACAAAAGCCTCATTGGTATTTTGAAAAGGAAATTAATATTGCCATCAGCAGTCGCTCTTGCGTGTGTGCTTCCAAGCACGGCTGTGTTTGTGTATGTCTGAAACAGAGCAGTGAATTTCCACAGCAACGCAAGAATTTCCACCTTGAACTCCAAACGATACCGTGGAGCTGAGCGGCGGCGGAGGTTATCAATCCCCTCGCTCCTGCCGGTTTTTCCACATCAGGCAGGATTTAAAGGGGAAACCCATCGTGTGTGAGCATAATCTGCTTTCTCTGCATCCTTTTCCCCAGCATCTCTACCACAAAATTCCTAGAATGAAGTTCAGTTCATTTTTTTTTGATGATTTGTGGGAAACTTTTACCCTCGACATCATCTGCAACATGCATCATGGAATCCAGGTGAAATTGATATTTCACTGCAAAAACACAAAATATTACCAAGAATTTTTGTCCACTTTATAGTGAAAATTTAGGAGTACACTTAAAATAAGAAAAAAGTAACATTTTCGCAAGATAAATAAGCTTTTCAAAGCATATGCAATCATGGCACTAGCACAACCGGAATGTTTTTTCACTAATGTTATAAGTGGACATTCAATGATTTTTGACTTAAAACAAGTTGATCTTGCTGAAAAGTTACTTTTAAATTATTTTTGTCTAAGTGTGCTAAGATATTTTCACTAAAATACTTAGACTTGTTAAATTTCAATCCATCCATTTTCCTACACCCTGATCCCTTACTGGGGTCAGGAGGGTTGCTGGTGCCTACCTCCAGCTATTGTTTCGGGCGAGAGGCGGGGTCACCCTGGACAGGTCGCCAGTCTGTCGCAGGGCAACACAGAGACAGACAGGACAAACAACCATGCACACACACACCTAGGGACAATTTAGAGAGACCAATTAACCTGACAGTCATGTTTTTGGACTGTGGGAGGAAGTCAGAGTACCCGGAGAGAACCCACGCATGCACAGGGAGAACATGCAAACTCCATGCAGAAAGACCCCGGAACGGGAATCGAACCCAGAACCTTCTTGCTGCAAGGCAACAGCTCTACCAGCTGCGCCACTGGGCAGCCCGTTTTGTTAAATATTGATGAAAAAAATACTTGTTTCACTAGCAGATTTTGTCAACTTACAAGTTTTTTTAATCTATGTTCAGGATGTTTTTACATAAAATAAGCTTATTTATCTTGTGAAATAGTTATTTTTTTAAGTCATTATTCTTATTTTAAGTAATTATTTTCACTAAAAACTAGACCAAAATGGCAATATTTAAAGTTTATTTCCCCACATTTTGTTATGTTATAGCCTTGCCATTTCTACAATGAAGCAAGGTGTTGGCAACATCATGCTATGGGGATGTTTTGCAACAGCAGAAAAAACCAAAAGAACAAACAGAAAATTCACAAAATAAATCCAACCAGGTTCCACTCCACCCACGATCAAACTGGAGGTAAATACGCCAGTCCGTATCTGCTGGTAAAAAGCTCTATAACTACAACGAACAAGCAATTGTAAGTGCGCAGGCAGCCAACCTCACCTGTACTCGGCACACAGACAGCCCAACATGGAAGCGCGGCACGCGACGTGTCAACAACAAACAAGTGTCAGTCTGCAGCTTACCCCAGTTTTTAATACTGAGCGCCCCCTGGCGGTATTGGCTCCCCTGCAATTACCCCACCAGCAGGTGCAGCCTCCACCTCCTTCCTGCCACATTCGGTAACATAAATGATTTATTATTTAGTTTTTTTAGTACTTAAAACTAAAAAACAGATTTAAAAAACTTTGTTTTAAGTTTTGATTCATTCTAAAACCTAGCAAGTTTTGACTCGATGACGTCATCAGCTTCCCGGATTTCCGGTTTGACACGTTGGAGCAGTTGGAGCACAGGACTGGACGTATTTTTATTTCATGGTTAATTTTGTTGGTCCCATGAAGAATGTAGCCACTCAGAGAAACGGTGCGGAGAGGAAAACAACGATGATGTGCAACAACCTCGGATTTATTTTAGTGAGCGACTTCTGTTTGTGTCTGTAAGCTGACGGAGGGAACGCCATCTTTAATCCGGAAAAAACAGGCTTGGGCAGCGGACCAATCAGGTGAGTCCATTTGGGAGGCGTGTCTTAAATTATGAAAGGGGTAAATAATGAAAGTGATATCTTGGTTTTGTTTTTAACAAATTTACTAAAATTTCTAAAACCTTTTTCTAAATTGTGAAAAGGAGATTTTTTGTCAAAGAGTTGTAAAGTTGTGAGAAAATAATACAAACTTTCCATCATTATTTGACATTGTTATCTCGGAAATCTGTAGGATAAAAACCTCAGAACTTTTACGTAACCGTAAAGTAAAACATTTGCAACAAAAAATGTTGCAAATGAGAGTAAATTAACATGGTACCCTTAGGAAATATTTGGTTTCTTTTCTGCTTCGATTGGCCTTCAAGTCTGAACCTGAGTCATCCATCCTCAAAGTCTTAAGAAATATTTTGTTACAAATGTCCAATTTTTTAAAATTCATTTAACTTCTGAGCTTTTCCTTTAAATTTCTGAAGTTATACGACAGAATCTTAGCTTTAATATTGTAAGTTAATGCCTTTAATAATGAAATGTAATATTTTTTTTAAAGTATCAACATTTCTGAGAAATAAATTCCATTATTTGTTTTTAATATAAAAAAATTTATATTATTTTTTGAAATATAAATGTTTTTTTAGAGTTCAGTTTTTAGTCAAATTATTCTCCTCCATTGCCACATTTTCTGTCATATCTACAATTCCTTAATATTCTGCCATACAGAAGCTTATTTTAAATATTTAATACGCAGTCACTTCTGAAAAGGACGCTTAACTCGTCTTTTGCATTAAATAAAGTTACTTTGCTTACACTTGATCTGACTTTTATAATAATTAACGTTTTAATTCATCTTTCATGTGCTTTCTTGTCATTCTTTAATATTTGAATGTACTGTGCACTAATTTGAAAATGTAGAAATATTAGTTTTACATTAACTTATAAGTGTACAAAAGTAACGGTCAGAATAAAGGAGACTAGTGTTGAACACATGCTATAAATTTTAATAGACATATTGATATTTCTGAGGAGAAACAGAGTTATCCCTAGTTTTATTTACAATACAGGAATAAAAAAATGTCACATACAGTACAATGGTAAAAACAAAATAGAGAACTTAAATAATTATTTTATTTGTGTAACTACTTAAATAATGAAAATGGTTATTCTATTCACACCACGCCGTCTCAGCAGCTACAATGCAACTTTCACATTAAGTGCTAAAAAAGTTATGATTTTTTTTTTCATTTTACAGCATGAATATTCCATCCTGATATATTAAACCCAGGTAGAGCTGAGCGAAGCAGGAGATGAACGACAAATACAGAATTTATTGGATTTGCTTTTTAAAGTACACGTAGAAGAAAAACAAAACAAAAAAAGATTTTACCATCCAAACTGTTAAACAGAACTGGACTCATGTTCATAACTTTGGGGGAAAAGAAATAAAATGATCAATTAAAGGAATGAGTGTATGCATGAATGCCTGTGTGAGCCAACTAAAAAACACGCACTGATGGATCTCCTGACAATCCCAGCTGTGTTTAACTTTTTGTTGCTCATGAGACACTTTAGTCACGACGAATATTTTCCCTTCGGTTATTCAGAAATCTGCTCTGGATGGATAAGATCTAGCCCTGACTGTGAGCTACTTCCACTGCGACTCGGAGGCCCGACTCCATCTTTGATCATCTCACAACAGAGACACATTTTTGACAGTGGTAATATAATCATATGTCAGGGGAAATAGATGTTCTCCCCCAACTGTGGTGAGTTATTCTATGCAGGCACAGACATGCAATACATTTACACTGACAAAAAAAAAAAAGAAAGAAAAATCCACACGTGTCTCTTTAAAAGCTGCAATATATATATAAGTACAACATGACCTGACAAGCTTAGTGTAAAACTGCCTTCTAGGAACACCATATTCTCCCATATATTATTACGATTAAAAAAATAAACTCTCTTCTATGAGAGTGATGCTAGATTCTTTTTTTGCGATGCTAAGTAGTAAGCTCTATTGGAAATATACATCACTGTGTTGTTTCTTCCCTTTGTAGTTTAGAGTTTGGGTTTTAGTTTCAGTGTGTGACAATGAACTCAGTTTGTTAGTGGAAGCCTGTGATTTTTCTGGTGTTTTATTAACGTCAAACCACTCAAAATTCATTTCAGGAAGTGACAAGGAATACAGTGCATGAAAGCCAGATACGCATTCAGAACCCTGAAACTCGCTTGGTTCTTTGTGTTTTTGCTTCTTCAATTCAATTTAAAAATACTTTATTCATCCCAAAGGTAAACTAAATGTTGGAACTTGTTTAATCCTGGCATCGTCAAAGAGTCGTTGTGGATGGTGACGCTGTGGGCACTAGCAGTCAGTCTTGCAACAAATCTGAGGAGGCCTCTGACATGCTAACAGTTCAGACGATATTCCACAGTAATGTCCTGGATGACACCATCAGTTGTTAGCTAGCACTGCTAATCCACATCCTTTGCTTTTGCTGCTCCTTTTTTTATCTTCTCTATATTAGAAGATATAGAGATGAATGGTGGAAAACAAAGCATAAAGACTGCAGATTGCTTTAGTTGTCATGACAACGTGCCCACTAACTAAATATAACATCATAGATGATACAACATGATCTTTACAAATGCAGGTTCAATGTGGCTTCTCTTCCTTCAATGTTTTGCATTTGCAGATCATATTTTGCTTTTGATTGAGAATGAACTGGTTCTTGAGCTGAGCCAGGCTTTTTAATCCCTAACAAAGTCCTGAAACTGGTCTTATTAAGCCCCTGAAAAAAAAAAAAGAAGAAGAGCCAGAGTCTCGGTTTGGTGCGGTCCGTTCCAGATAAGTTCCTGAAGCTGAGGAGGCAGCCGAGAGCGGGTGTCTGCAGGCCTCTTCCAATGTGAACACGGCTTGGATGCCAGGCCCGGTGCTCAGAGCAAACAGCTTATAGGCGAGAGGAGGAAGAGTTTCTCTAGGGTGAAAGTGGATCCAAAGCAGTCTGAAGGGATCCCGGGTGTGTCTGTGGTGTTTGTGTGTGTGCGCTCATTTGCACTCGGGTGAGGGAGATTACATAGCCACGTTAATGACGCCTTGAGTCTGCTGGCGGTGATAGGTAGGTCTGTGTCAATGTGGCGGCGGGGAGCAAGCCCCTCCTTGCGCCCCTATACGATGTAGGTGGTCAGGTCTAAGAGGTACGAGGTCATGTCGATGATGTGATCCAGGATGCCGTCTTTCTCCTGGTCGTTGGGCATCCCCCGCTCACTCTTCTCGCACTGAGCGCCAGAGTAGCCGCTCTTACACAGGCACTTGTTTGGCTCTATGCAGACTCCTCCGTTGCGACAGGCTGGCTCACATTTAGCTACAGTCACAAAAAGCACAAAAATTAGCCTTAAGCTCAATTAAAACTTCAATTACTGTATATGTCAGGAGAGAAAAAACAAATTTATTTTAGTCCTAATGGTAATAGGGAAGAAACAATTAATTGGATCAATTGTGATTAATCAAGTATTGAATAATCGTCAGCTAATTTAGTAATTAATTAAACACTAACTGGAGTATACAGACTCAAAAAAGGCCATTTTCAGAGCAGTAATTAAGCTAAAACATACAAAATATATATATACATTTTGCATTTAAGTTAAAATGACCTTAATTGACTATAAATACCTATTGATTAAGTTTCACCAGATTCTAATTCTGGGGGAAAAATGCTGATAAGCATGCTTTAGTTATCCAATTATTAATCTGATAATCCAAAAAACAATCAAGAGACCAGCTCTAGACTGTATTGACATTAGGTCAAGCAGAAAAGGCTGAACTTCTCACATGTTGATGCTTGAAGTATTGTTTTAGCTACAGAGGCATCTTTGGCAACAAACGATCAAAAGGAACGCTACGTTATTGCTTTTTTTAAATAATAAAAATTGAATTGAATAATAGTAATTGAATAATTTGTATATTTGCATCTTTTAATGTACTTCTAATATGTTATAAAAAGGCTTAAAAGGAAAATCTGCTAACTGTGCCAGTTTATCTGATTAACAGATTAAGTTGCAGCCTTACACAATACTAACCTATTCGGCAGAAGGGTCCCTCCCAGCCAGGGCTACAGCAGCACTTGCCAGTTGGAGTGCAATGTCCGTTTTTGCAGTTTCTGGAGCAAGCTGTCATTAGCAGCTCTGGTGGCTCCACCGGGCGCTGGCACTCTTTGGGGGAATGAGGCCTGCAGAGAAGAACGAGCAAAATCAATATGATGAGCCAGAAACTTAACAGATATTATCACAGGAGATCTAAAACTATCTGCTAATTCACAAACATTATGCTAATAAGTGGACATATTTGGACACTTAGGGTGCATTCACAACAGTCCTGTTTAGTCCACTTTAATCCAACTCTATTTTGTTTGCCTTGATAGTTCAGTTCATTTGGGGAGGTGTGAATACGTCTACAAACCCAGGTCTCAGTTCGGCTTAAGTAAACTCTGGCGCGGTTCAAATGAAAATGCGAATGGCAAGCGGATTGGAGAAAGCAGAAAGAACTGCAACGCAGGGCATTCTGGGTAAATACAACCAACACAAATGTGCACGTCTAGCGCTAGATGGATAAACGGCTCATGGCCTTGGAGAAGAGAGAAATCCTACAACCACTAAAATCTGACAGTAAACCATTTGTTTACATTTTGTGAAGAAGAAAGTTGCGCTCAGTGTCTTCTTCTGAGGTTTTCGTGTCATTTTGGTTCAGCGCCTGGATTTATTAGATTTGAAATAAACCAAGAGGAATTTCAAATAAAGTGTCACAGCAAAGGTTATGGCGTTCCACTTGTGAAAGTAAATCTTTTGGGCGTCACCTTGACACTGACAACAATTTTGAGTGCTAAACTCAACATTTTTTAGTATCCTGAGTAGGATATTAAAAAAAAGAACAAAAAAGATGGACGAAATATAAATTTTAAAGTTGAGCTATTTCACAAGAAAATGTAGGAATATATCAGATTCTACACATGCAAAACTGGTGATGGGATACCCTGGGATGCTTGCAGCTGTGACTGTAGTTGGTTCTTATAAGTACAGAGGTACAGAACACAAACGCACGCTGCACTTCACTGATTTCATTTGTAATAAATCCTAAAAAGCATCTTCCTTATGCTGCGTCTATAAACATGAAATCCAAGGGCGAGTGAAAGAAAACTTCGGTCACATTTTAGTGCTGCACGATGAAGGGTGAGGCTGAAAACAAGAAAGGAGTAAGTAACTATTTATTTGCTTTTTTAATTACATTTTATGAGGATTTTCCCTTTATTTGAGTCATGCGGCCATTGTTTTTTTATAAGCCCCAGAAGGAACAGCAATAAACTTTCTAAATGTTAAGAGCTTATAAATCAGTGTGAAGGACTAGGATAACAACAATAACATGCAGGACAGCAGCCAATGAAGAACTACAAAGTCTTTCAGAACTATTCATATCTCTTGAAGTTTCACAATTTGGCAGATTTATTTGGAGGTTTTTGACGGGCAAAAACAAAGTAGTGCATATTTGGAAAGTGGAGGGAAAATGATGACTGCTTTTCATAATTTTCTCAAATTAAAAAAAACCTCTGGTGCCATATATCTAGGTGCATTTGAGCCCGCCTGAGCTTTCAATCTCTGCAGCTATGCATGTCTTGGCTACTTCTATTTCTGTTAAATGTCCAGCCCACCAGTTTAGGTAGAGATGTTGGGTCATCTCCTGGTACTTTTCCAGCTTAGCCAGACTCATTCATTCTTCTTTAACTCCCATTTAAACTTTTCCACAACTTTTCCCCTGACCTTTCCGTTGTGTTCCTTGGTCTTCATGAAGCTATTTGTTCAGTAATCTTCTCTAATAAACCTCCAAAACTTTTCACAGAGCAACTCAATTTATGCAGAGATTTACACATCTTCAACTGAATTTGACCTAAAACTCAAAGTAAAGGGAGGGTGAACACAAATGCAAAACACACTCTTAAGGTTTTTATTTGTAAAACTATCAATTGAAACCTGTCCTTTTTACATACTACTACTTTGAGCAAATCTGTCGCATAAAATCTCAATGAGATACAGTGATGTTTGTGCCTATAATGAGGCAGAAAATGACTACTTGTGCAGAGCACCGTAACAATCCTTGCACATTCTGTCTTTTTGTGGTTCCGCCTCTTACATTTCTCCAATCTGAGGAGCAAAACAATTCATATGGCTAAGACAAGGCCACTTCTGAGATATAAACATAACTTGGAAAATTCACACAGACACAAACACAAACATCTCCACACCATATGTGTCAAGTTTGAGAACCAAAGAGACACACTGCGACCGTTCCGTATTAAGACAAACATCCAGACACGCACATCGGCAAATGGGCTGAAACTGAATCTTTTCACATCACGCTCCATGAGTCTGGAAATAATACAGAGTGCGTAATCAAGTTTAAATGTGAAGTGTCTGTTGTACACTGGGCCACACACAAACACACACACACATGTGCACGCACATCAGTGTGTCTGTTTGTGGGGGAGAGAGAAAGAAATATTGTTGTTAACATTTCTGTTGTGCTGAGGGACAAAACACTGGACAACCCAACACACAGAAACACAAGCGGGGTAACTGGACTCTGGTCGACTCAGTCTGGTATGAGAGGCAACAAGCATGAGAGGTGAAATCAGTGTGTGTGATGTTTAGGCCATGGGAGAACGAGCCTCATCAATCATGGTCTAAAAGCAAATGGTCATTCAGCAGCAGAGGCCAAAACTAGATGCAGTTCAGGACCAGTGTTGAAAATGTCTTCCTTTTGAGCCAAAGTTTCTTTATGAATATAACTTCCACCTGTGGCTGATATCGTTCACCTGACAAAAAGACAGCTAAGTGTTTCGTGTGGCCTTGTTTAATTTTTATAAAAGAAAAAACCTAAAATAACATTTTAATTTGCTCTCGTGCTCTATTCTCTTACATATGATGAAATCAGAATATTGTTCAGAATATTTTTGTGCCACACTTTTGACAGCACAATAAGTTTCTTAAATAAAGACCTAATTATTTGACTGAAATGATGGCAAGATCAGCAGTAGTGGACTTCATTGCCGGTTAACCCACTGAAACAGGCAATGATTGATTTCCTCCTTTTTTCTGTGGGCCTTCCTTCCAGATGCTTTCATTGCATTTTTTACCACTCTACAAACTGACCTGCATTTAGTCATAGTCAGAATCCTGAATTTTAGTCTTTTTAATCACCTCAGTTGTGGGCACTGCTACCAGAAGTTAGTTGCATTAACCCTAAAGCACTAATCATAAGCATCGGCTACTGCTAAAGTGCTAAACCAACATTACACTTACCAGGGGATAATGCTAAAGCACTAACAGCAATTCAAACTACAATCATTGGGCACAAAATTAATTTTAACATTATAATTTATATATTCTATTACATTGTATCTATTTTTTCTAAACTGTCCCTGTCTTATTTTGTTCCTGTAAGTTTCTTGTTTGACAAAGTGAGGAGAGGAAATGGAAATGCTGCGTAAATAGTCTTCACTACTTCAAAATAAAAGCATGAATATGAACGTCTAACCGCTTGAAGAATTCTTAAATACAATCGAAACTTAAACACAGATGTTGGATTTCATTCAACAGAGTTTACTAAACAGCCAAGTAAATTAACACATTAGAATTTGTCCTGAAAAATTAACTGCTCTAAACGTTTTCAAAGTAAGCAAACATACTTAACGAAAAATCAGCGCCACTATTCGTGCATTAGCGAAGTGTGCCCATCACTGGTTGACCAACTGTCTTAAAAAAGTCTGAGGAATGTTTACACTCTTCAATCACGTATCACTCCACATTTTCTCTTCAAAGTTGCAGTCAGTTAAAAGAGATGATTTACCTCGATAAAATATATATTTTGATAATTCTGTTTACCTCCCTGCTTAAAGGACACCCACCAAATGCTCTGATAACCATACTGACTGATAGCAGTGACAATAAAGTGGCTGTTCTTGTGCTGTAATGGCTTTTAATTTCACGATTGAAGGTGGGGAGGGAGGGGGATTTGATTCCCATGCTCCCATCAGCACCCAACTGCAGACTCCATGCCTGTTGGCTTTTGTTGTTGCAGGCTGCATGTAGTTAAAAAAGGAGCAAAAAAGGAAGAAAACAGAAAGAGAAGGAAAAAGAGAAAGAGTAAGAGTCCCTGGAGAGTTGGGGGGTCTGTAGCAAACACTGTTAATAGCAGGCAGGGGTCAGCAGCACTGCTAAACAGCCTGTACGGCTGCCAGGGAGGCTGTGAAAACAGCACCTGCTGGTAGCGCCACTTGACAAAGGCAGCTGGGTCAACAGCCACTGTGGGAATTTATCAACTTTGGAAGGGGTGGTGCATGTGTGATAATGAGAGAGCAAAAAAGGCAACTCTGCGCTCACGTCGGTCAGATAAATTCACAGAAAGAGATACAAATAACTCAACTTCGACGGCTGCATTTACATTACAACATAATATATATATTATAGGATAATGTTCAGGATTGGAAACAGTTGTTTACACAACATATGAGGAAAAAAAAATCACATACATTTGTGCTGTTTCATACGTTTGTTAAATAGTCTTTTTAAAATTAGTGTCAGATCTGATTTTTGTAGCCGGGGCGTTTTTAACTTGTTAGCTTGTGAGCCCTGTTTGATTGACATGAGGTATATGTGAGAAAAGCGCTGTGGAGTGGTGTACATTGTGCACCTTAACAATGGCTTAATCAAACGGCCCAGTGTGGTCTCCTTTGCTGTTTTGTCATCTGACTCCATTGTTTGCAGGCTCCTTTTGTAGCTTCATTCCTTGTTTTCTCTTTGTGCGAGAAATTTACTGTGCATTGTAGAATCTGGAGCTATTCAGTGGGGCTGGCATGCAGCTTTGTGAAGGAAAGGACCACAGCAGAGATGTAGGAAGATTTAAGAGGGACAGGGAAACAGAGAAAAGGCTTTTTTTTTCCTGCAGGGTGCTGGGAGCAAACGCAACGCACGCTCACAAAGACTCACAGATGTGCGAGTAGCCACCACCCACACAGTTTGCATCCATATACACAACCCACAGAGAAACACCCCATGTCCGCTTTCTGAACACATTGGAGATTTGTAACTTCCAGAGCTAACACAGTTCATAAACAGGGAGCCTATCTGAAGAAAATTAGCGAGCCTCCAGTTGAGAAAGCCTTGAATATGTGAAATATCCTTCCTGCGGATGCTCTTTTGTTCTCTGTGGCGACTGATCAGAAAGGCAAATAGCATTTTACACTAGAAAGCATCATAAGGGTTAGTTCTTTTTTACTTGCAATAGCTGTATGAAAATACAATGTGTTTTTCTCACTGCCTGACATTAAATCAGACTGAACCGTAGCTGTTTAAGGCCAGTTAGGGCTAAAATTATTTACATTTGCTAAAACATTGAGAGAATGCTTTATTACTTAGTTCAAATTGAGAAGCTTACAGTATATTCACTTAGGTTACTATGCCTTCAAACAATTTGGGAAAGCATAATTCTGATACTATGTCCTATAAGGCTTCTGACAGACATCTCAATTAACTGGAGGCACACCTATGGATGCCATTTAACCTTAAATAGTGCTTTTTGTGTGACACTGATGGGAAATCAAAGGAAATCAGGACGGATATCAGACTGCAAGGGAAGCAGCCCAAAGTCTTAAGCTACAACAGGTTTGTCGAGCAAAAAGAGCCAAAATTCCACTAAATACCAAATAAATGTCCATCCATTCCACCTAAACCAGCCCACTGCAGTGTGGATATGTATGTAAAGTTTAAAAGGAAAAATATATAATCTGATCTGAAGTTAAACTAAGAATGTAAATATCTTGTTTTAACTGTAAATGTGTGCATGGAGAGTAAATCTGCTGCTGGTTGCAGAGGCGAGATCACAGTGTCAGAGTGTCACTATAACAGAAGGATTTTAAATGTATTCTTATAGTATTATAAGTGTGTAAATAAGTGGCTAGACAAGAGACAAGTCTCAAAGAAACTCAGGTCTCGTTAACCTGCTGCTTTGCCCACCTGCTGTGAGCTACAATAGTATTCTTTGTGAAGCACTTTCTATTACCTTGTTGTTGAATGTTGCGGCACTAAACACATGCATTGATGCCCATTCTAAAGCTGTGGCAATAATTATGGTGGTTACATAAAGATTATATCTTCTGAAATCTTTTCATCCCACTGCTCTGCCACAAATAAGCCCCCTCCAACATTTTTTTTCTTCCTCTCAAATCAGTCATACCGCACACATTCACAGTGTTTCAAAATGCATGGTGGCCTATTTATTATTGGAGGGGTACTCCAACTGACAAACAAATACCTAGGAATGAAGTCATCTGGCCAGGACATGTTTACACAAACACTGCTGAGCGATTTTATGGCTGATGTTTTCTTGTAAGCCTTTACCGTTCCCCCTAACAGTTCCACCATTTTCCCCCTGCTTCTCTATGTTCCCAAACATAAAGTCGATGAGAACGCTGCCCAAGATGCTGTACCGGACCACAAAACCCACTACACCCCAAAGCAAAGCTTGGTCTGAACAAGCTTTCGGGTCTGGATGAGAAAAGACCACCAGACTTGATAATGTGCCGAGGTCAGACACGTCAGCTGCTTCGGTCCCCGTCAGGCCCTCTCTATTCTCTTTGTAACAGGATCCTAATAACGAAGCCGGTGTGTATTAGGAGTCGGGCCTCCAGCACCACAGGGTCCGGTCAGACTAAACACCTCCAGTAGATGGTGGAAAGAACTGTTCTGTCGGAGAAACGCGTTCGGCAGCCACTCCAGAAAACATAAATACAAAGCAAGCCACGAGGGCCCCTCTGAAACATCTGCGGTTTCATTAATTGCGCGGATGCCTGGGTGGCACTGTCGTCACTCAGGAATAATCAGCTGCAAATATGTTTCTATTATGAATCCGACGCATACAAATTCTCCTTCTGAGAGTCTGCTTTGCTTATTTGATCTGTCTGATTCAATCAAGTGTGACAAACCTTTAAGCAATAAAACAGATCAGGGATTTTCTCTCTACATTCCACTTGATGACTTCGTGACTTGAGTGGTTAGTCTGAGTCCTACGAGAACGTTCTCATCCATCTTGAGCAGAATGCTGATGATAAGATAGGTGGAAACATCAGCTGTGGTTTGGCTAAGCGCATAAAACAAAATTGGTTTGAAAAACAAAGTCTCTTCATGTCTGAACTGTTTTCTTTCTTGTGACTTTTTGCTTGCTCCTCCCGCACTGTGTGGGATGTTTTTTTTTTCCTCTGTTTGGGAGACAAATGTTTTTCACATGGGTTTTATAGAGCCGTTATTTTCAAAATGATTTTTAATACTTGAATGCATGTGGAACAGATTATGACCTACTGACACGCACATTTATAAATGATAAAGTTGCTTTCATGCACACTCCCTGCACATTTCCCTGCACGTTACAGTTATGGAGCATCAAATATTTGAGTATTAGACTGCACACAGAGAGATTGGGTTTCACTCTGGAAATTCAATGTGTGTGTGCTGAAGCCTTGTGAGATGTGCATTAACTTTTACCCCAAATGTGCTTATTAAAATGGTTGAGAACAGGTGAACTTTTCAGTAAAACACCACCAACAAAGTCACAAATTAATCAGTTTAGCTACTCGCTGTTCCTTCCTTACAATAATAGTTTTGAAATATTATCCACCAGTTTCTACTCAACTCTTTTGAAAAGGTGCTCGAGTGACGACCTGTTGAAAAGTGTTATTACTTGACATGATGTCTGGGCTGTTCTGGAACCATTTCTGGTTTTCTTTGAAGTTTGGTGTGTGGAGAAGTCTCACAAAAAAGAAAAGAAAATGTGGAGCAGGTTTCTTGATACAGGTAGTAATTTTAACAGAAAAAATGCTCCTAACTTAAGAGTTAAATACTCCACTGACTAACTGCATTACACTAAATATATTTAAATAACTCATTTAGACACAAAATTACAGGAATTGTAGTTGGGAAAGGAGTTGCTCAGTATTTATTTTGTAGATTATTGATGTATTGCTTAATTATTCTGCTTTTTGGACCAATAATTGGTGCATTTCCAATCATTACTCTGCAATATATCTAATAGGGGTCTAATGCTAAACAAAAATATATGTTTGGTTCACTTTGATGAAGAAAAACCAATAATTAATAAAGAACAAGTGAGTGAAGCCAATTACAGGTCAAATGGATTACACAAAAATGAAACCACTTGAAAATTATGAAAAATAAATGTGGAGACATTTGAGAATTAAAAAAAAAAGTTTAAATGACAATGGAGTTTTTAAAAATATATTTAGACAATCTGGTGTAACAGAAGTACTTTAATGCACCATAGAAGCACAGCTGTTGTGAGTCATCACGCCACAGTACCAGGGTGTTATTATGCTGCGCAGTGTTTTGGACTGGTTGAAAGCTGCAGGCAGCTGGATTTGGACTTTAGGTGATTTTTAATCTAGCACCAGTAATTGTTATGCTCCCAAACAGCAGAGTTCAGTGATAGCTGGAAGACCTTTCTGTTTTGTTTTGGTGTTGTGCTACAAAACTTTGGATTGCATTCTTAGTTCTACACACACACACACAGATCATTCATGTGTTTTGGTTTAAAACAACACTGGATTTGTTTGGTGCATGTGAGTACTGAACTGACAAAGCTGTGCTGGATGTGTTCGATACGAATACGAGTGTCACTTCACCCCTGAAGTAGAGAAGGGCGAGAGCTAAATGAGTAGAAAAAAAGAGACATATTTGAGTTGCAATCTGATACACTATGATCCCTGCTTTCATTTGTGTAAGTTGGAACCATGAGGGATACATCATAAAGACAGAACAGCATGAAATTACGAGTGAAGGACTAGTTGGTCCTTCTGGACAAACAAGAATCACTTACTCACTGAGCAAAGACTCAATTAAATAGAACAAAAAGTACAAAAGAATTTGCTGAGTGTACCTTTTCGGGTCTACCAACTTGTAGAGTTTCCCGCTGTGTGACTGTGCCATGCTTTTACTGCTCGCTAGAATGTAGACTTCACCTGCAAAAGTGAAACAGTCACAGCAAATTCCTGTTAATATTTGATCATTACATAAGTCTATTTGTAGCACACATGCAGGCATAAAAAATTTATAAAAAGAGATAACATGTGACAAGACAGGCAGACAAGAGGATGAAAGGAAAGGACAGATGAAGAAAATAAATGTAGCTAAAGCTTCCACAATGCTCCACTAGCCAAGGCACTTTAAGAAAAAGTTTAATGGGACAATTGGGTACTCATGACTGGGAAACAGGCGGATAATTTAATGAGGAACAAGCCTGCAAGAAAATTCCATACGGGGATAAATTGTAAACATGTGTCTGTGAGGCCCCTTCGTTGGGACATATAATTCTAGCGTTGCTGGCAAAGCATGAGCCAATGCAGGAATCTATAAAAAGCTCATCAAATAATAACTCCAAGACCTGGCAATAGCAGCGATCCAACATTTATGAAGCCAGTGTGAGCAATTCACATCATATGTACATTTTGATTCAAAACATCACAGCTCACACAGAACCATTTAGTAAGTGTGAGTGCATTCATCTCTGTTTACGTTCAGTAACTGTTAATTTCTACAGTTGTGCTGTTAGAAATTAACATCAATAGCAAAGCAAAACATTGCTTCAGACATTGTTTTGGAGAAATGACTTCAATATTGATTCTACTTTCCGCGTTTTAGGGACACTCGTCTTTCCCCAATGACCTTTTTTACGTCAGAAACTTTCTCATACCGTATAAAATCTCAATCACTCTGCACTACGGTCCTGATCTGGCACCACTTTCTTAAATCCTGCCAGAAAGCAATCGCATGCTAGAAAACTCTGCTATGCTACGACCTCAAACTGCCATTGGTAACACTTCTCTGCCAAGATGTTTCCACGATCTTGTCTTGATTGCAATATTTAGCAATAATACAACATTCATATGTTTTATTCTTCTTAAATTATTATTCACTCTAATTTAGAGGTGGATGCTTCTCTTCCTAACTGGGAACTTTACTGCAGGACGCAGTGCTAATCCCAGCCACAGCGCCAAAACCATTGTACTTCACTGAAGTGTTTGTGAAAATATGTCAAGATCGAACATTACCAACATACTTTAATATTGCCTGGCAAAAAAACGTAACCCTGTTGGACATGTTAACCTTGCAGATATATTGCTAGTAAAACCATATCTTAAAAACCACAATCTGCAGCTTGTCCATAAGGGATCGTCAATGATTAGGTGGCTGCTGCTATTTGACTTGTTTGAACACGAGATTAACTAATTTCTTAATATTTTAATGTGTTTCTGTTTATTTTATTTAAGTTTTTTGCATCACAAGCAAAGTGAGTTTTTAAAATATTTTGCATTTTGCATCACTGATGATTTTGTTTTTCAAATTATTCCAACAAATAAATCATTGTAGCAATACTTGGGTTAAAGATACAAGTGTGACGTCAAATCATCCTTATTAGCAAAGAATCCCCTTATCAGATTACAGCTCAAACTGAAGGAGGTGACTGCAAAGATTTACTGAAAAGAGAGACTCAAATCAGACACATAGCAGTCCTCCAATTCCATACGGTTGGTCTGAAATTCCTGTACATCAAAGTTCTCGCAATTTGCATCATCATCATTACTGTCAGGCGTATCACTGTCCTCTTTAGATGTTGTCGCCAAAACAGTAGCAACTGTGATCTATTGTATCAAATTCTTATCTACCATGTTTGAAGTACAGTGTAAAATTTGCAGATGTCAGAGGTCACTACAATATCTGCAAATAAATAGGTACAAATCTGCATCACACGAGTATGTTGTTTTAGATGTTTCGAAATCATCCTAACTGAGACGCTCCCAGGTCTGCCAGTTTGGCAGGCGCAGCTCAAACGATTTGCAAACATTGACTTGAGCCAGAGTACACCAGACTAGCATGTGCTAGGAGCTAGCTTAGTGTAGTTTGTGAGGGGATCAAAGCCAAAGCATGAAGACAACTCTCCCTTCAGCTTCTCGTCTGGTGAGGATGGACTGTGACTTTCAAACTCCTTACCCAATACGCTTTAAAGCGTAACCGTCATGGTTTTCAAGTATTTTTGGTGTAATTTTTTGTGGAAAAATCTTAGTGTACATGAAATAAGACAAATCTAACTTACAAGTAACTTTTCAGCAAGGTATATGAGCTTGTTTTAAGTCAATAATTCCTTAAAATTGATTTTAAAAAAGTACTTTAAAAATAAATAGACTAACATATCTAATATCGGTCATGTAAACTGGTCAACTGCTTAATGACTAGTATTTTAAGACTCTCAGTTTCTTAGCAGTAATGTGGATGAAGCAGGAGAGGACAAAGATTGATGGCTCAGTGACGGATTAGTTTATTAGAGGGGAGGATGTGATCTTTGGGTTTCTGCTGCAGTACTCACCGAGTTCATCCTCTCCGAAACCCAAGACATGCCCCACGAGGGGAGAGGCGCAGGAAACCGAGCCCAGACACAGAGCCTTTTCCTGCCACTGCTCGCTGTCAGACGATGTGGCAAACGGAGACTTCTGGAGGATCCGCAGGTTACTGAGGCAAACAAAACACACAGAGCTCAATTTTAACCCAAAACAAACTGGAACAGAAAGATTTATTTTACACAGTTCTTGCAACAAAGCCTGAGTTAATATCTGGAATCGGACTGAACTGTTCTCATAATATGGTTCAGGAATCAATCTTCTTTTCCAACCAAAGTCGCAATTGGTGTTATTTAAGACCTCCGCTTTGGTTTCAAAACAAACATCATGCCGGGGCTTTTCTACAGCCACAGCGCTGCGCTCCCAAATGGTAACGAGACACAGAATTCAGCGACCACACATTGTTTTAAACACGGTGCCAACTCCTGATAGCGCACCAGCACAATATTTACTTCCTTTGCTTACTCGAGCGTCAGAGTTTGACATCAGTGAAGCAGGATGAATTACAAACCGAGGGAAAGTGTGAACAGCACAAGACAGGATGCCTAGTCTCCATTTACACTCATTGGGCAATTCTGCTGTGCTGATAGTAACAGAAAACCTGTTTGCCCTACATGGGTGGAACTGGGTGCAGCTACTTACTGCATGCGTCAACTATAGGAACAGCTTTTTCCATTATCTTTTCCATTTTTCTTCTGGTATCCTTATATTTCCTCATTAATTTTGACTGTTTTTAAATCACTTTCCCATTAGAACAGATGTTGTTTCAGCCCTTTTCCTGCTGGAAACATAAATTTAGGCTGATTACTATAAAAAAGATTAAACACTACTTGGACACTTGGATCATCCCCCTTATGCTTCACATGTGGAAATCAGTCATGCTTACCCGTTTCTATCTCCAAACACGTAGCTGCCATACAGTCTCCTCGACTGGCAGCCCCTGTAGATGAAGCCCCCCACAGGTGGCGCTCCTCCACTGGACTGCAGGTCATACACAGAAGGCTCATTTTCTATGAAGGAATAAAGAATTGTTGGTTTCATTTAAGCCCAACTTGATGAACGTACAGACTACTCTGTACGTTCTGTAAAAACAAATCTAATACGGCTGCAATAAAATTAAACACTTTTTCTTAGAATGTAATGTTTTGTTTTTGGTGGCTCTTTATTAAATCTAGAAAAGAATGTGTTGCACTTTTAGATTAGATTAAATTTTATTGTCACTACACATGGAAATGGGTAGGAGTGAATATATGATTGTAATTATGAGTTAAATACTTCTGAGATGGTTTCATCAGTAACAAAAGAAAATCGTGTAACTAAAGTATTATGAATCATTTGCTGGGAAACAATCATTCTGGTAAATAAAATGTAAATATTCTTGGCTACTTAAAAAAAACAAACATGAGGAGTTGCGTGCTTGTTTTCCAGTTGAGTGCATTTTAAATGAGGGCGACTGGTTGGATCCGACATAAAACCAGGTAAGAGCTGGTCTGAAGTAAGAAATGAATTCAGGTGAGAGGTTTTGGACTAAAGTGCCTAAAATGATCCTCAGTCTAAGAAGAGCTAGCTCTCTCTGCTGCTCTTTTCAACACTTAGGCATCATATTTCCAGTCATTATTGTTCAGAGCTTTTAAAGTATTTTTATGTGGCCCAACTTGCATTCCCTTTCACAATCCAAAATGCTCAAAAAAGAGATTATCTCTGGTTCCAATCATGGTTTTTGACATTTACCCTTCACTGGGATTTCTAAATTTCTATCTAAAACAATGTGCTCTTGCGAAATGAAATTGATTTATAATCGCAGATGTCAGTTTTAAAGGGCTAAATTCAAAAGGTTATCCAAGAGGATGAAGTTTTTCCATTCTGTACTGAAAATGTAATGGCATCAAACAAAACTCATGCAAAGGATGTGATTAGTTACTGTTATGATGGACAACATGAACATTTTAGAACAGCGAGTTATTACAAGATAAGGTAAGCATTATGACTCTTAAAAAAACATCTTGAGAATTGTGACTCACCATAATCCTTCCCCTTAGTAACTTCTAATATTCTTCCTGCCGATGCGTTTTTACCACTGGCGTCTGTGCAGAGGATAACCAGACTGCCATTGTCTGTCTGCAGTCGATCCACTGCACACCTTCAAAACACAGAACGCCAACAAATGCAATTTAAGGGAATCAAAGTAATCATAAACCTTTAGTTTATTACATTTTGTCACCACTAACTTGTATATTTAAATGGGATTTTATGTGACAGACAAAAACAAAACAGCACATGACTGAAGAGAAAGGAAGATGTTTCAGGAAGATGCCTGAGAAAAGCCTCAGAGGTTTAATAGAGAAGGTTAGTGAACAATCAGCATCATGAAGACCAAGAGACACAGCAGATGGGTCCATTTAAAGCAGGATCAAGTTTTAAAACAATAGCCCAAAGTTTCTGTTCAATCAATCATATGGACACAACTTCTGACTGAAATGTCCACCTAAACTGACAGGAGAACGCTGATGATAGAAGCAGCCAAGAGGCCCCAGGTAAGTCTAGAGGAGCTGCAGAAACCCTGGAGCTCACATGCAGATCAATATGATTAATACAGTGAACGCTCACAACTTTCATAAATGTCATTATCTGCTTTGCCCAGGAAGCTTGGGTCTCCTCAGGGTCTTTCATAATACACTGCACCATTTTATCTGTTTATGATCAAAGTAGCAGCTGTCTAGTTTTTTTATTATGTTGTGTTTGTGTGTCAGGCATTTTTCTGTCTGCATCACCAAAGGTGATGGTTATCGCAGTGGCAATAAATCACTTGACTTGAGTTTGAGCAGGAGAATCTGTCTGACTGAGCTTAAGCTATTTTACCAAGAATGGACAAAAAAGTGAGTATCTAGATCTGATAAGCTGGCAGAGCCATTTTTCAAAAGACTCATTTTAAAAAGTGTTACCTGAGTGCAAATCCACCCCTAGGTTTCTTATAAAATATTGTGAAAGACATGTGTTTGTTTCCATTTCACAGTTATGCACTACTTTGCATTCTGTCACATGAAATCCCACTAAAAACGTTGTTGAAGTTTGTGTTCGTTAATATGAAGTCAAAGTGCTTTACACCAGAAAACACCAGACAGTAAACAATTATGGATCAAGAAACAACATAACATTTTGTCAAATGCCATCATCAAAATTATCAAACAAATATACATCAAATATGTTGGTCAATATTCTAGTTACTACTAATCAAAGGCCGCTCTAAAGAGGTGGGTTTTTAGCTTTGATTTGAAGGAACTCAATGTTTCAGCTGTTTTGCAGTTTTCAAGGTATTTGTTCCAGATTAGAGGAGCATAGAAGCTGAATGCTGGTTGTCTATGTTTGGAAAAGCAGTTCTGGTTCTGGGGGTGCAAAGTAGACCAAAACCAGAAGACCTCAGTGGTCTGGAAGGTTTATACAACAGCAGATCTTTAATAAATTCAGTCATTCAGTGATTTATGAACTATCGGCAATACAAGTATTTTTAAGTCTATTCTCTTAGCTACTGGAAGCCAGTGGAAGGACTTTAGCACTGGGATTATATGCTCTACTTTCCTGGTTTTAGTGAGAATGTAACCAGCAGTGTCCTGGATCAGCTGCAGCTGTTTGATTTAATTTTTAGACACTGTTGAAGTAATCAATGTGACTGAAGGTTCAGGTCACATTGATTGACATTGATTCAGGCCTGATCACTAGATACTAGCTGTAATTGCTAAAGCTGCTTGCTGACTAATGTGAAAGCTCAAGGGGAATAAATAAGTACTGCAACAAAACACCCCAAGCATCTCAGATGCTTTACTCACCTGCCTGGGTCATGTAATCCATGTGCAAAGATCTCAGGTGGCTGATTAGTGCTGTTAAAGTACGGATTGTTCCGTGGTATCGAGTAGGACGACGTACAAATGTCCGTGTCCACATCCACCCTTAGGATGGACCCTGTGAAATCACTGTATTCAAACACACACAATCTTCCGTCACATCACAGTGCTGAAACGTCCTCGCTGTGATTCTTTTGACTTTTGATCTGACCTGAGTCCATCCATTTCCTCCATGTCGTCCAGAGTGATCATACCGTCTCCCAGAATGATGTGCAGCAGACCATCGGGAGAGAACAGAAGCTGACCTCCGAGGTGCTTCCTGTGCAACTCAGCCACTTCCATCAGCACATGGGCAGTCCTGGTGTCCACCTGGTTTGGGTTTTTCCTGCAAGCAGAGATCACTGTTTTAACTTCGATACTGGACCAACAAAAACTAAAACCTCTGAAGACTTTCCCAAGGTATTATGCTTTCACATAATCCCAGGTATAGTACAAGCTTGTTAAACATCTTTTGATGGTTGCTTGCAAGAAATTCAACAGTACAGGTAAGCAAAACATAAAATGCTGACATTGCTGAACATAACTAACAAAATCCTAAGTTCAAAACACTTTAGTTTCTGGAGACATTCAGTTTCCCAACTGTAACGTCTTTTACAGAAAAAATAGTTTGGGTGGGGGACAACTCAGACTTCAAAGTGCTGCAGAACTAAACTGGGAATTTAGTCAGACAGCGCCTTCAACAAATGTGTTGTAATCGAGTAGGTGTTATTTTGGGTAATTCTTTTAAAAAGCAGATTGCCAAAGAGAAATTACTTTAAATGTTGTTACTCCATAGAAATCCTGCATAACTATGTTGCCGTCACTAGAACTGCCTGGCAATACTATAATTAAGATTAGCTCATTGTGTGAAACATAGAACAGTGGTTAAGTACATTAAAATGTAGCATTTAAATACCTTCGTGAGAAAACACAGTTATCTTAAACATACGTGATTATGAAAGGAGCGTTACGTACCAACCCAGGCAAAATACTGTCATCATCATAGGAGTGCTGCTCAGCACAACAAATCATAATGTTCTTAGAGGCTGAAGAACATCATGAATCTCCATTACACACAGGTTGGTGTTTCTCTACAACAATGTTGCCTCACAGCTTTTGCTGCCAATGTTAGTGGTAAAAATCTCAACTGGTGAATCAACATTGTCATTCATTTAATCATAAATATATCTAGATGATGCTTCTTGCTGGGATTTGCAAAAATCCCAGCAAATCCATTCATTTTCAATCCCAGCATCATTCATTTTTCTTGATGCTGATTGGCTGAACTCCCAAAAATGGAACTAAAGAAGACTGGAGATGTTAGCTTCTGCGGTAGTGCTCAGTCGGGTTCTACTGTGTGTTTTAATGGATATTTGTGTATATTTGGTGTTTGAACTATTAAAATAGGCATTAGTGGATTTCATCTAACAAATGGTTGAATTTCCAATCTCCTGTGAATACCGAGGTCCACTGTGTGTCTCCACCTAAATTTTGCAGAGCAACAGATATTGTTTTATCCATTCTACTTTTCAAAATGGCAGAAGCACATTCAGGTTGGACAGTGAGCATCTGTGAATATCAGCTTTCAAATGTCTCAAATGATTTTCAGTTTAAGTTATTTCTCAACTTTAACAGGGGCTTTTGGGATGCGTTTTGATCTATAGCAAAAACTAGAATTGTCCTGCTGGAAGATGATTTTGATTGCACTGTAACACCATTCATTTTTCCTTTAAATCTGACTAGCTTTTAATCTTTATTGTACCGCAATAAGGACATTTCTGATGTAATGTTAGTTTCCACCACGCATCGATTTGCATGTTGGCCAAAGGTCTCATCTGAACTGGAGACCTTCTTCCACTTGTTTGCATGTTTTGTGGCAAACTTGACTTCCTTCTTCCTCCACTTCTCCCAAATAGGCCAGACCTACTGAGTGTAGATCATGTACGGTCGTTTTGTAGCCTTTCCCTCCTTTAAATGCCTCCATCACATTTACACTGACTTGTCTGCTTTGTTTCTTGGTCTTTATGAGGCTAATTATTAAATATACTTTTCTAACAAGAAAGCCTGAAAGTAAGAAATTATTGCACAATAAATCAAAATGAGGTCAATAATTTCCATTGTGATGATTAATATGTTTTGAAAGGCAAGACTTCATACTCTATTTTATGAAGAGTTTCAGTTGTGTGTGGTTTTTATTTCCGTTTTATTTGTTGTTTTTGGTTGCTGTGTTTTATTTGGGGTATTTAAAATGTCTTCCAGTTACAGTACCTACTAACAAAACCCTGAGATTAGATTGTGCGCAGGAGGAGACATATCTGCTTATTTAGCAAATATTTAGCTTATATGAAGATAAGCTAAATCTTCATATAAGAAGATTTAGCTTTACAAATGTGCACTATGTTGTGTTGATCTATCAGATAAATTAAAATGTTGTTGTTTTAACCTTTAAATGTGAAAAAGTTGACACGATCACTCTTAATGTCTTGAGACAACAAATATTTTCAGTAAAAAAATACTTTCTAAAAGGGGAATATATCTGTTAAGAGTCCTCTCCGTTACCTTGAAACGGTGTATTCAACCACACGGAGAATGTGGTCGTGCGGTCCGATGGCCCAGCGCTCTTGGTTGGTGGTGTAGGAGACGTAGAGCTTGCCATTCTTCTTGTAATTGGGGTGGAATGCCAGGCTTAGCAGGCCCCTTTCATCACCACTCTGCAGTCAGATGAGAAACACAAAAGATCCAGGAGTTAATTATGTCCCTGCTTGGCTTCTGCTCCATGGTGCGGGGCTGGAATCACCCCCCTCCGTCATATTCATCATCACTAACATGCCAGCTCCACACACCCAGCTCCTTCCTCTCTCCCCACTTTTTTTTCAAACTTGTCTAATCCTCTTTTATATTCGTCCATCACATTCCCCTTTCACTGCTCTGCTTATTATCTCATTCTCTCTTTTCCTGCACAGCGTTGTTCCGCTTCACACCTTCACCAGGCCCCTTGAATATACCATTACAGGCCATTATAAAACATTTGACTCTGGGTAGAGCTGCTCTGCCGAGCCTTTCCTGCAGCCTGGTTATGCGACGCTCGGTCCCTCCCGGTGGCCTCCATTGTGCAGTGATTTGTGTGTGTAATCTTTGGGGGATATTTGTGAATACTACGCTGAGTGGCTGGAAGAATTTATTAGCTCACTCACAGTTCATAGAGAACACAAAGAGCAGAGTGCTTCAGTCCGTGCTTTTTGCTCCCCAGTCCTTCTCTGTTTCCTGATTCGCTCAAAAATCCATGCAAAATTAAAGGCGGGGATGTGAGAGGGGGAAGAGTTACAGGGATGAAAAAAAGGAAACCTAAACAAGGAGAGAGCTGCCAACTCCCACTGTCTTGGCAACATGTTTAGAAAACATCTAAATTGCTTGTGTAATATGTAAACCTTTGTCTCACCCTGGAGGCAGTTACATCGGTTGTCACTACCCTGGTGGTCTGCCCATCATAGTTAGCCGTAATAATCAGCTATAGCGTTTCATTCCCCAGGCAAAGTGAACCGGGTCAGCCTCTTTCTGCTATATGCTCCCTGTTTTTCTGTCCACAAAAGAATCAACAGAATACGAAGCTGAGGTGTGATGAATGTTTATACGTTTGACCACATAAGGTTGTTGCTTAAAATTGCTTGACTTGTCAGTTTTTTTGCTGACTCAAAGGCATACAGGTATCTATTTTTGCTGTTATGAATAAATGAAAAGAAATATGTTTGGGTGTGGCTTGGAAAGGTCTAGCTGGTCACAAACCCATGAGAGTACACAACAGTGAAACAGCCCAAATGTCCACTGTTACAAAAGAGAAGGCACTCTAAGTCCCAGTAAGCAACAACAGAGACTAAAGTAACAATTAATTAAAAGTAATAAGCAGTTTAGATGATGTTTCCACAGCCTCATTATAGAGAGAAATATTGAGCAAGTTGCTGAAACCCTTGACGCTCCAGAAGTCAAAGACCCTCCGCCAAAAAATATGAATAATAACAATAAATGTCAGATTCCTGAAGTGCTTTATGGATGTGGATGCAGTACAATATTCAGATGGCTGTTAGTCAAAGCAGAGATGTTTCTGTTTGCCAGATATTGTGAATATTGGAAGAAAAAGTGCAAACTTCACCTTGAAAGGTTAGATCCATATAGTGGAAATGGATATGCAGTGACCCACATCCCCAAAATAAGCTTGTGATGGGGAATGAAGCAAAGAGGTATAGATCATGAGCCAAACGGGGGACCACCGGGACACACAGAGGTTTATTGGGCTGAAATATTACCTTCCCTGCTAATGACTGACTCGTTCAGCAGCAGAGGAACAGCAGAACTGGCACCAGAGCCATAACAAACAAACACTGCATTCGAAAGCAGTCTGAGGAGATAGCTTGATTAAAAGAAGACAAAGTACCACCCCGAGATTTCTTAGAACTAAGCACAAACTGCTGCCAAATCTGCAGTAGATCAGATTCTGTTCAGATATTTGAAAAGTCGTGCTGCGCCTAACAAGATCAGTGCAAAGAGAGTAAAAACGTCTCAAACTGACAGCTGTAGAGTGAACTTACTGCCAAGTACCACAGAACAGATAAAGAACCACTGCAAAGCCTGCACCTACTTGTAGTTTTATATGAAATGTGTCCTTTGTATTTCCTGTGGCAGTGTGTTACGACCCCCCCAGGACCCTTGTGGTAAGATTAGGCATTTATCTTTGCTATGCAGCACTGATTACTGATATGGGACACCTGAGGACCTGCTAAGGTCTTGGGTTATTTAAACCCTGATGGCCAACTAACTTGTCTATGCCCTCCTCCCTCGCTATGCTGCTGCCGCCTTTTGCTTTATAGATTATTTGGATTGCACATTACAACACTGATTTCATTTTATTTTATTTGTACTGATGTCACACTTCATTTTAGCAACTTTGATTTTTAGACTCAGTTTGGATTATAAAAAATATATATTTCAGAATTTAAACAAAGTGTTTTTTTGTTGTTGTTTAAGTCAGGTCATAACAACTGAGGGCTCATTGAATTGTGTAATTGGATGCTTGTTGCTCTTCTAGTAAGGTAACAATTGGAGCTTGTGGCATTATATTCTTTTGTAAAGGTTATGACTCTTTTGTTGGCACTGGGCAAAAGTATTTATTCATGCTGACAAGACGATGCAGTCCAGCTGAACTTTGTTGGTTATAGGAAAACCTGTGCAGCATGGTTGCTAGTCTTTGCTAAAAGTTTTTCATCCATGTGCTTTTGTTTGTTGTAGTCATTAAGTATAAGAGCCATACTTAATGAATTTAAGTCATTAAGTATGGCTCTTTAGTAGTAGGCACACTTTCGCTAATGTGCTAATAGCAGAGCTACTTTTTCTTTTAGTGTCTTTCCATCTAACTTTGGAAACTTCTAGTGTTCCCTAAATTAAAATTTCTGGATAAATTCAAAACCGCTAATTATTTACTTGGCTGTTTTGTACATATTAAGTTGAATAAAGTTTGATGTCTGTGTTGAAGTTTTGGTTATCAACTGAGAATAAGAGATAGACATAAATACAAAATCTACTGACATTATAGAACATGTAGATTATAAGGTCACAATTAAATTGGTGCTTCAGGATTGCAGTCTTTCAGTGTCATTCAGCTTACTGTAATGCAGTATCAATAAGTTGAACTAAAACACCAGGAACTTTAATAAAGAATCAAACAATTAGTAATGTCTGATAGTGTCATTAGGAATGCAGTCGCTGTCTTATCTCCTTTTCCTGGATATGAATGTATGACATTTACAGTTTGTGTATAGAAACAAACAAAAATGACTTTCATTTTTGTGCATTGATGGCTGATTTGTCTGTTTACATTTCTGTACTAAGAGACCACTGGTGTGGTTTGCCACAACACTAACAGTCATAAGCAGGAGTTCTGAAACCTGGCCACTGACAGATATATTAATGCATTTGCATAAACAAAAATAAATCTGTTTGGTTTCCCACTCATAATCTGCTCATTTTGACTGGAAAAGGTCTAGCCGACAGACAGTCGCTCTCATATACAACATCTGGCTGGCTGCACCTCCCTGGTGGAGGTGTGCTGAGGTGTGCCTGTGTTTATTTGTACTGTAGAATGTAACCACTGTGAAGCAATTGGTAAATAAAGTTTTATAGCTCTGATTTACTGTTGTGTTCAGCATCTGGAACTGTCTTACGTCTTCAGCTCAAATGTTGCTGATCCGTCTATCTTTCACTCTGTGTGTCTTTTTCATTAGGTCAGGATGCAAGAGCCAAGAAAATAATGTTGAAGTTGCAAACAGCCAGCAAGTACTACTGCTTATTCTGCCTTTAAAAACAAATTGCTCTGGTGAGCGCTGCATTATAGAAAGCCTTGATGTCAGAGGAAGACAGAAAATATAGCAAAACACCATATTTTTAGTCGAATTCTTCTAATTAAATGGAACCACAAAAAGACTTGAATGGTTTATGTCTGCAAAGAGAACTTAGACGTCACACAGCAGCTTACTGTTTACAGAGGTAAACAAGACGAAGGAAGCTAATAAAAGGAAAGTACAACTAATAGCGATGGCCTTTTATGGACCATTGACTGCAAATTCTGTAGAGAAGTCTGTTTGGATGCGTAGTCGGTACCAGGAGAGGTGTGAATGTGATGTGTTGCGCTTCACCGACTCAATCACTTCAGAATTATAACTTTCAGCCATTTATGTCCAGATTTCTCACATCTGGCTTCTTCTGGTGCAGAATTATGACCCATGTCTCACCTCAGTGACGCAAAAGTCAGATAAAATGCGGCATTTTGACTCCAGACACTTTGAAAACTATCAGATTATCCAACTTACTTCCACATATGGAAGTGGCACAAATCAGATTTTTGGGGGGTAAAAAGATCAAATTGGTTCATTCAGAATATCATAAAAAGTTGTATATGGATCGCAATTGCCTCCTCAGTATGTAGCCAAAGTGGTTCATTCCAATTCACTTTTCAACGCAAAAGTTCACATTTCTCCAGACAAAGCTTTAGAGATTTACACTGGCCACTCTTTTTCATGTTTTCTGCATAAGGCATTTTAAAAAAGTCTATTTTTCTAAACTGCAAGAGGTCTGAAACTCTAGGGTTTACAGGCCCCAGACTATGGCTTAATTCAAACTTCACTCTTCATTATACCCGAAAGCCTGTGTGATGTAAATATCGTCATCTTTGTGGCCATATCATGCAGGCATCTAAAAGGGGTGTGGCTTGTAGCATTCAGCAGCAAACGTGTTGGGTGTTTCCCTGGTATTAGGTTAAACTCTGTGATTAGGCCCTCATGGAGGTTGTTTAAATGCAGATATTGCTGTGTCACATTCAACATTTGATTATCTGCAATAGATTCTGTTGGTCAGAGTATTTCTCAGATGTAGTAACGCTGGAGGAAGCGTCGGGGCAAAGGATGGAATGATTGGGCCTTGGTCCTAAGAGAACACCCACAGCGAAGGTGGAAGCCTACATAGGCCCATCATGCTATTGTTTCTGTGCAGTTTGTCTTAATTGGCACTGGGGGATCCATGAAGTATGGTAGAGGGGAGACAAGCAGCAGGAAACACAGAACATTACAATCAAAGCATGTGCATGCGGTTGAAGATAACCTGCTATCTGCCCTGTCCCCTGAGTGCCTGCGTTCCTCTCTCTGTATAAAAGCAGCTCCATCCTGTTGATGCTCCCAGTAAACACCTCAACCCTCCCTGTATCACTCCATCACTTGTTGCCGGGGTCTTCTTCCAGCAGCCAACATCACAGAATAGGACTCCTGGGGCCGGCAGAGGATTGAGCCACATCTAATTGTCATAATAAGTCACTTTATCCACAGCCAGTTTGGATTGAAGGATGATAAGAGAACTGAGAAGAGCAGGAAGTTCATCCCGCAGGGGGCAGTTTCATTTTCAAATGCTGTGCTACGTTTGACTCCTTATAAACAAAGTGTCTTGTCAGTGGAGGGGAGCAAGGGGCATGCAAGCTGGATAAACTTCCTGTCTGGGAGTGCGCCCCTGAAAACATCCCTGCTATTCCATCTCCTTGTGCAATCTGAAGTATTTCTGGACATTTTTCAAATTCAAAATCTGATTACGCAAATATTATTGATGGAAAATATGTTTCAAGAATGTAATTCCTGAAGTTTCTTTGAAGCTGAGATACTGACAGTAAATTATTTTGAAAAGCGTTTTTGGAACATATGTTTAGTATCAAAATGAGACAACAAACTTTTCAAATGTTATTTCAGATGAAAAAACTGAGACAATACTGATAGTATAAGTTACGGCTTCACTGCCTGGATTTTATGACATTCTGAGACACTTGTTCACTTGCCCTCTGAAACCCCATTATCATCTCATGGTCCTCGCTCCAACTCTGCAGGAATACGGCTTAATAAATTTCTATAAGGACATGATCTTCTGGAAATATTTTGAAAAAAAAATATTTATGCATGCAATTTATGGCCAGTTTGGGATATTTTAATTTCCACAAACATGTTATTCAGGAACTGCCCTAAAAAAAACCTCATTTTATTTTTTAAATATGCAACAACTAAGTTGGGGAAATTGAGAGGCCTGACTTCTGCCCCGGTCTGAGCACGAGGTCAGGAGAAGGCTAAGAGTTTCTTAACTCGTGTAGCCGGTGCGTCTCCGGTACCAGGGGCAGCAGCACTTCCACCAACAGAGTCAATCCAAACACTTTCTACATGTTAGCAATATATCCATATTGAATACCCACGTAATGGAAAACCACATTTTCTACCACAATCACATTCAAATCCAAATTTAGGCAGCTAAATTAAAATACAGATGCATTCTGGACAAACACCCAGCAACAATAGTGCAACACAGTCCTACCAACATGAGCAACCTTTCAAATTAAAAGCCCAAACTCTGCTCTTTCCAATGATATAAGCACCACTGTTTTATGTGCAAAACTCAATGAACCAACAGCTGAAGAAGAGGAAAAATAAGGCTTATTTAAATGAAGTCAAAATCATAGTCAAGTCTTACCTTTACTGTTTTATGGTCATAAGCTACATTAGAGTTGAATTGAAATTACTTTATTTTGGTAAAGTGCTTTGAAATGACGCGTTTTGAAATGCTGCTAATAAAGAAAAACAAACTGAAAAAAACAGAAGAATTTCAAATGGGACATATTTTTAGGAAGGCTCACCTTCCTAAAAAGCGTGCATGCTTCACTGTTTTTACATGAATTTTGGTGCAGCAAATGGTCAGACCTTCTGGTTTACCATATATTTTTGGTTCGCATTTGCATGTTTATAATGTGACAAAACGTGAAAATGTTCATGAATACTTTCACAAGATATTGAAGGTATTTTTCTGGTATGAAGTCCATATTGAACCTTTGTGCGTTATAAGTCCTTCACACACTCTATGAAAACATGTCGAAGACCCTGCAGCTGGACAGAAAAATCTCACGATTTCCTACCTTCAGTCCGCTCTGCACCAGCTTGTGGAGATCCAAGAAGGGCTCCTTGATAACTTCGAGGTTATGGTTGAGTATCCTGACAATTCCCTCTCTCTCCACAACAAAAAGCCGCTGAGAGCCATCGCCACAGTGCACCACAGCCACCGGCTGCCTCAGACCACTCAACACCTCCTGAGGACAGTAGCAGTTGTGTTTGTGTTTCCTGGGAAACATGGAAGAGGCAAAAGGTCAAAGAATGATGTGTCCCTCCATAATCCAATTATAGCGGCATAAGAAGCAGAGGGGATTTTTAGGTGGCAGCATTCAAAATCAAGAACAGCACACAGAGGATCAGCTTCACTTTTTAGGATATTTACTCTAGAATAATTTGATTGAAAGAATTAATAAAGTGATTTGAATTGTTGTCAATTTTGTAAAAGCCTCAAAAGTTTGACCATAATGTGTGTCTAATAACTGGTAGCTCATAATGATCACTCAATATTCCTGGAACGTATCGGTCCTACAAGATCATCACATCCTACCACAAAATAGGTATTTCTAGATTTCACACCCTTCGATGTAAAAGGTCAGAAAAAAGAAGTTCATTTCTACCACAAAACTGATCTGAGAAATGTTCTAGAAAACATTGGAAAATTCTTGAAGATCAAACATCAAAAATTTTCTATTAAATTTTTTAGATTAATCTCACTAATTGAAAAAAAAAAACAAGGGAATTTTCTGAACTCAAAAAGTTGAAAATGTTCAACTTTTGAAACTGAAAATTTCCAGAAGTCACAATTTTTTTTTACTTTAATTTCTTTCTGGAAAATTTCTAAGATTAATGTTAAAATTGACTTTTTATTTCCTGCAACCATATCAATTGATATTGATCACATGTTGTATTGCAATATATATTGTTATTGATTTATTGTCCAGCCCTACTTAAGTCGTAATTGAACATTAAACTCGTACCAGTGAAACCTGAGCGTCTAAAACAGGTCATCTTACTTACAGTCACTCCAGCGCCACATAAAATAGAACAAGGTGAAAGTCAGAGTACAAACCTGCTGATATCTTCTATTTTCTCATCTTCCAAGTAGTTGGAATCTTGCCCAAGCAGTTGCCTTCGTTGATAATCAGGAAAACACAAGCCGGCGCCTCTCCTCCCATAGTACTGGCAGAACTCATCCACATCAGCTTGGAACAGCTCTAGCAAACACAGCACATACAAGGCGACACTTACTGCTGATGCTGAACAATTAAAACAGTTTTTACACAAGATTCAGGCAACAGTTATATTTATGAATGTCCTACTTTGTGGCTACATGTTCATGCAACAACTATCAAAAGTTGCACAGGGACAGAGAAGGAGGAAAGTTTTCTAAAAGGGATTTGTGGAAAGGAATCTAGTTGAATCAATTCTGGTTCAAAGAGTCTGTAAAGAGCGAGTGAACAGAAACTGAGAAAAGGAAAGCAGTTTACATTTGAGCAGAGCAGAAACACTCAATTCCCAACTGAGACATCCATGCATATTATTTTAAATTCTTCATATCATATCCTTGTGCAGTTGCCTAAAATGTATTTTTTTGGAAAATTAATCTAATCTTGTGTCTACACAGTTTCTAACCTCAAATATTTCTTCATTCATGTCTTTATATATACAGTAGGAAAGTCCATATCTGATCCCAAGTACCTCAGTGCAAATCAAAGAAATATCACACAGAAAACTCACAGGGGGAACTCATTTTGTAACCTGCTGTTATTCTACTCTGTGATTTTCGGCAGGAACATCCTGGAGTGCAGTAATTTTTTTAAAATTACAGCTGAATTTTATGCCCATTCCTTACAAGACCAGATTTTAGATAATGCACATTATGTTGTTTAACTAATCAGGGATTTTCCTGATAAATAAGTGTTTTGCACTCTTTAAAATGTTGCTGACAGTGAAGGAAAGTCATATAACTTCCCCAACTGTCAGGGAGAAGAAACGCAAAGTACAGCTGAAACACACATTATAAAAAACTAAAATCTTTCCATAAACATTGTCTTCACACATTAACTGGAACCAAATGTTTTACAAGCCAAATTGAACCATAATACTTCAGCTGCAAATTCAAATGTTGTCGTAGATGACTGTCGCTGCATGTGTCGGGTTGAATGTATTTTGTACAAACAGTAAAACTAAGGATGCGCCGATAAATCAGACTTGATTTCCTTAATTTTGGGAGATTCTGATCGGCGAAAGCGACTTTATCTAACTCAGGAAAGATCTGAAAATCTGCCACAGTCCTCTTTTGCTCTCCTGTTAAAGGTATCTGGCTGACATACCCGGCCACATCTGCAGGTGTTAACAATAGCTTTGGGAATTAATATCAGCAAATTCTAATCTTAACAAATCAGAAATAAACGAGGAGTTTTGGTTCCCAATTGAACTGAGTCTACCTTAACTATCAGATATGAAAACACACTTAGATGCCAATAACTGAGACAGTGTGTTGGAAGCATCATGATGGCAGGAAATAGAAAAGTGCTTTTATTGCAACTGATTTTGCATATTCTTTGAATATCCCACATAACACCTAAACAAATATAAGAAGATGCAGCAACTTGGTTTAACTTTGATAAAGCTTTCGCTGTTTTGCGTTAGCAGCACTGGAGAACAGCATGTGAATTCAAACAATCAGCCTGTTCAATATGGCTTGTCATTCAGAGTAAACAAGATGTTCCCATGGCCAGATATGCTCAATACCTAATTTGTGAAACAAAGACGAGATGTTCTAGAATAATGACAGAAGGTGACCAGTAGTTATTGTTCCGCATCACCTCCAGCCTGCCCAGTCACAACACCATTCTTGTAAGAAAACAAAATGTGCAGTGGGTCTCAGAGGCCCTTTGAGACCTAACAACAATCTTGACAATATTGTTTCCTCTTGTTAATCCCGTGGAGGACAGAAGAGAGCAAATACACCAGCGATAAAAACACAAACAGGACTCTCCCAGTTCCTCCTTTCATCTCCTTCTCCTGCCACACACCGCAGCGACCGACCGCATCAAATACTGGAGGTGATAGGATATCCCCTCAAACATCTAAACATAACATGAAGATCAAACACACACAGAGCTCTGGTTATACCACCCACACACTTGTTTCTGCAGTTATCTTAACCGTGCTGGTTGGGGACCATGGCTGCAGGATGAGGGAATGAGTGAAGGAAGATATGAGAGGAGTATAGAAAAGGTGGAGGCAGAAGTAAGACTCGAGGCAGGACACATCTTTAGGGGGCCGAGTACATTACCTAATCAAGAGACAGCAGTAAACTTTAAGGAAGCAGGATGATAGGTGAAGAATGCTTTAAAGGCTACTAGTTCGACTTAAAACTGTTGTGTTTAAAAAGAACATCCAGTCAAATCAGCCACGTTGGTTTGAACATCATAACTGTAGGAAATTCCTACTTTGCTCGTTGTTGTCTGTTGGTAAATCTAAAAAAATATTTTAAAATACCAACATTTTGAACAAAAAAAGGAGAGTTTGAGCTAAGAAAAGGTGTAGGACAAAGAGAAACCGAGAAACAGCATCCGTATTCCTGGCTCCCATGGCTCTAAAGTTATACTTCCATCTGGTTATCTTACAAGCCAACCTGGGTGGCCCACCCAAAGCACTTGACATCTTGATGCACTTCAGCAGTTTTACATACACACAAGCTTTGTAGAAAAATAAATGTGTCATTCGTCACCACATATGCTGATCTGTGGTGGGCTGAGCGAGGCGAGCGAGAAGCAGGAAAGAAGCAAAAAAACAAAAAAAAAGAAAAGAAAAAGGAAGAGAGCATTTCTGTCTTCAGCTTTTTTGATGCGCCCCTTGGAGCCCATATGTCTGTCGGTATTCAAGCAAGAAATCTATAACTTAGAACAAGTGTTCTTCTTCCACAGCCTTCTTGTTTTCTGTGAAGTCGCTGTCACCACTCTTGGCTGTAGCTTTGGTGTTCCACTTCATATACAAGCACCATGTTTGATGGAACCAGATATCTATTTGGATGAAATATATGTTTGTCTTACAGCTTACCATGTTGTCGACATGTGTGTTTGAAACTGTTCTGCCTTCTCAAGTCCCTGCTGATCTAATCAGTTTGAGAAGACTTGCAGCCTACGGTGTTTGATCATATTTGGCATGCTCTCTGAAATCACAGCGAACTATGATCTTGCATCTCTTCAAAAGAAAATCTTCTGAAGAGCAGGTACTTTCAGGCGCAAAAACAATTCCTATGTGACAAACCACATGTGATGCATCAAAGAGTTTTGATGCCATCTCTATCGCTTCAGCTATGTTTAGAATCCTGTGCGGTTGAAACTTCAGAGAAAACAGCAACGGAGGAGCTGAGATGTAACTTTTTAAGTGACAGTTTGTACCTGAAACAAAGCACTCAGGAGCCATCTGCACCACCAAATAGGGTTCACATGCTTTCTCAAAACATTTCCCCAAGAGAAACAAAAGCCAGTTCCTGGTATCAAGGTGTACCAAGGTTTAAAAGAGTTACGGTTTTAAAACAGCTTACATTTGTTTTAATACTGCTGCTATGCTGCTGGCGGTTCCTTATCTAACTCTAAAGTGGCTGTGTCAGTATTCCAGTGTTTACAAAAGTGATACCTGCTATACAAAAGTTTACGACTGGTATACGACTGACCTTAAGAGAAGTAACTATATTTTGAGGGAAAATGTAAAAACAGTTTATAAATTAAGTTGTTTTTTTTTTTTTAAATAAAACCTATTAACATTAAGTTGTGCAATTGTACTGCTAAATAGTACACAACAATTATTTTCAATAAACTATACTGATATGTATTAATGTTCCATGTGAACATTAATGTTTTAGGAATCTGGCAGCGTAAATAATTTAAGTTAATTGCAATAACAGTAGCTCAGAATAGCTATTCACCAAACTCTTTCCACAGTGACAGTAGCAGAGTAGATTTACCTTCATATGGAGCTCTGGATGAAATGAGCTCCATCAGAACGACTGAATGCTTAGTCTGCTTAATCAAATTCGAGTGATTGATTTTGATCAAACTTTTATCGATTCATTCTCGCCTCATCAGTACAGCGAGAAACAGAACACTGAACACGTTTTAGGACAGACTCAGCTATGAATGGAGGTGAGGTCAGATGAGGTAAGAGCTGGATAAATAAATATTCTCTGACCAGACTACTGACGCACCACTTTCTGCATAAACCCGGAGCTTTGCAGGGTCCACATGTGCGAGCACAGTCTCAGTTAAAATCAAGACCTGTTGTGAATTTTTATTCAACACAACAAAACATGCAGGGCCCCAAAAAATGTGAACGTGTTTGTGTGGTTATTGCTAGGTGACCACACAGGCACCCATTAAAGCTGCATTCATTGCCTTTATTATGGGTTTCATTACCTGGTATGTGCCCCCTGCAGGTGTAATAGAACTCCCGGCAGAAGTCCTGGCAGAGCCGAGGAAGGTCCGGCTCTCTGTGTGGCATCCGATCCATGTCCAAGGAGTGGAACAACACCTGGGCATTGGGGGAGCAACGTGCACACTTGATCTCTTCCAGGAGATGTCCACATTCTGTGTTGTTGGTTGAGAAAATCTGGAGACCACACACAAAGAGAGCCAGCACCTTGTAAAAGGGGTGGAGAATCAACTTATAAACTTTTAACTCATACTCAGATTTAGTTGAGAATCAGCGAGTTGTGTAAATAAAAAAAATCATTAAAAACTGAGAAACCTGGATTAAAGGTTGGATTTTTAATTTTTATGGAATCCTAATAGCCTGCACCTGGTGTCTCTTGGTATAGGAAGTGATCTCTGACCTCATTGTCAGTCAAAATATAGAAAGCAACTGCTCCTATCTGACAAATGTAATGAAAGAAACTCTTAAAAATAGGTCTTCGCAAAGTTCTGCAAATATAATGTTAAGGCTTAAACTCAAACATTTTTAACATTTAATTTCAAATCTAATAATATTTTCTATTCAGAACAAATAATCTCATCCCCTGCTTGCTCACTGAAGTTTGCAGACAGTTAAAAAGTAATTACAATCCTCACATCTGACAGTATTCAGAACAACAAAAAAACAAAATAAAGAGTCTAAGTTACAGTCATTACGCAGAACTACACAAGGAGTTAATCCAAAAGAAATTAGCAGGATTATTTACATAACAAATTAGCTATAATAAAACACAATGTAATCTGTTTTAGGTCAAAAGCTGTGCTGTTGGGGCAGCCAAGCATGCTGGTGGTGTTTTGCTCTGTGTGAGGTCCATGTGTAAACACCAATTTCAAGATAGACAGGCACATCATTCCCACTCTGGTATCAACAAATTAGCAGTCTGTCAAAGTCAATTAAAGCAGGGGACCCAGGGCTAACATATGGACACCTTACACTCGGGTTGCAGAACAAGTCCGCAACTCTTTCTGCTTTTAAGTTGCCTAGGAGTTGTGTTAATGCAACAGGTGGTGGAATCCTTGACAAAAACCTGATGTTCAGTACAAAAATACGCCACCATACAAGGGAAAAAAAGGTATTTTGGGAACAGACAGTGTGACGGACAAAAACAGAACAGCACAAAATGTTATTTATTATTCCATTTCAGTTCACAAACTCCGACCTGCATCACACTTTCTGATATAATTGATCAAAAGTCAATTTTCTTTTACTCTGAAAGCGAGCTGTTATGATCCTCTGTCAGGGCGCCCGCCGCTCTCATGCCTTCCAGTGTTGTGGGCATGCCTGCTCCCTTGCTCTAAAGTGCCCATTGATTCTGTGTGCCATGCCTGGCACAAGGTCCACAGAGAGAAGCATTTGTGTGCTCTCAGCCATGCCCCGTGTCCATATGTTGCTGGGATGGACTCCAATGTTGCCATCATCCAAACCAGAACAAGTGGGCCCTTTGTTTGTTGTGTTTTTGCTGAATCTCCGGGGGCATAATTCTCAAAATGAGGAAGAAAATAACAGGCGGGCTAAAAATGGCCAGAACCTAAACACACAGGTTGTCAGAGTCCATTACAATATATTTTAAAGTGATGCCAACACAGTTGCAAGATTTGTATAGGAGCACAGCCATAACAAGACTGTCACTATCCTCATGTGCCGATCAGAACTTAACAGAGTAATTTCAATCCAAATACAGTAATATTAAACCATGATCAGAATCAAAATATCCCTCAAACAAATTGTGATTTACTTATTTTTTCTACACTTTTGAAATAATTGGTCCTTTTAAAAGACATAAACAACAACTTTCAACGTCTTTCAGTTTTAGATGATGTCCCACTTTTACAAATCTATAAACTATGATAGGAATTGCTGTGACTTATCTTGCATATGAAAACACCAAACTATTCCACATCTACAGTATGTCTGTTTTGTAAATTTCTAGTCCAGTCACTGTCAACAAAACTTTCTAGATCTTTCTTCAAGAGTTTAAATAAGCAATAAAGGAAATAGTTTCTGTGTAGTACTGACAGACTTGGGCTGAGAAAGAGTTTTTCTCAGCCCCAAGACACGTATCTAAATGTTGACAATTTGCACTATGTGACATCTTTTTGGGTACTTGATAGTAGAAAGCCATGCTCAGAGGATGGGGAGTTGCAATCATCACAAATCCGAAGATGCACCTGCTTCCTTCGCCTGCTTCCTGCTCACCAATATAAGCACAAGGATGCTTCTGGTTTTTGTAAATGGAAATTGCTTTCACTCTCACTACCATGAAAATTGCATGTTTGGTTTTTAGTCTGCGGCCGGTATTCAACAAGCCCACAACTCAGAGCCAATCTGCAACACACTTTCAGCCTGGCTTATGCATAAAGCTGGAACTTCCTGCTTTTACTAGTAAAAGCAGAAAAAAAGCTAACAGAGCACAATATAGGCCTGGGTGGGCCACCAGTTCCAATGTTTTAAAAGGTTATGTTCTCAAAATCACGTAAAATTTCACAGCAAACTGTTCCAAAGGTTTTAAGTGCTTTTAATTAGATGCTAAGGAAGTGTCACAAAAGAGTGAGTCGGTCACCAGGCCAAAAGAAAGGGGGGTGGGCTTTTTTTCTCACAACCAACCAAAATTCAGCTGTTTTGAAATATTTTATGTTCCCCAAAGCATGGAGAGGCATTAAGTGCCTAAAGGAATAACTGTTAGTTTCCACTTAATGGAAATTAGCTACGGGTAACCTCTACCCAAACACATAACCTGTCTACTTGAAAAATTGAGACTATATTGTTCTCAATTTGCCCTTCAAAAACGACATAACACTATTTGCTTAAGTTTATGTCTCAAACAAACAAGGAATAATAAAATGAAATCATTTTAATAAAGAACATGTCAGGTTCTATTGGAAGCATAGGAATTTCAAAACAATTGACGTAGGTAGTGTTTTTTCTTTTTTTCTTTGTGTGTTAATGTTATCTTGTTGGCGTAATACCTGTACTCAAGATAATCAAATCATCTGATCCTCATACTGGGCCATGCCTGCTTTAATATGACTTCCGCTTCTCTAAAAACATTAAAAAAAAGGAAAACTCATCTTCAGGTTTTCAAAATACTCATCCACAATCAACCATAAGAGATGGGGGAGCAAAGGCTGCACGAAAGCTTAAACAAAACACTTGCCCTCAGGGAATAGGTGTAAGTTTGCTGGCAGGGGGAGATACTGGAGAATACACACCCTCTCAAAGGCATTAACACCCGGACAAGGCTGATTACTGGGAGGGGGAGAGAAGAGAGTGATGTTTTCCAGCTTCTCCTATTAGTGAAACCAACAAGCACAATGGTGTTGTTGTTATTCTTTTGCCATAATCAGAAAAGGCTCCGTGTGTGGGCAGCGTAGTAGGGGAGGAGGAGAAGTCGAGTTCGTCCTATTCAGTCCCCACCTCCACCAACCCCTCGGGCCCCCACCACCCCAACCACCACCTCTTATTTGCATGACTTGAGCAAATTAAATGATGCAATATGTGCTTTTTGTATCACACAAAGTGAGATACCACCCAGCCACTGAATTATACGAGGGGCACTTTTACATGAGAATGGCCCGATGAGAATCCAAAGGAGTCGCCCGTTTGGCGCATACAGTTGCGTTTTGTGCACGTCCCAAGGGCGATTCAGACTCTCCTGTAGGGTTTTTAATTCGCGTTTTAACGGTCAAAGCTGACGTGAGCCAAAGGCTGCGGCTGGAGTGACGATTTTCTCTCTCTTTTACGTTCGAAGTGAAAAGAACGTCAACTACCCAAACTTATCTTAAAACGTCTAAAAACAACCGAGAACAGGCAATATAAGTGACAAGTCTCTGAGTTCCAGGTTATAAAAAGACAAAATAAAAAACACAAAACAAGCTCCTACCTTTTTTCACGAGCAAGCGGGTTCGACAGCTTAGCTAGCAAGCGCTCTGTCTGGACGGTTAGCTCACTGTGAAGCGAGATGTAACGTGAATCGGGGCGATTGATTGCCATGGTAACGCAGAAGCGAATTTGACACACATAAACGTTACACCAGCATGTTCAAAACGCACAATAAACACGACGGTTGTTCTTTTGCTTTCAAAAAGGAGAATAAGCGCTAAATATGTACAAGTTTTGTTATTAGCGAAGAGGACAAACTATTTTAGTAACATTTCCCTCACATTCCCTACATTAATAATAGCTAAGACAGTGATTGTAGGCGTTTGAGTGTATTTCCAGAGTAAAATCATACGAACGCGTTCTGCAACCTACCCGGGCATCTCCGCGGTGCAGGATCTGATAGGCGGCTCTCCTGGTGGGACAACAGGACACACGGGGGTACAACCTGTGGCAAACTTCTCCGCTGCTGCTGCCGTCAAGCAGCACTTTTCGCTCCCTTTTCTTCAGACGCTTGGGCAAGCTTCCGTCGTAGCATCTTCTCCTCCTGGGGCTCAACTCTCCTCTCTCACCGAACTTTGCGTCCCCACATTCCCACACGTTCACCGCGATGGCCAGGACGAGCATGAATTGCAAGTGCTTCATGGTTTCAAAAACATATACAAACAAAATAAAGAAGAAAAAGGGAACTTCTCTTTTTTCAAAAATGCAAATGTGCCCCTGCAGAACAGTTTCTATTTCTAGTTGTATTTATCCAAACACCAGAAGCTGTTTAAAAAAAATGGGTATTTTATACTATAATTCCTAGATGAAACTGTTCTTAATTTAATTATCACAATGAGGAGAGTTGTTTAAAAATAAACGAACAAACTCCGTCCTCAGAATAAACAATTTAACTTGACATTTACAAACCAAATAAAAAAAGAGACCAATAAAATTTATCCTCAAGCACACAAATACACACACAAAAAAATCCCCAACAGAAAAGAGCCTGATGTTCCTTTAAAAGGGTAAATTCCTGCAGGGAACGGCTCGCCAGCTTGTGCACGCACGGCACAAAACAACATGAGAAAATAAAAGTTGTCTCTAAGTCCTCTCAGAGCGCTCACATGTTTTCTCGTGCTGTTTCCTCCTTCTTTTTAACCAGCGCGCGAGAAGCGGAGCGAGCGCTGTGACGTATAACTGCGCGGGGGCGCGCGTGGCAAGCACGGTCGCGCCCACGTCGAGGTGGAAACGCTTTACCTGGCAGAGCGTAGATGGAGGCTGGAGATGAATGCTGCTCCTGCAATGCTCCATATACCGCGGTCTGAACAACTTGTAATGCAAATGAGAAAACAAACAAACAAAATCGGGTTTTGTTTGTTTGTTTAGATCGCACGTGTGTCCTTTGACGTCACAGCGTTGATTACATTGCAGAAATGGTTTTTCCAGTCAGCCAAAAGCACACTGAAGGATAACAGCTACGGTTTTCCATGACAGTGAGAAAAGGCTGATTCTGAGCCACATGTGGCAGGTACATTTATGAGATTCAGGACAGAATTTTGTTCAAAACCGTTCTGAACTATCTAATAAAATAGTTTAGGATTACATAACTACAAAATGAGAGTTATATGTTGTCCTGGGAGACTATAGGGCTCATAAATTACAGCATCATAACTGACAACAAGTCACATCTTACTTTCAACCATTCACAACATTAGAGAAGAAAATTTGAATCTTTTAAGATTTTTTTATAGTTCACAAGAGGGCAAGATGGATTTCTTTACATCCATCCATCCATCCATCCATCCATCCATCCATCCGTCTATCCATGCATCCATCCATCCATCCATCTGTCCATCCATCCATCCGTCCATCCATCCATCCATCCATCCATCCATCCATCCGTTCATGCATCCATGCACCCATCCATCCATCCGTTCATGCATCCATGCACCCATCCATTGCTTGTCTTAACAAGGAGAATCAACCATTTTTATGCTCCTCATATCTGGAACAAACTCCTAGAAGACTGTAAACACATTTCCTTGGAAATCTTTCTTTTTTCCTGGCACTTCAAATTGTCTTTCACCACAAAATATAAAACAGTAACCATTTATGAAACAAGCAACACACGTTACATTATGTCAAATGCCGTCACCAAAGTCATTAAGTAGATATACGTCAGATATATTAATCTATGTTCCAGTTATTATGAATGAAACCTTTTAGGGGATCTCAGTATTGCGGCTGTTTTGCAGCTTTCTGGAAGTTTGTTCCAGACACAGTTACAGATTACTCAGCACCCTTCATTTTGTTGTCTTGCCTGACATTTTGAAAGGCATCTTAATTTGTTCAGTTTCACGATAACAACAAATGTGGAGCAATTCCTTTCAGAAAACTCACTTGATAGCAATCTAAAAAAAGAGATGGGGGGGGGACATCTAACTGTGGCAGTTACCGTAGAAACAACAGCCCTGCTTTTTTCATAACAGAACCTGAAATCATTAACTTTAACAGCACCTGTTCTTACTTGGGGGTCTCTGGCACTCAGCAGATTCCCGGCTTAGCTTATCTACAGGAATCTGGAGCGGGTGGAATCCAAGAGTGGTTGGTTTGATTGTGGGCTATTATGGAAATGACTTTGTGTGCTGTGAAGCTGTGGCCGACCTCTCACATTCACACACACATTCGTTGAGTCTCTACCTTATCCAAATGGAGACACATCAGGACCAAATGCAGCAAAATGCTTCTGTCCCTTTACGTCCGTAAAGGAGGAAGGAAATCAAATCAAATGAAGACAGCAATCTGCCACCAACAGCAGTATCACCACAAACGAGAGGTACAAGAACAGAGAAGAACTGCATTGTTGAGCAGCGTGAAAACATGTGGGAAGCAGCTGTGGAGCCGAGCGGAGTGCATCTGCGAAGGACAGATAGATGAAGAGAAGCACAGTTTGACAGACCGCGCTTCTGAGCTGACAGACCAAGAGTAGCTCTCTAAACATACATAAACAGAAATCCATACAACATCTCCATCTTTTAATTTCTGGCAGAAACGATAGACGTTAGCACACAGGGTTGGACGTAGTAAACTAAATATCAATACTATCAATACTCGATAAGATTGATACCCTTGTTTACAGTTTCTCTTCCATATGTCCAATGAATTACTTGAATTTCCTCACAGAGTTCATACTAGCACATGCGCTAGGAATTAAGATGCCACATATCAAGAGTTTACATTTCAATTTGAGCAAAGGATTTTGCACCTTTGTCATGTTTGCAGTCAAACTGTTTGCTTTCTTTCAAATACAATCTGTTTAAGTCTCCCATAAGTGCAGTTTTGCAATTATCTACTCTGGCAGTTGAAATAAATCTTTCAGGAACTCAAGAATATACACTTATGTAAAAATATACACCTAAAACCTGAAATATGAATATGGCTGAATGTTAAATATTGAAAGAAAAATATTATTCCTATTTAGGTTACATGCAGATTGCAGTTACAGACTCTCTAATCCTAAACAATTGTGTGCAGCAGAAGTCAATAAGATAATTATGTTATTTATATGCTGCTTTCTAGTGTAGTTACTTAATAAAACACAGTTATCTTATCACAGATAATCATCAATAACCAACTAATTGAAGTCAAATAGCTAAATTATTTAATGATAATGACAATTTTTTTTTAAAGTACCTGTTGCGGTATTGACAGTCCTGGCCCTGAATGAACTTAGTTTCTGGTTAATAAAATTCACTGTGTTGCACTGTGTTATATTTAGTCAGTTAATTTTACCTGAGTAACCTTTCGGAAAAAAAATACTTGCATAAGTTTCTTTATTAAGCTGTACTTTTTACTTTTACTCAAGTAATTTTTTTAATTAAGTATCGCTACTTTGACCTTTACTGAATGAAGAACAAGCTTGTTTTAACCAAACAATCTCCAGAAACAGACAAGTTGTCTGTTTCATAAGTTTAATAAAAAAAAATATTTGGAAAATGTTTTTTATAATATGAATTGTTTTCATTTTGTCTTTTAAATACCAAACTTTTCACATATCTTTATATGTTGGTCTATCTGATTATGTAATTTTTAAATTTAAGCGAGTGATGTGCTGATCAGTTACTCTGAACTTGTCTTTCCATAGAAAAGTACAAAACATGTTTTTACTCTTACTTGAGCAATTTCTTGCACTTCTACTTTTTACTTTTACTTCAGTAAAAATAAGTTAAAGTAGTTATATTCTTAATTGTGCACATTTTATTGGTTCTCTACCCACCCATGTTTTTATCCACAAAAAAGGACCAAAATGTAGTAAATAGTGACATATGCATACATGTAATACCTAATATATTTACATAAATGTCATAGTTTATTGAAAATATAACTGAATAGATTGGTTGATTTGCAATGTGCTGAAATCCTGGTGAGAAATACTCTTTTTTTCTGTTCCATCTTCCTCTTTTTCCGACTAAACAGCTGACAGAAAAGCTCATTATTGCCCTCTGTCAGGCTCTTGTAAAAATTGTACATTTGTGAGTGGAGCAGTGTGATTCATCTCAGCCCAAAGAATATGAACATCAATATGAAATCCAGCATGAAAACGTGAAGGTCCAAGAGTGTGGACACCTTAAAGCACGTCAGGCGGTGCCTTTAGCACTCACTGGACAGATCACTGGATTCAGTTTAATCAGAAACATTGATGCTTCTGAAAAGAACAGGTTTGAAAAGAAGAGTGGACTTCACAGCGCCATCCAGATGTTTCTGGTGAGCGATGTTTAATAGAAAATATTCAGATGTCACTGACATGTCTCATCTTCAAAATAAAATAAACTGCCCCTAAGCATGCTGTATCTAAGAGAAATATTTATATGCTTTTGAAAATATAAGTATACATATTAAATACATTCAGGTAGATATAATTTTAATTTAAGATTGATACATTATTAAATTATAATTACATTTTATGTGGCCAAACATCAGGATGCATGGAGGCATTTCACAGAGTCTGGTTTCCTTCCTTCCTACCTTCATTTTTTTCCTTCCTTTCTCTTTTCCTTCTATAGTTAGTTAGTTCCCCTGTTCTTTCCTTCCTTAATCCCTTTCTTTTTTCCTTCTTTCTGCCCTTCTCTCTGTCATTATTTACAACCTTCTTTCCTTCCTTCCTTCCATTTTTCCATTTTCCTTTAGTTTTTCCTTCTTTTTCCATTGTTAATATGTTAGCGGATTAGTTCATTCCATCTTTTCTGTCTTCAATCTTTCATTCCTCTGTTTCTCCCTTCCTTCGTTGCATACTTCCTTCCTTCCTTCCTTCGTTTAACTTTTAAAGGTAAAAACTGTACTTAAATCTTTAGACTCACCAGAGAAATATCTGCTGTGAATTAGCATGAAACTCTTATGTTAGGAATGGGCCAGATTTATGTCTGGAAAAGTGTGGAATTTGGACACCAGAAACGTGCTGGAAATTTAATGAGACAAACATAACACACTCAGTGTCAGCCTATCACAGTCTTTATGTTTTATAAAGTTTAGCACAAACATGAAATCATAAAAGTCAGCCCGATGCTAACCATGTGTGTGCTTCCCTCTTCTGACAGCACACAGCAAGCAGCATTGTGTTCCTCTCACACCTTCTTTAATGGCCTGGCTTTGTTTGGCAGTTGTATGCCATACGGCATACAGACCTCTGCAAGTGTTCACAATGTCATTAATAGTCCTGACAACAGCTTAATGAGCCTCTGCCATCTGTTTGTGAAGGCTTCAGGGTGGAGGGGGAAAAAAAGGAACAAGAAAATCAGACTCAGTAGCGATTTCCAGTCGTGTGAGTGCCTCTGATTTCCACTTGAACAGATCCAAACACGAGGACATTTTAAGTGTAGTGACTTATGTAGCGTCATCCAGCCTGAGTCAGTGACTGAGGCTGGGCTGTCTGCCCAGCATCAACAGCCTCTAAATCACGGGCTTCAGCCATCAGACCACACAACCTCGCTTTTAGCTTCCTCGCCCCTCCTTCGCTCTGTACCACCCTGGAGTGTCCTTAGGCCTTGTTTGGCTGAAGTATACACATGGCATAAGTAAGAAAAGCCACCCAGGGCTCCCTAATGTGGTGGCACGAGACACATACAAAGTTGCAGAAGACAGTGACACTAATGTGTTGCCTGGTTAATGCCGCCATGGTGTCTTTAATTACGCCATGCAGGAAATTGGATTGCTTGGATTTGATGCTGCAAAGGAGCAACTTCTTAGAACATCCCGGTTTCATTTTCAGCTGGACATGGAACAAGAAACTTTGTTCATTTTTAATCTGAAAAATATTTATACAAATTGAACCGCTTCACTTACAATTCTAGAACTGCACTGCTTGTGGTGACAGAGACTTGGAGCAGCTCTTTTACTTTAGATCTGAGTTCTTCTTTTTGTAGAGTTTTTATTAATGTTATTATTTGTCGAGACGTTGCTGTTTTAGACAATTAATCTGTCTGGTTTTGGACGCTGTGCTGCTTTTACTTTTTCACTTTTTGACAGTTGGTATGAAGTGAAACAGTCGCTACAAGGTGCTTTTCTTAAAACTGGAAGCAGCAGATTAGCATCTCGAAGTTCAATTTATAACTGAACTACGACCCCAAATCCCAGGGGAATTGAAAAGGAGGCTTTATGGATGCAGAGCAGAGAGAAAACCATCTCTCTTAACAATCATACCGGTCAGGGATTGTATCCCCTACTCCAACGTCTCTCCGCCTGGCTTTCTAACAATTTGGCCAGGCTGACATTTAAAGAGGAGCAGCAAAAGCAAATGAGATGGATTAGCAGTGTTTGCCAACTACTGAGGTATCAGCCAGGACATGTTGCTAGCATGGTTCCGTTTATATATATAAACATCTAGTTTTTCTTTAGGATATATGAAATAATTTTATAGTTGAAGTGAATTTAAAATTACAACAACAAAGTATTTTTACATATAATTTAGTAGCATTTTATGTGATAGATCAATGCAAGAAAGAGTTTTACAGTGAAGGGATAGGAAAATGTTTTAGCCTTTTTTATACAATAATAGAAATGTATTATTAGAAACAAATAGACAAGTGATTCAATTAATTTCTTAGAAAATGAAAATGCAATAACAGAGCATTCCTTAAATAAATGCCTGATCATCTGGAGCAGAGGATGCATCTGCAGCTAAAACAATATTTCCAACATCAACATGTGGAAAGCTCAGTCCTTTCTGCTTGACTTAACATCAATGCATTGTGGGGCTAATATGATGAGTATTTGTTGGATTAACTGACTAATAATTGTATAGTAATAGTTGCTTTTAAAGAATTTGAACAAACTAAAGCTGCCACTTAAGCATCTCTGGGTAGAACATATGTGCAAGCAAAGGGTTTTTATCTTAAATGCAAGATTTTAGCATTTTTTTGTACGGTTTTGGCCTACCTGCTGCTGTGAGTATGTCATTATTTCAGTAAATGTCCTTTTTTATGATTGATTAATCATAAACCATGGTTAATGATTAATTGATAACTAAATTAGTTAACGATTATTTCTATAATCAATTCATCACAATTAATTCACCCAATTGCTTTAGATATATCAAGTTGGCAGAAACACTTTAAAAAAGATTTGACATTGTAACTGCAGACAAAAGTGACTAAAAAAATAACAACAATAAGGAATGTGTGCAAATACACTCCAGATTTGGAAACATATGTGTATTTTTCCTTCGGCTTCTCAATCGGGCACTTTAACTCATAAGATTTCCATAAAATATATTGTAGTTTGGGTGTGAAAACTTTTGCTAGGCACTGTACAGTATTTCTCATCACAAAAATCCATATGAAATAGATTGCATCTTTAACAAATATCTTTTGGCTGAATTAAATTTTAGAAACTTTTGACCTAAAATAGTTCCCCAGAACTGAAAAACCGATTTACTTTAAGTCAGTAAGTCGGTGTTTTTACATTTTCTGTTGGGCGTAAAGTGGAGCAAGCTTATCTGTGCTTGAACAATATCTGCAGACTGATTGTCATATGAGGAGATTCTTCCCTGCATTCCTTGCCAACAGCAGACACGAGCCAAATCTAAGACATGCATCTGTTCTGCAGCGGTGAAACATAGAGCCAGGAAATATGTTGGACATCGCCTCAGTTTGTAAGACAAGGGACGGATATTGAAATGCCTTCAACTGAAGGAGGGACATCTTGTCATCTTGTGCGCATCTAAAAGCTTTTACTTCATTTTAATAATGATATTTTGCATTCATAAAGTAGAAAACACAATTCATCTCTGTTTCAAAGTCTTTGTTCTTGCCTTTCTCATGCAATAAAGAATCCTTCAAAGGAAAATAAGGAGGTGATATGCATGTTTCTGTTTCGTGGTCGCTTGTCTGTAAAAGATTTGATCAGGATGAAAAAGATTTCAAAGATTTTAGGCGCAGTGCATGTACGTGCAAATTGCAGATTAATTACAGATAAGAGTCACTGTGCTGAAAATGGTTTGGTGGGATGGAGGTGGGCGGCTGGTGGTAAATGTTTGGTGTGGGCAGCAATGATGGTGGTCCTTCTCTTTCTCCTCCTTCCCTCCCTTTGCTCGCTTCTTCCCAGTGTCCCGTTGTCCTCAACCCATCTGTTCCTGCTTGGCCTCCCAGGCTTTCCATCAGGTAGGCCTCAGTAACTGAATGCTACTTTAACTTATGGCATCTGAATATGTCTGGTAGAAGAGTCTGTGTCCACCTGAATATGGTTTTGCTACATTTTTTCTGTAATTGATGCTAAACACTCCTCTTGGGCTGTAAGTGTGGTGAACCGATTGCATATAATCAGATATAAACTTAAAAAGATAAAATGGATGAAATTTTTTTTTCCTTCTGTTGGATAATTTTTTAATTCCATCTCTTTAATCATTCTCACCTAATTTTAACTGCATCTATAAAAAACATTCACACTCTTGGATGTTTTACCCTTTTATGTCATGATCTACAAAATGAATCTTTTTTTGTTTCATGAATTGCTAAACAAACCTTTAATGTCAAATTGAAATCTGATTTCTACAACCAAATTAAAATATTTAGCATAAAATAAGTGATTGCATGATTATTCTCCCCCTTCAAGTCAGTATCTAGTAGATGCACATCTGGACGTTGCAGTTTTCCTCCATTCTTCCTGCTAAGCTTTTCCTTCTCTGTCAGGATAGTGACGTCTAGGATTTGACTGGGCCACTTCAGGACATCCACCATATTGTCTTTGAACTATTTCTGTGTAGCTTTAGCTGAATATTTTGAGATCTCATGTAGTGTTCAATGTCTCAGCAGCTTTGCAGAAGTCATTTTTTTCAGCTTGTAAAGTTTTTTTAAGTAAGCTCAGATTCTGCCAACAGATGACGAAATCATGGATTAAACTCTCCATACCAGGTTTATATATTGAACATCTTGCTGCAAACACTGAAGAAGCTCCTTCAACTCCTCCAACTGTTTTGATCCAGCAAAAAACGTCTACCTCCGCATAAGGGTGGCTGATTATTGCTAGAATATGCACAGGGACAGCAATAACAGAAACGATCACCACACCACACTCAGACCTTCGTCACTGAGGGAATCTGCCCTGCAGCTGGTGTAGCATGAATCACAGTAACAGAGAAGGGCAAACAGCTCCAAATTGTGCCCATCCTCGACCACAACGGAAATGCATGATTCCTTCTGATTACACTGCAAAAACTAATTTCTCACCAAGTATTTACTGTTTGGTTTCTAGTGCAAAATATTTTAGTATCCTTGAAATAAGACAAAACTAACAATAAGTAACTTTCCATTGAAACACATGCTGTTTTAAAATCAATACTAAGTTATTGACTTAAAACATCTTGCTGAAAAGTTGTTTGTAACTTAGTTTGTGTTATTTCAAGTGTACTAAGATATTTGTACTAGAAACTAAACAAGAAATACTTCTGAAGATTTTGTGTTTTTGCAATGTGAGGAAGTGTTTAGGCACAAGTGAAAGGCTGCCAGGGGAGATTAAAGGATTTCTCAAGCATGCATCCGAGAATCAAAGCAACACTCCAGGTATGTTTTTACTAACATTATAACATGATATAAAGCTAAAAAAAGTCAGTTTTACATAATATCCCTCCTTTAAAGGTTTCAGATAAAACTAACTGCTCTAACTCTAAGCATTCTGATATCATCTGATGAGTAAGAGATTGAAGATTGATAAGTAGATAACATGGGAAAAATGTATTTTTATAAGTTAAATCATCTCCCAGTGGAACTAGTATTTTTTTTTGACAATCAATTCAGGAATACTGCTATGTCATGCTGAAAAGTTACTTGCAAGTTCATTTTGTCTTATTTCAAGAGTACTAAGATATTTCCACTAACAAAGAATATGTGGTAAGATGTTGTGTTTTTGCAGTGTTGATCATCACGCAATCATCAACAGGTGAAAGGTGCTAAGAAAACTTCCACACACAAGGCTGAAACTGATGGTAAATTGCAGAAACGTTGAGACAAGATAACGGAAACAACCTTGTGCAGCAATGATTTACCTGCAGTCATGCTGGTGGCAGCCATGTTGTAATAGTGCGATGTGAAGTTCTGGTGCTGGATAATGATGCTGTTTGACAGAGAAAGGCCCACCTGAGTGTGATTGGTCCCCAGGTGGGTCTAGATGTTGTCGAACGGCTCTACTGTGGAGCATGGTGAGGGAACAGGACAACAGCTGGGGGAAGAGGAAAATAGCAGGGACCTAATTGTTGATTACCAAGACTGCAGTAGCATGACCACCTTCACACAGCAGGGGGTCCTTCAGTGTTGTCATTATTCAGCCACTTCCTAATGGGCTGTATAAGTGGTGGAGAGCTTTGTGAGGCCTTCATTAAGTTGAAGGTGGTCTTAACTTACACTACCAAAAAGATCACCCTGTCTAATATATAAATGAAACAACCTTTAGCTGTAATTATACCACACATTTGCTCTGGCATTGTTTCAATAACCTTCTGCAATGTTACAAGATTTATTTCCAGCCACTGATTTTTCATCAACATCTTGTATTTTGTATTTTGATGGGACAGTCTGACCACTGAGCAAAACCTTCTTCAGAAAATTAAGGAGATTCCCATTAAGGCCTGAACTCTGTGGAACCGGATCCATGTGTGAGAATGTCTCCTCCTCCCTGAACTACTAATCAGTTTCATTTTGGAATATCCTCGTGTCATCAGGGAAGAAACAATCTGCTGATGGAACAACCTGGTCATTCATTATCTTCAAGCAGTCAAATCACAGCACTGCCTCCACAGGCATCACTTCATCTGCCTCTCTTCTCACCCTGAAGTGCCCATCACTCTGGAAGAGGGTAAATCTGGACTCAGCAGCTCACATCTCCTTCTTCCATCGCTCTACAGTCAAATCTTTATGCTTCCTCCCGGTTAGCCTCACTGGTTAGCAGTTTTCTTAAGGCAGCAAAGCTGTTCTTGCTGTAGGTTCCCTTCACATTGTGTACATATTCTTATGCTCACTATTAAACAACTTCTAGTTCTACTGAAATGCTTGATTTGATGTGAGAAAAAATTTAAATAACCACAAAGCTCTGTCATTCATTTCTTCCTCAAAGACAATGATCCCCACTATCCTTTCAGTTTTAGTCGTTTATGTAATCTCCTTGAATGTTTTTCTGCTTGATGCCAATGATATGAAGGTTCTTAACCAGACTGACGTCTTTCCACGACCACAAAATGTGTCTTTCCATGTGGTTGTTGAAGAAATGAAAAGCTGCTGGTGTTAAATAACTTGCCATGCAATAATGATCAAATGTGAAGTTCTTATTTATCTGCTCAGTTAAAATCAGGTGGCGACTCTTTCTTTGACCAGGTATAGATCAGTGGTGTCCAACAGGCTAATTTAAACCACTGGCGGGACACAAGCTACATTCAATTAAAAAATGCTAAAATGTGATTATTGTGATTTTTTTCTTTAGATTTAATCAGTTTTTTTTAATGAACTGTGTTTATCATTAAATATCCAAGTGCTTCAGACTGTTGCCTTATTAAAAAAGAGAAACACAACTTCCAATTTTGGGTCATCATTTGTTTCTGTTTTGTTTCACTTTGGACACCCTCGGTGCAAATGATACAAATATATTTTGGAATAGATGACTAACTTATAATAAAGTAAGAAATTGATGCAATAATTTAATCAGCATGTCACAGTTTGTAAAGGTTTGCTGGGTAAATATGGAAAAATATTGATTTAATTTAGCAAATGGTGTTTTCATATTAAAAATAAATGCTTCAGGGTGCTGTGGTGGCGCAAGGGTTTAGCACAACCCACATATGGAGGCCTTAGTCCTTGACGCGGCTGTCCCAGGTTTGATTCCCGGCCTGGTGACCTTTATGTCTTCCCCCTCTCTCATTTCCCTCTTTCCTGTCCATTAACTGTTAAATAAAGGCCACTAGAGCCAATAAAACCTTAAAAAAAATAATGCTTCAGTAAATTTAATTGGTCATTGGGAACAAAATTTATTTGGTTTTGTTTGGAAAATCCACATTGTACACTTTTTTTTAGCTAGATGTGAACCATAAAAGAAAAGATGGAGCAGCCTTTCTCTAAAACTAAATCTGTTTGGGAACTTATTGTGGTTGCTTGTTCCCCAGAAACATTTTGAGTCCTTATTTCAGAATAGTAATTTCTCAACAGTTTCTTTTTATTAATTCTTTTCAAATCTGAAGTGAAAACTTCCCCTTCGTCTTGGATCTGCTTGCCAGGCATTGGTCATTTTTACAATGTGTTTTCCTATTTTCTGCTCTAATCCCACTCACTTTATCCAAGATTGCATGAAAACACAGCCCAGTTCTTAGAGCATAGTTTCCTTTTATATTCCCAAGTATAATTTAAACGGATCTCTAATTTGCGATTATGGTCCATACAAGCCATGAGACATATTTAGTGGTACCTTTGAAGCAATGTGCAGAAACTGTAAAATGCCAGATTTGCCACCTCTTTTATTAGCCTCCTTTGCCCTAAGCTCAGTGTGTCATTATTAGCGTGTTTCATTTTTTATGTCCAGGTGCGTTTCTGCTATGCTGCTGCGATTGTTCTTTATGTATCACTCACCACTTTAATAGCTACAAAGTCTCAGAATTGGTCATGGCCGCCAGCATTTTTGATGTGTGCTGTCTCCTCATGGTCTTCAGGTTGTTTTCATTAATGGCAGGCAGAGCCTCGTGTCAGAAGGTGGTCTCCACGCTGGACTTGTTTCTAACAATGCTGGACTCAGTCATTACCAAAAATAAAATGAAATAAAAAGAAAGCAGGAAGAAGGAGAATATTAAAGTTGCCGCACAGCTAATAATGGGATTAAATGAAAAAATGTGGTGGTTGAGTAAATGTGTAGTTGAGTTAGCCCAAAACCTCTGCAGGAATGTCCCATCCAACCGTCCACTGGCCATTTATCCATCCATCCATTAATCCAGACATCCACCCGTCTATACAACAGGGGCCAGTTGGGATGTTACACCAAAATAATATTTATTACAGTAAACTAAGTACAGTGTAAAATATGCAAACAAACCAAACCTAAAGACATTTGTAAAAGATGAATACTGTCAACTGTCCCACTAAAGACATAGAGACAAAAAAACTGCTTCAACAATCAATGTGGTATAAATCAAATCTTAAAATTTCTGTGTGGCTCTCTTCGGCGATGATAAGGTTAATTTGGCTCTTGTATTGTAATGTATTTTGGTGCTAAGCCATTCAGTGATTTATAAACTACCAGAAGTATTTTAAAGTCTAGTATGTACTACAGGGAGTCAGTGTCAGGACTTAAGAACTGGCGTGATGAACTCTATCTTCCTAGTTCCTAGTGGGAACGCAAGCAGCAGCGTTCTGGATCAGATTTTTTTAGGCAGGCCTGCAAAAACACTATTTCAGTGATCAATGCAACTAAAGATAAAGTTTCTCACTATTTTGCTGTGATAAAGGCCGACTTTGTAATTGTTTTTATGTGTCTCTGAAAGTTAAATTCTATTAGGACACACAACTCCTGCAAACATCCATGTTTTAGCTTCTTAATCCCAGCAATACTATTCAGAATAATAGAAAAAAAGCTAATAATCCAATAACTGTAGTGCATTTTTACACAGAGTGTTTGACTTATAAAAGAGGAAATCGCAGCTTTTTGCTAATAACCCAGTGAAGAAAAGAGCACCTTGAGGCACTGAGTGGTGTTGAGCACTTACGTCTCATCCTCAGATTTCTCTCAACTGGGTTCATCTTCCACTAATGGGGTCACTACTGTCTGCCACTGTATACCCTTTCCCATTCGTCAAACCCTCCATCACACCAACACACAGACAGACAGGCTGTCTGAAACGGCCTCAAACTCACAGATGTCTTCCATGCATGCACACAGACCAGTCTGCACAAGAAAACAAAATACGCAAACTGTCGCAGCGCTGTTACCGCCAAGCACTCAAAAACATAAACACTGGTTCATTATCAAGCCCTCCCTCTTGTCCTCAAAGCCAATTAAAGCAGTCAGCAAATTAACACAAGTTAGTGACCATAAAGACAGGCTGGATGTTTGGGCTTTCTTGTGGGAAAAATCATTTTGTAAATAATTGGGGGGAAAGGGATAAACGGGGACAGTTTAAACTGGGAGTTTATCTTCGGCTAATTGCAGAGATACGGAGCAGAGATTTCTGGGTAAAGTCGCCATGATGCGTCGTTCCAGATGTTGATAGCAGCAACGGACCACCAAGGAGCGTTTCAAGATGAATGCATGAGCAGAGAAGAACGAGAGCTGTGATAAAACAGAAACACATTTTCACTGGCAGAGATGCATCCAACCATACATCCAACTGATGTACCGACCGACTGACCATCCATCCATCCATGCATCCATCCATCCATCCATCCATCCATCCATCCATCCATCCATCCATCCATCCATCCATCCATCCATCCATCCATCCATCCATCCATCCATCCATCTGTCCATCCATCCATCCATGCTCCAGTTTAAATTTAAATTTATCCAGATTTTTCCCTGACAGCACAGCTGATGCTGTGTTTCATGTTCATATTTATGTAGTTATTAAAATTTCTGGCATTCCGAATCTCTTTGGACTTTGGAAAAGGTTTAGCGTAATTATAAACAGCGGTGTTGTTACACGAATTGCGGTTTTCATGAGCAGGTGTTTAACGTCAGCATTTGCAGATGTTGAATTTGTGGTAACATGCTGTAAATTGCTGTCTGTGCCCCCCAACCCCCAATTGCCAGAGAAATATGAGGGAGTAAATTGGATTTCTTGCCAACATCAAGCCATAACTGCAATCTGACACAATGTCTTTGATTAGAAAGGCTGTTATGATTTTACAGGCCAGTACGTAGAAACCATACAGCATGTTTTACATTACGATGCTAAAAGAACCGAGCTCTTATGTTCTTGCGGTGCATTCAGGCCACCAAAGAGCTGTGTGAATTCTGATATTCACGAGCTCGACAGTGCCAGGAAGATAAACCAGCGAGGAAATTAGAGGACGTTTTAATCATAAATCATTTGTGCTGCAGTGTACAACAGTCAGATGGATTTCAACACTTCTCCTTGGGAAAGTGGATTTTTTTTTCCACCAGTCTTTCACAACCTGTGACTTACAGGCTGTTTCAAAGAAAATGAGACTGCCAAACATCACTATAAACTCCACAAATATTTGTACGGTCATGTGGTGAGTGCTGTGCTCTTAGATTACATAAGTGATGCTAAAATGCTTGTGTTTTGCAATCAGATATTCAAAGACTGAGGTTTTGCTCAATAATACATTAAAGGATAGATTTATCTTTTTCTTCTTTTTTGCATTTAAATTATGTAATAAATTGTGATAAAATTGTTTCATATAGCAGCAAAAAAAAGTCTAAAACAACTTAAACTGCTCTGTGTGAGCATGTTCAGTGTAACAGGTTACATGTAACTTTTCTTTATTATCAAAGTCCTTATGAATATACAGAATATCTGATCTTCTCTTACGTTCACTGTCCAGCTTCTTCAGTGATGAAAGATCCGTTAAAGACTTTGGTTCAATGATTTCTTTATTAGTGTATAATAGCTCTAAATGTGGCTAACTTGAATACAAAACCTTAGAAATAGCTAAACTACATATGCATGACTTTGGTTCTTTATACTGAGATATTTTAAGTTCAACTTCCAAGTTGTCAGATAGTTTCAGTTTTGGAGTTTTTTGTTTCATTCAGGCAGTAATCAGATCTGGTCATGTCTATAGAAGTTGAACCAAAACATGTTTGGTCAGCAGTAAATAGGAAAATGATGGATTTATGAAAGTTTGGAAAATTTTCCAACTTTATAAGATAATTGAATATTTAAAAGCTGTTTTTTGTTTACTTTGGTTGACTCATTAGTTATGAACATTTACTTAATGATCTGAAAAGTAATTTTGTACTGAAATATTAAATGAAGGGGGCGATTCCAGTTCTCCTGATTGGTGTCTTCCTCATAAATATGTTTCTCAACTACTGGTCTGTTGGACCTTTTTCAGCTTTTCCATTTTGGTTTTGTTTTTGTTTAGCGATTAATCACTTTGTTAAAAACTTAAATATGTCACTTTTTAACAGAGTAACACAACAACTGTAGTTTTTATTAATGTAAAACTAAGTTAAACACTTGTGTTTATTGAAAATGACAGCAAATCCGGTACAGTAATGTCTAAGACATTATTTGTGGACCTCACTGACAGACTCATTGGTTTAAGATCATATTTTACAAATGTTTGCACCAACAAGACAACTTCGCCAGAGATCCGCCATGTGTTTGTAACTTAGAAATCCATTGCTTTTGTAAATTCAAATGACAAAAATGGTTTCCATAATAGAATACACAACGTTGTATTTTTAGCAAATGTGAATTCATTTTTCACAACTTTTGTTTGTTTAACTCTCTTGGCAAAAAGATATGCACTGTTAATTAGAATTTAGATATCAGAACAAGTAAAAGTATTTTGTTTAAACTACCCTCCAAAGTAAAACAGCCCTATGTGCGAAAATAAAAATAGATCCTTGTGAGCATGACAGGAGCTGTTTTATTACAAATGTGCTCAAAACTTTGTCAATTTTGGAACTGCTGCGTTTCCGTTAAATAAAAAACAATTAAAATCACATGTGAATAAGTTTGTTCACACAATAAATCATTAAAAACGTACCATGATTGTCCAACTACTTCCAGTTGTCTCCGTGGTTTCAAATCAACATTTGGTTGATGATCATGTGACTTGTGCCGTGCAAAAAAAGTTTTCATTGCAGCCTTGCAAAATAAACCAATATGGATATGGCCAAAAAAAGACTACTTCGTCTCAGCACCAAAACCTTTTGACGAAAAACAAGATTTTGTTCTGTATATTTGTAATTCACAAATATACATGCACAATTTGTAATTTATTTTAATTAACTTTCTTAGTTGCACATTACTTTGGATTGGAGGATCTATTTATAATAACTGCACAGTATTGTACGCTGTAAATTTTCCCTTAATGTGCAGAATGTTCTTGATTCTGTCTTTACTTTTTGTTTTGTTTTGTTTTTATCTACATGATTGATTATGTTGCACCAGAATATCTGGAACAATGAAGGGCATTTCTATTCTATTCTATTCTATTCTGTTCACTGAATTGCTCTTCCTTTGTTTTTAAGACCCACCATTCACCATTGCAGCGTTCTTATTCTTATTATCCAGTTTTGAAATGAGGTCATCTTGAAGACAAATTGGTAGAATTTCATTCAGTTGGTTTTACAAACATTTAGAGGGCAGGAACACAGTGAACCCAGCCACTGAATAATATTTATAGTGCCACCTTTGCAGCTCAAACTGTATGTTTTCTTGTTCTGCGGTATCAAAAAGAAAGTCAGGAACAGTTTGACATCTGAAGCTAACAGAATATCACAGAGCATTTTCAATCCAAATACTAAATCCTCACATGGAAACATGAAGGAGGCCGTGCAGTATACAGATGATGCCAGTGATAATTGTGTAGCAGGTTGTTTGGACTGGCTGTGTGTCACAGTCGGGAGTCCTGGCTAAATATTTACTGGCTGCTGCAAGGGGGTTTAGGAGGCATACTTGGCCTTGCTTGTGTCTCTGGTTCAGAAGTAAAGACATGAAGAGAGTTGAAGATGTTGAAATCATCGTCACCAACTGATGCTGTCAGAGAGAGCCCTGACGATCGCGCCTGACCCTTTTACCATTTAGGGGGTCCTTGGACTGATACGAGTGTTACTGACCCAGAGGCCATGTGTGGCATGTTTGGGGTCTGCAGAATATATCACAAGCTTTAACCTATACAACAGAGCCAATTATAGCTGTGAAAGGCCAAACAATACAATCCATCAGTCAAGTTTCTTTGGTAAACAGGAGTGGGCGGCCCTGGTCCGCGTTTAAACTCCCAGTCTCAGAGAAGCTAAGGGTCAGTGGAGCTGTTTGATTGTCTAATTGAGGGAAGGCCAGACTCCATATTTCATCCTTCATGTGATGAAATGAAGGATAAAAGCAGAATATAATCACAGGCAGAAATAATCTCCAATACAATATTTTGTTTAGTCTCTTTTTATTTGTGCATCATCATTTTTTTCTTATAAGCGACTACCCTTCCTTCATTAAAGGTTATTCAGGCTTTATGAATATGTTTTAAAGATTTCCTTCAATATTTGACCAAATTTTAACAAATTTTCACCTCATTTCTCAACACTTTTCAAAAAAATGTTTAGTTTATTGCTGTTTTGTTTGTTCTTCATTCTGACCTGTCAATCATTTAACAGTGAAAGCTTCATACTAACTCTATCAATGAATCAGTGTTGTGCCAACACAACACTGATTGTGTATTACTGTTGTTACTGTACTGTTACTGTATTACTAATTGTGTATTACTGTTGTAATACACAATTAGCTAATTATCCACAAGGTAAATTAAATTGAGCTTGATCATTTCCTTTTTAATGCCTTAATAATGAATTGTATTTATGGTTTCCATTGTGTGTGGTTTTTATTTCCATTTTGATAATGTTTTTGGTTGCTGTGTTTTATTTTGGATAGTTAAAATATCTTTCGGTTCCATTGAGTTTCATTGGTCTTTGAGAGGGAAAACTTGTATTATTATGGCATTTTCAATATATTACTTGGAAAAGATCTCAAAACAGCAATATCACAATTTATCACAATAATTACTGGGACAGGCTGCCCAGTGGCGCAGCTGGTAGAGCTGTTGCGAACCAAGAAGGTTCTGGGTTCGATTCCCGGCCCCAGTCTTTCTGCATGGAGTTTGCATGTTCTCCCTGTGCATGCGTGGGTTCTCTCTGGGTACTCCAGCTTCCTCCCACAGTCCAAAAACATGACTGTCAGATTAATTGGCCTCTCTAAATTGTCCTTAGGTGTGAGTGTGTGTGTGCATGTTTGTTTGTCCTGTGTTGCCCTGCGACAGACTGGCGACCTGTCCAGGGTGTTCCCTGCTTCTTGCCCGAAACGATAGCTGGAGAGGCACCAGCAACCCTGCCAACCCCAGTAAGGGACAAGGGTGTAGGAAGATGGATGAATTACTGGGACAATTTATCGTTTGGCAAAATGTTTTATTGTAACAGGTCAATCAATGTAAAACCTTCGAAAGAATTCTTCGAAATTAATATTTAGGCTTTTTTGTACTAATAATTAGGAATAAAGACATACATTTGCCTCAATTTCAGTAGTTGCATCTGAAATATTCAGCATATACATTTGCTGAATATTGTCTGTGCCAAGTTGGTGATGCCTGAAAAGTTGCTAGTTGACATCCCTGAAATAGAGCGAACAACCACCGGATGTTACGGCTCGTCTTCTGTCCGGAGTCTGGATTCGTTCCTGCTTCTCAAACACCTGATCTTCAGAAACTTCTCATCTGCTGTGACATTTTGCACATAACTAAACTGAGAATGAATGAAGAAGCAGAAAAGAACAACTCTAAAAGACCAAGAGAAAATGAACAAAAACTCATGAGGAATACCAGTTTAAAAGATTGAACCAATGTGCTTTAAGACTTTTGCACAGTTTATTTCAATGTGCGTGTGTGGGGGTGTGTGTGTGTACATCACATCTCAAACAGCGCAGGTCTACAGGCACAGAGACACCTAATGAATGTGTGTTTGTTCTTCAGACCCCACACACATTTGTTTATTTGAACATGGGATAGTGTTCCTGAGCTGTTTTATCCTGCCCGTGTTTGCCACTTAACACATGCACCGCAGCGTCAGCCTGGTCGGCACTGCGCTCCACTTTTCTTTTTTTTTTCCCCCTCCTGCTTTTTTGGGAGAAAATTATAACTCTGCTCGAGAATAATGACAGACAAACAAGCTTTATCTTGTAGTTTGTGGACACAGTGTTCCCCTTCGTTACTGTTCGGTCTTCATTATGGAGCTGAGTTATAATCCAAACAGCCCCGGAGCGAGCCATGCCAGAGGCAACGGGCCAACGGGAGATTGGCGGTCGGTTTAGTGTCAATGATGTGGTGATGTGGGTCAGGGACAGCAGCAGCAGTGGTCATTGCACAGTGGCTAAGAGCCCAGGGAGACCACCGGGGAGGAGGCTTTCACTCTTTTACTCAGTCAATCACTCACACATGTGAATGATTCAAGCAAACATAAGCAGACACTCTTCCTCACACCTTGACATCATAATTTAAAGCCGACCTTAAAATAGTACATGTCTTCAGTTCAAAGAACTCACAGCTTAACAGTGGTGAGTAAATTGCAAAGGATGCACAACGTCTGACTTCTAACAGGCTGGTTTCACCAATTTCTGTTTTTTTTTAATTGTTTTGTTTGTGTGAGCAACTTTTACCTACTTCAAAACTCCCACAGGTCCAAAAACTAAATGAGAGTTGAAGCAAGTGATTTCTAAACACTGAGAAATAGGTCCAATTTTGACATGAGACAATGTTCCATGAACACATACCACTGGTTTACACTCAAGCAAATGATTCAATCTTACAATTTTTCTAAATTGTAAAACCCAAAAACAATTTGTAAATTGCAGCAAGAAGGTTATGAAACAACAACCAGGAAGAATAAACCAAAACTGAAGACAGCCTCTTTTGATTTGGTATGAATAAATTTAATCTTTTTCAGTTGGAATCTCCCAGTGCACTATCAATCAGTCTTCATTTTTATTAATTTGAGGATTATAAATTAACACAATGGTGATAAACACATTCACATTTAAAGTGTCATTAAATGTTTGAGCTGTGCAGGCGGAGCACTAAACACAAACACTGTTATGATTTCACCTGAGATGGCATTCATTTTCATAAGTCGTCTAGCCTGAATCATAAACAAACCATGTCCTCTTTTACCAAGCTGCTAGTAACACAGATGATGCAACGCTGCTAAAATGTCCCAGCGCCAGAAAAAAAGGTGTTCAGTTCAAGAACTGGACCGATTTGCTGGACACTTCTGTAACTTTTTAATAAGAAATTTTCAATGACAAATTTGAATCAGAATCAACTTTAATTGGCAAGTTTGTGCCAACAGAGAAGGAATTTGATTTCTTTCCATTTTAAATGTAAAACCTTTATTATAAATATATATAAAAGGAGCAGAAATTAAAATAAAAGTGTTCTTCTTTCTTGTAAACATGTAAATCGGTGTAAATATGCATGCATACAAGAGAAGAGGGGAAGGAACACACCCCTGAGGGGCGCCGGTGCTGATATATATAAATATGTATTTTTTTGTAAGCTGTGTTTTTTCAATTATTGTTAATTTTACGGTAAGGATGGCCAAAAATATTCGTGCCCATTTATTCAAAAATAGAGTTGGGCACACCCATTCATTAAGCTTGGTTAAATATGGCGAGGGTTTTCAAAGAAAGTTCTGGTGTTTGTTTCTGGAAATAGACTGAAGATATTTTCTGGACCAGGTGTCTGCGACCTGCAGCTCCAGAAATTTCAATAACTTTGGCCAAGATAAGTTACAAACTGATCAATATTTTTAAATAAACCTCATGATAATGACTTGCTTTGGCAGTTTTTCAGTGTTTACTCAATTCCTGTATTGAATTTCTAGAAAACTAAACTGCAGGTGAAATTCATCTTTTTTTAGGTAACAAAATGAAATTTTAAAAATTCCATGAATGTATAATATAAGAAAATACATTTATTCTAAAGTTAGGGGTTTATTTTCTTTGTGCTTCAATCTAAAAATATATAAACATTGTTTATTGATTTAATCAGAAAACAAATAAAAATTCTGCAGCCTAATAAGTGGACAAAGTTCATTTGGGGTTACAAGACAGACATGTCATGTTTTCATTAACTGTAATTAAAGAAAAATTGTGATAATTAATGTTTTCAAACATCCATCTCGCTGTAATGATGCGTTTCACTTATTCATAAAGCTCCTGAGATAAATGGGTTTTTCAATAATTTTATCATTTATCAATATTACCATATTAATTTGATAAAATAAAAATTGTTTACATTTTTAAAGTGGAAAAAACACACATTATGAGTACCGTCAACTAGACTGATGTGTAAATAGTTTGGACACCAATGGTTCTCCAGTTTCCAAAATTGACTCCCTGAATCCTGGTCTGTGCAGATGAGTTCATAATTCATAACCTGATTCACATACATTTCTGATGTAGGGTAATCGTTGCTTAAAGCCTGTAGTAGTGCGTGTTCCATTTTCCCAAATAGTAAGAGATATTAAGAATAATGAGACTCATTCCTAGATAGTTAAAATGAACTAGATCTTCTAATAGCTAGAAGATCTAGTTTGTAGCTACGTACCCAGCTACCTAGCTACAAGCTACCTAGTGTTACTCTAGCTAGTATCAGAGTAACACTAAGCCTGTAATAGAAAAAAAATAGAAAATTTTAAAACATTATTATTTTATAATACATCATGTTGATATAATATCAGATGGATGTAACTCTTTAACATAACAAAGCTAGCTAGCTAATGCTGTTGGTAGCTAGATATTCTAATAGCTAACCAGCTAGCTAGCTATTAATGTTAAGTGTTTAATGAAAAACAGTGTCTCTTATATTTATTATTTTACAATATCTCATGGGGATTAAATATCAGATGGTTTTTATTTTATAACATAACACTGGCTGATAATTTTGGTGTTTTTTCTTTAATTTATAGAGCATATTTCAGCAACAAGGCAGTTCAAAGTGCTTTACAATCACCAATTATGAAACAAGCAATAAGTATTATATTTTATTAAACAAAATAAAGATCAAGTTTTTCTATTTCTTATTTTAAATCTATTTCCCAGACAGACAAAATGAATGTTGGTGCACCAGGTTATGAGTTGAATGTGTCCTCAGAGGCTGTCCTAACTGAGCCTGTGTATAAATCCTACCAGCCTCGCTGTTGTCTGCTGGTGATGATGTGATGGCGCTCGCTGAGAGTCATTCTTCCAGAGTCTTTCAGTCGCCTCGAGCCCTGTACTTCAGGGCAAGGCCTTATTGCCCACCCAGATAGGTTATAGGGATTCTCGACTGCCCTCTCTCTGCCTAAGTGGGTGGTCCTGTGGGGTATGGCTGAGACACAGGTGGATCATTGTAGGGGTGCTCACAAAAATACCCCCCCCCACACACACACAAACACACACACTCCTCATCAGCAGCACTTCTTTCCCTCTCTTTATGCTCATTGGAAAGGTGGACTTAATGTTGCACAACTGTTTATTGCATCAGTAAGACACTAATCTTGATAAGTCTCTGTTCGACGTGCACAGGAAAACACATAGATCATCCCCTCACCAGTCTGACTAGCTAACCTGTAAGCAATGAGCAGTGAAGGGAGGTTGTGTCAATAAATAAATTGGTAAATAAATAAGACCGCCGCCGCCGCCGTCGTTTACCAAAAATATTCCCAGGCTCTGGATTTGTAAATAATTAGAGTTCTGCTGAACTTCGTTTATAAAGTTTAACTTCAGTGCAGCCTATCTATTGTTTGGGACCCCACAAACCACCAGCAAGATGTTGACATATGGCAGTTCTGGTGTAGAGCACAAGGCATGGATTAGTTGGGAGCATAATAAACAGGAGGATAAAGATGGACCTGTACAGGCTGCCGCAGGCTGACTCTCTTCAGACCTCCTCTTTCTTTCTGAGACTTTTCAGAGGCTGATGTGGAGAGAAATGCAGGATTTGTGACAAGTGACATTTCAGTGGAAGGTTGTTGATAGGCACTTGCTCATGTGTCTTAAAAACATTTGTGCACACAAAATAACGGCGTACAGGCACATTTAGCCAGAGATGGATAGTAACTAGTTCCATTCACTTGAGTGACTTTATTAATAAGTTTCACTACTGTTGAGTAAAATCTTTGGACAAGCATGTTCTTTGCTGCTTGAAGAACAAACTTGTTTTAACAAAAAATCCACCAGACACAGACACAAACTTTCAGTTTTGTTAAACTTTCATAAGTTTATATTAAAGAATTTGATTTGGAAAGATGTTTTGATTGCTCAATTTTGTTATGTTATTTAAATAAATTATACCATTAAATGATATAACTGAAACCAGACACAAGTGGATCCACACAGGTGGTGTGTTCCTCAAAAAGGTGATATATTATGCTTCCTTGAACATTGGTCAAAACATATTAATTATAAGACAAGTCTTTTTTCCAGCAGCCATTGTGCAGCACATACACAATGGCTGCTGTTGAAATTGGGTGGAGGAGCTGAGTGGGTAAATAGTGAGAGCGAGTTTTTAGGCAACCTGAATGGTTGTCATTTCAGATTCAAGGATTCCCCAAAAATATGAGAAAGAATCCAGACAACAATCTGGGTATGTTTTTAATGAGGGAATAACATTAAAACATGATAAATATATACATATAAAAGTTCATAAAGCAGAATTTACATAATGCTTCCCAAACCCCTCTCAGGTAAGCCATTGTTACCTGAGTCCTGAAGGCTGAGTGATGGATAAACTCAAGCCAGCGCTTAGTTAAGCTTCAGGAAAATGTGGAAGTTTTTGAATATCTTCATGTATTTTTACTGCAGAGGATTTCTCTGAAAGCTGACAAATTTGGCAATGCCCGTGGACTCTCAGTAACAAGCATCTGAAGCAATGACTGGAATGTTAAAGAACCAGCCAACTTCATGTGAGGCTATCAGAGTTCCTATCCTCTGACGTCTCACATAACTTCCTACTCTGATCTTTTGCAAAGGCCAGATGGTTACATTGGCCACTGGGGAGAGCAACAAGCACAGATAGACAGTTTTACAATGTGCAATTACTGGACAGATAAACTAAACGCTCAACAAAGCTAGGCATTTCCAGATCCCCGGCTTTTAGACTTTGATAAGGCAACAGTCTGCATTCCTTGGCCAATTTACTGCCTTCAAAACTGAAATACCTCTGCTGATAGACACTTATGCTTTAGCTGATGAAGGAGACTTTTGTCCTGTGGGGTATTTTATATATTTATATCTAACAAAGTGCTCTCTTGAAAACTAAAGCCCTCAAACCTGACTAATATGTCTTCTGCTTGGCAAAACGCCAACTGATACTAAAGGGGATAGAGTTTCTTCACCAATGATCCAAGCTCCAAGTATTGCTACACTCTTAGTTCAGCCTTTCTTGTTCCACATTAACATTTCACAGAAGATCAGGCGCCTGCCCTCTGAGCTTCACTCCAGGGAGCAAGAATCCCCCACAAACTGACACTGATATAATCTCCAGGTAATGGTGGCCCATTTGCAAGGCCAGGGGCTGTCTGACGAAATGCCGCTTGTGTGTGCGCAGGTGCGTGTTTTGCTTGAAGGGGTACGGAGCTCATCTGGTGTGGTCACAGGGCCAAAGTTCACTCAGAAATGTGTGGCCCGGGGTCGAGAGGTGCTACAGCCTCCGCTAGCTGTGAAGGTAGAGTTTCAGCGTCCAGCCTCACCTATTTCTCCAGGCTGCAACTTACATTTCTCACCGTGACACATGAATACCTTCCACCATCATCGCTAATCAACTGGCAGAGGATGTCAGGAAAGGGATGAAAGAATATGTAAGTTATCTCAATTTTTGAGGAGTAAGAGTTTGTGGCAAAACACAAGCTCACCAAAAATGATTACCCTTCATTTTAGGATGCTGTGATGCAAAAAAAGGAGGAAAGAATTGCAGCAGCTTGCCTGGTTTGGATAAACATTGAAACAGAAATGTGACAAAACATTCTTTTTTGTTTTCTAAAAGGTGTCCCTATTCAGTCAGTCATTGTTTCTTTCTTTCCTTCCTTCTTTCTTCCAGCTTTTGGTACCGTTGGCAGTCTGCGCCGGTACCCAGTCCGGCTGGAAAATGAAATCAGAATCTCCATAAAGCTTGTCAGCAGCATGAAGCATGAAAAATTTCCTGGTAGACGGCTGCGTTGAAGGTGGACTGCAGAAAACACACCAGAGAGGAAATGAAATGCAAACTTTACTTTCATCTAAAAAATGACTTTGGATCACTGAGCAAAATTCAGTTTTTTTTCTCTCCTTTGTCCAATAAGTCTTGTGAGCCATGATTTATCTGTGTGATGTCTGTTAGGTTGTGTTCACATAGCAGGCAAATGAAACCGTCATCCAACTTTTTACCGAAAAAGACTAAATTGAAAAAAAATCTGATCTGTGCCACTTCCATATGTGGAACTAAATCGGATACGAATCTGATTTTCCTTCAAAGCGTCTGCAGTCTGAACGATCATCATGTCACTGATTCTTGATATAAACTAACATAAATGTGGATGTAAACAATGGCTGAAGATTATGTTTATGAAATTCCAAATGAAGTCTGTGTCAGTGAAGATCATGGCATCACAGTTAAGGCGGGTTTAATTAATAGTATGAATGATCACACACACAAAAAAATTGGATTTCAGCAAAAAACTCAGAATTGAGCATCAGGACCTGCTGTGTGAACGAAGCCTTAACACCCTCAGTTCACTTCTTTTGAAATTCTCCCAAATACTTCACTTGATTTTTCTTGACAATCCACTCAAAGGTTTTTATGACTATGCTTGGATAAATGCTCTGTGAACAACCAGCTTCCTCGGTGTCCTCTTACACTAGCTGTGTTTCCATTAACCATGACATTGCATGAACTAGAATTGATGGAAATGCATCAATTCTGGATAAAACATAAAAGATTTTGCGGTAGGATGAGGTGGTTTTTCAACCGTATATTAAAATAAAAGTTTTAATGGAAAACTGCAATGGAAGCACTTTTTTCACATCTCACAAGTTACGTGATCAACAGCTGCATGTTGGTGAAAACCATGAAGAAGACAACAGAGGAAGACAGTTTGTTTTTTAGACCATGACTCCATCAGAGCTCTCACAGCATCACACAGTCCATTAAAAGTTGTGTGAGTTGAAATCAAAGCTCATCTATAAATTTGCCGACTACGACCTGATTAGATGGTGACGCTGTTAATTTCCAATATTTCACTTTTAGCAAAATTAGATAATTAAATATATGATTTGAAATATTTCACAAAACTTGGCAACAATTTTTGTAGAGGTTTTGTTGTAACAAGTTTACATAGATTCAACCTGTATCAGGGATAATTGTCAGAGTTTTCTCCTTCCTGGAAAGAGTGAACAGATGTTGAACTTTTTCAGGAGTTTTGAGCTTCATCTGCGCATTATAGAGTTCAGTCAGTCAGTGATTCAAATTGAAGTTGTCGTATGTGCCCTGTACTGTTTTTATTATAGGATTTTAATAATAAAAGAAGAAATAAAAAGCAAATTGACCTATATAAGATTTTCTGCAAAATATTATTTTGATTAAAGACTGTATAATGAATGTATTTTGTTTTCAAGCAAAGAGAGTTTAATTCGTTTGGATAAATTTCTCCATGCAACAAACTGGGGAAGCAATCTACTTATTTATGAAGACATTTTGAAAAATGTTTCTTCCTGCACAGTTTTGGGAACCAATCATTTTTGTGGAATAACGTGAAGACGTCACCGATTTTCCTGTTCCAGTTCAACACCTTCCAACCACAGCCACTCAAGGATGGCTGCATAAAAGTATGTGTAGTGCAAAAGGGAAATGGAAACCACAAAGGATCCATCACTAGAATTTTGGCTCTTTCTTGTGTGGACTTGTGTATTTCATTTGACATTTGTAAGATTCAGTCAGTGTTTTAAGTTCTGTGTCTTCTTTGTAACAGACGTTGCAAAAGCGCAGTGAGCCAGATGTAATAATGCATGTTTTTTTAAGTGCTGACCGAACAAAAGGGCAAAAGGACACAATTAACAAAACCTGAAAGAGAAGGAATCAAATAGAAGCTTGATAAGAAAATAAAAATCTGCACAAATGACTTTAATTTATGATGCCAGGTTTGATTATTTAGCAAAGGGTTTATTTAGTAAGGATGCTATGTAAAAAATAAATTGAGGAATAAACTGTTTTAAGTGCTTAAGAATGACAAAGATGAAAGAAACTGGTTATTCAGGAGCAACCCAGAAGCCACGAAGATACCAAGAACTGGAAACCATTGGGGGAGAAGTGTTACCATCAACAGAGAGGAAGAAGCTCTGCTCCAAGCAAGACTCCAACAAGCACAAATTAAATCAGAAGAAAAGTTACATTTCCATCCATCCATCCATCCATCCATCCATCCATCCATCCATCCATCCATCCATCCATCCATCCATCCATCCATCCATCTGTCATCCATCCATCCATCCATCCATCCATTCATCTATACACCCTTGTCCTTTGGTAGGGTGAGCAGGGGTTGCTGGTGCTCATCCCCAGACAAGGCGGGTTACACCCTGGGCAGGTCGCCAGTCTGTCACAAGCCAAAAAACTCAATGTTTTTAAAGATGAGAACGTTTCCCTTCTGTCTGGCAGGGTGATGATGGCATCATGCTGTGGGGTTTTTTTCCTGGGTGTTACGAGGCGACAGGAGCTGCGTTTCCTTTACAAAATATGTACAAAACTTTAATATTTTGCTAATGTAAAAAAAAAAAAAAGCAAACAATTTTGCCATTAAATGTTTCCAATAAAAGAAACTCAATAAAAAATCACACATGAGTAAGTTTGTCCCCTCAATATGTAATTAAAAAATATGCAGCACCATCATCATCCTACAACATCGTGTCGTCGTCTTCATCTTCCAGCAGAAGTAAAGAACTGCTTCCATTGCAGTTTGGTGAGATACACAAATTTGGATGCAGCCAAAAAACCACCTCATCCCAACACAAAAACCTATTATAGAAAAATTAGAAAAATTAGTCTTTTTTTTTTTATTAGCGTGTTTGGTTTATTTTTTTTATTTTTTTTTTGTAATTGGATGGACAGACAGAGGGATGAATGGACTTACTGAGAGTTAACAGGGACTGGATAAATGGAGGGAATAAAGTTTTTGTTAGTTCTTCCCTCCATTTAGAAAATGTGTTGTCAGAGCTGAAAAGGTTTGTGTTGAAAAGGCTGCGCCAGTTCTGTCAAGAGGAATGGGCCAAAAATACAGCAAACATCTGTGAGATGTGTGTGTATGGACACCCAAAATGTTTGACCCAACTCAGAAGAAAATTCTACCAACACTGGGGAAATGTTTGTAATGTTTTAATAAAATTTTTAAAATGCTATCTGCTTGTTCTGGTATTTAGCACGAAGAGTTTATGTTTTCTGAAAGGCCGTTTAAGGGGAAAAGCTCAGTCTGATTAATGTTAGGCTGCAAAAACACAAATTACCAAGAATTTTTCTTGTTTCTAGTGTAAATATCTAAGTAGACTTAAAAAAAGACACAAATAACTTAAGAATAACTTTTAGCAAGATAAATAAGCTTATTTTAAGTTACAAATTCTTGCTATTCTTGGCATTTATCTTGCTGCACAGATATTTGCACTAAAAAGTGTTTTTGCAGTACAGATGGTGAGGAAAAGTGTTTAAACATTTGGTCTGCAATGCACACAAACTAATATCTGATATACAAAAAAACATATTTAACATCTAAATGTTTAATTACTATAAATACATGCTGTAACCTTTACTGTTTTCTGACATATTACAATTTATAATACCTTAGAAAAGCTTTTTCATATCAAAGTAATTATTTGTCTAACACCAGATGAACAAAGACATCTCTCCCTGTTTTATTGCCTCATGATTGGCTGTGGAAAGCTGAGCTTTGGAGTCCTTTTCCTTCTGCTTTGGAAGTGACCACTTCACGTAATATATGGTATTTTCTTTGCCACATGCTGTAAATTTGAACCCAGACAGCATGTGATCCTCAGACAGGAAAGTGTTTCCTCATCTTGTAAGATGTCCTGTCTGCAGGATCAGCGTGGCGAGGTCACCCAGACGCAGAGAGAGAAAGCAAATATCTGTTTTATGATGCTTCTGAGCCCAGAGGAGATTCTTCCTTATTGTTTCAGTTTTTTTCATTCATTAAACTCAACTTGTCTGCTTTATATCATCTAGATTTTCTTTTATTGATACATTTTTATGACTCCTTCCGGTGCTTTTTATTTTATTATGTCATTTTTTTCTGCCTTTGCTGGCTTCCTCTGCCCTTTTTTTCAGTCTCCTCTCCCTCTATCTCTGCCTCGGCGCTGGTGTTTTTCTGAAACATAACAAGATCTGGAGCTGTGGTGCGTGTGCATGGATGCTCTGGCTGCACTGAGGTGGCTTCTTGTGTGGTCCCCCGGCAAACTTTATGATTTATTCAGCTAAAGGCAGAGGAGCACGACCCCCAGTGACCACAGAGAGAGAGCTGCACGTGGGTTTAATGATTTCACCACAAAAATGTGTGCTATGGCTGGGTCTGTGAGGAGTGAAGAGCCCCCCCACTGGATGGATGAGGAGCTGGGGGGCTGAAAAGAGAGCCTGGCTGACCAGCCTAAGTCAATACAAATCTTACGGCTGCATCTGTAGTTGCAGGGATCAGGATGGAAGACAGAAAGCTACATCCGTTGGCTCGTTGAAACGTTTTGAACTCTTGCCTTTCAGCTAATCCTAAGTGCTTCTTCAGGTTGTGTTTTTCTTTATTAAGCATTTTTTTCTCTCTCTCCCTATCTATGATGTATTATTGAAATGTGGACACATAAAATGATGTAATGAAGCTTTCATGACCAGAGAGACAGGGATGGGGGGAGTAATAACTGGAGGTGTGGATGGGGGAGGCAGCAGTGGTATTTGGCATATTTTCTGTCACTTATGTCCAGGTCTGCTAGCCAAAGAGTGTGACTGCTGAGGGTTTGGATCTGGATGCGATGCTTGGTCCAGCTTTTCTCTCTGTCTGTTTGGCTACAACTCCACAGAACAAGATGATGTCATTCACGGGGATTTGTGAACATTTGTGATAAAGAGAGGAAATCACAAGGGCGAGCCCTGCAACATGAACAGGTCAAAAAGCTTTACCGTTGTTTTCTATTAGCTCATAATGACATGGTCATTGTGGCTCGCAGTGTTTATCAGGAGTTCAGAAAATGTAGAATTACGTTTATTTCATTTTAATCTATTTAAAGTGTTTGTTTTAAGGGTCTTTTGAAATCCAAATAGATTTGTAACATCATCAAAGCCTATTTTCAATCTGCAGTTAGGCAAATCTAAAAAAGGTCTAAAGCTTTCTCATAGTGACTTTTTCTACTTTTAAAAAGGAATTATGTCATTTATTATTAAATTCAAACCCATTAAGGGAAAGTAAAATATATTTTCAGGAACATAATTCTATTTTATAGCACAATCAAGAAACAATGTTACCCTCAGTTGTTATAAAAATACTACATGTCAAATATGACTTAAATGTAATGTGACTGTCTAATTTAAGTCCTTCAATTTGTGCCTCTGTCACTTTAAAAACTCCTGCTCTTTCTGAAACTCCACCTTCACAACAAGGCTCCTCTGTTAATAATGGGAGTAGCTGGATTATATGCAGTTTCACCAGGTGTTTGCTAATTGCTGCTGGCTAGTCTGTGGGAGCTGAGTGGGGCCGTAGTGGGAGAGGGCTGCTCTGTGAAGCAGAAGCTTGGTAAACTGTAAGCTGCAGCTCCAAGGAGGAGCTTCACCTTGAAGGCGGAGCTATGATCACCCTGGCGTTTTGAACAGCTAGCTGGTTGCCATGGAGATTAAAGTATTTCTCAAACATAAAACAATCAAAGAATCAAAGCAACACTCAAGGTATGTTTTTGATGAGGTAATTACATTATAACATCTTGTTAAACTAAAAGAAATATATTTGTTCTCATAATACTTCCCCTTTAAATTCAAAAGAACTCTGTCTATAAGATAAATCAGCCGTTTCTGCTTGTATAAAAGAAATAAACATTGACAATAGAAGACTGAAGACACAATAAAAGTAGCATAAAAGAAGTTGAAAACCACATAAATAAAAAGCTCTGCAGCAAAATGAGTGAATGCTGCTGCCAGACACCAGACAGGCCTTTTATGTTCTATATGTGACAGGCTGAAACTCCAGAGTAATGTTGGTGTCTTTAGCTGCTGGAGATTTTTGGACCAGTTACATGCATTCCTTCCCGTCTGATGTTAGATTATCGTACAGGCTTTATGCTCTACAGGAAATCACGGCACTGTCAAACTTGCTCAAGACACAACTACGATTAAACTCATCAAACACAGTGATGAGTGGGACTGCAGAGGAGAGGGAAAGCACCTGGTTGCATGAGAGCAAACACTGTGTGCATAATTATAATTATGTAATTATAATCAGTCCAAAACATTAATAAACCTCACCTATAAACACCTGGATTCCCAAAGAGTGTGTACAATTATTGGTCAGCTATTAGCATGCAGAATCTTTGTGCAACTTAATGAGAAATATAAATTTTCCCATCTCACAAGTTTAGTTTTATTTACTAAAGTGAAAATAATATGTGTATGTAAAGTTTTTTTTCTTCTGCTAATGGAACAAAAAGTTTCATAAAATAAACTAAAACTATTATAACCAGACATTTGTTCCATGTTGTAAGGGAAGATGCATAACTACTTATAACCCATGGTATAAATAAATCATCCACCATTGGAACAAGTAATTGTTTAAATCAATAGTAAAAAATTATTGTCTTAACCCAAGCTCCTATATTTTCTCAAAAATTACTTTCAAGTTAGTTTTGTCTTGTTTCAAGTGTGCTAAAATATTTGCACTAGAAACTGGACCAGGAAATACTGGCCATGGCATGCAAACTGATGCTGCATCCGCGAGCAAATGAAAAACCAGCTTAAATGTTGATGGGACAGCAAAGTCTGTTGTACATCCCAGTTGACACGGTCATTTGAATAATCTGTAAAGTTTATGGGTCTCAATGCGGTACAAGAGTTTCCTGCCTGTTCTCCAGTTCGTTAGCTCGGTCAATGACTGTCCGGTCGGCTAATATACTTTCCCTGAGGATGTAGAGCATTGTGCACTATGACCTTCTGTCCCAATTTGTTCCCAAAAATCATACACTTTTTGGGATTATTTCTCTTCACCTCTGCACTGATTACCTGTATAAACTGAATTTCATTTTTCTGCTGAACTGTACAGTATCAGTTACATCACAGCAGGTTTCTGTCTGCGTCTGCATGAATGTCTCCTGAGTGCCTCTGTATGTGTGTCAGAGAGTGAAACCATATCAAACCAGTCATCATTACTAGCTCATTCCAGTACCCCAGGAGGGATTACACAACGGTCAGTGCGCAGTGGGTGTGACACAAGCCTCTCTGTCAACCCCAGACTCAGGGTGCACAGTGAGTAATGATTCCACCCAGCACAACCCAAACCCACGCCCACGGCCCGACAACATGTGTGCTCACCGTGTCTGGAATGACAATCCCCTCTCAACCCTCTTCCGGCCAGAAACAGGAACTAATATTTGACTTTGATCCACCAAAATCCCTTTGACAGAACTTATTAAGAGCCCAACAATGTTAGTTTTAATCACTTCAAGCATCCCCTGGGCATCAGCCGCTCATTGCCTTACAAAACGTATCCCTATCTGATTAAACTTTTAAAATTTTGCTGCATTACAGCAAAAAACAAGCTCATGTGATTTGTTTGGATTTAATTTGAGACTCAAGTGGAACTGCAACTTTTAGATTGATCTCCGCTCCAATACACCTAAACCAAAAGACTGAACTCCCCAGTGAATCCCGACTCAGCCCCTTCAGACTAGCCAGCAGCAATTAGCAAACACCTGGTGGAACTGCACATCTGCTGAACTCATTGTCAGTGCAACTCTGGTAAAAACTTTGTTAAAGGGTTTGTAGAAGAGCGTTGTTGTGATGACTTCCTGGAGGCGGATTTTCAGAAAGAGCAGGAGTTTTCGTAATTTCAAGTTGTTAAATTAAATACAGGCTATTCCTGGGAGGAAACAGAATGCGCTAACACCATGACAGAGGGATATTATTCTGTTCAGACAAAATCCTTGCTCAGACTCCATGACTCTTAAACTTTGACCTAAAATACAAAAACATGCAACATGTTTTTATAGCACCAACATCTCAACTTGGAAACAAGGTCACTGCAGTAGCAGCTGAATTTATGTCAGAATGTGACTGAAAATGAGCAGAAAAAAATTTGAAATAGATGCAGTTTCTAGATATACTAAAAACTCCTACAAACCTTGTGTTCTACAAAGTCCACAAATGTACAACACATTTTTACTGGCAAAATAATGTTGAAAACCAACTATACATTTTTGCACTTTACCATTATGCTCTAATTTCTCTAACTTTATTAAGATGCTGTGGGAAACAATCAGATTCTACCATGCAAAGAAAACACTAACCTAAAATATCCATATGTTATAAGGACAATAATCCGCTCCCAGTGGATTCTGTGCTGATAAGTTAATCAACCTTTTGAAAGAATTATGCAGTAAATCAGCATCCAGGAGCCTTGTTAAACCGTTATAACAGACTGTGTGAGTTCACAGCTTCACAATTCCAGGTTCCTGTAAAGTTAGGAGGAAAATTAGGGAGTTCCACTATTCACACTGGAAACTTGAGGGGGAAATGTGGTACAGATGTACATCCAGGCAATGAGAGCACTTTTTGTTTGTCTTGTCTCTTTCCTCTGTCTCACCTCTTGTCATTCTGGTTTCCTCCTCCCTCCTCTTTGCTTCCTCCTGCTCTTTGGAAGGATTTGGTAATCCCACTTGGATCCAAGTGTGACATATCCACCCGTTCCTGCTCCCTTGCTCTTCCGTTCTTATCCCCCTCCCTTCGTCCGGTCACTCTTTAAAGGACCGTTTGCTTTGGGCCCTGTGACCAACCACGCAGCGCAGGACTCGAGCCGCAGCGGCGGGGGAACGGTCACCTGTTAATTATTGCACTGCATTTGAGTCAAAAAGAGAGAGAGAGATGGTGACAAGCATTCATTATTTTTGGCCCCTGACATTGGCCCCATAAGCCACTTTGCTCTCCTCTCCCCTCCTTTTCCCTGTCCCTCTGATCTCTGGACCTCCTCAACAGATGAAACGATGACTCTGAGGAGGGCCCGAACTCTGGACCCGGTCCCGTGTCCGGTGGCCTGGTGTGAACAGCTGTCTGTTTTGGTTTGTGTCACACATGCAAACATTCCCACACCGTGTTTGAGTTTGAGGCCTGTCTCAACAGGTCCTCAGTGTCCTGTGAATTATGGCGAACATTAATGTGCTGCCTTACACATTATTTGAGCAAATGCTGCCAAAACAGAGTGTTTTCCTAAAGTATGGGTCAATTGACTGTGTAATGTTTGAACAGCTGTGTTGAGCAGTTAGCAGCAGAAGCAGGGAAATTCGCTATACATGAAGGTTTTATAATGAGAAGGGGACCACTTGGTCAGTCAATGCAACATCTTACTCCTTGCGGTGTAGATTATCCTAACTTAATGTTTTTATTCCATAGAAAAGGTTTCATTTTTAGGGATCAACTGTAAAATAATAACATCTAACATTGCATGTAGGAAACTGAAACAACTGTACTCACACCCATTTAAAGCCACTAAAGCACGACCCAAATTAGATTATAAGCTAGTGTTGTAATGACTAGCTATGGCCCCGATCTTACCTCTCATAAGTTTTAAATAGGGACCCATTTGCTGCAGCATCAGTGGTGTAGGTAGCACAGCAGCGAGCCAACCATCCACTCTCAGCCAGAGAAATCTATCATTACTGCTGTAATAAAGGGATTGGACTACTTTCTGTCTCACAGCTGAAAGCAAAATGAATGCTTCCACACAAAGTGATAATCATGAAGGGCTACCAAAGCTGAGATTGCACAAAAGTTACTGTTGCTTTCTTTTTGTGAGTTTTTCAGTGTGGTCTCATGTTGTTAGGAAGCATTGACAGAAAAGAAAGGAAGCGCAGATTAGAGCTGCACCCAGGTGAAAACCCAAGAATACTTCAGTTGGTTGACTTGGAGTGTGACCCAGAAAAGCTTATTAAATGTATAATACATAATATTATGTATTATGTATTTTCCAGGCACATGGTGCCACTTTGTAGCACAATCAAGTAACTATGTTACCTTCAGTTCTTATAAAAATGACTTAAAAACAAATTGACATCATTTGTGCCTTGAAATTTGGCCTCTGTCTTTCTGAAGCTCTTCCTTCTGAAAGTCATCACAGCATATTAAAACTTCAACAATGTTTTTTCCAGTGTTTCAATGAGAAGTAGCTCCTATGATGACAGTTCCACCAGGTGTTTGTTAATTTCTTTTGGTTCGTCTGAAGGAGCTGAGTGGGGTAAGCTGTCTGGAAGCTGCAGCTCTGCGTAGGAGCTGTGGTGGAAGGCGGGGCTAAGTCCAATCAGGCGTTTTGAACATTTGAATGGTTGCCATGGAGATAGAAAGATTTCTCAAACATGCATGAAAGAATCAAGGCAACACTCCAGGTTTGTTTCATTTGAGGGAATCACATTAAAACATGATGCCCCTTTAAACAGGGATAGCTGCCTGCAATGCTTACGGCCTCGTTCACATCAAATTAAGCGTTGGGACTCCATGACCTCCACTGCTACTCAGACTCCTGATGTTGCTATTTTCTCATTACTTGTAAAATCCAGTATTTTGGCAGAAGTTTACTCTCATCTGCCTCGTCTTGATGGACCTCACGTTGCTCACTGGTGTCGTGGTGTGAAGGCATTTAGAAACAGGAGGGAGCCATCCCCAAACTGTTTCCACAAGTCAGGAACAGGAAATCAAAAAGCCTCATGATAATTATCTCCACACCAAACCATGACACTTGACTCAAACTGAGTGTCATTCTTCTGCCTTGGTTATACTGAGACCTGCCAAACCCCCAGCTCTGTGTGTCAGGTTGCAAGGATGCAAGTTGCAAGGATGCTCTCCAAACATCGCTTTTCAGTTAAACTGACAGTTTGGAAGTTTATAACTGCAGAAGGTTTGAATCCTGATAATTATTGCAATTTAACTGTATGTTGTATCACAACATCAAAGTACTGTCTGTGTGCTGTTCATCCTAACAACATTTGGCAGGATGAAGTGCTAATTATATGTTGGGCTGGTCAGATGATCTTAAACTGTCTTTAATTCTCAATGATATAAAACCAGATATTTACATACACATATATTTATATATAAAAACGTTTCTTGTTTTAGAAATACCAAAATGATTTATATTTGCTAAACGTAAAAACCCTTATTAGAACATTTTGTAGAGAATATTTTTTTCAGCTTTCCTCGAATTTAAAAGTTTACATACATTTGGTCAGTATCAGTTATAACCTTTAGGCACCTAATTGGACATATTACTACGGTCGGAACTTTAGCAATTGATTAATTATGTAGATTTGAATTTTAACTCAGTTAATTGCATCTTGTTCTGAGAAAATGTCTGAAATTTCTTCTTGTGTTTCTGCTACGCCCGTAAATCTAACACGTACACGGCATCCTCAAACAAAACCACTACTCTTGGCCTGATGGATAAAAATGCTTTTCGGAACATTTTTTGCTGCAAAAAATGATTTGATAAAACACAAGAAAAGACTATTGTGTACAAGTTGTGCTAAGCTGAGTTGGAATGTAATAAAATCTATTCAAGCCTAAAATAGCATCTTGATATAAAGCTGGATGTTAACGCTAATGTTAGCGTCCAGATTACATTTCAAAAGAAGGATTTTTTTTCAGCGAATGATCAGAAATTCCAGAAATACTTAAAACCTGGACGGGTATATTTGGACAAGAGTCTTGTATTTATTAAAAAATATAGCAGCAAAAAGTGGTTTTGAAAATATTGCTTATTTTGTTGATATATTGTTTTTGATTAATAAACCTGCAATTAACTTGATTATTAAAGAAATTGCAGAGTCTCACCACTACATTAATGTGCTTTTAATTATGATGCATATCTGTAAACAGCAAGTTTATTCTCAGCTGTTTTGTGTTAGTCAAGATTCTGCTGAACATTTCTTTTTGTTGAAAAAAACCAGTCATTTTCGATAGAAAACTTTCTACCAATTAGCATAATAAACTGAACTGCACATTGTTTTAGAATTAGGAGTGCATTGGATTATGATTACGATTGTCTAAATAATTTAGTTATGTATTTCTGTATATAAACTTCATCTGATTGTCTTGTAAAGTGCCTTGAAAGGACATTAAGTTGTGAATTAACGCTACATAAACAAATGGTTGCTGGTTTATTGTAGAGCCTTGTGCTTTTTTCTGTTATAAAACATCATTGACGCATGTTTTTTAAATTCTAAATCTGAGTTTAGGTCAACCACTGTGTTGGAAATCACTTATTGTTGTGTGGTCTTCCACCCATTTTCCATTGTGTGGTCAAGGGAATTGAGAAAGCCTCATATAGCACTCCATCCTACCCAGTCAACACACTAAACTGGTGGGGGTGGGGGCTTCTGTCAGCAACCAACAGTCATTTGAAGATGAGGTTTGTGGCTAGTTTCCACCCGCAGTGCCAAGCTGCCTCTGATTAGACCTGGGGATCTAATTTGAGTAAGGAGCCATGCGAATGGGTTTCGGGTGTGATTTAAGAGTCTGAGCTGTGGAGAAATCCTCACTGGGGCTACAGCAGAGGAGGGCAAAGTATCCAAACACTTTACTCAAGTAAGAGAAGCATTACTTCAATGTATTTTTACTCACGTAAGAGTAAAAAGGTATCTGGTATAAAGTCTACTCAAGTACTGAGTAACTGACCAAATTATCAATAATTTTAAAAAAGACATAATCAGATGGACCAAAATATAAAGAGGAAAGTTTGGCATTTTAAGGACAAAAATGGCAATAATTCATATAAGTATGATCCTGCACCAACAAAAAATAAAATCAGGCAAAATAATTTTTTTCTTTCAATAAAAAAACTTATGGAACTGTATCAAAAAACTGCAGGTGTGTGTCTGATTAAAGCATGTTTGTTTTTCCTTCAGACATTTTACTCAAATAAGAGAAGCTATACTTCACAATAAAATGACTCAAGTAAAAGTAAAAAGTACAGTGTAGTAAAAATGTAAATTTTTTAAAGAAGTTATTAAAGTAAATGTAATTGAGTAAATGTGACTAGTTACTACCCAACTCTGGGCTTCAAGCACAACTGCTTGAGTTTCTCTCACAATATGCATCACGAAACACATTCCAAAAACTTCGAGCAATATGCCCCCTGTACACACTCGAACACGTAAAAAGGTTCTGCTGATCCCTGTAATCACAGCGCTGCTTGACCTTGTGACCTATGTGATGCAGCTCTGCGCACCGTGTCACCTCCCTCAGTGTTCTGGCTCCAGTCTGGGTCATGCATTGTCAGGAATGTTGATGAAAAATGACAGGCCATTATTACATGCTGTCCCCTCCTCCCTTTCCGACCGCCTCTGCCTTAATAGAGTGATACTTTTGAAAAATGATCAAGCCAAGTAGCTGCTTACAAAAAAAAATCTATTTGCAAGCCCCATTTATGAGGAGCAATTTATTACACATTTTACACAAGGTTTAGCTGCCATTTCCTCTTTTTTCCCCTTCGTCCCACTCCGTTAGGTTCTGACAGACTCAGGTTTCTCTGTTGAGGTCATTGTAGTGCTAATGTTCTGCAGGGCAAGGAACAAAGCACAAAGCAATGTAAGAGAGGGCTGGGTTCCTGAGGGAGGAGATGAAGCAGCTGCAGGCGACGGGTGTTAAGGTTTCGGTTACCTGTTCATTGCCCAAACGATCTGAATCTACAACCCACAACTCAGGACTACCTGGGTGGGCCCTGCTACTCCTCAAGAAATCTTATAGTGTGGACACAAGCAGAGAGAGAGACACACACACACACAGCAGCAGCTAAATGATTATCACACACTCGGATGTGATGAGCCCACACATCTCAAGGCTCCACTGACCCATATCTGCTGCGCACAACTCCCAGGGTATTGGGTGGATGTCAGGAGGTGTGGTGGCTGTCAGCGGTGGCTGACCCTGCACCAGTTCTCTCATATCTCCTGTCACACATCACTGCTCAGGAAGCACTTTCTTTTCTCTTCTGGCCTCTGCACACTTCATCATGCTGTCTGACTGCAGCGAGGCTCTAACCACACACCGCCGACCCGCGTGAGGGGGTGTTTGCGTGGTGTGTGTGTGTGTGTGTGTGAGGACTACATGAAAGGTTCATGTGGATAGGAAAAGGAAAACTTTCAATAAGTGAAGGTTTTTAAACCTCCCATTTCTGTAAATATTAATTTCATGATTTCTGATTTTTTTTATTGAATATCCCTCCTCAATGTTTCAGTGAAATTGCAGCTTGAATCAACAGTGAACATTAAAAACAAACACAATTTATTTTCTAGAAGCTTCCTCTTTGTTACTAAATGTAGTTGATTCTTCAAGAGTGACGTCAACCAGTGTCAACAGATCAGAATCTTGTTTTACAGACTCGTCATGTGAATCTTTTCTGCATGCAGGTTCAGGTTCTGCATTAATCCCAGTGTAGCTGCAGGCCTTAATACTACATAACCCAGAGGTGTCCAAGGTTTCACTCACTCGGTCCAAAGAATAAATAAATAAAATCAAGCAAATTAAGTAGCTATTTTTTTTTTATTTGATTTCTTCAAATCATTATTATGATTTTATTATTCTAAGATTCAAACATTTAAAATGAATTTCAATGTTTACCTTAATAAAAAACAGGCATCTCGTTTTCAAATTCTTTTATGATCAATTGAACAAATTTTTATCTGTTATAAGAACATGAATTGGGTCACTTTCTTTCAAAATGCTTGCTATAGTTTGCAGTGTTTAACAAAAAAATGACATGAAAAAATAAAACATAGTTCTACCTATTAAAAGAGTTTAAAGAGACGAATACTTTGTCATATTTTTAAACACTGTAAGAAAATCATGCTGGTAATAATTTTACCCTTATTAAAAATCAAAATGTTTAATAAACAACTTTGTATCATTCTTAAAGTAAAGTTGTGGGGCCCAAAAAAGCAATCCAAGGGCCACACTTTGGACACGCCTGACATAACCCAACAAATGGCTTGTCTGATATATGTACATATATTTATAGATATATGTAAATATATGTATTTTTCTTGGCTCAAGTGGTCTTTTTTAGGTGGACAGGCAAAGAGTGGTTGTGAGAGTGGGGGAAGACATTTGACAAAGGTCAAAAGGTCGAGACTTGACTTGAACCTGTGATGGCGACATCGAGGACTAAGGCATCTGTTCATGCATTTGGTGCTTTACCCTTGCACCACCTCCACACCATACAGTTACATTTAAATGCATCTCTCCCAGAATTACCTGAAATGAACATCATGTTTGTTTTTAAATGTTTTTCTAATGGTGTGTGCGTGGGGGTGTGTGTGTGTGGTGTGTTTTGAAGTGACAGGCTTTGCGGCCGACGGCAAACTCCTGACATTAAACACAGACGGCGCTCCTCAGCAGACAGTCTCACTCTGGACGTTTCCATTCATCCCCTTGTTGATGCTGCACTTGATCACAGTCCAGCGTCGAACACGTGGAGCGCGGCTCGCTGTCCACTTGGACACAGGTCAGGAACGTGGGTCAGGATCGCAATGTCCCTCTCATGCACCTTCCTCTGTCAGCAACGAGACGTAAACAACTTCAAGAGTATTTCACTGCGCCGCTTCCTGCTGCTATGTGTGTGGCGGCCTGCGTACGTCAGCTGATGAGCCTTAAAGCGAGTCTGTTTTGGCCTGTTGTAAATACTCAGACACTGAATGGAAGCAGCCAAATTACCAAGGACTGTTTTGATTTAACTGTCAGAGGGTGTGGGAGGGGGGATGGGGGGGATCTTCCTGAAATTGATGATGATATGAAGCTGACAATGACATGCAAATCACTTTTGGACAACAATGTTTTCTGGATGCCAGGAATGAATCTGTTGCAATGTGTTTTCTATGTACAGTTATGATTTTAAAATAAGCCTGAGAGGTTCAGGCAGTAAAGAGATGTTTCTCTTAAAGGTAATGGACTCCAAGCTTCATTGGATTGTTTATCTGTTAGCTGGGAAGTTTCTCAATTAGAGAACCTTAGAGAATCAATTACTTGTGGAGTTCCACAAAGATCTATTCTGGATTTATTTTTATTTAGTTTAACGTGTTGCTTTTATGTTTGTTGTTCAGAAAAGGTAAACGGTTCTGCTTTAATAAAAACCAGTGTTTCATTGTCTGACTGAAGTCAAAGCCTGTTTATTTTGTCTTTTTGAATATTAGACAACACTACACACTGCAAAAACACAAAATATTTTTGGTCTACTTTCGAACACAAATATCTTAGTATACTTGAAATGGAACAAAACTAACTTACAGGTTAACTTTTCATCAAGATATAGGAGATTTTTTTAAATGACTAATTCCTTAATATTGACGAAAAAGTACCAGTTGGCAGATTATTTCACTTAAAATGTGAAAATATCTATTTATAAGTAAATAATCTGCCAGTGGAAGTAATAAGTTTTTATCAAAATTAATGAATTAGTAACTTAAAACTAACTTCTATATCTTGCTGAAAAGTTACTTGTAAGTTAGTCTAATCTTATTTCAACTGCACTAAGATATTTGCAGTAGAAACTAGACATAAAATACATAGTAAGATGTTGTGTTTTTGCAGTGCACTTGTTCTTTTATTGTGTAAATACATTTGAACATGTTTCCTCTCTACATTTACAGCATACAATCTTTAGTGATAATAAGTGCAACACAGAAAGGATTGAGAGCAAAAATCCCAGAGAGGCAAACATTTTATGTTCATAGCAAAGATTTGGAACTAATTCAGACACGAATCTGATTGCTTTCAAAGCGTCTGCAGTCATTTCGCATTTTTTCTGGTTTTTAAATTAATCAACGTGAGATATGCGTCATAACTCTGCACCAGAAGAAAACAGACACAGTAAATCAGGATGTAGACAATGGCTGAAAATTATAATTATGGAATTTTGAAAAAAGTCTGTGTCATGAAACAATCAGACTGACTCTGACTCCACATCCGAACAGACTTCCCTACAGAAATGCTCCTCAAAAAGCCATTGTTATTAGTTGTCCTTCCTTCGTCTTATTCTGATCTCGTGATGACACTGTTGGGTCTTTTTGCTGAATAAACTTTAAAATCAATCCACAAACGGCTCCATCCATTATAACTTCTGTAAACTTTGGGACGTTTATGATTTTCTTTTGCTCATGCGGCTCACTTTGGGAACATACATCATTCAAACAGAAGAGTGACTGCAGTCAGGTTTAATTAGTAGGATGAACGACCACGCAACAACAACAAAAATCAGATTTCAGCTAAAAATTGGAAATGATGCCAAAGTTTTAGACTCAGAAGACACTTGAAGTATCTGGTGTGTTTGAAGCTGGACAAAGACGGAAACTAAACGGAGAGCATGACTCCATGAGCCACAGGTCTTCAGCATTAGATGATCTGCTATAAGCACCACTGATATCCTGTCAGTAATGATGGGGCCTAATGTTGGGAGAAACAAAAGCAGAGGGAGCTGCAGGAAAAATAGCAAACCTGCTGAGAACTCCCTTATGTTTTTTCTCATCTGAGTGCCAAATTAGGGCGAGGAGGGGGTGAGGTGAGTGAAAGAGAGAGTGCAGATGGACCACACTGGCTGACTGGTTGGACTAATGTGGACGTTTTCTCTCCAGGGTCAGATATTTACTCTTAATTAGCTTGAGGAATGCGATGCATGAGAGCGGAACAGATACGTTACCGTTTTGGCCGGAATTTCCTTCCCTTCCGTGGCATGTGCTCCTTTAACCTGATTTGGTATGGCACTTATCAGGGAAGATGAAAGCACTCGGGAGATCGGCGATGCATTGCTGGACACCCCAACTCACTTCACCCCCCATTTCCAGCATGGCCCTGCTGATGGCCATTACTGTGTGGTGATACAACCTGAAACGGTGCTTGCGATTAACAGGAAAACCGCCACGCTGACCTCAGTCTGGCACCTTTTTTGGAACCAGATCAAAAAATAGTTCTGAGGGGAATAAGCTGTGACGCTGGGATATAAAGTTGGGTATCAGAGCAGGTTTCGTGGTCACAGTTGATTTTAGGCCAGTCCTCTTCCTAATGATGGACCGTATGGATTTAATGGCAGATGAGGCGAGTTGATACTGCCAGTTTGTTGTGGTTCGGATTTAATGGGCCACATTGTGAGTTTCCAAACAAAAAAAAAGCCATCTTGACTTTGACTGTGGGATATTTTTCCTTCATTCATCATGTGAAGAAGATTTGGCTCCAGTTCATAAAGAGGTGTTTGTTTGCGCCATAAAAAATGATTTAGTTTATGCATTTTTGTTATTTTTTCATCTTTCTTCCCTCTTAATGATTTATTGAGTCTTACCTGGTCTGGTTAGCTTTCATGTTTGGTGACATCACCAAAGTGTTTCATTGGGGTTTGTGTGATAGGCTGACACAGACTGAGAAGAAAGTTAACAGTTGAAATAACAGCAAATACTGCAAACTGGAGAGAAGTAGAAGAAGAAAGCAGCTGGAGGACAAACTGAAAAGTGGTCAATTTGTCCTCACAGCCTAAACCAAAAGCAGCATAACTACAAAGAAAACTCAGAATAATTTAACCCCTCCGATTGAAACATGAGCGAAGCAAGAGAGAGCCTGAGGAGTTTTTCCTCTCCACTGTCGCTACATGCATGAACAATTCCAGTAAATGAAAGTGATTGGAGTGAATGCTGCCTCGATACAATGTGCTGGGTTTCCTTAGATAGAAAAGGTTTTACGCTTATTTGAATAATTAACTGAGCTTAATGTACTGTCTGGTAGATTTGATTAATTGGAATGTATGTATGATTGAATTGAAATGACCCAAGGCGACATTTGCTGTGTATTGGTATTACATAAATAAAATTAATTCAATTGATTTAGTGAAGTCAACCCAGAACATTAAATCCTAATTATTTTCACAAATTATTTGTGAAAAACTTGAGCTCCTCTGCCTTCTCCCAGTGCTACTATTGCTTTCTGAAGAAATGCTCCTCTCCCAACCAAAAACATCCAGTCAGAACTAGGAGGAGAGTCTTAGCGCAGCCAATCACTCTCGTGTGCATGCTCCTCAATGTGCAACTTACCTTTACAGGAAAACTGATTATCGCCTGCTACGCATTCATGGAAGAATTTGCAGCACAGCAGATCAAGAAGGGAATGAGCACCACATACACAAGTGTGATTGACAGCACTAACTGGTAGTTTAACTTGTTGTTTCTAGTTAGGCACTGGGAGGCACTGGGAGAAGGCAGAGAAGCAACATTTTTCACAGATTATCTGTTTCATAAATTCTCACAACATAGTGACAGTTTCAACAAATATGTGGAAAAAAATGAAAGTTTATATAAGTTTATATTAATGCTCCAACCAGGTGCTAGCTGCGGAGCTCCAGGACATTGCCTCAGTCTCACTAGTCTGGACGAAGTTCTCCATCAATTATCTGCTTCCACCCAGAGTCCAAACACACGCATGCTGCGTTAGCTAGCACATCTAAACGTTCCTTAGGTGTTTCTGTGAGCATGAATGATTGGTTTCTGTCCATGATGCAGTAATAATAGCCCAGTCAGCGCCCTAATAGCTGGTGGAATCGGCTACTGCTTTTTGAAACATGAGTTATATGATGTGAACTCCATTCAGATGCGACCACAATCAAACCCTAATGTGTGCGTAGGGAGAAAGAGCTAAGTTTGGTTTTATGGAAGGACATGGTGGTCTTCCTATTGTGGGTACCACATTCCGGCTAAACAGATATTATTAAGAAAACCTCCAGTCAAACAAAATCAATCAGCTGCTGTCACACAAACCACTGCTGAGGTGGAACTGTTTAACCATCAATCTTATCAGGAATCTTTTTGTTTTTTCAAGAAATAAAAGAAGACTGTTCGATTTATACGATTTAGTCCATGTTTTTCTGATCATCTGATCAAAGAACAGCAATGATGTAAGATTTCCCTGCTGCTGCTGCCATATGGCATATGAGAGCTATCACTTCTGATTGCTAGACCCACTTCTGCTTGTGGCCAGGGGCACATCTGCGAACCGTCTGTGGTGGTCTCTGCCTCTGTCAGTGGGCTTCATTTGAGTGCACGACTCTGCGCACGTAAAGCAGACAAATACACTCACAGAGCACAAACATGCTCACCAACAGTCGCAGGTGGGCCGACTGAGTGATAGAAACAACATCACTGTCGATGCTTAATGAGCAAATTCTGTCCAGAATGACCAGACATGGAACACACTTCCTGAACATGGAGCCTCAAACTAATAGTTAATGTGTAATCCCGTTACGGTAAATGACAATAAGGTAATTCCCCTAATTTTCATTTTATGCCCCACACAGAGCATATTCCCAGCTCCTGCTTTTACTGCTGCTTTCCTTCCTAAATACACACACACACAGGCTGATTGTCTGTATTTGCTCAGGAGTTACTGGAAGAGGCCACAGTGAAGTCTGGAAACAGAAGGACATCCAGGCTCAGTGCCTCCAGCCCCAGTGGTTCCACTGATTTGACCTAAAAAGAACCAAAGAGTCCCTATCATCAAGTCGGTGCGTCTGCGCGTGACAGCAGCATGTGTGTGGGCGGTGTGTGCGCATGTGGGGGTGGACACCACCTGACCACACACACAGTTGGATAAAGCATTATCATTTGCACATTAAACCCCTGCTAAAACGCTCCAGAAAACATCAGAGCCTAAATCTGTTTTGAGTCTGTCTTCACCTTCTTTCTTTAATCCCACATTAGACGGCCAACATCAGCGGCCTGTCAAACCTGTGGGTGTGTGTGTGGGGGTGTGTGTGTGATTGTGTGTGGAAAGATGAAAGTCAGCATGCATCTTGTGACAGACGGAGAGATTAACCTCAGTCTGAAGTCCATCAATCCTGCTCTACTGTCAGGCTATGACTTTCCGTTAGTTTGGCCATTGATTAATCCCTTGATGCTTTTAATTTAAATGGTATGTTTTAGACCGAAACAATGTAACATAATTGATGACATTCATTACAGCTCAAGTGATGCTTAGCCAGCAAACTGTCATATGATGTGGAAAAAGCATAAAATATTTCAGGTGTTGTAAAATCTATCATCAAGTAAAAACATTTGACTCTTCCTTAAAAATATTGTCAGTTCATTCTATGATGTGCAGGACAGATTTGACAAAATGAAAACTCAAAGTAAACATGACAAACCAAAACTTCCAAGGCAAAAACAAAACACATATTTCACATGCACACACACACCCCCACACACACAGAGGTTTGGATTCAGGTGTTTAGAGATACACTCTATCTTGGGCTGCGGTTTCCACTAAATGCATCTTGTTCTAATTAGTACTTTTCTGTGATGTTGTTGTTATATATGCATATGATGGTCGCTGTGGTTTCTCAGCTCTCGTATTTTTCTCTTTCTGCAGGTGCAGAAGCAGATTTATAGGGAGCTCTCTTCTATTCTGGCCGTTCTTTTTTCTCTCCTTTACTTATTAACTTTCTTGTGTTGCATCTCTGGCCCCATGTGCACATCTGAGGAGTATGAGCTAAATTTCACATGCATGAATTATGCCAGTTGCTCAGTTGGATGAGTACAAGCGACTGTCACCTCATCGTACAAGACTCATGGGAAATGAACAGAAGGGACTTTTCTAAATGAACATTTAAAACAAAATGGTTTCCTTTAAACTTTTCTGAATATAAAAACCTGGAAAACTGAGAATTTTCTGCCATGTTTTAGCAGAAACATTTTCTTAAACATTTTTTGGATCCGTGCTTATCCTGATATGGGCAGTTGCCCAGGGTGGCATTAGAAAGGTGTGGGGCACCCAAGAACTAGAAAATAAATTGTATCTTATATGTCAATTGTCCCTTGAACAAGTTTGGTTCTACTTGTATGTACGTGTAGTTGAACAGCAACTAAGGGGAACTTAGTTGCTGTTTAGTTCTGAGAGACTACAATCCCGGCTTTTTCCTTAGAAAAAGAAATCATATTATTGCTTGCAATTTAATTGGTTGGAGTGTGGCACCTTTCCTGCAAGAACCACAATGGCGTCCATTTTTTATTTCAAAATATATTCAAAATATATATATACACTTACTCTGCCAATTCTGGTGACTGGCAGAGTATGTACAGGTACTACATGCACATACGCTACATGTCCTAGCTACTTCTTCCGTAAGTACTACAGTAAACATGTAATATTTATCTTAGTGCTGCAATCAAAAATTGCCATCTAGTAATAGTTGTAGTATTTTTCTGTTGTTTATAAGTTAGAAATGAGGCAAGAGCCAGTTCTAAGCTTGTGTCTTGTTTATTGTTGTCAAAGCAACACCATAGCAACTGCCTACCAAGATGGCCGTCAGCTACAAAGTTCCCGGAAGTGTGACATCACATGAGAACTATGTAGTCTGTCTGTCCCAGCTTCTTGAACATCATTGGATAGCAGGAAGGGCTTAATGCAGGGTTGGAGGTTGTAGTGTAAAAATAAAGACCATGTTCAACAAGGAAATATAATTTTCTTTATGTCTCAATGATGCTGTTGACAAATGGGCAGTGTTACATTACATAGTCTTTACTAAACACCAACACTTCTTTTTATTTAACTTTCCTTGGCAGCCATTCTTCTTATTGCCGGCCGTCAACACCACCATCGCTTTTCTTTTTTTTACGTGCCCAGTTCCTATTTATATTGGACTTTCTGGTGTTTCACATCCCCATCAAACAGGGTAACAATGCCAATACTGTAAGCTGCTTTCATTCATCAAACACACTGACATCAGCTGAGTGATAAATCCACTCCACACTGTGTGGGTGGTATGCACTGTGTTCTCTGGGTGGTCATATTTGGGAAAATGGGAAGTCCAATAAAGATGTATTATTTGGAGGGTAATTTCATTCAGCCTTCTCCAGATGTACACAATGCCCTGTGATAAACAGTTGTTGCAACACTTTGCAGATATGTGGTCTCAACATTCTCCCCAAACAAGTAAAAGTTTGAAATTTAATGAATTCCCTTGGAAGCAATTAACAAATTCCAGATTTTTTAATCACAAAGTAATGAAGTGAAATTTGTTTTCTTTCTCAGGAACTGGTCAGTCTCACACCAAAATGAATGAACTTTGCTTTACACATGCATTTGATTGGAAAACTTTCCTAATTCTTGGAGTTGCTGGATGTGAGCAGCAAGTGGATCAGAGTGACCTTATAAGAGAAGTGACTGACAGAAGGCAGCGGGTGAGGAAGAAAGGAGCGAATGAGTGTTTTGGCTTTTAACCTCCGAACACAAGAAATCTCTTAAGTTCAAACTGCAGTGATTACAAACTGAGCTGGTATTTAAAGTGGCTCTGCTCCCCCTCAACCTCTCTTCATCATGTGCAAATGTGCCAAAGTTTACTGCTTCAGTGTAAGACATATAAACCTGTATGTAGATGTATGTGTGTGTGGAGGGGGTGTGTGTGTAGGGGTTTAGCTAAAAAGGTAAGCAGGGTCAGGGGTTGCTTGGTGGGGTTCTGGAGCCAGTGGGCCTTCTTCATTGTTCAGGCTGGAGAAGCAGAAGGGGGCAAAGTATTGATGCCGAAGATATTGCTTGCTTACGGCAGGGGTTTAGCATGTGTGTGTGTGTGTGGGGGGGTGTGTGTGTGTGTGTATGTAGACCCTCATTCCTAGAAGAACCCGCAAGGGGCGGGAAAGGGAAAGTAATTAGAGACGGTATAGGACCAAAGAGAAGAAACTGATTAAAGAAAATGGTTGACCAGGAAGTACACGGGCATCTTTGTCTCCCCTTCAGTTACAGTGAAATGTCTCAGTGGTGTTTCTCTTTGAGCTGCACAGCAGCGCTGGAGTGTGAGGGAAGTTAGGGCTTCTCTTAGATGGAGGTTAAAGACTTTGACGTTGACGGATAGGTGGGCCTATAGACTCTGATATCCTCCATACCGTCTTATTTGGACTGTATTCATCACAGCGGAGGCCATCATCTGTTGGTAGCCTGCAGTGGTGAACCCTTGAATAAAAAGTTTTTCCAATTTGTTGTAGGATTTTAAAAAGCAGACATTAAGGGAGTAACATGAGTGTCTAATCCCCAGCTATGTTAGAAATGCGTGCTAAAAGGCTGTTGACATTTAGATAACAAGGACAAGGTCTTATCACTCTGAAATAAGTGATAATACAAATACAAAGGATACAAATAAGAGTATGTATCCTGGAACATACAGTATCTGTGCAGAAATGCTGCAGAATCAAATAGGGATTTGATCCTACCAGATTAGCTGAGGCGCTTTGGACATGGTATCACACTGAACACCAAATAAATGTATCTTTTCTGCATGACACCACAAATTTACTCCAGTTAACAAAAGAAACAATATCAACAAGACTTTATGTTAGAACATAGATTGAATGTTTGAATAGCTGTGTCATCATTTATCAAATGTTTTCCGTCAGATTCACATGCTCAAGACTGTTCTGGCGTTTTGAAATGCATCATGAATCATGATAAATAATATTTCTTGGTGAACTAATAGCTTTGACTGAGTGTAATTTTGACCCATCTACAAAATGTTTAAAACCTGAGCTTCAAAATTGCTAATATTAATGACAGAAACTGTTCTCTACAGTTTTAAAGTACATTATGAATTATGATAAATATCAATCTCTGTAAGATTGTAAGATTTTTAAACACATTTACACACATCCATGAACTTGTTTGTTCAAATGATTATTTATTTCAGTTAAATCCAGAAGATCTAAGCTGTTTATAAAAGCACCACCTCTTCTTTGTCTTCATTTTGTCTGTTTCGATTAACCAACAAGACTCTGTAAAGCCAGTAAAATGCAACAGATCCATGTGGTTCAGTCTAAAACCTGGACATAGGTCCGTTTTTCTACTAAAGGTTTTCTCTTCCTCACATTTACTGTTACTCTTCTGTCCCCCTTTGGCGATTGTGTGCATACAGTATGAATAGTTTTACAAGGCCAAGGGAGGAATAACAGTGAGGGAAGCTGCTTGTGTGTGTGTGGGTGGGTGTGTGTGGTAAGGAGGGGGTAAAGAAAAAGAAAACAGGTTGTCAGTGTGGTTGAACGGCAAAATAGCATTTTCTCCCCTGGGCTCAGCCTCCACAGATGTTTCATTCAGGCCCCATGGCAGGGCCACTCTAAAAAGTGCTCCAGCCCGACACAATTCAGCCCCTTTGTGCGCTAAAGGAGAGAAGCTCGGCCCACTGTTTACTGCTCATCCACCACCACGGCCCTCTTGTCCGCCCCCCTCTCCCCACGCTAGCAGGCGGAACAATTGGGGAGGGCCATGCACGGAGCCGGGGCAGTGTGGCAGGTCAACAGAATAGGCTGTGAATCCTGTGCCTCTGAATCCTCCGGGTGGGTGGTCCGGCTCTCTCTCCTCTCTGAGTCTCTCCACACATTTGCACGGAAACAAACCATCTCCTCTCTCCGCGTCTGACGCTCCTGTTTGGGGTCTGTGACGTGGCGAGAGGTGGAAGCCGAGCGCGGGTCTTTCTACAGGATTAGTGGACTCCAGGTCCCCCCCACTAACGCCCTGAGAAGGTCGCGAACACACCGGGTCAGGCCAGACGGCAGGAGGGGCCTGCAGCGGCCCACGTGGAGCCTGCCAGTGACTGGGTGGCAGTTAACACTAATCCTGCAGCTGATTGCCATTGGCATTGGCAAATAAACAGTAATAAAGTGAACCTCCAGGACCAGCGCACATGCACACTCAAAACCACACAAGTAAAGTGACATTGACACACTTGTAGCAGAGTGCACTCACACTGGGACAACCAAAACAATTAAGACACAAAATAGCCTCTAATCTCATGTTTTATCAATCAGTAAACAGAGGATTTGGTCCTTAAAGATCCTGATATCAAGACAACAGTTCTCATATTCAAGGTTTGTTAGTAGCCAGTTACATTTACTCTATTACATTTACTTGAACAACTTTTTTGGCAAAAAATACCTTTAGGAATATTTTTACTACGCTGTACGTTTTACTTTTACTTGAGAAAAATGTCTGGATTCTCTACAAACTGAATGAAAAGCAAACATGTTTTAAACAAAACCCCACCTGATAAAGACACACCTGCAGTTTGTGTTAAAGTTTCAAAGGCTTTTTATTTAGAAAAAAAAAAGATTTTGCCTGCTTCTGTTAATTTTTGCTACTTATTTGAATTCCCGTCAATAACTTTATATGTTGGTCCGTCTGATTATATAATCTTTCAATGTCAAATGATTGAATATTTGATCACTTAGTCAGCACTCGAGTCGACTTTTTACCAAATGTTTCTTTCCCCTAACTTGAGTAATTTCTTAGACGGCTACTTTTTCCTTTTGTTTGAGTAAAAATATCTTGAAGTAGTTCTACTCTTACTTGAGTACAAATTTGTGTTTTCTGACCACCTCTGGAAATATTTCAATTCAAGTAACAGAAACAAAGCAACTCATTAATATTTAATTAATTAAAACAGATTTTGCAACTAAGACAAAACACATTGATTATATATGAATAGGTTTGTAAATTTAATGACAAGTGTTCTGGTAATTTGCAGTTAGAGATCACATAATGCGTTTTTCCTTAGTCACAGTGACATCTAGTGAGCATAAACCTACATAGCTACCTGCTGCAAACAGAACTATTATGCAACATTCTCACCATCACAGAAACAGGACAAGAAATCTGTCACTCTCTGTTTTAACCCATTAACGTGTTATATTAGGAAGCACATTTTTAAAATAAAAAAGTTTTTTCTCTTTACACGTTTAAGTAAGAAAATTCAACTGAAGAGGCAGAGCAGCAGTTTCCTCTCCTCTAACCTGTTTGAGCAACAATGTTGTTTTTTTAAGCATCCTGCTGTGGTCACAGGCAGGCGTTGATCCTCTTTTTGTTTCTTCAGATGCGTCAAGACGTTGAAGAATTAAGGAAGTACAGCAGCATTTGAATGCATCACCTCTAAATGCAGAGCTGTACTCTTAGGAGCTTTTCTGGACTTTTGGACTGGTGTCATCAAACAAACTCAAAATGCCATCAATTTATTTTTTTTACCTTGGTAAGAGAATATTTTTATCTACATTTTAGAATAGAAACATGTTCTGATTAAGAGATTTTGCAAATAAGTAAATAGAGTTAATGTCAGTTATCAGAACTGGAGATATACAAAAATGTTATTTACATATATATTTTTTTGTCTTAAATGTACAATTGCACCCTTTTCAATAATATTTTAACTATGTGCAGTACACATTGTTGTTGTTCTCTTTTGTTCACAAATTGCTAAATATGATTGCAAAATAGAGAAATAACTTGAATTTTCAACCATTAAATGATTTTTAGTATTAATATTTTGTTTAACCAGGAAAGTCTCAGTGAGATTAAAAAACTTTTTTTAAGGAAGTCCTGGCTAAGAGGCAGCAAATGATATACGACACATACAAGAAACACTTCATCATGCTGCTCTCATCCATTATAATGGATGTTACTTAGGATTTTCTTTTTCTCTCATCTGTAGTTTCCTGGCATCAATTTGCATTGATTAATTAACTAAATCAAAATTGTTATTTGAAGCTGAGAAACTGCCTGTCGCAACTTCATAATGCTAAGTTTTGACAGGATGAGAGACAGAAATAGCAATCTTTAAATAGTGAAGATTGAAAGTGTGAGTGAAACCCCATTAACAAATTAGGCAGCAAAATATAGCTGCATAAGTTTGAGTGGGAAGCAAAAAGGCGAGAGAAGTGTAATGTAATGTTCCTCTGTATGCAGTGAAGACGACTGAGTGTAGTTCAAACTGAGAATCAGAACAAAGGAAGAAAAGAGGTCGTTCACTGATGTACTGGGACCAAAAGATATCCAGTGGGTCCAGTGGTCCTGTGAATACTGAACCATGAATACATGGTGATCCCCTGATTTTGGTCCAAATAATGTGGTTTTAAATGGGCTTTAAAAGTAAACTGGCATCGATGGAATTGACGTCATCGGTGAGAGTTCATCCTGACCAATTGCTTGAGTACCAAGAGAGAACCAACATTTCTTGTTGGTAGGAAAAAGTGCAAACAAATGTAGGATTGAGAGTCAATAACAAAAACAGTTGAATCTGGGTAAAAAAAAAGGATTACAAACTATGCGTGAAATATTAAACACTGACTTTATGGCTAATACTTTCCTCAACATGCTAGTCTTTGCTAGCCCTGGCTTGTGCTAACCTTTGAACAGATCATTGCTAACTAATGCTAACTGAGCAAACTTGTTTCACAAAACTCAGAAACATAACACAATGTTATTAGTTTTATAATAGGATTCTGTTACGTCATTCTGTGGAAGAGGTTTGGTAAAATCTTATCAAAATGTCAGTCTGAAAAATGATGAGGCTCCTTAAAATCACTTTTCAAGTCCTATAAACTAGGTCACAAGTTTCTTTTTCTGACAAGATAAGCTCAGCATGTCAGAAGGTGTGGAAGGATACTTTGGTGAGATGGAAGTAGATGATCCACTGTGGTGGTGATTCCCTAAAAAAGAGCTGAAACAAAGAGCGCAAGCACAATTTGAGTTGTCAAGACGGCTTGAATGTTAATAACATATTTACCACTTAACTGTTTTTCTGTAGGATTGGTTTTGACCTCCGTTGTTGCAAATGATGCGATGAGCACAACCCCTGATTCCAGTAGTCCAGAAACCATGAACTCCTCAACCGCTGGCACAGTAGGCACCAATAGCACCACTTCCATGCTCCTGGAAACCAGCACCACTACAGAGACCTTGAAAACCCTGGAGACCAACGGAAGCATGAACGCATCTGACAGTAACACGAACACCACATCTACTCCAGCAGACAGGAACGGTGAGTACCACGAACACAAGCCAGTAAATCATTTCTCCTTCAAGTTCCATGCATTCCTTTTCTTAATATCTCTAAGAATTCCTGATGTGTTTATGATTTTTAGAAACCCAGACCAGTGATGGAGGCGTCGCCACGACTACCATCCCCATGAAGACTTCATCTAGGCCTACTGCCAGAACTGAAAAAATGTCACCTACAACAAAGCGTAACCCGACAACCAAACAACCTCCCCCAAAAAGTAAGCTGCAATCACATGCTGTAGAGACATGATATAAAAAGAATCCCTAAAACATGACATGATGGTTAATCCATAATTTTATTTTTATTTTTGGGGAACAAATTCATCTCACAATCAAATAGGAAGCGGATCAGGTTTTGTTGGACAGATCTATGACTCCCTACATCCACTACTGTGGGACATGAAGAAAATTGATCCTCACAATGTAATATTGTTTAGAAAAAAATGTCTTTTATATCTTTTCATTATTGTAATGTGAATAAATAGATAGATTTGAATAGAAGAATTTCTCTAAACTTTGTTTGTGTTGTAAACACAGCATGCTTATGCACCTGGAAGTTTCATTTCAAATGAAGTAAAATGTGACAACTCAACCGTAGGTTCCTACTTTTGTTTGGTGTGTTTGTAAAATATCTCCTCTTTGAAATTCAACATTTTGCATTTCTTACAGAAACCGGGTCAAGCGAGGCTACCGGTGAGTTTCTTTCTGTTTCTGAGGTAAAACTAAAGCCAAACAGTGATTTTGAAGATAAAAATGTGTCTTCAGACACAGATATTTGGGCCCCTTCACACCCAATTTGTCCAAAATCTCTCAGTAAATTTAAATATTTATTAAACAAGATAGCATTTATAATCTAAGAGGATCCAAGATAGAAGAAAAAAAATCACAATTAAACAAAAAAGTTTAATTTGTGTTTATGGAACAAATAGAACAATCTTTCTAAAGAAACCAAAAACAGATTAATTAAGAAAAACATTACATATTCAGTAGATTCAGTAGAATGCTATATTATTACAAAGATAACATTTTTTCTTTGTTATTATTTTGCATAGACACGTTGCCTGCTTTGTGTTTAAATCACGTTGATTGATGTTTCCTTGCTTAGTTAACTGACTTTTGAAAGAAGATGTAAACGATCCAAAATTTTTCCTTAAAACTACTCCATCAACATTTTATTTTCGTCAGCATGGTCATTTTAAATTGTAAATGAATAAAATAAACAAATAAAATACATAAAAATAAAATATCCACGCTCCCTCTAATTGGCTCTATATGCGCTTTTCCGCCAATGTCATCCAGTGACGTAATAACACAGGCCAATCAACAAACACAATCTGCTGCCAATTGGCCCGGCTACTTCCCCCCCTAAGGTAGTTCCAAAAAAACCCCGCATTGTTTCCTTTGCGCACGATCTGCAAATGGAAAGAAATCAGGCTGAAGTTAACTAAGCCCCGCCCGTTGCGGAGGAGCTTTTGACAGATGAATATACTGAAACGTGTTCTCTTAATTCACCATAAATGTTCCTTATTCACCATCGCTGCTGTTCTGTCTTCAGGAATCATCATCGTGGTCGTAATCGCTCTTGTAATCGTGGCGTTTGCTGTCGCTTGCTTTGTGTCACGGAGAAGAGGAAGGGTAAGAGGAGCAGGCCTTTAATTCAGCATGCTGGATGTTGTACGGCTAATTATTCACTGCAAAATAAAATGCTCTGATTGTACATAGTAACTAAGACACTGCTTTCTTTTGCAGCGCTACTCTGTGGATTTTGCCGCCAGCCCGGATGAAAACGTCCCACTCGGCACCATAGACCCGGAGGTCCGTGCTGTGTCTGCGCCTCAAAACGGTCCGGCCAACATCTCCAAAAACTACAACCTAAAAGCACACATAATTTAGATCAGGCAAGCCTTGTTTGTTTAATTTAAACATTTTGTACACTTTTCAGGTCTGAAAACTTTTGAGAGCCCAGAAACGGCATCTCCAGAGCCAAAAGGACCAGAAGTAGCGCCTGAAACACAGGAAGAGAAAAAAGGTGAGTTTTATGGGTTTAAAAAAAAAAGAAGAAGAAGAAGAATAAAAAAACATAAAAAATGTAGTGTATAAATTACAGAAACTTGTTTTGGCACGAGTTGCTAGTTAATTGCGTGCTGTTTTCCTTCCTCTTTCCTAATAGCATAAATTCACAGAGAAAGAGGAAGTTTGGTTCACATATTTAGCCAACTATGTTTAAGCCATCTAGGTTTCATGATGTAAGTGTGAGGTGAGCGTGCATTTACAACTTGTATTTAGCTCTGCAGGCTTCATGACTACAAGTTCTTGCTGTGGCAAAAATCATATCTTCTTAACTTTATTATGTGCACAGTCACCAAATTAAAATAAATATGTTATTAAGAGATTTGTTAGCTTTTTTTACTGAATTTATTTTGGAAGACACGGTAACCTGACCTCATTTTGTGAAAGGATCCATCTGAAATCCCATTATCAATTTAATTAGTAAACTCAGTGCAATAAAAGATGGACAGATGTACTCAATGATTTATTTTGATGTCTTAAATTAGCAGAAGTATTCATTCATTATTGTTTTTCATTAAAACTGGTTAAACATGCAAAAAAGTTGCTCCTAACAAGATTGCAAGTAAAAGAACAGTTTTCAAGTTGTTTAAGTAAAAGCCTGTGCGGAAGTAAGAAGTTCAACTGTAGCTAAGATGTTTCAGGAAAGTCAGGAGAGTCCAACAAGCATTAGAACCATCTATACTGCCACCAATGCACAGCTTGATTCTTGTTGTCAGCATGAGGATTTGTTTATTCCAAGATAAACAGTAAGGAGAGACTGGAATTCTGCAGGAAGAGTAAGGATGAACAGCAAAGGACTGGCGCACCATATTCTATCTTAGGAACCTTCCTTCTGATGCATCAAGAAATTCATTTGCCAGGAAAAAAAATGTGAGCACTCCAACAAGTCCTACATGTTAGAAATCTGAATGTGTTGAATTGCTTCTGTTTCTCACAATCTGCTAAATAATAATACTGTCAGAAATAAAGACTGCAATCAAAATGTCCCACAAAAGCAACTTCTTCTAGCAATTCTGCGGCAATTTGGGGATGATCTGTGAATCTCCCCTACAATGGAGCAATACAATGTGGTAAGAAAGAGCTTAAATAGCAACATACTGAAACTTTGGACCTGTGGTCCGGAAACTCCACATCACCACAGTGAGAACATGCGGCCAGTTAAAAAAAAAAAAAGTGGTAAAGAAACAGAAGACGATAAACTGATCAACTTAAAGCACCAAATAAAACACATGAAAACAATTTTTTTATTATCTTTGGCATGCCACGTGCATTTGTGTGGAAAAGAGGCAAAAGATGGGGAAGTCACAAAGTGCAGACGTTTCTGTGGGTGATGAAGCTTCTGGGTTTGATGCAGATCTTTGTAATGTGTCCACTGATATGAAAGGAAGTTTGGTTTTATTGTTTTTCAGTTACTGTTGGCTTTTGGTAGAACACAAGTTTCATCATTGTTTCCGATCACACCCAGAAAATGTTTTGAAATATTGGTGATTTCCTGGTCGGAGGGGGCAAATGAGCTGCAGTACTCGGATTGACCACAGGGGGGAAACAGAAGCTCAGTTGGAGCTTTTTATGCAGCTGGGGCCTTTTAAGACTCTGGTTTTCTTTACAGTTTAAGTAGCCAGTTGGAGAAATTTTTAAAGTTGTTTTGCAATTTGTAAAGTAAAATAGATAAAGTATTTAAACATGCAACTTCCTGTGTTCCTTAGTTGGTTTATTTTATTACGCAGAATCCTCATTTGAGATGCTCACATTTGCTTGTAAATGTACAAAGTGTTTCTGCTTTGTTCTGGGGAGTTGGTGGGTTACAGGTAAAAGCCATTATCATGCCTGGACTCGTCATTCTGCCTTTAGCCCTACTGGAGTTAAATGGAAGCTGCTGATTTTAGAGATGGTTTAATCCCAAAAGATTTACTTCCTGTGAAAAGAAAATAATCCACAACAAAAAGCAAACAGAAAATGTTTTACTCTTCTTTTCATTTCCCACTGGTAATTGCTGCAAACAGCTGTCAGATGGTGCATTTGTTTGTTTGCTATAACAATGTGCTGCAATTTAAAAAAAACTCCCAAATTTACTCCTCTGAATCATCTTATTGCAACAAGATGTAAAATGTTTCTTCTCATCAGGAGAAGTGTTTCTTCCTCAAAATGATTACTTCAGTGCTTGCAACATTTTTCCATCCAGAAAAGCTAACCCACAACATTTGCATAAAAGGACTGCTGGTAGAAAAAAAAGCTAATTTTTTCTTCTTTTTTTTAGATTTCCTGAGCTAATTTGGAAAGTTAAAATGACAGGAAACTTGCCTGATTACATGACCACTTACAGAAAGATGATGACATATATTTATTTAAAAAAACTTGGGAGTTTTTCATTATCTCAGCTTTGAAGGGAATCAGGAGAATTAATACATTAAGCAGCATTTTCAGCTGATTTAGGGTCTCTGAGCTCAAACATACTACAAAGTGGATGACTTGGAGAGAGGAAAATATTTTTCATTTTCGTTTGACTCTCTTTAAAATGTTTTTAAATCAAATAATTTGACACCAATAATTTTGCTGGCCACTTTCACAATTTATTTCATCTTGTTTTAGAATCTATTCATTGACAATTATATAAAATGAGCATCAACACACTCCAAATTTATTTAATTTGCAGATAAAGTGGAATCTTTGATTTTATTTTTGTTGCTTATCAGAATCTTTACTGGATCGGCTTCTAGTCAGTGACAACACTCAGATACTTATAAGGCTGAATCCCTGATTATTTCCCTTTAATGAACGTCCTGTCCCGCTTTTATTGAAAAAAAAAAAGAATGCAGCTCCAACTTAGTATAAATATTGCTAATTTGTCACACATTATCAAATTAAGTTTGCATGAAGCTTTATGTTCTCCATGTGCATGCGTGTGAGTTTATTGCACATTTTCTACAAAAATGATGAAAACATTGGGTTTCAGTGACTAACTCCCACCAGTAGGTGGCAGTACTTCTTACTTCCACTAAACCGCTGCCTCCACCTTACTTGATATAGTGCTTGAATTGAGTGCTGGGTCCATGAGTAACAATTTTTGAGCTCTTTAAGTTCGCTAAGGGATAAAAATGTTTGTCTAATCTGTTTTTTGAATCTTTTTCCTTCTATTTGGAGATTTTAGAATGGATTCAAAGAGGGAAAAAAATTGCAAAATTACTTGCAGATATTTCTAAAGTAGCACCAGAAAATTAGTGAAAGGGTCTTCAGTCTATGTTGAAATCATAATGAGGACATGAAATTAAGTAACTCCCACTCTGTAACTAGAAACCTTTGTGGGTGCCAACATGGCAGAATTATGCAAGCCATTTTTTAAAAGAAGAAAACCAGGGAAACAATTGGCATTCAGAGAATTTGGCCAGTCCTCTGGAAATCGCCTGAAGACAATCGACTCCACCAGCAGACTACAGCCCCTGCTGTGGTTCTATGTTGTATGTGAGACAACTAAAGAACCAAATTCCTAGCATGTAAAAGTAGAATAATAAGCAGAAAGTGATATTATAGATTATAGTAGTGATAGATTTATGCTTTGATCATCAAACATCTTCCTATTCCCCTTGTCTCACCTTTCCCTGCTGTGAAAACTGGGCCAGGTAATGACGGGGCAACCCGACTTTCCCACAGACTCCAAACAGCTGCATGGCTCTGGCTTGTTAGGAGCTGCCCAGTAATCAGTCGCCTCATTATAAACTCGCTGGCCCCCTAACAACGGCGTTGCATAGGACAATTGCTGCCTGTGTACAAAAATGCCTGAGGCAGGATGGGTGAAAAGGTTTCTACTACTTAGCAGCTCTGTGTAAAACATGTGAATGATGAAGAAATTTCCTGAAAACTTTATGCAACATGAGCTGCAAAGTTTACTTTGCATGAAAACGCAGAACAAGTGTTTTCTTTCTTTTCCAAAAAAGATATAAATTTGGTCATAGATGCAGATAGAAGCTTTTAATTTGTAATCAGGGTAAAAATTGTTACTCATCATCTTTTTACACAACAAAATGTAAACTACAACACAAAGTATACGTCTTTTTATAACCAAGTTTTAACAAATGGTTAAACCAAGTTTATCCAGAGACTTTTACTGCATTTACCAACTTCCCTGCATCCAAGTGAGCTTTTATTCTTTCTTAAACTTGGTTATATATACCAAGAAACAAAGAGACCCAAATCCTGCTCTTAATCCTGAAAATAATGTATTTGACTGAGCCCAAAAGAAAAGGAAAACTATATATCTTTATTTAGTACCACAAACACGTAAAGTTTGTGATACTAACTTTCCACAAACTACTTTGACTTTTTTGTCAGAAAGTAGTAAATTTCTGACAAAAAATATTTGCCCAAAATTTTGAGTAATTTTGGAAGTTTTCTTTAACAATTTGCTAGGAAAAATACCATTTTTAGATTAACATCAACAATTTTCTGAATTTCTAATGTCACAAAATTTACCTTTGAAATTTTTTTCTACAAAATGTCAAAGTTTTCTAGAAAACTTCTGGGATAAATAACATTTTAGAGTTATTGGCAGAAATTTGCTCCTTTTTTCTGTCAACAATGGCCTTGCTACACCATCGTAAAAATCGTTTTCAAGTTTTGACTGTACAATAAATGTCCAGCCACATATTTGTTGTATTTTGGGTTGCTGTTTTTGGTTTTTTGACCCAGTACCATTTTTGAGTCTATAGTTTTGGCCACGTTGCAAAAAGTTTGGACACCTCTGCCTTGCAGTAACTGTAATAAAAATGAAAGTATGTATTAATGTCAATATTTACTTGTGTTCAGGAGAAGCTGTCATATCTGCTGCTGCACCCAGCACTGAGGCTGCTGCTCCACCAGAAGCTGCAGCTGCTGCTCCACCAGAAGCTCCAGCTGCTGCTCCACCAGAAGCTCCAGCTGCAGCTCCAGCCGAAGCTCCAGCTGCAGCTCCTTCTCCAGACAGCTCAGAGGAAAAACCAAAGGCGGATGAAGCCAAGCAGAGTTCCTCTGAACCCGCAGACCCTCTTGCTGAAGAGAAAACCGATGATGAAGGTGCCGTGTCCAACAAGACTTCAGTGGAATCACTGAAGGAGACGAATGAGAACAACAGCAACAACTCTAGCTCCAGCCAGAGGAGAGGTTGGTGTTCAGGTCATATTTCCACTCGGTAGTCATAGTCTGTCTTAAATGTTTTAATTTGTAAATGTCTTAATTTACAAGGAACTTCCAGGTCTTAAAATGGGCACCATGAGTTCAAGATCATTCATGTTTCAGTCAAAACCATGTCTGAAGGATTGAGACTGACTTAGATATCATATCAAGAGTTTGTATGAGGCAGAGTAGTTATAAACCAGTTATAAACCAGTTATAAACCAGTTATAAACCAGTGTATTGGATGTACAGATGCACTGACAGAGTTGTAGTTGTGCCAGATATTGAAACTCCTCGGCACATCATTACACTCTTATATCTCCAGTATTTTTCCCATATTTGTTGAATCTGTCACCATTTTGTGATAGTAAGGTATGAAATGGATAATCTGTGAAAAGATTGAGCTCCTCCACCTCTTCCAAGTGCTCCTATGGCGGTTTGCAAAAATATCAGTCAAAAACAATCAATCAGAGCCAGGAGGAGGGTCTTAGCGCTGCCAATCAACCTCTTTTTGCTACTGAATGTGCTAATGGTGGAAAAGCAGTTATGTTGCTAGGTTAGCTATGCTAACTAGCTGTAGCATTCATGACGTGCTATTTTGTGGTGAACAAACTGTAGTGTAGCAGAGAGCAAGATGGAGGGTGTAAGCAACACGTACAAGGCTGTGATTGACGGTGCTAAGACCCTCCTCCTGGCTCTGATTGGCTGTTTCTGGGTGAGTGGTGTATTTCTTTAGTTCGTACTGGAGCAAATCAGATGAGCTTTATTTTATTTTTTTCATAGATTATCTGTCTCATATTGTCACTACATAGTGACATAAAAAAAAAAAAAGTTAAATCCTGCAGCTTTCAGCAATGTGGCCAGTACAAGCCCCACCAGCTGCATTTTTAAGATTGTTTTATGAAAATTAATGTGTTTAATGGAAACACGCCAAATTAGAAAAAACTTTGCATCAGGATGAAGTGTTTTTTCAGACGTATCAAAATTGACTTATTTAGCTAATCTGCAATAGCAACACTTTTTCTCACAACATGGCAGTCTGTATACAGCAGCAACGTGTTTATTTGTGTGCACTGTCCTCCCCATTCTTATTCTCCCACACATCCTCAAAACACAACAATCACTTTGCAAACTTATCCCACTGCTTCACAGACTGGAAGAGGAGCAACATAATCTGGGAAGTGGGTGTCGACTGTCCGGTGTGAGGTACGGCGTCCACCTTGGATTCCTGCTGTCGCTCAGAGACGAGGTAAGACAGCAGCTGATGCATGTTGAGCTTCAGCTGCTCAGCCTGTTAAGGTGCTCATAAAATGGCGGCTCCCCCTTCTCCCACATTATAGGCTACAAGTCAACACACCGCATTCAATCGGCTAGAGTTACAGCTTCCTGTCCTGATTCAATCTGTTATAAATAGAAAAGTTATAACTATTAACTCTATAATTATGACCTGTGCTTTTCCCTAAATTGTATATCGCTCCCTAAATTGTATATCGCCTGTCAGCTGGTGGTTAAAAATACACACTGTAAAAACATGTAGCATTTTGCTTTCTTGTTTTTCATTTTTATTTTTAAAGGTTTTTTTCCCAAGTCAGCAGGTGTTGGGTTGTGCATCATTTCATATTCAGCTGTCATGCAAAAAGTCTGAGACAATTTATGTATCAAAAATGCAGTTAGTTTCTTTTACAGTGACTTAATGAATTATCTGCTTTTATAGCATGAATTATTGAAGTTAGTGAAATTTCAAATAGACCAAATTTAGTTCAGAGCAAAAAATAGTCAGTTAATAACTATGATTGAATGCAGTGAGTTCAAAAAGTGTTTCCTGATTTTCTGGGAGAAAAATATCCAGAACTTGTTGTCTCTGTGCAAAAAACTGATTTCTCCTGACATTAATGGCTGGTTGTTTCACCCATAGCAGTAACAATCGCAAACAAGCATTTGCAATAAGTTGCAGTGAGTCTTTTACAGCTGTGCAGGAACATTGACCTCATCTTTGCAGAATTGTTGTAATTCTGCCACATTGGGAAGTTTTCCAGCATGAACGGTCGTTTTAAGGTCATGCCACTGATGTTCTGAAACACTGAAGTGTGACAAACATGCACACTTCTTGAAATCTTTTTCAAGAAGATTTCACTTCTTGAAAAAGTGAAATCAAGGAGGTTTCACTTTTTCACTACACTGTACACATCTTTAGAAATAGCGGCTCCATTTCTGGACATTTCACAGTAATGTGAGTATTGAGTTCACACAAACTTCATGAATGAAACAGTTTAACAAGGAGGCTTAAACATATTGGTTTATTAAAAGACGAAGATTATTGAAATTTAGTTGATGTTTTTGTCACATAGTTTTTACATTTTTACAAATTAGATTTTGTTAAAATTATTGAGGTGAGATAAGCTTACACTACTTCCCTTTCCTTTTGAATCACCTAACATGGTTTCTGTATGTTTGAATATCTTTGCTTTGATTTATTTTAATGCTGATGGGCAAAATAAAATTGCAATTGAAAATGGGGTTTGTAAACCCAAAACAAATAACTTAAAAAAACATTTTTATGACTAAATTTATCTTGTTCTGGAAATATTAAACCATTGACCTTCATTCCTTTAACGGGCTGCTACGGATAAATGAGTGTCTGTAGTGCGAGTAGAAACTTGGCCCTTCTCAATCTAATCATCGAATGCTCCAGGATGTCAGGTCCCCACCTCCACCTGTTTCCTCTTCCTTCTGCTCATCAACACTTTGGGCTGCAGCAGCCCGGGGCGAAGGAATCCACACTGCTCCTCACAACTGATGAAATGCTCACACCTGAGAGGACGGGCTTAGTTCGGCATACTTTTCACCATAATGTCACCACTACAGTCAAGTCTGGTCTGGTGAAGCATAAATGGAAGTGGTTTTCATATACTGGTTATTTCTAAACTTGTGATACTTTAAGAAAAAAATGTGGAAAAATGTAACTAAGTTCTACTGTCATTAATTCTATCAATGAAACTTGTTGGCAGCTTCAAATTTATTGCAGTTAAAGATTCTTTGCGAACTGTTTATGCGTCTTGAAGCAGTTCCCAGACTTCTGTTGTGTCTTAGATTGTTGCTTAAATCCTCTGATTATATCTGAGATCCCGTCAGATTACTATAACTGGAGCTTAAAAGTCTCTTTAATTGTATAATTGATGCTAAACCTTTAAAAAAAACCACAAAGTGTGACACAATATCAAACAAAAAATGGCTTAAGTCATAACTTTAGATGCTTCTGATCTGATGTTGACATATTTTTTTAGCACTTATGTTCTAAGCTTGTTCACTTCCTCACTCTCTCAATGCGCATTGCATCATATGTTGCTATGGTTAGTGACAAGGACTGAAAATCCGACTTTGCTTTGTTATGAATGGCAAGAAATTATAGATTTAAGAAAAAACAGATGTACCCCAAGACTCAGGTCTTTGCCCAGTATGTATATAAAACATGAACTCTTATTACCACCTGGTTTGCAATGAAGTGGGTAAGTTAAAAGGCTGTAGCCGGAGATAATGGGCATGAGCTGACGGCTCATAAACTCAAGCTACATAATTAGACCTGCTCGTTACTCTGCTATTTTCCAGTTAGAGCGCAGCTTTCATGTTTGATGGTTAATGTTGGAGGAAACAGGTTCTGTGGTCTGAGATGAGTTTTTCACAGCAAACTGAAGCTGGAGGTGAGAAACTGACAAAGTAGGGGTTTGTCTGGTTAGCACGGGTCAAGTGGAGAACAATAATATAGGAGCATTTGAAGGATAATATAAGCATAATAGTTCAAGGGTAGAGATAGGAAAATGATCTGTATGTCACTAATGACAGTGAAGAGAAACTTCCTGCTCAGGGGTTTGATGTGGTTCAAACTGGGCAGCTCTACAGAAGGGAGGGACTGTTGGGAATCACAGCCTGACTCTTCCTCTACGCTGCAAGGTTAAAACAGCTGGTAGTACTGACTCCGCCCCTTTTTTCCCTAAATTTGCACCTCAGACTGGAAGATTTTAGTTTGAAAATGAAAACAACCTGCAAATTAAGATGACATTAATGAATTATGTAAAATTATGTTAACGTCACCCAACACCCAATATGTAAACAAGAAAATAAACTTTCTTTATTCCATATGTGTTTGTTTGAGGTGGTGTTGCTACATCAGAATCGTAAACCTGTAGCTTCATATTAGAGAAGGGAAAGCGTGTTATTGTTACCACAAGGACATATTTTAATGGGGGAACACATGCAAATAAGACAGTTTGTTTAGAAGCTTTATTTCTGTGATTACTTGACCTAAAATATCAAACATTATCTTGAGATTTCTAGAAATCATCTAAACTTGGTCTGATTTCCTCTCAGAAAAACAAAAAGTGTGACTGAACAGTAATAGATTGCACACTACCAAACCAAGTTCAAGGATGAGTACTCGGTCCTTTAGCTATTATTCTTCTGACCAAATTCTACACAAGCCAGAAAATGCACTTTTCTGTCAACACTACAATTGAGTTGGGATGGAACAATTTGTAAATTGGGAATGCATAACTTTTTAGATTACTCTAAAAGGGTAAGTATAAAAAGGCATAAAAGAATCATCTAACTGCAGAGTAAGTACAGAACTGACCTCAATCTGAGATGTTCTCACAGCTACCGCAGATTGTTAAAATTATAGCTTCAATGTTTATGCTAATTTCTGTGGCCTGCAGAGGTTCATGGTTGGGCCTTTACAAAGGTCACAGGTGAGACAGAATTTATGAAAGGATTCACCACGACGATGGAGAAATACTGTTGTTTTAATGTCAGATTCATCTGGCTTACATTTTGTTTGTCTGGAGGGAGGCTATTGGGTCATATTGTCCAAACGAGGACATTTTTTGGACAATACATCCATACGTCTTGACAAAAGAGAGGAAATTAAAAACATAATTTGAAGATATGAAAAGTATCATGGAATTATTTAAAATCTGTGATAAGATTTAAGCTGAATGGTGTCCTAAAACTGGGAAGTAAAAAGTGAGATGCCTATTAATAACTCAAACCTACTTTCCATTTAGCCAGGGAACTACTTTTTATTTTAACAGGTGTGAATTACACCAGAACTATTTAACATGGTGACAATATCTAGATCCTTACTTCTTCAAGTGGCCTGTAAAATGTTTGTAGCCCGTCCTAATTTAGCAGAGTACGTTTCATGTCTTTACACCAAGCCAGCCAGCTCTTAATGAGGGAGGGAGGGGCTGACATAGTGTCAACAGTTTGCAAGGAACACAGAAATAACTTTATGTGGGTTAGTTGTTAACAACCCCACTGTGTAATTTCAACTCTGCCTTGCCTAGATACTAAAGCTCTATGTGGGTTTCAAGCCAAGAAATTGGACTACAAAGGGTTAGATTTTTCTCCCAATTTTGGGTACAAAAAAGATCCAAGAAATGTTTACAAATGTTAGTTTAATAAGCTTTTTAGTTGCTTTACAATTTACATAAACACAGCAAAGATTTTTAATACTTTTAAGTAAAGCCTACAGCAATTTATTCTTTATATTTCTGAACAAGAGCTGGAGTAATCGTTCTAGGTTTAAACAGTTCACTTAACTCACCTCTGCATGCTGTATGCTTAAATGTGCAGAATTCACATTTTTGTACTTTCATTTGAGTCTAAAAACAGCCCAAGCATTTAAGAAAAACCGCCCGGCTGATTTTGGTGTTAAAAACCTTCAGAACGCAACGTAACAAATCACGGGGTGATGAGAGGATGTCTTCTCTCAGAGCTTGAACATCTATGATGGGGTTGAGATGGTTATAAAGACAGACTGGACACAATTTTGCAAAGCAAAGAAAGTTTGCATCTTAAGCATATGGAAATTAACGGAGAAGCTTGGTCTTCCCTGGTTGTCCTCTCCGGATGGTTTAAAGGTCCTGAGCTTTTAGGAGTTGGCAGCCTCGAGTCCTGCTGACGGATGGACATTCATCTTCCTGCTGCTACAGCAGCTCCACATTCCTCAGGCAGAGTCGAACAGTCAGGTTCACACAACGGCTTCGTTGGATCTCTGTCTCTCATTATCATGGTTAAAGTGAGCTTAGGTAAAGTCAAGTATGGAGCTAAAAAAACATATCAACAATTTTTATAAGTTTTTCTTTAAAGTGCAAAGCGTTAAGATTTAGATGCTTCTAAAAAAAATTTTTAAAGTTCCAACAATCTTTTTTTAGAATGTATTTTTTGATTAGCTTTTCTTAACTGCATGAATAAACTCAAGCAAAAAGTTTAAGTTTTAGAGTTTGAGATTATCACACTGAGCATCCTTTCAGGCAGTTTAGTTGAGCATTTCCTGAGTTCAATCTTAGAAATTTTCTATAGAAAACAAGGAAACTTCCAAGCTCCAAAAGTTGTTCAAAGCAGCTCTAAATTCAATTTGTAACTGATTTGTAACTCGGAGACGATGGAGAGCAAAAATACCTCTTTTAACCAAATGTCTGGTACCAGGCTCTTATAAAAGTTAGAGATTAGTGAAAGTTGTTGGGCATAATCATCTTGAAGTCATGATTGTGTAAAAAAACACCGAGTAATTTGGGCAAATTTAGACAAACAATTCAAACTAATGTCTTCAGGAGCTAGACTGCTTTCCAGCTGGGATAGCCCCTTAACTTCTTCCTCTGACAGATGTTTCACCTTTGAGGTTAAAGGTCATGCCTGAGGCTTTCATACACTTAGTCAAAGCAGAAGTTAAAGCAGTAAAAAGCAAGTGACTGGAGGATATGTGGCGGTAGCAGAGGATGCTTTGTTTTCATTGTTGTATCCTTTTGCTCTTCCTCTTTCAGGATGCAGAAGAATCCAGATCGACTGCAGAGGATTAACTCACTCCAGCTCATTTTCTGGGTTTGAAGCTTGATCTCTTGTTGCAAAGTGTATTTTTGTGTGAAATATTGTACATGATTTTTGCATGGCTTCTACTCCAACTTGGTGTCTGATGTACAAAGCAAACTGTGTATGTGATGACCTTGTAGTAAATGTTTTTCCCCTGAAAAAAAGAATGCATGAACTGCAAAAAAATGAAATCCTACCAGGTACTTTTGTCTTGTTTCTATTGCAAATATCTTAGTACATTTGTAATAAGACAAAACCAACTTACATTTACCTTTTAGCAGCATGTAAGTGTTGCTTTAAGTCAATAATCCTTGAACATTTGTATAAAGTATTGGTTCCACCTGCAAATTATTTTACTTATAGCATTGGAAAAATGTCTTGTTACATGGAACTATAACTAAATCAATATTAAGGAACTACTGACTTAAAGCAAGCTGCAACATCTTGCTAAAAACTTCAGATTCTCCCATTTGAAGTTGAAAAAATCTGTACAGTCCTTTAGTGAATCAAGTTCTAGGGTCATGTATAAAACTTTCTGATGCCAATTATTTCATGATTTACTCGCTTACTTTTAACTATAATTATTTTATAAGATTTACATTTTTAAAAAGTTCTTATTCATAAACTATTAATGTTTTCCAGAATTCCATTAAGAGTTTATGAGATACATTTATAGAATTGAGTTGTGTGCCAAAACCATTTAAGGTCTATTTATAAAAGTTTTGAGACAGTTGGGGCTGAAGTTTAAAAACTGTTTGCAATTTTTAGATTCAAAATTATGATTGGAGATTATTGTAATTAATAAATGTTTCTGTTAAATTTGCCCATGTTGGTCTTCACTTTTTCTTTTTCAAAAAAAACAAAAATGCTACATGATAAAGTGTAAAAGCCACAGCAATTTGCCATAAGGCATTACGAGGTGAATGTCAGCTAACATTTCAAACTCCACAGAAGACAGAAAGCTGCCAGCTCACCTCACCTGTAACATCAACATAGAGGCAGGTGTTCTGATGGGAAAATAACCCCAAACTAAGTAGCTTGATCATGTAGAGTCCACTGTTTTATTTATGCTATATGTGTGGAGTCATGGACACTTCTTCACAATTTATCACACCATAAAGCTCAGTTAACATACATTTCCTGTTTAATTTCACAAGCCGTATAAACAGTGATGACTTCCCCGGTTTTTGGGAATGGTCCAGCTGCTATATAAAGCCTGTTTCCACGGACTTCTGCTCCGGTGTAAAACTAAGCGATAGCATATATCAGTGTGTCCACAGAAGGCTTTAATCCGCCAGTAAGCAGGTGAAACGTTGCACTGAGCCTGCGGTGCAGCGGTGACGGCAGGAGCGCGCTTAGACCTGACCGCAGTCATGAATGTGCTGCAACAAACCCCTCAGTGCAGCAGAAAACAAACCTCTTCTTCCTCGAAACTGGATCCAGAGGTCTCAGTATCCTCTATATTTATGCAGAGTATATTTACATCGGCCTGGATGATTTGAATGCTAGAAAGTGGCGCAAAGGGAATGTCAGGGGGAATCTTATTCGGCTATTCTAAGGAGGCACAAAGTTCATCATGGGTGAGCCTCTTGCTCTGACGTCAAAAAGAGTTTTTATAGAATCTGTTTGAGCTTCTTATTTATCCTTCTTTGCAACCTTCAATCAAAACCTTGGCTCTTGATGGATAAACATCTCGGCATAACTGTTCAAGCTGTGCTACTGGTAGTAATGGTATATTTCAGTTCAAATCCCTGCCTGGGTTCTTTCTGCATGGAGTTTTCATGTTGTCACCAGGTTCTCTGACTTCATCCAAAAACATCACATTTAGGTCTGTTTGTGTCACAAAATTGTTCATAAGAGTGAGTATGCAAGTTTGGAAGATAATTATGGTCCACTTAAATAAAAAGGAACTTGACTTTAATCTCAGAAGGCAGACTTTAATTACAGGAGCCTGACATTAATCTCAGATTTCTGAATTTTTTTCTCAGAATCAGAATTGTTGAAATTGTTTATGCATCAAGAATTGAACTTTTCAAGCTCTGAAAATTTCCAGTTTTTTCCAGAAAACATCTGAGATTAGTCTCAAAATTCCTGAGTTTTTTCTTGCAATTTTTTTTTACTTTGGTAGCTCAGAAATGTCCTTGTTTTCCTAGACCTTTTCTGAGATTAATCTCACAGTTTGAGTTTTTTTGGCCGAAATTTACTTCTTTTTTATATCTACAATGGCATTAATGTACTGTTGTAATACTGTTTATTTGCAGTTCTGTGTGCTTGAATTTTTCTGTGGATTATATTTGCAGAAAATTTGCTAATATTTTGCACAATTTTTTTTGTAGAGTAAATCTAAAATTTTCAAAAGAAGATGCAGATTGGCTGCTGCTTGTAAAGTAACTAATCGAAGTTTGCCATTCATTTTAATTGTTTATTGGCTGCATCTCCAACGACGGAGATAAGGAAGACTACAGATGCTAGCTTCTACTGTAGTGTTAAGACAGGGGTATAAGTGCATGGCATATTTAGTGTTTGAAGCAACAAAATATCCAGATAAAAGCATTTTTGGAGGGGTTCTCAAATATATTCTTTGATTTTAGGGCGAGTACCAGGGATTCAATGTATATAAGTGTAGTTTACCAATTACAACTCACCACAGGCTCATGCTAAGAGAGAAAGCTATAGTCTGGATTGAAAGGACAACACACTGTGTCTTCTGTCTTTGTGGCTGCTCAGGATGAAGGGACAGGATCTACTCAGACTTTGTGTTTCATCCATCATCGGATCATTAGCGACTGCTGTCATCAAGAGCTTTCCCCAGGATGAGGAGTTGATCCTGGGCGTCTGAGCCTGGCTTCCAACCAGCATCTCTGTCTGTTTACCTTGGACTCCCATTAAATGCATGTCATGTCTTTCAAGTCTGAATTAAAAGGAAAGCTAATGGCAGCATTAATGTTGCACTTTAGCCCAACAGCAGGCAGCTAGGAGCTAGTCTACATAAACGATTGAACTTTGTTTTATTTATCACTCAGTTTCAGATAAATAAGATGCCGGCTGAGTCCACAGGTCCTTGTTTTCTGCTTCTTCTTTTTAAAGGAAGAAATGTGAGAGAAACTCTGGAGAGCATCAGTTTGTTTCTGTAGTTACACCATTTGGTACGTGTCCCACGTGTATTTTTGGATGGACAAGTAAGGAGGCCAGGATTTATTTAGAGGATGCAATGAAAAGTGTGATACAGAATGCCTGAATGCAAACGGCATCTCTGCTATCTGGCCCACACATCAAGGAAGGTTGCCCTAAAAACATTTCTATCCTCAACCAATTAAGGGTTTATTTCTCATTTGCAATCTGGATTATTCTGAGTGCTTTTAACTTCAAATTGTCCATGGACAAGAGTTCCAGTCAGCAAACATATGAGACTGATAATATGACACACCGTTTTTTATTTGTAGGTTTGGTCAATTATTTGAAACAATTAATTGGTGTTCAGTGTGATAAAGAAACAGTAAATGCTGGAGACTAAAGCATTAAACTTAGGATCAACTGGGAGGACAATCTGTCAAAGAGTCCTTTGTATTTTTATCTCATCACAACCTGGCACCAGGAGTACAGATGTTCTCACTGGAATGATGGTTTCTGTTCAATTATTTATATAGGTTCATATTTTTTTTCCTAATCCTGATCCTTTGTCCAGTAAAGAAATGTAATTTATTTCTAGATTTATAGTTTTCATCTATAATGTCCTGTACATCCGATTTTAAAATTAAATCAACATGTAGATGTCACTTAGAGATAAGTCAGCAGTAAGTATATTTGCAGTCCTGATTTGGAGCAACATATTTCGTGTAGGCTTAGACTAAGTAAAACTGCCTCACTTAAGTTGTCTAACTTTACCTTTTTGACAAAAAAAATCAGTAGGATTACAAAGAGAGTTACAGGCTGACTCTGGTAGTCATTATGAGATTTCTAAATCATAATGATCAGATTTGAGTTTGTTTTTTCATCAGAGTGGCATAAATGGACTTCCATAGTTTTCTAATTTTCTAAATATGCGTTCACACCTCTTAGAAGTAACATTTGATCATCTAGATACATAACACCTGATTATTTATGTGCAAGTGTATCTATAAATTATGCTTTCCACCTCAACAAAACACATGAAAGTAAATTCTTATGTTTACTTAAGTTTGCAAAATTAAACCTCCTAATTATGAAACATAGGAAACATTTGTCAAGTATAAATGTTTTCTAAATTTTGATTGTTGATTTTACACAAAATCAACAATCGTACTATACAGATGCCAATAAAGTTGGTTTATTTGTTTCTTTTATTCTCCCATTACAATGCAGGAAGAGAAGGGGGGTAAATGTTGGTTGGAGCAGCTCTTTTTCAGACTTGTCCAATGGTCTTTCTTAAATTAGCCATAGGGGCAGGAGGCTCCCTCCCTGTGCTGGCAGAAGGAGGAGTCAGTGTCTGTCACTGTCTACTGTTTCATTCTTACCTGCACAGCCCTGCAGCCTTCACTACACTCGTGTTTCTGTGTGGCCCCACAGACACACAGGGACTGATTCAAAGGCATAAACCAGCAGGAAGACGCCTCCTTTTCATGATTTTTTATTACAATTTCATCCAGAGGCGGAATCTGTGATATAGATCATCTCCAGGACAACGAGCAGTGGACATGGCAGGTTGTCTGCAAAGTTCCCAGCTTTGCAAAAGGTGGGCATTTCTTAGATGCCTGCTCTTGACTCTGTGTTTCAGTTCATGTCTTATTTCAGTATTTTCTGAGCCCTTTGATCCCAGTCACCTCTATTACCACAAGTCTGGACCTAATGAGGACGACATCATCATTGCTAATAATGGGATCAGGGTGCCTTTCGGGAGGTCAGTGTTTTTGGATCCTGTGAAAGACTTGATTACAGAAGTGCAGCCTGGTGACCGCTGCCACATAACAGTTTTGGACAATGACCCGCTGACCCAGAAACCTGGGATGCTGACCCCAAAAAGGTTTCCCTGTTCATTTGGAGCGAACGAAGTGAAATACACTCACTTTGGATCTCGGAGCCCCAGCAGAGACCGTGTAAAGATGCAGCTTCGCTATGATTCCCATACAGACACGGTTATCGTCCCATTCATGTTGGAAGTGGAGGTGGTTTTCCAGCAGCTCGAGATCCTCCTCAGGAATATGCCTCTTAATGTGGAGAAACTCAATGGGGACAGCAGTGCAATTGACAAAAAGGCTCTGGAGTTTTCCTCTGAGGATGGGGTCACGCAGTGCAAGATCACCACGCTGGTCGGCGCCGCAGGCCTCCCCAGGTATGGAACGCTTTTGAATAGCCCCCCCAATGGCCAACTGGTTAATTGTGATGAGTTTGTAAATCTGGGTATTCACTACAAGCACACTGCTAAAACTAAATCACCGAACAGAGACTATATTCCAATGATGGTAGAGCTGCAGGATAATGAGGGCAACACAATAATGCAGGAGCACTTCCAAACAATGGTCAGAATCAGAGAAGGTGCAGAAAACACTGCTCCTAAACCCAGCTTTGTGGCAATGATGATGATGGAGGTTGATCAGTTTGTGATGACGGCTATTACAAGTGACATGCTGGCAGCTGAAGATGTTGAATCTGACCCAGACAATTTGATTTTCAACATTACTTCACCTCTGAGCCCTCTGCAGGGTTATATCATCAGCACAGATGATCAGAATCTCCCCATCACTTCCTTCAACCAGAGGGACATCAGAGATTTGAAAATAGCATACAAGCCTCCCTCAGAAGATTCAAATCAAGAGAGGATTTTCCAATTAGAGTTTGAAATTGTAGATACTGATGGCGCAGTGTCTGATCCGTTTGCTTTTATGATAGTGGTGAAACCTATGAACACCTTAGCTCCAGTTGCAACCAAAAATACAGGTCAGCTACTGTTTGAAGGCCAATCCAGAGCTCTTTCCAGCTCCCAGAATTTGGAAATCAGTGATGAGGATAACCTGGAAGATGTAAAGATTACCGTTGTTGATGGTCTGAAACACGGAGACCTGACTGTACTTGGTGTGCGCAGGAAATTTTTTACACCATCTGATCTGGATGCTGGCACTGTTGTGTACCAGCATGATGGCAGCGACACCTACAGCGATAACATTATTTTAAGAATGACAGATGGAAGGAATGAAGTGGAATTTTTGTTTCCCATCACTATTGTTCCTACTGATGATGAGCCCCCAATAATCAACGCCAACACCGGTCTGGTGCTGTTTAAGAAAGAAATGATGCAGATCTCTCCTTTCATCCTGAGTGCCACTGATATTGACTCAGAAGACTCATTTATAAGGTTCGTTCTCGAAGCACCACACTCCACCGTGGGGGAGCTCTTACTCAGGCAAGTCGAGCCACCCGCTGACCCCTCTCAGTGGAAGTTCAGTGAGACAGATGAGATGTTTGAGCAGGTGGTAACTGAGTGGTCTCAGAAGGACATTCTCGATGGAAAGCTGTTCTATCGACACATCGGACCGCACAGCACCACCACAGTGACGGATTTGTTTGCGTTTCGTGTCCAGGATGACAATGACCCCCCTAATCAGTCAGGTGAGCACACGTTCACCATTAAAATCCTCCCTGTCGATGACCTTCCCCCAGTGCTGTTCCCAGGCACCACGCTTCAGATGACTGTCCAGGAATATGAGCTCACTTTCTTCAGGAAGAAATTCTTGTGTTATACTGATCTAGATTCAGACGACAGAGACCTGAAGTACACAATCACTAAAGTACCAACCGATACCGATGAGAACAATCTAGCCCCTTTGGGTAAGATTGTACTGACTGACAGCACTGACACTGTAATTACAGAGTTTACACAAGCCCAGGTTAATCACCACAAAGTAGCTTACAAGCCTCCAGACCAGGAACTGGGCATCACTCCAAAAGTCGCTCAGTTCACATTCATTGTGGAGGACACAGCTGGTAACTTAGCAGATGGCTTATTTACAATTTTCCTCCAGCCAGTTGACAACAAACCCCCAGATATTATCAACACAGGATTTACTGTCAAGGAGACAAGTACTTTTATAATTAGCAGCAAGGAGTTGTACGCCACTGACACAGATACAGATGATGAAAATATCATCTTCACTTTGACCCAAGCTCCTACATATGGACAGCTGCAATATTTAGGCATTTATATGTCAAATGGTGAAACATTCACTCTCGAAGATATTGCAAACGGCCTCTTGACTTACCTCCATGGCGGAGAGGAATCTCTCAGCGACATAATCAAACTTTCTGTGAGTGATGGTTTCCATGAGGTCCCCATTACTCTTAGGGTCACTATAGAGCCAGTTGATGACGAGACCCCGACTATCATGCTCCCAGCTGGTGTGTTGGGGGCCGCCATCGATGTGTTGGAGAACGGAGCAACGGAGATCACCAGTAACGTCATTCAAGGACGTGATAAAGATACAGATGACCTCATGCTGGCTTTCATTGTTGAGGAACCTCCAAGGCTGGGTGAAATTCTAGTTAATGGAGCTCCAGCTGAGAGGTTCACCCAGGAGGACATCATCAACGGAGTGGTGGGTATGCTCATACTTCTGGTGAAATCGGTCCAGTCAAAGTACACGATTCCTTCAACCTAACTCTTACTGATATGTCTGATCAGTGGGTTGTAGGTGGCAACAAAGTCCAGGGTGTGACTGTTCATGTGACCATACTTCCTGTTGATAGCATTCCACCTGTTGTCAGTGTTGGGGGACAATTTGTTGTGGTGGAAGGTGAGAAGAATGTAATTACCATAAATCACATTCAAGCTGAGGACGTTGACACCAACAATGATGACATCCTATGCACTATTATTGTCCAACCAACATCTGGTTATGTAGAAAACATCTCCCCAGCCACAGGATCTGAGAAATCAAGAGCTGGTACTGCCATCACTGCCTTTACTATTAAAGATATTTCACTTGGTCACATCTACTACGTCCAAAGCATCCACAAAGGAGTTGAACCTGTGGAGGATCAGTTCACATTCCGCTGTTCTGATGGCATCAACTTCTCTGAACGCCACTTCCTCAACATTGTCATCATTCCAGCCAATGACGAGAAACCGGAGATCTTCACACGTGCGTTTGTGGTAATGGAAGGCATGAACTTAGTGATTGACACTCCGGTTTTGAACGCAGCTGATGCTGACATCCCCGGGGACGAGCTGTTTTTTGAGATCATCAAAAACCCCAGGAATGGGGTGATAATCCAACAACTAAGCACAGGCACTGTCCCTGTGGAAAGGTTCAGCTTAGAACAGATCAAAGAAGCAGCCAACATTGTCTATGAACATGATGACTCTGAGACCAAAGAGGATAGCTTTGACATCAGGCTTTCCGACGGAAAACATGCAGTAGAGAAAACAGTTCTCATCATCGTTATTCCTGTTGATGATGAGACACCAAGAATGGCTATCAATGACGGCCTTGATGTTGAGATTGGGGAGACGAAGATCATCAGTAACAGGGCTTTAAAAGCAACAGATCTTGACTCTGAAGACAAAGAACTAACATATGTTCTGCGACATGGTCCTGGGCAAGGCTACCTTCAGCGTATAAACAAATTTGGTAATGTTTTGGGAAACATAACCCTGGGGATGAACTTCACACAGGATGAAATTGACAAGCAACGCATTCTCTACGTACACACAGGCCAAGAGGGCATCCGTGACCTGCTGAAATTTGACGTCACAGATGGTATCAATCCTCTCATTGATCGCTACTTTTACATCAACATTGGGAGCATTGACATGGTTTTCCCAGATGTAATCAACAAAGGTGTGACACTCAAAGAAGGGGGGAAAGTAACACTCACCACTGATCTCCTTAGCACATCTGACATCAACAGTCCTGATGAGTATCTCAGCTTTAGCATCACAAGAGCACCCAGCCGGGGGCATTTAGAGTGCACTGACCTCCCAGGTGTTCCCATTTCCACCTTCACCCAACTACAGCTGGCGGGCAACAAGATCTACTACATCCACACCTCAGACGATGAGGTCAAAATGGATAGCTTTGAGTTTGAGGTGACAGACGGTTACAATCCCGTCTTCCGAACCTTCAGAGTGTCCATCACTGATGTAGATAACAAGAAACCTGTTGTCACTGTGCACAAGCTGGTTGTGGAGGAGGGAGAAACAAAACTCATTACACCATTTGAGCTGACGGCTGAGGATCGGGACACACCCGACAACCTGCTTCGCTTCACAGTCACGCAGGTACCCGTGCACGGCCAGCTGCTCTTCAACAATAGCCGGCCAATTACATCCTTCACCAAACAGGACCTGAATGAGAACCTCATCAGCTATAAGCATGACGGCACAGAGACCAACGAGGACAGCTTTTCCTTCATAGTCATGGACGGCACTCACACAGACTTTTACGTCTTTCCTGACACGGTGTATGAGACTCGCAAGCCTCAAATGATGACCATTCACATCAACACAGTGGATAATGGCGTGCCCCAGATTGTGGTCAACAAAGCTGTTGCTTCATTGAGAGTCCTCCAAACGGGACACCTAGGCTTCGTTTTTACCAGCAAAGTCCTTAGATCAGAGGACAGAGACAGCCCTCAGAAGGTCCTGAAGTACAGCGTGTCTGAGGAGCCGCTGCATGGCTTCATCATGAACGTGGAGTTGGGCAATCATAGCATCAACACCTTCACACAAGGTAAGCAAGCAGCACACCGTGAAATTATTTCACGCTTTGATTTTCAGTTACGTCAGTGTCTGCATGTTTACTGCACATGTTAGATATTTCCCTGGTTCAACACATCCCAGTAATAAAAATAGTTATTACCAGGCCTCTCATTACGTCTAGATGACAATGAGAAGGTTATTCAGTCATTTGTATCAGTGTTGGAGCAGGGATATGCTGAAAACATGCAAAAAACATTGGCCCTAAAGACTAGAAGTGGATAGTATTTGAAAAATGTTACATTTAGTCTCCAGAACTGACTTTTATTATTAACCATTGTATCACTTAAATATTACATTCTTTAACAACACACTTCTGAATTATCAAATACATTTCTCTGCAGATTAAATGGGGAGCAACTCTTCTGTAGAGAAAACTGATACAAATGTAAAACTAAAACTTTAGTTTAGGAGAGATGACACGAAGCTAAAATTATGTTCACATAGAATGTATTTCGTGTATTTAATCAGCTTATCAGCGTGATAAGCACAGACTGTTTGAAAAATTTGGTTTAAAATATTCTTGATGTACAATTGCTTTTCTGTACTCTTTTCCTTGATTATCTTGACTTGGAAAATGATCAAAGCTAATTCCATACTCAATTTTCTTCAAGATTGTCTTTTTTGTTCTAGCTTTTCTTTCTTTTATTGAAATTTTTTGGTTGATTTTATCATATTTTTATTGCCATATTTATTTATTAGTAGCTTAAAAATTAGAAGTTCACATAGAGAATGATTAAATAATGAGGTAAAGCCCATAAGATAATGTGATGTCACACAGACATACATTTTTCAGTTTTCATTATCAAATCAGTAACTAAATGTTTGTAAAAGAAATGTTGTCATTTCATCTATATATTTGTTCCTCTCTGTTCATCATAACAACAGCTGAAATCAATGACATGAAGATCTGTTATGTACTGTTGGATGGGAGCAACGCTACAAGTGACATCTTCTATTTCACAGTCGAGGACAACGGTAAGAATCCCAAATCCTTTTACCTAATAGCTGCTAAAAATATACAAGTTCTCCTCACAGCCAGTCACAACTGTTTGCATCACAAAGACCTAGAGCAGCTGGCCATGACCAACACCAGGGACATGGTGCCGCCTCTGTTAGCAGCAGTGGCGAGGGCTGCAGGTTCAAAGGACAGGGGTCAGAGGAGACCTAAAGCTAGCTCTTACTGAGGGTTTGTAAAAGTCGAGGACTCCATGTGCTTCAATGTCAATGAACAAAAAGCTTGTGTCCTCAGGGAATTTCTCAAAGCTTTTAAATGTCACGTTTAAAATGCCAGCAGAACATTTACAGGCATTAAATTATAAGCTTAATTTTAAGAATGAGAACTTTTTTGTTTTGGCTGTGAACATGAAAACAACAACAAAAAAAAGGTATCATAAACTAATAAAATAAATCTCTAAGACAGGTGCAACAATTGAAGGTGATTTCTAAAAAACCTTTTACACCACAAGACCCTCATGAAAGCATAAAGAGAGACACAGGTAACACTGTGTTTCTGGAAGAAAAATCTATTTTTCAACATATTGGTTGTTTCTTATGGCAAGTGTTCAATGTTCAATTAAGCATGACTGCTGAATAGTCATTAATCAGATGAATAGATACTCATAGTACATACTCATTTAATTTTTGGAGCAGAGTTGCTGTTTTACTTTCTGCATAAAATAATGCTAGCTATAAACCCAAACAACATATTTAAATACAAAGCATTTTATTTGCTACTTCATGCTTAACATGCATATGATTGCATTTTTGTTTGCAATTAAGTATTTTTTTTATAAAATCCGTAAATAAATCCTCTCAAAAATCTTTACAATTTAACATGATTGTGAGAAGTTCTTCCTTTTAGACCATTTGAGTTGGTTATGATTCTAACAGTCTAACATTAAACAACAACAAAAAAATTTTAGTGACAGATTACTCAAATACTAAAAATCCAACCATAAAACAAGTATTTCACTTCATAAGACTCATGAACCAACGACACCAAAACATCCTGTGGGGATTAAGCTGATAGATTCCTCCTGGAAAGTGTTATAAAGTATCTGCTGGTGGATGTTGCTGCATGCTGGACATGCAGCAGCAACATGCTGCTGCATGTCCAGTAACGGTCAGACTATCTCCTGATAAATCTAAGCAGGTGAGCGGTTTGTGTTTGAGGGTAAAACTTGAGGTCAGAAGAGATTTGCACCTGAGATAATCCACCCAGTTTGGTTTTGGGTAACAAACTTTTCATCCAACATATTTAAACTGCGAAGTACCTCAAACACATAATACAGCTTACACTTAATATGTCATAAAAATGACATCCATCTTCTCCTTTTAAAGTTGTATATTTTTTTGTAAAAAAACATACAACTTTAAATAGATAATCTAAATAAAACTCCTTATTAAAAAGCTACTTTCACAGTTTAATTAAGTAATAAATATAATATCTAAGAGAATTATAGATCATGCAAATTATAATGTCAAACCTAAATTGGTGGCTGAGTTGTAGTTTTTCTATAATTTGAATAGGAGTATCACTTTAGCACTAGCTTCTGCTAAATACTATGTTGTTGTTCTTTAGCATTAATGGAACTAACGTTTATGATTAGTGCAACTAACTTTTAGGTTAGCAGTGTCTGTCACTGAGTTGCTAGCTTAGTTTGTCTATGTTTTGTGTATTCAACATGTCGCTTTTCATTGTTTGAGAAGTTTCTACACGTTACTCTAGGTGACCTTTGATGACTCCATCCTCACAAATCAAACAAATTTGCTTCCAAAGCTGCAGGGAGACAGGAAGTGACTACTTTTCATCCTGAATTATTTCTCTTTTCTTCTCCTAAAGCAATCATAGCTGAAACAGGGCGTTCCAGAACTGCTGTTTCTGATGTATTGCTTAGTATTTCGAGTAAATTATGAGTTCTTGTAAAGCAGCTAGAATGCTAAACTTCACCCTCCTCCTGTAATAATGGCAGTGACCTCAAACACAAACTGTAGTTCATGTTGGGTTGGACTCGCTGTCTGCTGGGAAAGCAGTAACTTCCCTAAAAGATGACCAGGTCAGAATCTCCCTTCAGGCTTTCAAACAGTGGGATCCTCTAGCAATAAATACCTGTTTACAGATGGATTAAAACTACAACATGATGGGTTTTAATGTCCAAAACAGAATAGTATAACAGAAAGAAAAAGCATTCACATTAAAACCAAGGAAAGGAAAATTTTAATTAAATTAATTTAAAAAAAAACAAGTGCATGTTTATTTTCAAGGTGTGCATGTGTTACCAAAAATGTTATCATATTTAATAAATAAGGATGTTATTAAAATGTTAATCAAGTTCAGGTAATTCCGTAAGTGAACACATTACATAGATTAATTACACAAGCTCATATTTTAAAGCCTTTATGATGAGTTTCTGAAGTAGTGCTATTCTCGCTTGAGGACATTTTTGTACTTAAGTAGAACCAGTACTTTTAAAAAAATAAATATTAAAAACAGTACTGACTTAAAACAAACTCCAATATCTTGCTGAAATGTTACTTGTCTTCTTTACTAATTACTAGTTTCGTATTTAGTGCAAAACAAGTTAGTTTTGTACTAAAATATCTGAACTAGAAAAAAGACCAAATTACTTGGTAAAACTTTATATTTTTGCAGTGCACTTACACTGGCAGGTTTCTGATCACCAGCCAATTTTTCTGTGAAACTCTAAAAAAATGGGGGATAATTAAAGCCTTTGACATAACTTTTGCACAATTTTAATAGTTATAATAGCCTTTTTTATTAGTAACAATCGGTTTGGAGGAACAGGAGATTCTGGTGTGTTGAGTGCTACATGATCACTTAGTGGCAGACAAGGGAATGCACTTCCTGCAAGGCTCCAGAACCACACATAGAGAACGGGTTTGAAGTGAAGTGGCATCCCAAGCAGACAGGTGTGTATGTGAGAAGGGGGATCCCCTTTCTAAGTCTGTGGTCACTTTACTCTGAGCTCCCCAGAAATCCAACCCAATCACACAAAGCCTGATAACCCCCTATGCGTGTTTTTGAGCCGGTAGAGGAAGATTAGGAGGAAAATATCACTTTAAGTGGCCATTTTTGTCATTTTTTGTATATTCTTATGCTGTAGCGTTTGATGCTGACTGACACGACCGCGTTATACTTCCTAAGTGTGTTTGGGGATCTTAGGTGTCAGTCGTGTCAACAGTCACAGGAGATTTAGTGACTAATGGTGCCACAGTTGGGCCCCCCCGTGACTCCTGGAAGTCTTGGCCTCTGAGTCCTCCACAAAACTCCACTCTGCTCTCACTTTCCCTTTACAGACCCTTAAGGGCACTACAATTCTCCTTCCATCTGGTTCGCTCACGAATTTCCGACTTCTCCCCTTCTAATATTTGTGGGAAATTCCCCTTCTCTTTGTTCTTTTTTTAAATACAAGGAATCTCTTTATTCTTTATGTTTCTGTCCTTTTTTTCTTCAGCCTTGATTTATGGTGCTTGAGGGGCTTTTAGGGTGTGGAGTTATGCTGTATGGCTTCAGCAGTTATTCTTATCTGCTCTCATATGGCAAAGCTCTTGCAGTGCCTAGCGAAGCTCTCATCGACTGCTTTCCTTCAGAGCCGTATTCCAGTTTGTTTGACTGTCAGGCCACTGAAACATCCATCACTACCAGCCCAACTGTGAACATTTCTAGTTTCATGTTCAGATGTGCTTCATTGGACATTATTTGTTCCATTATTAAGTTACATTTTATGAATCATAGTAAAGTAGACTCCAAAAATACAAAATATTAGCAAGTATTTTTGCCTATTTTATAGAGCAAATATTGAAATACTACAGAAGAGGATTACTGCCACTAAAAAAAGAAAATCTTACTTTAAACTCAGAGTTCTTACTTGAAATCTTTTTTATCAGTGGCCCTAATCCACTATACCTTGATGAAAAGTTAATTTTCTTGCTTTTCTGTAAGGCATGGGAGCTTGTTTTAAAGAGATCCACCATTAGTTGCAGCAGTGCATTTTATTTAAGAAATACTTATCTTAGATGTAAAAACAATACAGTAAAATAATGTGGGCTGTTTCTTTCGTTTTTTTGTATATAAATTTAAATAAAATATTGTCACGTGGACATGTTTATACCGAGCCCCTAAGGGGACATGGAGAAAAAAAAAGAAATCCCGACTTACTTTCTGGAGATCCCGAGAAACTAAATCAAGATCCCGACTTCTCGAAATCCCGCGCAATGAAAAAAAATGTCGGGATCTCCGGATCTCTTGAAAGTAAGTCGGTATTTCTTCTGTGTTTCTTTCTCTGTCCCCTTAGGGACTCCGTATGTTTACGCTGCTATGCATTCTGGGTAAATGGCGGGTGCTAGGTCTGATGCTAAGCTAAAACAGCGATAAGTCACTAGTCGAGCCTTTTCAGTTTGAACCGCAGAGTGTTGAAATGGATCGGGATGTAGAAATCACAATGAAGTAATGAAGATGGGAAGGACAAGCGGAGGAAGAGGAAAGAGTTGGGCGAAGAAGCTGCAGGTGTTTGAGCTGCTCCTGTCACCTTCAGCTTATGAGGGGGAACAATGAAAGACACGAACCTCTCTGGTCCGGTAAGTAGTTGCTGTTTAGGGTCCGGTCTTTGGCATACCTGTCAGGTCTCCCATTTGGGCCGGAAAACTATTTATGTTTATTTGACTTTCAGTGTCCGGCTCCTGGTGATTTGTTTAGCTTGTGTTTCATGGAAGCAGTAATTCAAACATTAATAAAGAAAAACTCTGACTAATCATTTTTGAGGTTATATTGATGCCTGTCAGCCACCATCTTTCAACTCTTGGATTAATCAGACCAACCCATAAATGTGTGACGCTGACATTCATCCGCCTGGAACTCACACATTATTTATACTTGTAGGATGATTGATGAGGAAATGAAGAGGGGCAATGGTTGCTTGATGAAGATATTCTTAGCAGATTGCTCCTCTTTGCATCATGCTGATAGACGTCAGAGCATCATGTTGACCTTCCTCTCCTGGGATATCTCTGGCCTGACCCAGTATCTCACTGTATCTATGTTTGGCTCTGGCAGCAGAGTTGAGAGGACCTGTTTTGGTCCTGCTTTGTTGTCCCTATGGTTACATCGACTATTATTTGCAAAGTCACTGTACAATTCATATGGAATTTTCGTTTTAGTTGATTTGTGTTTTGAAAAGGAAAATCTTATTTTGATGTGTTTATATGACGCAAACCTGCATTACAAACACAACTGTGAAGCTCTTAGTAGTTCAATGGAACCTTTCATAAAACACATAACTTCATTAAATTCTATACAATAATTAGATGCACAAGATGTTATATTTTTCTAATTTAGCAGTCACTAAATTTCTCTTTGCAAATTGCAGCTTTGTTTAATTATTTGTTTTTTGTTTCCATCGAGCTTCCGGCATAAGGGATGTCTTGACATTCAACCACTCTTGATAGCAGAATTAGTGAGAGTTCATTTCAAGTGAGTTATTTTGTACTTCAGCAACTTTGTCAATGCTGCCACTACTATGCTGTGTGCATTGCAAAAATACAAAATATTACCAAGTATTTTGGTCTAGTTTCTGGTCAAATATCTTAGTCTGCTAAGACAAAGCTAATGTCCAAGTAACTTTTCAGCAAGATGTAAGAGATTGTTTTAAGTAAATAATTTCTTAATATTGATTTAAAAAGCCATTGCTCCATTGGCAGATTATTTCACTTATAACAAGACATGTTTCCCATATAATAACTGAAATAATCTGCCATTGGAATATCAATATTAAGGAATTATTTGCTTAAAACAAGCTCCTAAATCTTGCTAAAAAGCTAGTTGAACATTAGTTTTGTCGTATTTATGTAGAAGTGTTATTAGAAATGAGTAAAAGTGTAGAAATAACAGCAGGGATGTAAAATCTGGGAGCAGTGATGATATGTAGAGTTTCACTTGTAGTGGGAGGAAGAATCTGTGATAACACCTCATTGTGCAAGTAGGATGCAGCAGTCTGTCACTGAAGGAGTTCTCCACTAAAGTATCCGCTTCATCTTTGGGGTGGGAGACTTTGCTTTGACTTTTTCAGTAGAAGTAGCTCAACCCTCGTCTCGTTTCACGATGTAACTTTCCTCTATAAGACGGTTAGCTTTAAGTTTGCCAATGGAGCCGATTCTTTCAAAGCTAAAGTTCTTGGCTACCTTTAGCTTTGGCTGTTTTCAAATATCCATCCGTTTTCTCTTCACATTAGACTAACGGTTTAGTTTTTTTTTCAGGCCTTGATAGCTACACATTATGCTTATGTACAGTTGCTTACTCTGGTAGTCTGCAGCTGGTCACTGGCTCTAAAAGACCTTCAGGTTTAAATCTTTAAGCCTTACTGAGTTCCTTGGACATTATTAGTCATTCCTCTGAGGGCATTAATCAAGTTTTTTTGTCCTAATAAATTTAGATTTGTGTGCAAAATGCTTCTGTTTTGATTTGTTTTGGAAAAAGAAGGGTTGAAAACTTATTCAAAGTCTAAAATCAATGCAGTATTTCAGGATAGGTCTGTGACTATAACTGTAATTTATGAAATAGCTCCTAACTGTGGCATTCAGAAATACATGCAGCCTATAAAACGTTTCATCCCAGCAGAAATTATGAGGATGGTCAGTTTGAAAGCTAATGGAAATGTGAGTCGAGCCCAGCGGCTACTGTAAGTATTGGATTTGATAGCCGGTCTAATATAGTGAGAGCATCATAAAAAGTGCCATAAATCAGACCATCAATGGGACGTAAACCCACATCTCTCATGTTTAAAAGGCTGTGTTTGCATGAGCTTTCCCAGCCTCTTCCAAGTTTTCATTTTGTGTTTTTGTTATGTCCGTCTGTGCCACCGTGGGAAGTCTGGCGTCCTGATTATTTGTCGATTTGTCATAGCCCACGCCAGCTTCCAGCTCACCGTCTGACAGAATGTACAAAAGCAGTCGGCGCGGGGAGATTCCCCACTCCGGCTCTGTTTCTGAACAATGTGGAGGCAGGCAGGGAGGCATGCCATGGTGGTAGCTCTGGCCCACCCAGACTGTGGCCTGCTGTCCTCCTCGGTCGTCTCCCCCCCCAACCCCCAGGCGAACAAAGCCAGCACAGGGAGGAAGGGCAACATGGAGGGGGAGGAGGAATCTGAGCTCAGCTGTCAATCTGCTCTTCAAAGTCTGGCGGGAAATAAGAAAAAGGAGTGAGAAACTGGAAGATCAAGCCGAAGTGAGAGCTTTGTTTGTAACTTAATAGCAGCCAAGTTAGTTTGTTTCTGGAAGACTGGCTACTACTAGATAGAGAAAATGCTTGTTAAATTTCCTATTTTTTATTATTTTGCTTCTAGAGAGCCGGAATTATTTTAAACATTTTCTTAAAACATAGTTCCTCGATCTTTAAAGCCGTAATATGTAACTTTAATAAAAAATATTTTTTAAAGTTGTGATAGGTGAGACTTCCTTGGTGCTCCGAGTAGTGACTAGAATCAATCAGTCAGAGCCAGGAGGAGGGTTTTAGCGCTGCCAATCATGCCTGCGTGCTTGGCGTCTGTTATGGTTACGCTAGCCTGTCTTGAATGTTAGGGCTAGCTAGCATACCACAGATGATGATAAACAGTACTCCTGTAGCTGTAAACTGTTTCTCCACCCCACATTTAGCAACCAGTTCACAAGGTTGATTGACAGCACTAAGGCCCTCCTCCTAGCTCTGATTGGTTGTTTTTGGTAAGGGGTGGTGCATTTCTTCAGATGGCTATTGCAGAGGTAGAGGAGATCTAATTTTTTCACAGATTATATTATATGGTAATAGTTTTAAGAAATATGTTAAAACATGCAGCAGTGAACTGAAACGCAACGAATTCTGCAGGTTCTGCATGTCAAGGATGTCAAAGTCAAGCTAGCATAACTGACCTACTTCCCACTTCCTCAAAAGTGTAGACAATTAATAACAAAACACAATGTTTCCTTTTCTTTTATATGTACATTTAAGATTTAGCATGTTATTTTGACTACTTGACAGCTAAAAACAATAGTAGTCATTGTCAGTGAGTCTGCAGTTTTTTGCCATCCAGCAGGAAGATGGGGCTTGGGGCAGGGCGGGATCTTGTAAGTGTGTCATCACTTTTCAACATGTCTATAAAGGAAGCCTAAATCTAGAAAACTATTGATAAAAATGAACATAAAATGTCTGGATACTTGCAAGGAAAGTAGAGAAAATTCTAGATGTTTTTTGTTTTTTTTCTGTACATCATGAGCTGCAGCCGATGACTGTGCAGTACGCTGTCTAAGGTGCAGCAGTTCATGAAATACCTGCTGCTGATTCATAAAAACTTCTTTGTTTTTTTTCATTCCCTATTTTAAATCTGAAAGCGAAACCTTCCTGATTACTTGACGCCAAATCTGAAGCAGCTTCTTGTCTTCACCGTGTTCATTTGGTAATCCTCGATGATAGCCGCTGGCAGAGCTTCACCTCCGTATCAGCTTCAACCGGGCTGCAGCCAGTTCCCTGAAACTCACCACAGAAACAATCTGATAACTGAAGCTAGTCAAAGACTTTCTGTTACTCTCTCTCATTTAGTGCACAAAGCAGGAATGTAGGTATTGAATAATTCCTATTTACAAGTATTATAGAGCAAAGGTGAGTCTCAAACTAACAAAGAACAAGTCTTTTTGTAATTTTATGAATGTAATCCACAACTTGAATCATTTATGCCAAACCAAAACAACCATTAATAACACTGATAATTGTGCTCCTTTGTTGCAACTTTAACAAAAACAATCTGACATTCACTTCATTAGGCCTCATCATATTAGCAGTTCAGATTTCACTGATTCACTTATTTGCAGCTTTTTCCTGTGGAACATGATTCCAAATTATTCTAACGTACATTTTGCACTTTGACCTGCCTGAATGTGCGCTCCAAGTAACCTTAAAATTTAAATAAAGTAAATCCTGAATCCAGAATCTCTTTGCACAGGTTGAATCCGGCCATGCTTCTGACTGCATCTCAGTTGTTCTGCATCTATTGTTACTCTGGCTGGTCTAGTGTTGAAATGTTCAAGCTTTCCTATCCTAAATAAAACCCCCACCCTGTTTCCATTCTCTCCAGTCACATAGCATAAAGGCTGTGGCCTCTTTCTTTGTCGCTGAAGCAGAACTGAGCTCAATGCCGGTTTATAGTGAAGCTTAACTCTAGTGTCCTTTTTTTAAACTTTTCGCTACAAAAAAAATGTTTAATTTTAAATTCCCATTTTGATTTCTGAAACTTGTATCACGTGACGTAAATACGGATTGCCTTGAAGTGCAAACCTCTTTTACAAATCATACAATTACAAATTGAAAAACACAACATATTTAAAAACATGACATTGACTGACTGCAAATTAAGAAAAGACAACATTAACTACATTATTTAAAAACACAACAACTTGAACAAGACAGAATAGGAAGGTTTCAGTGGAAAATCTAAATCTGGACAACGCCACCTTTTGCTTTGAAACCAGAAGTTACTCTGGCTTTAGTGTAGAGCCGGATGATTTATTTGGAAAATGTGTCACGACATTAACATTTCATATCAGTCAATATTGATAATTATTGATTAGTTTTTTGTCTTAAATATCTGAAATACCAGCAAACTGGAGACAAAACCTTTCCTGTTATCCTCAGTTTTCACTCTATTTTGAAGCAGTTATGAGGCGAAACTTTTAACTGCTGCTAGGCAACAGGTTGCTGCTAAGTAACCGAAGTCGGGGGGGGGGAACTTGAGACTTCTTGTGACCCAGCAGGTTGTTGCTAGGTAACCACAGAGTGAGTGAGTCAGTTGATGCCACCAACCTACCTTAACTGTAAGAGGTTGAGCAGCGAAAGCCTTTCCTCTGCCTACATCCCCCAGAATGCTGTGCGGTTCTGGATCGGAGTTCAGTGAAATTATTGGATATTCTATCAGAAATATTATCTATTGATATTCATCATATGTCTATCACCATATATATTATTTATTATTGCCCAGCCCTTATTTTGGGACCTTTGTTGGAAATGTGAATGCTACCAGTGATGCAAACGTAACTTCAGCTATCGAGGAATATTCTGAATGGAGTCATACTACGAATCTCAGCCTTTTTTTTTTTGCAGTTTGGGTAATACGTGTCTGCCCTCCTATCTAACTAAGAGAGAGTGAATCCCAGGATAATTTCCAGTATTTAAGTCAAAAATGGTGTCATCCAGTCGACGCTGTCTCAGGTTACCCATTGAGACTTCTTCTGTTTTGTTTTCTTAATTTGTAGTTGTGCTTAGTTAATGTCATCAAGGATTTGAATATGTTGTGTTTTCAGTTTTTAGTTATGTTTACTGATTTGTTGAAGTGTTTTGCACTTCAGGGCCACCATTCTTAAAGCTTTTAGGTTTTCTAACCGTATTGCCAGGCAGCTTTCCTCTTTGTATCTTGAAGAGATTTAGGTCAATAAGGATGCAGTCAGTGTGACCGGCAGTGCAAAACTCGTTTCCCAACCTCCTTGACCAGAATTCAGAGAAGAATCTGCTAAGTTTGACCCTTTTCCCGTCACATGTCACGGGCCGCTACACCAGGCTCATCTTACTGCAGGATCAGCTCCAATTACACAGAAGAAACCTGTGATCTTAAGTATTCCTAAAGTATCAAACTCCAAGCCTACAAGCTAAACTAATCTGACAGTTAGAGGGATTATTTGAGTCATGAGATGGTGTGGATTAAGGAGTAACCTGAAGGTTGTGGATCAAAGTTATGGGTCGTTGAGCTGTAAATACTTCTTATTCAGTGTGATATTTGTTCTGCATTACATTCGGACGAGTTGGTTAAATGTCCTGTATAATGTTTCACAGAGTTTTGAAGCCACCAATAAGTTTCTGACATATTTACTGGATATTTAACTTTTTCCTGAAGTTGTTAGTGTTCATTTAAAGCAGGAGGTTCCCTGGCATGGATTTGGATTGGATCTGGATTGTAAGCATAGTTTTCAGTGGAGGGGAAGTCAGGGATTAGGGAAGGTTGTTCAAAAAGTTTAAAGTTGATCTTCTTAAAATATCCCAAAATCAATTTTGATGTCTTTTTCGGGTCATTGTACTGTTGTCTACAGTACAATGTAGACAACACCCATGTCTGTTTAGTATATTTAGTTTTTTCAACTCGTTTCCATTCTTTCTTTTTTGTCTTAATCTATTTTTAGAGTCAAGGAAGTTGTTGGTTCTAGTGATCCCTGGAGGAGGGCAGGTTAAAGCATCATGTGGACTGAGTTGACTCCAATGAAGGGGTAACATGTCTGCATAGTAAATGCACTTATCAATCTTGTGCAGCTTGAATATTCCTCAGATTTTTATTTTATGCACCCCAGTAGCGTTGAAAATTGCTCACCGTTTTTAAACAATTTGCGTGCATGAGAGTCAACTTCTGCTGTTCAGTAGCATTGAATAAGTTTGTCATTTACACTTGCGTCAGTAAAGTGTGGAAAGCAAACAATTAAAATGCTCTAGATGTGAATAAAGAGGAAACTTGTGAGATTCTTTAGCTGCAGTTAAGATCAGTTTCAGGAAATCTTGGTATTAGCTTATCGTGTTTCCCTCCTGAAATGAAAAAGACTCTTGTTTCTTTTATCTTTGAACTCACCACGGATTGCAGTTTACACACTTCGCTGACTCGTAATGAGAACAAAGTCGATTGTGGCAGAACAGGATCTTTGAATGAAGGCCCTTTTCTCCCTCTGCAGGTGGAAACAAACTCAAGCCGCAGCCGTTCCGTCTTAACTGGGCCTGGATCTCTCTGGAGCGGGAATACTACTTAGTGGATGAAGACGCCAAATTCCTGGAGGTGACGCTGAAACGCAGAGGCTTCCTGGGGGAAACCTCTTTTGTCAGTAAGTGTTGATTCCTGCTCTGCTGTTGCAACGTAATGTAAAAAATATTTGGTTTCTTTTTGTTTATGGTTAAATATTCAGTTTAATTCACTTTATATATGCAGTGCAAATTCTCATCAAATACAGGAACTAATTATTCTTTTAAAAACTCCTTAATTGTGTTTATTCCTTTCATCAAGAAGAACAAAGCCTGTGGATTTAGAAAAACTTGCTCTTTATTTGTTGAAGTTGCAGGTACGGGGGAGTTTGAACCAAATATTTCAGCTCTCCAAGATGATTGGTTAATTCTTGTCCCATTGGGAAACAAAATCACAAAATGTGAGCTTCAGGCTGAAATATTGTGACTAAATCAAGTGTTCATTCACAGTTTAAGGATATAAATTACACTTATTTAAATATGTAGCATCCTGAAAAAGCTTATTTCCAACAGGAATGTATTTCAAGAGCAGTATTTAAGTTTGTGGTGCTATGAAGGCCGTGTCATGTAGTTACCTAAAAAAGAAGCAGTAGTTTGTTTATCAAAATAAAATGAATAGATTGTTTAAAATTACTTTAAATTAAGGGTCGTTGAAAAGGATAAAGGGGGAACATATGAGCAAATCCTGCAAGAATCTGGTGGTCAGAAAAAAAACAACATTTTCCTGTTTGCTCTGCCTCAGTTTAGAATTGGATTAATTTTTTTAAATAAATGAATCTGAGTTTCTGACCTCACATTCAGTGGGTTTTTCTCTGTTTTAGGTATTGGAACAAAAGATGGCTCTGCTGAGAAGGACAAAGATTTCCGAGGCAAAGCTCAGAAGCAAGTCCAGTTCAATCCAGGCCAGATGGCAGCGAGCTGGAGGGTGAAGATCTTCACTGACCAGGAGTTTGAGACCTCAGAGACCTTTGAGATTCAGCTGTCGGACCCGGTCATGGCGGTGCTGGAGTACCCTGATACTGCAACGGTGGAGATTGTAGATCCTGGAGATGGTGGGAATATCATGTTCTCTAAGACTGGTTAATGTTTTAGTTTTGTGAAATAAAACCACAATTAATTGGTTTTGCTGGTTCTTCCCGAACAGAATCAACAGTTTTCATTCCACAAGCAGAATTCAAGATAGAGGAGGATATTGGGGAGCTACTGGTGCCAGTCAGGCGATCAGGCGATGCCAGCCAGGAACTTATGGTTGTCTGTTTCACTCAGCAAGGTGAGAAAAACCTGTTTTTAAAGGCAGAAAAACTTCATTTCCTACTTTTGTCCACCAACAAAAACAAAGTTTCTGTTAATCCACAGGTTCGGCCACCGGCACCATACCCACCACTGTCCTCTCCTACTCCGACTACATCACCCGGGCTGAGGACCACACCAGCGTGCTGCGCTTCGACAAGGACGAGAGGGAAAAAGTTTGCCGAGTCATCATTATAGACGACTCCCTTTATGAGGAAGAGGAGAGCTTTAACGTCAGCCTCAGCATGCCGATGGGCGGCCAGCTGGGCGCCAGTTTCCCATCTGCTAAAGTCACAATTTTGGCAGACAGCGATGATGGTGAGTGGAAAATGTAGTTTTTCAGTTTGTTTGAGGCAATTAGCCTTCAGTCCGCTGCTTTATAGAAAGAGCTTACATATAGCTTGAGAACTGTAGTTTTAAACCAGCATTATGTTAAAAGTGATGGGCGGTGCTCCTTTACTTTAAAAGCTACGACTGCATGGGTTTCTTAAACAACTCTTCAGTTTGTATGCAATGCAGGATTCCTCATTTGTTATAAAAAAAATGGTTTAATTGGATTTACACAAAACTGAAAATATTACTATTTTGATATAAAATCATATCACAAGAATAAAGTAAAAAAAAAAATACAACAATTTCAAAAATATAGTCAGAGTATTCCGACTTTATTCTCGTAATTTTGTGACTTTTCTCATAATTTAGTATGGCTCTAATACTCTTTTGAGGAGTTTAGCATTGCTAAAACAAAATTCTTTTAGCATTTTTTTTAGCAAAAAGAATTTTTTCCAAGGATGAGTCTCAGTCAGATGTGAGTAATCCTGCTCCCTGAAACCCATAGATGCTTTATGTGTCGATTCTGGTCTCTGAGAGGACAACAGCATTCTCATTTCCAAACATCGGCCTGGCTGCCTGCATCTTTAACAGCAGACAGGTGTTACCTTAAACAGACCATGTTATGCTGCCCCCAGATAAAAAGTGACCCTCATGTCATTGTTGGTGTATCCTTTTCTTCACAAAGCCTCAGAGACAGGTGGTGGAGTAAGAGGGACCATTGTCCACATGACAGACATATTTTCCTTCTGTCCCATCTGCTTGTTGGAATTCAAGACCTCACTGTCTGCTTCTTTTGAGGTTTTCTGACTCCTCAGATTTGCCTCTTCCTCCCACTCACTTCAAGTAATTTACTGCATTACATCAAAGTGTAATTAAAGTTACTGGCTAAACAAACCGCATACATTTCCAGACATGTGAAAAACAAGAGAGGACACCTCCATCTGAACCTCTATTGTGGCTCCACTTCTTGGTGGGTCCTGAAATAACGCCATAAATCTGCATGTGTGTGTGAGTGTGCCAAAGCATCTGTCCGCCTGAGTAAACTTCAGGTTTGGGTTCTTGCCAGCATTCAGCCTCCATTGTTACTGTATTTGTCTGACTCTTCATCCCTTTGATCTCCAGGCTCATTTCCAGCTTTGTCGCCTCCTCTGTGGTGAACACAGGCAGAGCAGAGCTGGAAATGTGAAAGCGGTGCTGCAGCGTCAGCTTGAGATCATATTTATGTTCACACTCCTGAAATGTAGAGCAAATATAGCAGAATAATTCATTGTTGCTCATTTCTCCAGGGTGTTTTCACACCTGATGCACTTGCTTCGAAATAAATGTTTCTCAAATTAAGTCTACTGTTATAGTTAATTGCAGATCATTTTAAGGAGACTTTCATGCAAGGGATCATTTGTTTTACCCACTTTGCACACTTTGGGTGAATAAATGTTTTGCACACCTCTTTGTCGAGGCTGGCTGAATCCCGCAGGTTTTTTCTTCCACCATGTGCAGTGAGAACGAAGGTGAAATGCTAATTATGGAATGAGCTCTACTGCACCAACATCTAAATGTTGTCGCACAGCCTGGCAGCCTAAATCTCGTTCATGTTAATTACCTGCAAATAAGAATAGGAATATATATGTTTCTGTTTCCTTCTGCACCCTTAGTGTTTAAAGGCTGCAGTCTTAGTGTTTAAATTCTGAATCTGCCCATCTTCCAGTTAAACTCAAAGAGCTCTCACCGGACTCAGGGTGATGAAAAGCCGCTAATGCAAAAGTGAGGAGAGATTAATGGACTTTTTGTTCCAGCACTCTGAATTCTTGGCCTGTTTCTTTTTGCAAAGTGGCCGGTTGCATCCTGGCCTCACTGCTTCCTATCAGCCTCTGGATCAGCACGAAGCTGCTGGAGCATCCCTTCACATCAGTCTGCACGCATGTACAGGCGCACGCCTCATTCTTCAGGTTGGCCTGGAGTTCAGACAACGCTGTCTGGATTTAGAGGAGTAGGAGGAGGAATGCTGAAGGAAAGGAGGATAAGAATGACAGCTCTTCCTGTGGCGAAACAAAAATAATGGCTTTTGCTAAACTATACTTTACTATACAGCAGAACTACTGGAATTTACTTCAGAGAACGTCCCAGTGTCCAGCGTTGGTTTTTTTCCTCTTTTGAATGGACAAAAAAGAAAAATTTTTACCAAGTATTTATAATTTAGTATTTTGTGCAAATATCTTGGTGCACATGAAATAACACAAAACTACATTTTCAGCAAGATATAGGCTTTAAGTAAACGACTCCCTTATTATTCATTAAAAATGTACCAGTTCCACTGGTACATTAAGTTACTTTTCATGACAAAGTAACAAAACTAAAAAATTTTAATGATAAGAATAGTCATAATATTAGAAGAATAAAGTTGTAGGAGAATAAAGTCAGAATAATATGAGAATAAAATCGTAGTTTTACAACTGTTGTGGTAATACTGACATTCTCAAAATGTTGAGAATGTCATAATATTCAACAAATAGCATGGACTTAGTCTCATACTGTTACAACTGTATTTTGTATTATTTTGACCTAATTCTTGTAATATTATGACTTTGTCATATTTTTATGTTATGATCATGATAATCCATTACTTTTTCATCAAGATTAAGGAATTACTTATTTAATACAATCTTCCATATCTTGTTACAAAATACTTGTAAGTTAGTTTGGCTGTATTTCAAATTTGCACCAGAAACTAGACTAAAAGTATTTGGTAAGATTGTGTGTTTTTCCAGTGTTCATGTAAATCTTTTAAGTTGTTTTAGCAGAACTGTCATAATCATGTAAAAATCATTTGGTCTGTTCTTCACAGAGCCTTCACTGTACTTTGGGGAACCTGAATATGTTGTGGAGGAGAGTTCAGGCTATGTGGAGGTGAAGGTCTGGAGGACGGGTACTGACCTGTCCAAGACCGCCACGGTTACTGTTCGCTCCAGGAAGAGCGATCCTGTTTCTGCAGAAGGTAAGACATTCGGTTTGACAGCATCCATGACTCCAGTCTCTGTGATAAACCACCTTCTTCTTCTCTGTCTGCTAGCTGGACTCGACTATGTCGGCATTAGTCGCAACCTGGACTTTGCTCCAGGAGTCACCATGCAGACATTTAGGGTGACCATCTTGGATGACTTGGGTCAGCCAAAACTGGAGGGGCCTGAGACCTTTGACCTTGTGCTGAGGATGCCCATGAATGCTGTATTAGGAGAACCGAGCAAGACGACCATCACCATCAACGACACGGTCACTGACTGTGAGTTCAGGAATTATTACCATTGATCTGAAAAGGTCAGAGGCTGAAGGAAGAGCTGATTGACTTTATACCTAATATGTTTGAGCTGAATCTGTCAATTCAGAGTTTTTGCTTTCTGGAATTTTTTTATTTGTTTAATTTTACTTTAAAGGTCTTATTTGGTCAAAATAAATACAAATATTTATTGTTTTATCTTACTATTAATTTAGACTGAAAATATTACTATAAAATGACAAAAATTCTAACAATTCTCTTACTATTACAACAACTAGTACTAATAATAATAATAATAATAATAATTAGAACTGAATGTACATATTGATAATACATTAAATATATGTTAGAACATTTGAATATTTACTAATGAAATGGTTATGTAAATAATAATAAATTATTATTATTTATTATTGCACAGCTTCTTAATGACCATAATTATTTAGAATTTTTAAATTGCATATTTAGTGATGCATCATTCTCTAAGCTGCTTAGCCTGAATTTCTGCTCATGCTGAGTTTGATTCTGCTGCAGGTCTTTTCCTGTTCAGTCCGTCTTTCCCACTGTCGCCATGTGCTTCCTCAACAGGAAGCACATGGCTGAAGTGATGCAATAAACTGGCCGTAGTTGAATATGATTATATTATTAGACATATTTATATTAAGTTTACATTTGAAAATCTGATAAAACAGTTTTTCAGAATTTATATCTGAGAAAATGATAATCCCACAGTAAAATCAAATCACCAGCCTTAAATTACCGTCTTATTTTTCTCAAATTGATTTAGATTCAGACATTTCATATTTACTCAGTACATTTTCAGATAATCTATTTTCTCTACAATTTGTTTTTGTTTTGATAATGAAAACTAACAGGATCAGAGTTTTTGCTGATCTGTACACCAACCCAAACCTCCAGTCACTGTCTTTCCTGAACGTTCGACGATTATCTTGTAACAGAACGATTCTGTTTCAGTGCCAAAGGTTCAGTTTAAGGAGCGGAGCTACAAGGTGGATGAATCTGACGGTGAAGTGAGTGCCATGGTGTACCGCAGCGGAGACATCAGCCTCAGATCCACGGTGCGCTGCTACACCCGGCAGGGCTCCGCTCAGGTTATGATGGACTACAGCGAGAGGCCCAACACCGACGCCTCCATCATCGCCTTTCTGCCAGGTGGGAAATCATGAAACCTCCAAACCTCACTGCTCCTGTTGTCAACTCTTGTGTTATCTGAATGTGTCTGCTTTGCTAGGCGAGTCGGAGAAGCCGTGCGTGGTCGGCCTGATGGACGACTCCGTCCATGAAGAAGATGAGGAGTTCCGCTTGGTGCTGGGGAGTCCGAAGAGCAAATCCCCATACGGAGCCTCAATCGGGGAGCAGAAGGACGCGCTGGTCACCATCACAGACGAAAAAGACAGTATGAAACGCATCTAGCTGTCAAAGTTGTTTGGTTTGGAGAAACAAATCTATGCCCAGTTATAGAAACAGGATTCATTCACCTGAGTTTATTAAATTATACAAAAGCTGATTTGGGTGCAGCAGAGTTGGCTTTTCAGTAAAAGAAAAGAAACAAAGACTTTGCATTGTAGTTAACATTTTCCATTGCAAGAATTTTTACATAATTAAAAATATGGAGATTAAATCAACATATTTTCATCATTCTTGAGCTTCTAGAAAAAAATTTGGTTATTTCTGAGTTTGAAAGTCGCAAATTTTCAATGTTTGAAATTCTGAAATCTAAATGTTTTTTCTGGATAACCTGAGTTTATTTATTTGTGTGAAAAAATATGCTCTTTCACAATTTTGCTGTTTGCATCTCCCTGTTTTTAGAGCCCATCATCCGTTTTTCTGAAATCAAATACAGCGTGCGTGAACCTCAGGTCAAAGGTGAGGTGGCCAGAGTGAAGATCTCCATCCTGCGTTTCGGAGACGCATCAAAACTGTCAGTGGTGCGGGTCCACACGAAGGATGGCTCCGCCACATCTGGAGAGGATTACAACCCGCTGTCTGAGGGTAGGAGGCCCCACTTTGGGTTTTCTGCTCCTTTCAGCTGACCGGTGCAGTGCTCACCTCCCGCTCTGCGTTTCAGATGTGGAGTTCAAGGAAGGTGAGAAGGAACATTTTATTGAAATCGAGATCCTGTATGACGGTCACAGAGAGATGAGAGAGGCCTTCACGGTTCACATGAAGCCTGACGACAACATGGTGGCTGAAATACAGGTGAGCCAGAGACCGCGTGGCGCATGAAAACAAATAGAAACCAGCAGCGGCCTGAGTGCGTTCTGCACGGCGGCGCACGGGAACACGCATCCCCTCGCGTCAGCCCGTGTTAAAATAGGCAGGCAGCAGCTGGCAGTGCTGTCAGCACAGCCGGAGCTCAGGCCTTTAAAAAGCTTTTCCCTCTGGAATGAGATGCTGCACAGCCCAACAGAAGACAAGCCTAAAAACAGAACTGGGACATTCTACCCATCTGCTCTGCAGCAGCCACATGCCATTCAGGCTGGAAATAGGTTATCACTTCCAAAATTGTTTTGCGTTTCATTATATCGTAATTAAAACTGTAAATCCCAAAAGGAGCACAGTGTTCTCTGATTTAAATCTGCATTTCTGGAATCTCAGCCACTCCCATTTGATCTCTGATTATAATTAGAGCCTGAAAGACACGAACGAATTAAAATTAGGTGCAGAAATGATCCTAATACCCAATGAAAAACAGGCAGACGTGTTATGACCTGAGTGAGAGACTTTAAAATGTTCTGACATAATTTCAGATATGCATGGCAAATGTATTTAGAATGACCAAAATTAGAGATAAAATTAATTTGAAAACTTTTGAGATGATTAAAAAAAGGGAAAATAAGTAAATCTGAAGCTCAGAAACTGCAAGTTTTAAAAAATCAAAACTTGCAGATGAATTCTCTTCCCTTCCTGTAAGAGGTGACAGTGGACAGAAATTAAACCACAAAGGCAACAGAAAGAGCTTCCAATGAATAAATGAAGGTACATTTCTTGTCACCATTATTTGTTAGAGAAGTTTCAGTTTCCACACTTTTATGGAGCAAATGTTTCCCTATTCCTGCCAGATGAACAAGGCCGTAGTGTACATTGAGGAGATGGACAGCGTGGCAGACGTCACGTTCCCTGCAGTGCCTCATGTTGTGTCTCTGCTCATGTATGACGACACGGCCAAAACCCGGGACCGGCCCAGCCCACCCAACGGATACCCTGTAGTGTGTGTGACGGTGGGTGCAGTCCTGCTTCCTCCGGTCCAAATGTAACTTACATTAAAGTTGACTTTTCGTCTCTTTTTCCTTGCTTCCAGGCCTGCAACCCAAAGTACCACGACTTTGATAAAACGGGTTCCATCTGCTCTGCAGAGAACATCAACGACACTTTGACCCAGTACCGCTGGCTGATCAGCGCTCCAACCGGACCAGACGGAGTGACCAGCCCCATGAGGGAGGTGGACACCAACACCTTCTTCACTAACACCAAATCCATCACCTTGGATTCAATCTACTTTCAAGCTGGTTCCAGAGTCCAATGTGCAGCAAGAGCCTTCAACACCAACGGAGACGCTGGCTTAGAACTGTCCAGTCCCATCTTTGTTATCAGTACAGAGGAAGGTTAGAAGACGAATCTCTCACTTCAGATTGATAATAAATGGATTACTCGTGATTAATCAATAACTGAAATAATAGGTTAACTGCAGTATACAGACTTAAAAACTTTAAAAAGGTCATTTTCAGAGTAATTAAGCCAAAATTGTATCAAAAATACATATATTTTGCATTTAAGATGAACTTATATGTTTCACCCAAAACTTAAGTGGCAAAGTTTTAGCTTCATCTGGTTCAAGTTCCATGACATAAATCTAATATTAATCTCGTTTTGCTATCCAATTATTAATCAGTTAATTGATGAAATAGTCACCAGATTAGCCATATGCTGCACTGATGAGGTCAAAGAGCAGGGCTGAGATTTTGCAGCAAATGACCAGGCGTGCACTAGAAGAACGCCATATTATTATCTGTTAGGCAATAAAATGATAATTTTCTCATTTACAAAATAGACCATATTATTTTCATCTTTCATTCATTTTAACATGCTATAAAATGTGACAATTTTTTTGTCTAATTAATGGATTAATCTTCAAAATAATAATAATGGTAGAAAATCCATAACTTAGATAATGGTTAGTTGCAGCTGTACTGAGTTAATTCATTTCTAACGTACTTTAATGCCAGGAATGTGTCAGCCTCGCATCCCGGGAACAGTCGGAGCAGAACCTTTCTCTGCAAAGATCCGCTACACGGGTCCAGATGATCCGGACTTCCCCAACCTTATCAAACTGACTATCAACATGCCGCACATGGATGGTAGTTATCGTCATACACAGCTGTTGTTGTCTCATCATATTGATCAAAACAACCCATGTTGAGCTACTTCTCCTTGCCCAGGGATGCTCCCGGTGATCTCCACCAGACCTTTGTCTAACTTTGAGCTGACGCTGAGCCCGGACGGCACACGCGTGGGGAACCACCGCTGCTCCAACCTGCTGGACTTTAATGAGATCCAAACCGGTTATGGCTTTATCACAGACGCAACAAAGAACCCTGAAATGATCGGGGAGACGTCGCCATACCAGTACAGCACCGCCATGCGCTCAGCCAACTCGCTGCGCTTCTACAGGAACCTGAACCTGGAGGCCTGCCTCTGGGAGTTCACCAGCTACTACGACATGTCCGAGCTGCTCAACGACTGCGGCGGCTCCATCGGCACTGACGGACAGGTCAGCTGGTTCTGTCTTATTAAAGGTCCACAGTTTTGTAACGTGTGTGACGTAACCGGTGGTTTAGCCATTATAGCATAGCTTGTTTACCATGACTCACAGCTAGAATCATGTTCTCAGACTTGCAAAGCTTCTCCTTCTTCTGATGGTCTTCAATTTTGGTTCCACATTTATTATTATTATGCTTCCTTAAACAGGTTAGGCCGGGTCTATGTCTATACAAGACATGCTCATTACGTGTTTACACAAAACATTTTAGATAATGAGATTTCAGTTTGGTCAGTTCTGCATATTTTGAGCTCCTTTCAGAACGAGCTGTTTTATGCATCTGTCACTTTAAGTCCAAAGAAGCCGCGGCTGGCCACGCCCCCTACATTTTAAGCTGCAGGTGCATCTTTTGTTACAATGGAGGAATGCTGTTGCTGAATTTATGGAGTTGAATTAATTGTTTATTTGCATCTTTTATGTATTTCTGATCTTGTAATGAAAAATCTGCAGAATTATTCCGACTAGTAGGATTAACATCTTGTTAACTAACATAATTGTTTGCTACAGCCCTACACCAAATTATTCTAGACTAAAATTTGAGATAATCTGACAAACTTGGACCCAAATGGGTCATCAACTTAAGAGTCAAGGACGAAGGTGTTAAAATGTCCGATGGCTCTCAGAGCAACGTAAAAGATTCATGGAGTCCTGCAGAAAACTACTGGATTACGTTTTTGCTGCTATAAGTGGTTCTACAAGCTGCTGAATTCCTTTGGCTTCATCTTTGTGAATAAATAATTACATTTGTGTGTTTTGTACAGTTGAGATTCTACAATATCACTGTGATATTGTAGAATTGAAAGAAGCTGTACTTTCTTTTCAGCATGAACTGAAAATGTTCTTTTTTCTTCCCATGTAGGTGTTGAATCTGGTCCAGTCCTTCGTCACTTTGCGGGTTCCTCTGTTTGTGTCCTACGTCTTCCACTCGCCGGTCGCTGTCGGAGGCTGGCAGCACTTTGACCTGCAGTCGGAGCTTAAGCTCACCTTCGTTTATGATACGGCCATTCTGTGGCAGGATGGCATCGGCAGCCCGCCTGAAGCTGAACTGCAAGGTACTTCAACTCTGCTCTGCTAGTCCCTGCCAAGAAAACTGGAGCTGCGTTTCCATTACAAATCTGTGCAAATCTTTCTTGCTATTCTGCAAATGTAGTAAAAACACAATTTGCAATTGCGGTGTTTCTATGAAATAAGAAATTTAATTAAAATAACATGAATAATTTTGTTCACACAAGATGTCACTAAAAATCATGGCAGCAACGGATGTGAACAGTTACATTATATATATTTCAGCTATCAGAGGAGATGTCGTGCAGATACGTATGCAGCATTTGGGGGAGCTTGTAGTTGGTCATTTTACAGAAGAGCGATGGATTCAACACTTTCAAAAGACACAACCTTTTATGTTGTGATGCTGTGAGAGCTCTGATGGATCCAGCTGCACATTGTCAGAAAAAGCAGTTGACAGATTACCACTTCCTGTTTTCTTCATGTTTCTTGCAGTAGCAACATCCAATCGTTGATCATGTGACTCGTGATGCGAAAAATAATTACATTTGTGTGTTTAGATAATGAGATTTCAGTTTGTAATTGGCAAAACTGTTGCAGTTTTGCCAATTACATCTATTTGATACAGCCGAAAAAAAACTTTTTATTGAAAATCTGTTGTAATTTTTATTAAAAAATGACAAAAGATTTGTGATTTTAATTCTTTGCTTAATGGAGATGCAGCTAATTTGGTAAAGTTGAGAACATTGTTATCTTCCGTTGCCATAGGAGCCATGTATCCCACCAGCATGCGAATAAATGAGGAGGGGCGCCTGGTGGTCAACTTCAAGACCGAGGCTCGCTTCAGGGGACAGTTTGTTATGTCTCATCCAGGTATGAGCTCGGCGCCCGCATGCACACATTCATACCCTAAACTTGTCCCGAAGGATAATTCTGTACAAGCAGGAGCATATTGGGTTACTCTGTGGCCAACGTCCTCTCTTCATCTATTTGTGGAGTTCCGCCTCAGGGGTCTTTCTCTTGTGAAACTGCCAAAGGTCATTAAAGCAAATGTTGAAGTGACCCTCAGCATTTACAGTTGGGAAGCAAGAATGCCCCTATAAATATTAACAGACTTGCTGTTTAGATTAGGTATAATGCTGCCCGTGTTCGTATTTGTCTTCAGGAACCAGTGTAGCATCCATGGTAATGTGTGCTGACATCCCCGGATTGACCTTTACCCTCGCTTTGGTCAGAACTGAACCGACCTACAACCAGCCCATGCAGCAGTGGAGTTTCGTCTCAGATTTTGCAGTGAGTCATTTTTCTCCACCCTTAAAAGGAATAGCAGCTGAATGCTCTCAACGGCTCACCGGGCGTCTGGTCTGTAGGTCCGGGATTACTCTGGGACCTACACAGTGAAGCTGGCTCCCTGCATCGCGTCGCCCAATGGAGAGTTCAGCATCCCTCCTGTCTGCCACCCCAGAGAGGCGCTCACGTTTGACATGGACATTCGCTTCCAGCAGGTACATCAACCCATTAGTTACCCAGGGCACAACTGAACAAGTTTTTCTTTGAGCAAATGGAAATTGAATTGTGTTGTGCACAGTATCAGCACAGCAGCAGGCCTCAATGCTCAATTCTAGATCTTTGCTGAAATGTGATTTTTTTTGAGTGGTTGTTCGTAATTCTACTTAAATATGACGGCAATAAGACTTCTGTGTGAACGCTTTACAACTCCGAAGTCTACCTACATAAACTGGTTTTAAAAAACACATTAGAAATTGTTTCAATGCTAAAAAGTGGAAGATCCTTGATAAAAAAAAAGTTGAAGTCAAGTTATTTGATTAACACATTTCAGCAACAAGGAAATTCAAAGTGTTTTACACCAAAAAAAAACTTAATACAGGATCCAGGTTACTAACCTGCCATCATAGCAAATTTTGCTGGATGATAAATTGTCCCAGAAGTTATTGCGATAAACGATAATATTGTTGTTTTGAGGCCAGTTTTAAGTTATATATTGGTAACAGCAAATAGTGCAAGAACACTTTCATGTATCAATAAACTTTAAATTCTACTGAATATTTAACTGGAAGACATTTTAAATATCCAAAATAAATAAACAAAACAACAAATACAATGAATTATAAAGTCTCTGCAGACAAAATTGTTCTTAAAAAAAGATGCTGATTAAGAACAAAGGACCAGACTAAAGACTTTTATCATCCAGGCTCCTAACAGCTGGCTTGTTTTAAATAAACACAGTGTTTCAGCTGTTTTGCAGTTTTCTTGAAGTTTGTTCCAGATTAGTGGTGCATAAAATGACCTTGTGACCTTGATTTACCTCCGGAGTAACGGCCTGTTGGATGTGTAATCCTTCTGTTGTAGGTGAGCGACCCGGTGGCGGCTGAATTTAGTCTAAACACTCAGATGTTCCTGCTGTCTAAGAAAGAGCTCTGGTTGTCTGATGGCTCCATGGGCTTTGGAGAAGGAACTGATGCTGCTTTTTCAGAAGGTTGAACACCACTGCCATCTAGTGGAGCCACAGAATACTTCAACCTTTATGACTTTCAGACCCTCACATCTGCTGTCCTTTTGTTTCAGGGTCCACGATTTACGGCCGTGTTATGGTAGACCCCGTCCAGAACCTGGGCGACTCCTTCTCCTGCAGCATTGAGAAGGTCTTCCTCTGCACTGGAGCAGACGGATACGTCCCCAAGTACAACCCTACCAACAGGGAGTATGGCTGCCTGGCAGATGCTCCCTCTCTGCTCTACAGATTCAAGATCTTGGTAGGATGCAACAAAATTTGAGGTATTTTAGAGGATTTGTTGCTGTTGCTTGTTGTAACTTTAATGTGTGTGGTTCTTCAGGACAAAGCCCAACCAGAGACTCAAGCTTCAGCATTTGGGGACGTTGCTTTTAAGGCCAAACTGGCCCAAGATGCACCTGGAGCTCAAACGTTGATCACACAACCAGGGTCAGATGGTTTCATGCTGTCTTCTTCACCACTTTTTCAGGTCAGCGTCTTTCAGACCGATGAAGTTCGGCAACAAAAAGTGGGAATTTATTTATTTTTCTTCCTGAAAACTTAAAGATGATGCATCTCTCAGATCTTTGTTTGGTTTTCCGCTTACTTTTTAAAATTATAACTTACCAAGTATTTTTGGTCTATTTTATAAAATATTTTTTGTACAATTGAAATAAGACAAAACCAGCTTACAAGTAACTTCAAGATATAGAAGTTTGTTTTAAGGTAATAATTCTTAAATGTTGATTTCAGAAAAAAAATGCTACTACCAGTCACAGGAAATAACCAATTGTCATTAGCACTACCAGAGAAGTCTGCAGTCTTCCTTATCTCTGCTCTTGAGGGTTCAGCTAATCAGCACCAACAGAAATAAATGGAGAGTGATGGGAGTTATGAACAGCACTAAGACCCGCGTTGTGGCTTTAAGCCCCGCCTTGTGGCTTTAAGCCCCGCCTTGTGGCTTTAAGCCCCTGCCTTGCTGGCTGTCTAAGACCCGCCTCCTGGCTCTAAGACCCGCCTCCTGGCTCTGATTGGTTGTTTCTGACTGAGTGGCATATTTCTGTATTTCGTACTGGGAGCACTGGGGGAAGACAGCTTGATTTTTTTTCACAAATTATCTTATACTGTCACAACATAATAATCATTTTAACAAATATGTGAAAACCACATTTTTATAAAAGTTACTGCAGCTTTAAGAGGAAAGAAGAATAGAAACCTTTTTGCTTTCTTTTCCAGGTGGCTGCTGGTCGGGAATGGTTCATCCACACCATCTACACCCTCCGCTCCAGAGAGAATGCGAACCGTCACATTGGCAAACGCAGCGTGGAGTACCTCCAACACAGCTTCTCTTCGGTCTCGAACCCAGGCAGTCGCCAGCGCAGGGCCGCCCCAGCGCTCTCCGGTCCTGCTCTGGTCCAGGACATTGGCATCAAAAACAACCGGGGCACCAACATCCAGCACATCGCTCTGGACCGATCCGACCGCATGGTGGTGAGCCAGCGGCAACCCTGGTCGTCCAGCGGTGACCGCCTCCTGGAGCGCCCCCTGCTGGAGAGCTCGGGCAGAGAGCCGGCTGACACCTCCTTCCTGCCCATGCTGGTGGGAATAGCAGGTCTGATCTTGCTCATCTGCCTCATTGCCATCATTGTCATTCTTCTGCTGAGGCGCAAGAGGAAGGAAAAGGAAGCTCAGTTCCCTCCCTACGCCACTTCTTCCTCATCTGCCTACTCAGGCTACAGCTCGACAGGCATGTGGAGTAGTTCAGACAGCTCTGAGGTCTAAATGCAGGCTCTGGTTCTCTTCTTCTTCAGTCTCCTCTTGAAAAGACTGCAGCAGTCTTCCTCACCACCGTGCCTTTGATTGTAGCACTTCATAAAGCCGAGTGCAGTGAGTGGACAGCAAAGGCTGTCAGCGGTCAGGGCCCACATGCAGACAGCGTCCCAGCTTTGAGGCTCATTTTAACACTAGTGTCCTGTAGGTTGTGCCTTGATGAGGCCTTTTCAGAATTATGGAAATATGTAGTTTCTGCCCTAAAATACTGGCCTCGTTTAACTAATGTCCCTGTAAAATAGTACAGTTTATCTTGCTTTTGCAGATGCATGCAGTACACTGCAAAAACACAAAATCTTACCAAATAGTTTTGGTCTAGTTTCTAGTTCAAATTTATTTCCTGAAATAAGACTGAATGTCTTATTTTGATATAGGATAGGAGCTTGTTTTAAGTAAATAATTCTCTAATGTTGATTTAAAAATCACTTATATTTTCCCCAGTGGAAAACACAATTTGTCAGTGGAATTAGTACATTTCTAAATCAACACTAAAGAATTAGTTACTTAAAACAAGTTATTTTATTTTGCTGATAAGTTGCAAATTTTGTTTTATTTCAAGAGTAAAATATTTTAACTAGAAACTAGACCAAAACTATTTAAGATTTTGTGTTTTTGCAGTCTAGATGAAACAAATTCACAACTAAATGGAAACTTTCATCAAAAAAGCCAGTTTTTCTATGCATAACTTTTATTTTTTATTGTAATTCATTTTTGAGTTTTGTGAGAAGCAGAGTAAAAAAGACTGAATGGTGGACAAAGCAGGTTTGAATGAATGTGATAAAATGTAATGTCAGCTGATTAATAGCACTGTTAAAGGGATTGTAAATGCACCATTGTTCAGATTGAGCTGTGTAAATATTAAAGGATTAAATTTCAATTTTCAGTTTTGTCGATCAGTTCGAGAAGAAAAAGAAAATAAGCAAAATGTCATTGATAACAAATTCAAAACTTTGGATAAACTTAACTTTTACAGCCAAATGTAATGTCATTTTTCCTTTAAGAAGTGTCTTATTTAAAGAGGGATGTATTTGTTTTAATACTGAATTGTTCCTTTTCACAAATGAAGGGAGAAATAAAAAATACATTTATGTGATGGTGATTTCAAACATTTTAAAACTGCTTTGAAGATGTAATCCAGTGCTGCTTTGTGACCATCAAATCTATCAAAAGAGGCAGCCTTGCAACTTTTGATAGATTTAGACCGACTGTCTAAATCTATCAAGACAGTCGGCCAATCAAGAGACAGGCCATTCAACGTGGCCTGTCTCTTTAAGACACGCCCCCTTTAGTACGAGCAGTTGCAGAATGAGTCAAAATGCTGCTTAAGCATCAAAGAAACACTGGGTGTGTTTTCAATAAGGGAATAATAGCATACAAAGCTAAAAGCCTATTTTACATAATATGTAGGATTTTCCATGCACATACTGCCATTTCATAGCATAAACAATATTACCTTTGTTACATACCAAAAATAAGTGGATTCGATGTCGCGAACCTCCTAGTTACTGACATGCCTCCTTTCTCAGCTCTTCACAATGCTTCTCCATGCCGTTTCGACTGATCCAGAACCAGATGCAGAACCAGTCGAAGTAACACTCTGGGTTTGTTTTTGAAGAAGGAATGACATTTTAACATGGTATAAAGCTCTAAAAAGTCACATTTACATAATAATGCCCCATTGAGAAGAGTTGCATATATCAAAATCAGCTACAATCTCTTCAGTTGTATATAAAAACAACCATTTGACTTGGATCTTAGGTGTATCCGTCTCTTTTAGAACCTCCTACTGGTTGTTCTTAGGAGCATTTGCAGAATGAGTCAAAACATTGCTATGGGTTTGTTTTTGATGAGGGAATGACAAATCTTAAAGAAGTGCATGGCCTATTCTACCAGGGGCAAATATGATCTAAAGCTTAATTTCATATAAAAGCCTAGCTAGTAGTTTTAATACAATAAGGGAGATTTATTTGTGATGCTCAAAGACATTTTATACTCCAAAGAGATGCAAGAACAGATGTTTCCAAAAAAAAATAAAAAAAATACAAAGGGTACATTTTGAGCAATGGAATGCAGTGCAACCAAATGGCATAAATACAGTTATTTCAGTTAACATCTAATAATAAAAAACAAACAAAAACTCTAAACCCGCAAAGCTGAAGTGTTCAGGTCGGTGTGACAAAGCAGGCCCGTAAAGTAACACTTCCCTAAAACAACCAGATCAGTCGGGGGGGTGGGGGGGTTTAAACATGGAACATTATCACAGTCTGCAGGACAGACGGAGAGTAGGACTAACGACGCTGGAGCTGGTTGACGTGGTCAAATTCTCATCTTTTATTTTGTGAGCTGCCTCACAACTTGAGCTTCTTTCTGCGTCCTCGGCCGTCGGGGGTTCCCTCTGCTTTACGTTTCTGCGCCTGGGAAAGAGCGAGACGGAGAAACGTTTTCAGAGACTAAAAATGAGTCTGATGTCAGTAAAACTGCAAGGCAATTAGTTATTTCAGGAATCAATTAATCATTTTTTCTGACAATTCTACAGGTTTCTCATTTAATCACTTCATTTACCATTCATTAAAGGAAGCAAATAAATAATTGAATTCCTTTATTAGATAAGAAATTAAACATTTTATTGCTATAAGTTGCAATATTGCTATAAGCTATATTGCATAGCATCCTTTAGGAAAGCTAAACTTTGCCACTTGAGGTGTTTTGCCTAAAATACATTTACAGACATTTTTTATTTAAATGCAAAATGTATTTGTTTTTTTTTTACAATTCTGGCTTGGTTAGTGCTCTTAATGCGTTGTTTGTTCCACCAAATGCCATTTTATTTGAGTCTGTCTACTCTAGTTTAGTCACAATTAATTTATGACTCAATTAGTTGAGGATTCTTCCAATAATCGATTAATCGTTTCAGCCTGAGCACACACATCCCATCTGTCAAAGCTCAGACTTACTGAGCCGCTCTTTGGTCCTCTCTTCTTTTTCTCAGCCTTCTCTCTCTCCTCCAGCTCCATGTTTTCTCTCTCTATCAGCGTGATCAGAGTGTTGCATCGCCTCTGCAGCTCCTGCATCGACAGAACAAGCCCCTAAAGTTTTACTTATGTCAACCAACACAAGAGGAAAAACAAAAACCAAGAAAGCTCTAGGAAGGCCCAGTTCACCATGGCTGTCCTGGACTTGAGGAACCAGTCGAAGCGGAACTGCGGCGAGTTGCGGATGCACTGGCGGAGCTCGTCGTAGACGCTCTCCTTGTCGAAGCCCAGCTTGTGCAGCATGCAGATGAGGAAGCGGTCTTCCTCCTCCGTGTAGTTTTTGCCCTTGTTGGTGCCATAGGAGATGCGGAGCTGATGGAAAGGAGCCTTGTAGCGTCCGATCTGCACACAGGAACACGTTGCAGGGTTGGGACACTCACCACAGTGAAAACGATACACTAAATTATTATAGTTTTGATTTATTACTGTTAATGATATTAGTGTGGATATAGTATTCTATATTCCACAGAAGGAACAAGGTAAAGCTAAATAAAACTATTTTAAGTTTTGAAATGTCTCACTGACATACACTGTAAAACTGACTGGTCTGAGAAAAGTAACATTAATTACCTTCTTTAAAGTATAAAATATAAACCAACCTTAATTTCAATTACACAGCTCAATAGGTTATTGAAAAATTAGAAATAATATTCATTATACTGAAACAATCCAAGCAAATCATGTTAAATGGCCTTCCTGCTCAAATTAAATGCTTAGTGTGTCTTTATTATGTGCATGAAAATATCTGGTTTCAACTGTAAAATTGAGCTTTTTAATCAAATGTTAGATTTCACTTTATTGTAAATCTGTCCAGTTTGAATATCATGCTCTTCCAAGAACTTTATACATAAACCTAGTACTTTCAAAACCTGACATGGGAGCATTTTCAAGCGCTGATGCTGAGCTGCTGATCAAACCAACAGATGGCGGATCACCTTCGAGTCCAGAGCTTTCTTGATGCTGATTCTTCTCTGGATTCTGGCTTCTCCTCTCTCGATCTGGGCCATGATCTTTTCAATATCCTGCAGCTCGTTGCAGCGCTCCCAGAAAACGGCTGCAAAGAAGCAAAGAATACACACAAAGTTAGAGAAATACCCCACAGAAAACTAAATACGTATTTAAATTATTTATATACATTTATTAATTACCAGAATATTCCATAACTTCTTCCGGTGTTTTTCCCTCGACTTCTCTGGCAATGTTCTCGATGTCGTCTCTTCCCCATTTCTCGTTGGCTTTAATGAACTGGTTGAAGTCACGTTTGCTCCAAATTGTGAATCCCTGTGAGGAAAAAACAGAAACTGATGAATGTAGCAAGGCTCCACGATGCTTCTCATATTTACTCCTGAGAAACAGAACTATGCTGTGCATTGTGGAAAGACTTCAGAGGAATACAATTAAATTGATTTTTTAATAGTAGTGCAGTAGAGCAGAATAGAAGTTTCCATTATTGGAAAAGAACCAACAAGGAATTAAGGTTGGACATTTGTGAAAAGACAAAACTACATACAACATTTTGAACTAAGATTCTGCTTATTTTGCTTGCTGATATTCTTAATCTTGTAATAAATGAAACAGGAAATACAGTTTGGTGAAATTTTTTATTTAAATATAGCTTATTTTTCTTCTTTTGCATTTTCTAAAATGTTCTAAAAGCAAATTCCATAAATTTCAAACCTTAGAGACTAAAATACCATCTGACCCGAGCTTAAAGGGTTTTTAATTCATTTATGTTTTGACTTGGGAAAAAAGGCTTTTATTTTGAAAATCCTGACTTGTCACAAGCAGAATAATATGGTAGTTTGTTCTGTTTTAATCAGGGTTGAGTGAAAAGGAGTCTATCTGGTGAAGGAATCAAACGCACCACTTTACAGAACATGCTCATTCCTGCAGCATCAGGCTGACTGACTTTCTCTGGTGGTTACAGAACATAATGGATCAAAGTCTCACTACGAGTCGCAGTTCTTTACAGCCCGACTCCGTGTTAAACCGGCCGATCTGGGTGAGAATGATCTGTACCTGCTGCAGTAGATTCTCTTTCTCCTCCAGCTCCTCCTCAGTCAGAGCTTCGGCCTCGTCGATCTTCGCCTGCTCTTCTTTTTGGACCTGGGCCGAGTTGGGGATGTCAGGATTACGTGGAACCTGGAGCAGGAGACAAAGTTAAACAATAAAACATCTCAAAAGGCGCCGTCTGAGGGATTTAATTCCCTAAATTTGAGCTTTTTAAAACCTTGTATCCGATGGTCTTTCTGTAGAACAGGATCTCTTTCTCCAGAAGCTCAAACAGACGTGGGGGGAAGAACTGGAAGTCCTGAACGTTGGGCTGCTTCGGCGGACGAGGTGCCTGTAAAAACATGGGAACCATTTCCATTAAGAATAAAACAATCCTGCTCTGCATTATATGGGGTTCATCCATTTTACCACAGCAAAATTCAAGCACTTTGAAAGTAAGTTTTCAAACTGTTCTAGTACCACACTAAGGAGATAAAAACAGTTCAAATAAACTGAAAAAAGTTTGAATTTTGCTAATTGAAATAATGTAGGTAATTTAACTTCTCTAAAAGAATAAAAACTTACTATGATTTAACTTCAGACACTGAGAAAAAAATCTGTCTTTTTATTAGGTGTATGAAAATATCTGGTTTCAACAGTAACATTTTCCAAATTTAGGCTTTTAATAAAACATAAGATTGCAGTTTGAATATCAAGCATTTTCAAGGACTTCATACAGAAATCAGGCACTTTCCAAACCTTGACAATTGGAACTCAAGCATTTAAAGCACCTTTGTGAACCGTGACTATAAAGCCTTGGTCTCAGCAGAGCCATCTGGTCCTACCTTGGGCGCTTTGGGCTCACTGACTCGCAGCGCTTCCCTGAAGTACGCATCGACAGCGTAATTGGCTTTCCTTTCTCTTTTGGGCGGCTCAATCCAGTTGGTGATAACCTGTAAAAAACAAACCCAAGTTTTAAAAAATGACACTTCCTACAGTACGACAGGTGTTGCTGGTCAGGACTTTTACCTTTTTCTTCTCTCTGTAGTCCTCTCCTTCGAACGTGTACACGCTGGTGTTCTCTGTGTCCATGGTGAAGTTCCTCAGTGAGCTTTCACCCAGAGATGACAGCTTCTCTTTCATCTCCATGGTCTACCAGAAAACAATCAAAGGTTTACATTCACAGGAAAACAGCTTAAACCTTTGAGGAACAGCTCATCTGACTCTGCAGGGTTCACCTTTCTTTCTCCGCGCTCCAGGATCGCATCAATGTCATCGTCTGTGATCTCGCTCTCTTTGGAAGCAAACACGTGTGTGGCGCCGTGCCGGATGATGGACAGCATCTCGTCTTTACCCAGCTTGTTCGCACTTGGATCCACAAGTCTTCCTGTAAATAAAAACTATTTTAGCTTTGCTTCCTCATTCCACTAAATGCACTGACAGATCGGACCGAGGCTCACCCTGCTGGATGACGATGGAGTCCAGGCGCAGCTTCATCTCGGCCCTCTCCACGATCCTCTCCTCCACCGTGTTTTCCGTGATGAAGCGGTAAACACGCACCTGCTTCTGCTGACCGATTCTGTGAGCTCGGTCCTAAAAGGAAAACCAGACGGCTCTCAATCTTTCTGCTTTCTTCACACAGAAACTAAATAACTGTGGCCGCGTTTGAAAGCAGAGCGCGCACCATGGCCTGCAGGTCGACTTGGGGGTTCCAGTCCGAATCGTAGAGAATGACAACGTCGGCCGTAGCCAGGTTGATGCCCAGACCGCCGGCCCTGGTGCTCAACATGAAGATGAACTTTGTGCTGTTTGGCTCATTGTATGCGTTGATGGAGATCTGGTGTCATTAGAGAGAAAGCGCTTTGTAAAGAGTCAAACAATACCAGCCAGGTTTCCCTTCAAAAAACCATTATAAGCCTGGTGGTAGGTAAGTAGGGGAGCCCACCATATTTTTGTGTTAAAAGTTGACAAGAAATTTGATTATATGTTTTTGGAATCCATTATAATGTCTTAAAACAGGCAAACACAAAAATGACACAATTAAATTAAATATTTTTTTGAACTGCAGTTAAATCTTAATCTTAACTATGTAAAGCTGGACATGAAAAAATAAAATAAACATTATTTTTCAGTGTTCGATATACATGAGCGTATGTACCTGTCTTTCTTCGTGTGGCGTTTGTCCGTCCAGACGGCAATACTCATAGTTCTTCCACATGCAGTAGTCCTCCAAGATGTCCAGCATCCTGGTCATCTGACTGAAGATGAGCACACGAGAGCCTAAACAAATAAACAAAACAACAGCTTAGGACACTCTGAAGTCATCTATCCCTCCTTCCATCCATCACTCCCTCCCTCCTTCCCTCCATCCATCTTCTTCTTCCACTTATCCAGAGTTGGGCAGCAAGTAAGGAGGCCAGACTTCCCTCTCCCCAGCCAGTTGGACCAGCTCCTCCAGGGGAACCACAGATACTTAACCTCCTCCACTTGGGGCAGAATATCTTCCCCAACCCAGAGAAGATTCTACATTATTAAGCTCTGAAGCCTTTGGAAGAAAACTGAACCTGTCCCATCTTTAGTAAAATAATTTCTGTAATCCATTTACTTTTCCAGACCGTGTTAGTTAGATATGAAAAGCTAGATTAATATTAAACAGCCTACACACCTTGCTCCTTCATTTTGGGCAGCAGCTTGTCCAGCACCACCATTTTGCCTCCGTTCACAACCAGGTGGAGGTCGGTGGTGTAGGGCGGGCCGGGCTCTGCCCCGTCAAACAGGTACGGATGGTTGCAGCATTTCCTGAGCTGCATGAGGACGTTCAGCAGACGCATTTTGTCCATTTTGCCCGCAGAGTTCAGGATGTCGATGTCCTTCATGAGAATCTTTGTGTACCTGATGGGTGGAAGCACAGCCGCTGTCTTTAAATGTCCAGTTCAGATCAAATTTAACGTCAAAGAATCTTGAAGCTTCGATGCTCACCACTCGCGCTGCATTTTACTCAGACCCACATAAATCTTGATCTCTTTTTTGGGAAGCAAGGTTTTCTCGACGTCTGCTTTGATACGACGAAGCAAGAAAGGACGCAGCACCTAAATAACAACAACACGGCATTTAAAGGGATATTCAACCCAAATAGACACTTTAAAAGCATGAGATTTACATTAAATGTTTGGAACCGACCGTGTGAAGACGTTCAACCAGCTTCTGGTCGCCCAAGCAGTTGTTTGTGTCAAACCATGAGTCGAAGTCCTACAAAGAAATGAAAACTTGATAAGTAATGTGATGCATGATCTCGGGTTAGGCGACAGGCGAAACCAGGATGGAAGTAAACACCTCTGCTGAATTGAAGACGTCAGGCAAGAGGAAGTTGAGCAGAGCCCAGAGCTCATGCAGGTTGTTCTGCAGCGGCGTTCCAGTCAGGAGCAGCCGGTTGGTGGTTTTAAATTCACGCACAATTTCTGACAGCTGAAAGACGTGACAGAAATTATTACTATTAACAACATTCTGTATTCAAACTTACTAATTCAAAGTGGCAAAAAGGTTTTATGGCTTTTAACAATTATAAATAATTTTGGTAATACTGAGATAAAGAAATAAGTTTAGTTTTTAGACTGTGAGAAAAAATGTTTATTAGGTTTTAAAATAATAATAATAATAATAAAAATGGTTTTAGCTGAATAATACTTAGAAGTTTAGGTTTTTAATCAAACATTAGACTGGAATTTATGACAAAACTGTGTTGAATATCAAGCATTTTCATTGACTTTATGCAGAAATCAAGCACTTTCCAAACCTTTAAAACACCTAAATGAAATTCAAGCATTTTCAAGCAACCATATGAACCTTGAAGAGGGAAAAATGTCAGCAGCTCCTGACCTTTGACTTCTCGTTCTTGATCCTGTGAGCTTCGTCGATGACCAGGTACCTCCAGTTGAACTTCTTAAACACAGCCTTTTCAATGATGAGCATTTCGTAAGACGTGACGCAGACGTCCCACTCTCCTGGCAGCAGAACATCTCTGATCAGGGCGGTCTGAAAGAAATCAATCAGAACCCAAATGTTATAAATGACAAAGTTTTAAATCAAAAGCCTTGAATTAATCATTTTGTCACAGCTTACACGCTGCTCCCGGTCTCCGATCAGGCAGACGGCGCGCAGAGAGGGCACCCATCGCTTGAACTCGTTCATCCAGTTGTACAGAGTGGACTTGGGGACCAGCACCATGTGAGGACCTGGAATGTTTCTGTAGTGCTTCATGTAACCCAGCAGGGCGATGGTCTGGAGGGTCTTCCCCAGTCCCTGAACAGGTTCGAAGAACATGTTCAAGGCCAGAAACTAACTGGAATTCACCCACATGCTTTCATCAGCGGGGAAATACTGACCATCTCATCTGCCAGGATGCCGTTGATTCCATTTTCATACAGAGAAATGAGCCAGTTCAGACCACGGATCTGGTAGTCCCTCATCTTTCCTGTTTTCACATCTGAAACGACACACGAGGGAACAGTTAACCTGAAGAACAGTTCTAAGATTTTCTTCAGCTCTGGAAACCGGTCAGCGCTTACAGGAGGGAGACTCATCAAAGCGAGTGCACACGTTGGTGGTCTTTGTGCTCTCGTTGAGAAGCTCTTCGTCCTCCTCTTGCTCGGTGCGGCGGTGCCGGTTGCTGAAACACAGAACAGAAAATGGGTTTAAGTTTCCGAAGGATAAAAATAAGCCGAGTTGTTGAGTCGAATACTCACTCTCCAGCAGAGAGCAGATTCTGCTTCTCGTCTTTTTTGATCCGAGGACGGCCCGGCTTCATCTTCAGGGGGGAGGTGGGCGTCTTCTGCGCAGCCGGTTGGATGAAATGTGCAAACAGCTCCGTTTGCTTTAACAGATATTCAAACCTGTTGGTTCGGTCAGTTTGCTGCAACAAACGGGAGGAGAAGTCTCTTTACTCATTTAGCCAAAATCACAACAGTCAGATATGATACTTCGACTACACGAGATAATCTTTAATATTTACCACTTTCTCCTCATAACCTGGAGTGGAATCTTTAGTCTTAGATGATGAAGAGGAGGATGCATCTTGTGCATCAGCGCCACCTTCTGATGAGGATTCTTTTCCAGCATCTGAAGAGTCTGATTTTTCCTGAAGCACAAGATTATAGATTCGATTTGGAATAATTTTTTCATATTTCTAATGCCATAGAATTAATACTCCAAATAAACTGATGAGGAACAAGACCTCAGCTGCTTCCAATAAAAATAAATGATTTAAAAATGTATTATATTTACACTACCAACCTGATGTCATGTCATGTTTTAAGAATTATTAATTTAGAATTAAAAAAAATTATGATTAGAACTAAGTGCCCTAAATAATAGGCATCATAATTGAAAATTAATAAGTTGAATTAGCGAGTGTAACACAAGACATAAGTCAGTGATCAGATAATTTCATATCAGTTTAACCAGGACTAAAGAGCATAATTCTTGTGTAATAGCAGAAAATCTGGTGCTGTATTTATTCTTTTTACTTTTTTGTGAATTCTATGTAGATTTTTGGTTTGTGTTAAAACATAAAATAATATCTCTTCAAATAGATACATTGGTAATAAAAAATTTTTATTTCAACATAAACATAAATGGTATTCTAAAAATTGTAACTAAAGCTGGGCAATAAATTAATAAAATATATATATATATCAGATCAAATTCAATTTAACTGTCAAGATTGTTTGGTAGTTAGCCATTATTCCATTAGTGCATTACAAACTAACTCAATAACAATAACAATCTTCATAATAACCATAATAGATTTTATTTATAATGCTTATGTAGGGCAGTGGCTTAAAGGGTTACACTTATTATTTATTGTAATTCTTTTATATACAAATAATTACTCAGTATTATTTTTGTTATGACGTAAATTTGCTTTCATTATATAGGTTATTCTTATTTTTATATTTCTTATCTTTGTTTAATACACATGATTCTATTTACCTTTAACTTGCTGCTGATACACCGATTTCTCCCACTGTACGACAATAAAGAATATTTCTATTTCTTCAATTTATTGTGCATTTAACCTAATAGAATGTGGACTAATGTGGCAACTTATGTGCAGATTTCGGCTTTAACGGTGACTTAATTAGAACATAGATACATATATTCTGAGTTGTTCGTGCTTGTCTAAAAATATCGTATTTTGTTAGATAGCACAGGTTAAAATGTTAGCTTCTACAGACATACTGCAGTTTTTTTGGAAGGCTATATGAAGCTTGTAGTATGCCGTTTCGTTTGTTTTGTTTTGTTTTTTTGAAACACAACAGAAAGTGCGACAGATCCCAAACAGTCAGCCGGCTTATTCTGACCAGACTCATTGAAAACAAAGAGACTGATAGGAAAGTTGAGAAGTTATCCTCCTCACTGGTTCAGTTAAAATGTTTACATTCACAAGCACCAGGATGACTGCGTGCATTTTACCAGTGAACAATAAATGAGGGGATAATTTTGGTGCAATAACCTTTGGAGTATTAACAGTGCTTACAGGGACGGGTAACGTTAGCTTAGGCGGCCGCTGGACGCCTCTGATGTTGCTGCTGTTAGCTAACTGTAGCACCCGTCGCGGAGAGCTAACAAGCCTGGATACCTTACATTGACATTCGCACAGTCAGCATTTAACACAAAGAGGACGGAATAACTTTCAAAGCGAAAAGAGGGTCCCTTGACGTCAACTGTGGTGTGTCTGAAAAACATTTAGTCAGTGATGGGAATAGTTTAAACCGTGTTACCTCCGCTCCTCCGGCTTCTTCAAGTTCAGTTGGTTCTTCCCGCTGTTCAACGCAGTTTTCGCTTTCGGACATTTTGACGGAAATCTCTCTCCGGTTCAGAGATATGGTCGGTTAATTAGTGCCTTAATATATCTTGTTGAAACGGTCGATAATGTTTTTCCCGGACCTTAACGGGCTTAGTCTGAACTATTGTTTATAATGAAAGACGCGCCGGTTGAACAGCCAACACGCTAGCAAGATTTTTCTCGCGCTACAAAGCTACGTGCTGTAAACGTGCTGTCTCGCGAGACTTATAAGTGCTGCTTTCGCGGACCCTTGAAAATGTCACTTCGGCTGACCTTGTATGGCATACACACCTTACAGTGCTAGAAAAATATATCCCCCTTATATATTTTTTTTGTCACACTTTTTGCCACAGTCCATAGGTAAACTGTAGAAAACATTTTGAATTCTATAGAAATAAAGTGTTTATTTGCAGTCTGGTGTTTTTGTTAAATTAATCACACTGTGTAACATCTGTTTGTGAGCATGTTCAAGTCAAAATCTTCCGAGAAATTCAATTCTATCAATTTGCATTACTTACAGTGCATAGTAAAATTAAATTATTTTAAATTAAATTATTGAAATAAATAACCATCCTGTAAATATACGCTATTCAAAACACATTAAATTAAAATAGCAAAAAAAAAAAAAAAAAAAAATTCCGGAAGCAAAATTATCACATGGAAAATTACACTTTCTAAATTGGAACTCGGAAATTCCCACTTGCGATTATGGAAATGGAACGCACCATGTGTTTAGTGTGACGTAATTCCTTCATCCGAGTTCTGAAAGAAAGCATTGGTTAATGTAAATTATATTACTAATTATTGTTTTGCAACAGCAATGCGCCTTGCTATTGTGGAACAGAATTAATAACAACCTATAAAGCAATTAAAGGCAATTCTTTGTGTGAATTAACGAGTTTGTAACAAGTCGATTTTAACAAAAAATAAAGGCCCAATGTGAAAGATATTTTTTAAAATGGGCTAATACGTAATAATGAACATTTACATGTAAATACATGAGATAGTTAAATTTGGCTGAAATAATTTGTTGGTTACCAGATTTGTAACTTCGAAATAACATTGTGTTAGTCATATTGACTTTGAAATATTCTCTATAGTTTTTTCAAAGAATTCTATAATATAATTTCCATATTTTAAAATTAAAAATTATTCTGACCTCATGCATACTATTTTTTGAAATAACAATTGACAAGCTTCCGTAGATATTCAAACATGAAATGGACGAGAGCGTTTGAGTGAAAAGCGTTTTTAAATATTTGTTTTGGTAAAATCCGCACAATTTATTTATGACGTTTAACCATTAATAAGGAATAAATATTTATTCGAATTAATATTACAATGAAGCACATCTATACTGTAACAGGCATCAGTAAGACAGCTTCTTCGTCTAAAGGTCCTTACGAAGAAGCTGGTGTTCTGGCGACAAAAGCACCCCTGATGCAAAAAGAACTATTTATCTATATATATGGACTAAATATGTCCATATAAACACAAAGTAAATCTAAAGCGTTCATAGTTACGATATAGAAATGCTCTACTTATTTTTTTAAACATTAAAACAGTATTAAGAAAAAGTATGCCTTTAAAAACAACAGTCACGTTTTACGGCAGGGGTGCATTTTTCAGCACAACACCAGTTGTCGGCAGTTGGAATGACGGTAGTGGAAGGTTAATCAGCTGATTCTGAACGCTCAAATGAAACCTGAATAAAACTGTTTCATCTGTCAGGAAATGGTTGACTCGGCCTGAGAGCTTTTACATTTAGTTTGGAATGCGTTGAGATGCTGAATTCAGGTAAGTTCAGGTTGATACGCCTATGAATTGCGGGTGTATTGTGGTGGTATTTATGCTAAGTCAGAGTGGTACCTGACGGTTACTCGGCCTGGTTCATTGCTTTGTTGTTATTATGGTGTGATTACATTATTTACCAGGTTGGAATATGGACTACTGCAGGTTGTATAATAATCATTACAGCTTCGGGGTTATATTTTGTTAATAATCTACTATAGCTCCTACTCGTCTATAGGCGTTTGTTAAATTTAAAGAAGCAACTAGCATTAGCACGCTAGCTGCCAGTTTCTACAGAGCAGAAACGAAACAGCAATTACTACTGTTTTCTCCTCCAGTGTAATAAATAAAGTAGAAAATACTGTTCAGTACCAAATACATAATTTACATTTCTATAGTTAAAATATACTACTAATTATTAAATGTTCACATTGGAATACTTAAAAAAGAAAAAAAAATCTTACAAACGATAGCTACCTGCCTGTTAATAGTATACTTTAAAAACATACTTGGTGAAAAGCTTACTTGAGTAATTGAACATAACATTTCATCATCTGATTTAATATTTGAAATTATGAAACAAACCCAAATTAATGCTTAGCTTTGGGTTTCTTTTGTTCTTTAAAAAACGTATATATTAAGTGGATCATTATAGATGGTACAGTAAAAATAATAATAAAAAAAGGATGTCATCACACAGCCAAAAAATTGCTGGTATTTTAAAGACTACAACAAAAAGAAATGGAATATCTCTAGTTTTTACCAATCTGCTCCACTTATCTCTGTTACAGAAATAAGTGGTAGTTCTACTATAAATTCAAGCAAAGCGATCTGTTCTGGAACCTGTTGCCTGGTTATTATTCAGATCTCGCCAAGTTACAGACTAGTAACTTCATGGACTGGTGTTGTGTGTTTGATTTAAAGAAGGCTGTAGTTTGGTTCTTTGAGACTTGAACAATCTACTAATTCACAGAAACAATGTGCTGCTCACTGATGTGCTTTCTTGGTTATTTCTGAGAATGTGTTCATAAAAAAAAAGAAGTCTAATGACTAATTTATTTGGCACATGAGCTTTTACGATATTAGAAATGTGTAAAATGTGTTTCTTTCTTCTAAAAGTTCTGTTATGAGGGAACATAACTACTTTTAATGTCTACAAAAATACACCCCCAAAAAATGACAGGTTATTCAGTATGTCCAAGTATAGTCAGTTTTTACCAACTAATCACTTTCTTCCGCCCTCTGCAGCTCGACATCATGGACAAGATTCTGGAGGGCCTGATCAGCTCTGATCACTCTGTCCCGGTGAAGAGGGCCATAGTGAAGAAGGTGGTTGAAGCAGCAGAGAACGACGTGACGCAGGAGCAGTGTCGAGCCCTATTCACACTCACCACTCGCCTCATCTTACTCGGTGATGATGCTTTCCAGAAGCAGATCGGCCTGCAGGTTCTGGAGGCCTACGCTCGCTATCACCGGCCCGAGTTTGAGCTCTTCTTCTGCAAAGACTTTGTGCTCGGTTTGCTCCAGCAGGGCTATGGGCAGCTGGAACACAGAGACGCTGCCATCATCGATTACATCCACTGCTGCCTGCGGCTGCTCATCAGCTGCCCCTCCGTCCTGGAGACCTTCAGTGTCATCCAAGTGGAGGTTTTGAGGATGGTGTGCGAACGGCCTGAACCAGCTCTCTGCGCCCGACTCAGCACTTTGCTGTCAGACTTTATGCAGTGCATCCCGAGGGAAAAGTCAGGTGTCTTGTTCTGCCAGCAGCTAGTGAGGACCATCAGCTGCTTTCAGTGCGTTGCCAACGAAGAGCGGGAACTGAGAGAGTATGTAGGCCAGGTGACAAAGGTCAGCACTCTTCTACAGAACATCTGGAAGGCAGAGCCAGCCACACTGTTGCCCTCATTGCAAGAAGTCTTTGCCATCATCTCCTCCACAGGTAAAGCTATACTTTAGTCTGTTGGAATTGTTATAGACTGTTTTTGTTTGTTAAAATTGACAAATGAACTGATATTTTAAAGAAAATACACTGCAAAAATAAATTTTACCAAGTATTTTTGTCTAGTTTCTAGTGCAAATATAGCACTTAACATGAAATAAGTCAAAAGCCAAAACTAACTTAAAGGTACTTTTAAGCAAGATACATAAGCTTGTTTTAAGTCAGTAATTATTTTGATATAAATAAAAGTACTAGTTCAACTGGCGGATGTTTTTTACTTTTAAAAAGAAAATTTTCATGTTTTAAATGGGGAAAAAATCTGCCAGTGGAACTAATACTTTTTGAATCTATATTCAAGAATTATTGAGATATTTTTGTCTTAAATCAAATCTACTAAAATATTTGCACTAGAAACTAGACAAATATTCATGGTAAGATTTTGTTTTTTTGCAGTGTATGACTTCAAATGTAAAATCTTGTGTTTATGCAGGATAAATGGTGTATAGGATATTTTATTTTTGTGTTGCCAACTGAAACTGCAGACATATTCAGAGATTGGTATTATTTATAAAATAAAACAGGAATTAACACGTCTGAGATTTTTGTGTGGCAGTATGAAGAATCCTGCTGCCACACCTGTTTTTCAACAGTTTGGCTTTTTATTGTGTCTGCAGATTTTTATTTGTTTTAAATGTTTCTATCTAGATGTTAATAAGTATCTAAATAGAAACATCTCTACAAGAAAAATATTAAAATATTTTATACAGAAAAATGCCTCTATGTTGTTCTTTCAGACCCATCCTTTGACCCGTCTATTGCCCTGGCTAGTCTGGTCCAGCACATCCCTGTCCAGATGATCACTGTGCTTATCAAGAGTCTCACCACGGACCAGAACGTTAGAGATGCAAACATGACCAAAGCTCTCAGCCGGTAGCTTCATGTCTTTTTACTCTGCACTTATATTCAACACTTGTAAGCTATAGGATGAAGCATGTTCTAATTTCAGTGTGAAATATGCAGTTTTTGCTTGTTAACACTTGTTTGTTGTGTGTTTTAAAGAATGATTGACTGGCTGTCTTGGCCGCTGGCCCAGCACGTGGATACCTGGGTCATCGCTCTACTGAAAGGACTGGCTGCTGTTCAGAAGTTTACCATCCTTATAGATGTCACTCTGCTGAAAATTGAAATGGTTTGTGAAACTTCCCTGGTTTATGGTTCATTATAGAAGAGTTTGGATTTAAATGTTATGTTACAAATGTGTGAAATAGATTAATTAATTACTGTAGTTCATATTTATTGCTGGTTAATATAATTGACCTTTTTATTTTAGACAAATGTGTTAAAGAAGTTGACTTTGATTTGACCTAAATTAAATTTATAAATCCTTGTTTTCTGTTTATTTTGACTTACAGGTATTCAGCCGTCTGTGGTACCCTATTGTGCGGCAGGGGGCGCTATCCGTGCTTTCCCACATGCTGTTGAGCTTCCAGCACTCTCCTGAGGCCTTCCATTTGGTAAGAGGTCCTCTGCTCCTCATAGCTCATTTCCTCCTCATGTGACCAGATTGTTTGTTCTCTCATTTTCCTTCTGTTCTTGCTTAAATTACTTCGAGGCCACACAGACCCTCCTCAGTAATGATCTGCAAAGCATGTTAAATGCCAAGCAGTGGCCCTTGAACCAATTTAATTAAAACGCAAAATGATCAGCTGAACTCTCTGTGGAGGTCCTGATGTTCATCTAGTTTCTAGTTGGCCATGCTGCTCGTTTGATGGGAAATTTGTAGCTTTATCACCCAGAATTTATTGTTCTTATTTCCTAATTTTCCCATTTATTTCCCTTTCAGGTTGTTCCACACGTGCGCTCTCTAGTTCAGACTCTGAACACAGACGGTCTCCCCACCAGTCAAACCTTCCTGCTCCAATTCACTGAGCTTATACACTGCATGATGTACCAGTACTCCGGCTTCCCTGACCTCTACGACCACATATTGGAAGCCATAAAGGTGAAGAACTGATATTTATGTTTGTATTTTCTGAGTCAATTCAAATTAAAAAAAGACTGCTGTGTAAATAAGGCCAGCCTTCAAGCACATCTGCATATTCTCTTTCCAGGATTTCCCAAAACCTTCAGAAGAGAAGATCAAGTTGGTGTTGAATCAAAGTGCCTGGACTTCCCAGTCCAATTCGTTTGCTTCTGGTTTATTGAGGCCAGCTGGGAAGTCTGAGACAGGAAGGACAGGCCTGATGAACCTGGGGAACACCTGCTACATGAACAGCATCATCCAGACCCTTTTTATGGCAACAGAGTGAGTCACTCAGTCATACCAACACACGTCAAAGCTGAGAATGTGAAGAATTAAACCTGAGTTTTGGCTCTCAGTTTCAGGAGGCACGTTTTGTCTTTACATCTAAATGGCTCCAACACAGTAATGAAGAGGCTGCAGCTCCTTTTTGCCTTCCTTGCACACACACAGGTCTGTTATGTCTTGACTAATGAAATATGTGTGAAGTTGGTGGATATCAACATGAGTTGTGGATGTGTGATTTGGCCTACAGAGGGCAGCATACGCTCCCAAGAACTTCTTGGAAGTGTCTCGTCCTCCCTGGTTCAACGTGGGCTCACAGCAGGACTGTTCAGAGTATCTCAGATTCCTTTTAGAAAGGTACTGTGAGTCTCCAGCCCTCCTCCTTATGCTCAGCTGTTCCTATAGTTTTAATTTTGCTTAAAGCCAATTAAAAAATAGAAACCATGCTGCACTGGTTGTGGAAACATCTCCAGTAGCACGTAGTCTTGAGAATGACATTTTATAGCACAACGGACCTTTTGATCTGTTACTCAGTACTTGAGTTTTACCAAATACTTTTTTACTCTTACTTGAATAAAAATATGTTGAAGTACTGCTACTCATTTGTCTATAATCTTTGGCTACTCTACCTTCTACTCTGATGCCAAGTATACTCGTATTTTTAAGGTTGCACGAAGAGGAGAAAACGCTTCATGTTCTGCAATCAGCCAAGCCAACAGTAGCCTCCCTGGTTGATCCGATCAGCAGAGACCCAACAAGACCAACAACTTCTGAAGATTGCAAGGACTCCCATTTGGTTGAAGAGGAGAACCGATGTGCAAACGATGGAAGGACTTTGATAGAGCGGATGTTTGGTGGAAAGCTGATTACAGGCATTCGGTGCATGCAGTGTAACAGCATCTCTGAGAAAGAAGAGCCTTTTACAGACTTGTCTTTGGCCTTTTGTCCATCTTCTTCCTCTCAGGGCAGTCCCAGAGCAGAGAGACCTACAGAGGAAGGCAAGGTGCTCTGTCAGGGATCTGTCAATGGTGGCAGTGAAGCTCCTGAATCAAGCAGTCTACCTACTAATGTTCAGTATGAGCCAGTGACGAACGAACCCCCTCTGTCTGTGCCTGACCTGGTGAACTATTTTCTGGCTCCTGAGATCCTAGACGAAGACAACGCATACTTTTGTGAGAAGTGTGTTTCTCTCCAACGAGCTGAGAGGAGCATGAAGGTGGTTTCCGCGCCTGAGTACCTTATCCTCACGTTGCTCAGATTTTCTTATGATGCCAAAAGCCATATCCGCAAGAAGATCCTAGATAACGTCATCATCCCGCCAGCTCTGAGACTTCCTGTCCATGCCTCTGCAACGCCAGTGCAGTGGTCTTCCGCCTCCTCGTCTCCTTTGCAAGTTGATTCTCCGGAAAGCAGCGAGAACCTGGCTAAGAAACTCAAACCATCACAAGGAGAAGAGGAGGAGGAGAGGAAGTTGAGGTTAGAGGAAGCTGGGAAGATGACCAGAGGAAGAGAGACTTTAGTCCAGTCAGTGCCCTACATGCTCAGCTCTGTCGTGGTGCATTCTGGGGTTTCCTCAGAGAGCGGCCACTACTACTCCTACGGGCGAAACATCAACGGAGCGGATGGGATGCAGCACCCAGCGGGTCTTTCTCCCATCAAACAGGATTCAGCGAGTGACCAGGCTGCTTGTAGCCTCTGCACGTCAGAACAAGGTGACTCATTACCCAACGCGGGTCTGGAGGCCAGGGACTGGCTCCTGTTCAATGACAGCAGAGTGACTTACACTTCCCTACAGTCAGTACAAAACATCACCAATCGCTTCCCCAAAGACACAGCTTACGTGCTCATGTACAGGAAACAGGAGCTGCCAGGGTTGAATGGAAACGAGGGACAAATGGCAAATGGAATGAGACTGAGTGCCGAGCCTCCCCTGCAGAAAGAGCTGCTGGATGCTATCATCAAAGACAACAAGCTGTATCTACAGGTAATTCTCTCAGATTTGCATTACTGTGCAATGCATTTGCAATTTGCAACAAGGGCTGTTAGGATTCATCAAATGATAGAAATTTTGAAATTCCAGGGCAAATTGTTTGCCTTGAGGCTTTGTTAACGCTGAAGAATGTAACTTTTATAAAATACTGTAAGTTGTTTCTCCTCCATCGGCTCATGGCATCTTCAGCTGGCAGTATCAGTACAGGGAGGAAGTGGAGGAGCTTGACCTTTTCAGATTATCTGTCTCATTTTATACTGCCACGACATGGTGATAGTTTGAACAAATAGGCAAAAAAACAAATATAAAACATATATAAAAACATTTGTTAAAGTTACATACTGCAGCTTTGAATTATGTTTTATTATTCAGCGCACTGCATTCCAGCCAGTGAATATTTGCATTGCGCAACGCTCTCACTTCCAGCAATAAGCTGTTGACGAATCCTAAGTGCTAATAGCTGCTATGAAGGGAGAAGGTGAAGGACAGAAAGAAGCGCCACCAAACTAACACTCAGCTCAGTACGTTTACTGCGAAACAGAAGTAAAGGCTCTGCTTGTAAAGGCTCACACCAAGCAGAGCCTTGATGCTCCGTCCTGCAACATCTCAGCAGGAAACATCCATTACTTGCATTGAGCTTGCTTACGCCTGCAGCTGGTGACATTTATGTTCCCTAAGAAAAGGACTAACTTATCTTAACTTATCTGTGGTTGTTGGTAGAATCTGGCATGTGTTACATGTACAAGGAAATGCATGTAACTTCCTGATCAAAATGATCTAGAGAGAAACCTGTTTTGTAAAAGTTTTTTCATACTTCAAACTTGAGACTAAAAGTGAAGTGTAAAATACGAGGCACTTGTCACAAATTCTTCAATTTAAGTGAGTTTTTTTTATTTTAAAAGGTTAATTTCAACTGATTAATTTATTATTTATTATCTGTTTTTGGACTTTACAAAACAGTTTTTCCGTACATCAAACCTGAGACTAAAAATGACTTTTGAAGCATTTGGCATTTTACATAGTTAGTTTTCTTATTAAAAGTTAGCTTTAATGTTTTTTCTCTTTCACATATTTCTTTTATTAACTAGCTCTTACAGAGCAGGGCAATTTTTTATTCAATAACTCGATTAATTGTCAAAATAATATCAATAATCATTTACAAGAGCAGCAAACACACATTTTGATGTATTTTATAGGGATTTTGTAAAGATGGCAGATATGGAAAAACCTATCACAACATCAGCTGATACTGATAATTAGTTTTGTTGTTTTAAGTACCTGAAATGCTGCCAAACCTGTGACGTGACCTTTCCTGTTTTATCTACAGTTTCCTTTCGAGCTGTTGGACTCATTTTCTCCCTTCACTGCACGCCATTGTTTTTTCTTTTAAGCGGTTATGAGGCACGGTGGCGATACCTGAAACTGCTCCTATGCAAGTTACTCAACAAGTTATTGCTAGGTAACAACAGAGTGAGTGAGTTGCTAGGTAACCACAGAGTGAGTGAGTCAGTTGATGTCAGCAACCCCCTGAGAGGTAGAGCAGCTAAAGCCTTTCCTACAACTACATCTCCCAGAATGCTTTGCAGTTCTGGATCGGAGTTTAGTGAAATTACTGAACATTCTATCTGACATATTTTTTATTGTTATTGATCACATGTATGTCATGATATATAATGCTGCAGATTTATTGCCCTGCCCTGGGATTTTGTTGTGTTGATCAAATCAAAGCATAAAGGATAAGGGACGTTTTGCACGTTATCCAGAATTTGCTTGTATTTGTATTTGGTGCCTCCAAAATAAACACTCAGAACCTCCTTATGTTGCCACTACATATTTAAATTTTTTAGTGTTTGCCTCCACCATCTTTACACATGTACAAACTTACATTTTTGTTCATGCTCTTTCTTAGGAGGCAGCACATGCTTTGCCAGAATAAATACAGGAGATTGAAGGGGAATCTGTGAAAATGTGGTTTGAATTGGAATCCATCCCACACTCATCAGACTTGTATTTGTAAAAAGAAACTGAAAACGGGTCATTTATCTTCCACTTCATAACTTTGCACTGCTTTATGATGCAAAGTGAGAAAATGCAGGGAAAAAAAGCTCAGCAAGTTTGATTACATTTGCAAGAAAGTGTAAGTGTGAAGTGAGCTGTAATTATGCTTACCACTGATTTAGAAGTTTGTGGGCATGTATTTGGAACAACTGCTTACTTTTCATTTTCAACACATAATCGACTTAAAATATCATTTCCGCTTCTCTTTGCAAGTAAGATTTTATCATTAAAGTGGAGGATTAATCCAGGTGGAACGTAGCAAACAGAAACTGAGCCGCAGACTAGATTGATTTATGTATTCTGGTACTCCTCGAGTGAAATTCAGACGCTTACTCAAAGATGTGAGGTGTAATTTCACAACTCACTGAGCTGTGGTGTGTTAAACTGAAACTCCACTGCGCTCGTGTAAATAACTTTGGTGCATCTCCTCCTCTAGAGGGAGCTATAACAACGTGATGTCCTTTGGAACGCCTGCATTGTTTCTTAAAGAGTTTATTTGTCTGTATTTCCAGAATGTGTTTTAAACTTAATCAAGCTTGGTAAAATATTTGTCTGTCTCCTTGGCGATAAACAGGAGCAGGAGCTCAGCGCTCGGACCCAGGCTCTTCAGGCGTCTTCGTCTTCCTGCTCATTCAGGCCAAACGGTTCAGATGACAACAACCCACCGGGGAGCTGCGGCCCATCTGGAGGGGGAGGAGGAGGAGGGGGAGGCTTCAACACCATTAGCAGACTGGTCTTCTAAAATGAAATAAAATGCGGAGGGAGACCCACATGAACTGGGGTTGACTGATCATATGAGAGGCTCAACAGACATCTGTACAGAAAAGAAGAGCTCTGCTACAACTGAAATGTTTTCACACACTGAATATCAGGAAACTGGCTCTGATTATTGGTTTTCTTACATCCAAAGAGATGGATAAAAATGTTTTCTTTTTTTTTTAATCATCTAATGATTTATATTTCTTACTTTTAAACCCTGAAGAATACATTTTTAAATACAGTTAAAACCAGCTCTTTACATGCAGTATAAAAAGACAACATATTTTTCTCATTAAATTACTAGCTCAGTCAGGATTACTTCATTTTTTAATTGGTAAAAGTGCTTTTTTTTAGCCATATAATTGGTTCCAACATTCTTGATTTCCTTCCACAAACTTCTCACCATAGTTTGCTGTAATTTTTGCCCATTTCTCCTGTCAGAACTTGTCTGAATCGGTTTGGTAAATTGGTGTTCTCACACCCACATTTCCAGTCCTATCTTCATATTTTCTATATAACTGAGAGATACAATCTCCAATTCATTGATTCATTGTCCTTTAGTTACTTTGAAACTAATTAAGCATTTGGAAGACCTGTTTGCATCCAGATTTTGAACTTGGTGTCTATTTTGTAAATTGCACCAGTCCCTCATGAAGCAAAGCAACCAAACATGATGCTGCCACATCTACACTCCTTTTTCCAGCCTTGTTTCTCCTTCAAATGTAGTGATGGTTATTACAGCTAACACTTTCATCTTAATTTGATCAAAAAAGTGCTTTTTCCAGATTTTTCCAGAATCCTGTGCGTATTTATAGGCTTTGATGTGGCTTTTTACGTTATTTTTAGAGCAATGACTTCTTCTCTGAATGGCTTTTCAGTCCATGTCTGTACAGGACTCATTTCACCAATTTTAAATTAAATGTTGAGCTTTCACAAGCTGCTTGAAGGCACAATAATTTTAGTAGCTATATATGATTACTTTAAAGAAAGTAGTGAAAGTGTTTTTTACAAAAAAAATCCTTAATTTTGATAATTCTAGTGGAAATAATATAAACAAATCAAAAATAAAACAGGATCCGTGCAGTCTGATTTGATGTTGGTGAGAAAGAAGTTGTCTTTTTTTTACAGGCCATGTAAACATCTTGTTTGAACTATATATATATATATATCCTCCATGAATAATAGAAAAAATAGCTCTAGTATCTGTATAGTTCAGATTTAAAAGGTTTCCTTGTTTTTAAATGCACATTTTTACTTTGAAATATGTAAACCTTTTGAAATGCCTGATTGGGGGATCAGTGTTTCTAAAATTTCCTCTTACAAACATGATAGCTCATGTTTGTGTATTAAAACTACAACTAAAATAACTGATCTGTAATAAAATGTTTTTATTATCCTGTACTTCTAAATGCAGCTTTGGGACTTTGCTTACTTCTCTGATGCATCACAAGCTGTAAACCTTTTATCAGAATGGAAAGTTTTTCAGAAAATTTGAATTTCTTCAGTGTGTGCTGTTTGTTGTTTTAAGGTTTCATGCAATAAAAATGTATATATACGAATGAATCATTCATTTTTGTATAATTTCAGATTATATACCTGAAAATATTTTGAAACAGTATATTTAATCTGGTTGCTGCTCTCAGCAACCAGAACAGACATATGATCCCCCCAAGGGGTTCTGAGAAGCTGATGCTTCTCTTATGGGAAGATGAAACTCCTGTCTTGGAGATATGCAGGACAAGTCCCAGATCCAGATTCTGTTCAGGTCACCTAACATGTTTTTTGGCATGAAATGCTTTATTTTGTTGTTTTTGTCTTCCATCCCAACCAAACTCAATTTGCTTTAACAGCAGAAAAGCCTCAGCATGATGCTCCCCTCTACATGCTTTACAACACAGATGGCCAAAATATAAAACTTGGCGTCTGACTTCCTCCACAAACATTGCAGGAAAAGGTGATTAGTCAACTCAATGTTTTTTTTTATTTATTTTCACTTACTTATTTAGCCTATATTTTGCTAGTAAAATTCCATTGAGATTTTACAAGAGAATCCTGGTCAAGAATGGCAACATTCACAACAAAAACATTAAAAATGAATATTGTTGCAAATAAATTAATTAAAACATTTGTAGACAAATGATTTCTTCTGTAAACCAGTAAGAACAACCATAAAAACATCTATAGCCATAAAACCAACTTCAGCTTGGAAATTTTTTAGCTAATTTGATTATTTTTTGTTTGTTTCTGTTTGTGTGTTTGGCCTTTTTTTGTTCAACTCGTGTCAAAACTTTGTAATATCTCCCAAACTTTTCCAGTGTGCATGAATAAAATGACCTTTAAACAATTACTGTTTTTTTTCCTGTTGCATCTTCAGCTTTATAGTCTCATCTTGCTGATCTAAAGAAAATTTACTGAAGTTTATTTACTTTGGCTTAATTTTAGGATGAGTCAAAAACATGGATTAGAAATGGTTCTAATCAGCCACCGTACGTGTTAACAAGCTGATCAGAGAAGAAAAACAGAATTGTCATTTGTGTGATTTGTCAAAACAAGCTGCTGGATTCTGTTTTTTTGTTTTTTTGCTTTGGCTGCAAAAACTTTTACACAAATGGAAGTGGATAAAGACGAAGCGGAGACTGAAAAAAGGAACTGGGAAATCACAAGAACATATCCCCCCTTGCCATGTAGAAACAGCTTCTACTCAAAGCTTTGTTCCCATAACAAATAAAGAAACAAATATTTGCGTCCCAGCTGAATACTTCTTTATTTCAATATTCAGTTTGTGTTTGCAGTCAGTTTTTTAACTTGTTCAGCGTTTTGTGTTGCTTTTGTCTTTATTAAACTTGACTGATTTGAATCTCTGCAGACAGTTGTGCTGTTAAGGCCCTCTGGTTTAATTATGCAGTATTTATTTTGTTTTTCTTTGTGATCATTTTATATGACCCGTTTTCTGCTATATAAATCTTCTACATAATTTTTTATGTACACGTTTGGTGTTAAAAAGTTTCATTTATTTTTGAATATTTTATTCTAATTTGTTGTTGATGCAACAAAAATACAGCCATATTGTTGTGCCAAATCACACACATGATGCATGAGTGTTTTTCGAAGACATTTATTTCACCAGAATGTCTGATGTGTCAAAAAGTGCTTAACATTCAGGCTTACCACCATATTAGAAATAATGTTTAAAGAAGTGCTGTGTCCTTTCAGTGGATGTTCTTGTTGTAACAATAGCATTCCAGTAACATTCCTTGGATACCAGTCAGAGGGGAAGGACCAGGCTTTTGGCAGTGGACTGGATCACTTATAGATGAGTCAAGGTTGAAACGGAATAATATTTGGTTACATTTTTAGTCTGTATCCTATCAGTTGACTTTGCAGTTCTTAAGTAGCTATTTAAATAAGAGATACGATAAAGTATATTTGTTTATTTGAAATTAATAAGCTACTTTACATGTGCATTGTGAAAACTGTTGTGTTTTTGTAAAAAAGCATTGTTCAGAACGGTTTACTTAAAGAGAGATGTTGCAAAAGTAAAACAATCATTGCATTGTTCTCGCTGGGTCACCGTGCGCTTTTCTCCCGCATTGTGGATATTGTAGTTTAGACGTGCAAGGTTCTGTTGGGACACCTCAGGCTGTACCAGAGAGGTTGGGCCATTCTGTGCTTCTTTTTAAACTATCCGGATCCCGTTTTGTGTTTTCGCACAAAGCTGACCTGTCTCTGTTACCTCGTGCCCTAATTACCAAATGACATTTTTCCTGTGTTATAGGTTCAAGCGGGGGTGGCAGAATACAGGCAGTCACTGAACTACATGTCCCATAGTTTTTAAAGTCTTCAGTTTTCCTTGCACGCTGCCGCCTCTCCACCTCGTCCTCTGAAGAAATCTCAAAGCGAAGTCAAGTTAAAGTGCTTGACTTTAATACAACTTCCGATTTGGATTTCCAAAATAATAACAGATATTAAGAAGTCATGTACAAAATAAAACGAGTCTCTACTGTTAAGTTCATCTTCGGAAGTCATTCAAGTTTTCTTTTTTAATACTAAAACATCATTTCATCAGAACAGTATATTTAAATAGAGGCCAAAAAAAAAAAAAGACCAGCACACTTTGAAGAGTAGTTCAACTTGAGCTCTAAAATTGGATCTGTTATAAAACTTATCTGATGTTTGTAGCATACTGACATTTTAATATCCTGTTTATGTCAATTATGAAACCGGAAAAGCGGGTTAGGGAGTCGTTATATATATATTTCAGTACGTATTACTATTTTAATATACTATTGTTATAGTAATAAGTAGATATTACCTATTACTATTTTGCTTCAGCCTCGTTTGCGTATTAAATAGTTTATTTCTTTTGTTGTATTACTTGCTGCTTAGACGTGCGTCGATGATTCATATTAGTCAATATTGTTCGACAAAGGCTGGGTGGGAGGAATATTCGTTAACCTAACGTCTGACGCTGTGCTTTTATTTTGAAAGTACGACATTCAAACTTCCGGGCTCTTTTGCCTTAGTGTTAGCTAGCTTAACACAGTCATGTTCTAGTGGAGACTGAGTTTAGGGAAAAGACACACTTTAGCCGGACTGTCAATCACAATTAAGGAACCATGGGAATAAACTGCTAGAGAAGCTCGATGTAATCGCTGTGCTTACGTCCAAAGGTCGCTTTAAATCGAGCATTATGCAGCGGTACGCTGTGGGACGTTTGCAGCCGACCTCGCCAACTGGGATTTCTCGCTTCACTCTGGACTGGAATTAGCATGGGACGTTACATTTAAGAAAACAAACAAACAGAAAAACTTCACTAGACTCCTTTTTGTTTTTCGCTTCAGCATTTCAAAGTACGCGAGTAAGCGTTTATCTTCGTCTAAAAAGCGACACGGAGGAGGATTGCGCCCGCTCCAAGCGTGGGAAATAGTGCGTGGATTTGACTACAACTAGTGGGAATCTGTTGTGTTCATTTCTCAGAAACTACCCTGCTCTCTGTCGGTGAGTCGTCTTTTTGGAAAGGAGTGACCGCGTCTGTGTGGCTCCCAGAGACAAGAAAAGTGCTTCGTTTTTAACTTTTTTTCCTCTGCTGTTTTAATCACTCCACTGTTTTTCTTCTTTTTTTCTGTTTACTCCAGGCGGACGGAGACACTCCCCAGATCAGGCGAAGCCAAACGGCCACCGACCGCTGGGAGTCCGGCGCGCAGGGAGCAGAGATGAGTGGGGGAGAGGTGGTGTGTTCAGGCTGGCTGCGAAAGTCTCCTCCTGAAAAAAAGTTGAGACGTTACGTAAGTACACTTTATATCCTATTTGTGACCTGTGGGACCGCATCTCGCCTGCTTTTCTCTGGAGACTCTGGAGCAAAATGACAGACATATTTGCAGGCCTCATGTTGTGCACATTCAACAGCCTGATTTCAGATTTTTTTTTGTTGCTTCTTCTTTCTTGCGTAAACTGTGTTTGTCCTCAATCTCCAACATCCACGAGTTTACAAAGAATTGAAACTGGAGAAACAGCAATATTTTGAAATACACAGTATTGTCAAAGTTGTTAAAGCTGCCTAAGAAACCTGCAAATAAATCTATTTTGGTTGCATAGTCTTGCACATAAATGTAGAAATTATTCAATAATTTGAGTGGGAAAATATTCAATAATTTGAGTGGGAAATTATTCAATAATTTGAGTGGGAAACATTCCCATGTCAAAAAGAAATAAAAACGCATTCCTTAACATCATAAACATGGCATAGCTCCTCTTCAATATGGGAAAGATAAAAGAACATGTTGTTAACTAAGGCAGGTTTTTGTTGATCTTGGTGACTCAGGAAATTGACACAATAACATATCAGTTCACCTGAACTTACCTATATTTACAATCTGAGAAATAACTGAAAAGTTAGAATTGCAAACTAAGCTGGATGAGGTTCCAAGTTTTCCCCTCCATATTTGGGTATATTTAAAAAAAAAATACTATGGTGAAAAAGTTTAATATGTTTTGTAAGGTTGCAGAGATAAATCAGCTTACATTTCCTTAATTTAGGAAAATCAACTTTGGTCTGATACTTTTCCACAGATCTTATTCACAAAGGTAGAAATCAACTACTGTCAGCTTCTACTTTGCTGTGAAAGCTGGCTAACACACAGATTGTTGTCAACTTAGAAGCTTTGTTGCTATATTTAGCAATTTTTCTGTCAAAAAAATGATGTCAGCCAAAGTCGTCACAAGCAGGTCAAGCTTTATAAAGCTTGGTGATCGGCCAGAAAACTACAACCAGTTATTGTAACTTATATTGTATAGATTCATTACACGTAGTGAGTTTTTTCTGAAAAGCTTTTATTTCTTATGCAGTAATTTTACATACGATAAATAAAAAAAATGCTTTTTAAAACAGAAATGTGAAGTTTCTGTTTCAGCCATTTCTGTTGATTGAATGTGAGGTTGTGGGTCTTTTTGCATGACTTTCTGCATGCGGAGAGGCATGGAGGTGATCAGCCTGTGGTTCTGTTGAGATTTACTGGAAGTCCTAATTGGTTTGATACAGAAGCCTCCCAACATGGATTTTGATCCTCTCCACTCTTTTTTAAACTCTGGGACCTTTATTTCCAAATGAAATGCAAACTTAATTTTAATCTGAAAAGAGGATTTTTAGATCCTCCAGTTGTTTTGCTCCTTAGCTCAGGTTGATTGGATTTTGCTTGACAATCCTCTCAAGGCTGCAGCTATTCATGTTTCTGGTGCAACCTTTCATGCCACAGTTTCCCCTTCCACTTAATCTTCTGTAAATATGGTTGGATAAAGCAATTTGTTAAAAACCCAGCATATTTTTGCTGACCGTCTGTGACTTCCCCTCCTTGTGGAGGGAGTCATTGACTGTCATACAGACATTTGACAAGTCAGCATTCTTCCCCATGATTATGTAGCCATAATATGGCCTCTGTGTAACATTTAAAATGTACAAATGTAAGTTTCAAAACTTGAGACATTTAATTTGGAGTTATCTGTAATCTCAATCATTAAAAAAAATTATAATAAGCAAGGGCTTGAAATATTACTTACGGATTTATTCTGTTTTAGTTTTTGTCACGCTGAAACAATATACTGCAACCCAAAAAGAGAGGAGAAGTTGCCCCTTAAATCTATAGACGGTTAAGTGCCATTAAGTGCTTGAGATCAGCTTTACCTTTACCAACTTTCACTAGGCCACTCCATTAGAGTCATGAAAGTATAAATTTGTTTTTCTGAAATCCTGTCTTAGTTTTAACCCAGATGTAATGCAATGCACATCTTCCAAATAGTTCAACTCAGAATATTTTCATGGAAATGTTGAGGCTCAGTCTTCAAGATGTTTTATTGGAAATGTGAGATCAGCCTTTGTTTCTTTTGGGTCATCAGTTGTTGTATTGAATCAGGAAAGTGACCTTTGTGAACTAGATGTTGTTCTGGGTTTATTTGTGACCTCCTGGATGTGTTTGTTGTTCTCTTGAAGAAACTTTGTTGGCAGGCCACTCCGGGAATGTTTGCCGCTCTCACATGTTTTCTCTGTTTTGTAGTTGGCTGTGCTTCTCTCTGTGGTTTGCTGGAATCAAAAACTCATAGAAATGGTTTTTGATCAGGACAATGATTCATTTCTTTAAGATTTTTTTTAGCTCATTTGAGAGATTTATATGTTCTTTTCAGACCAGGTTGTGTCTAGTGTATTGAACCAAAATTGTAGCTAATTCTGGATTTAACAAGGGAGGAAATGTATATTTTTTACCTGCTTCATCAATATTGGTTAGAATAGCTTTTTTCTTTTGTTACACAAATTCATTGTCACAGTTGGCACTATTACAGCTAATATATTCCTCTTATTAGATGTAAAATCAGCAATCTTAGCTGGATTTTATGTAATTTTACATTTTTAAATTGTACTTATTGTATCATGTTACTGCAAATGGGTTATTTCTAAATAAGATAACTTCAGCTAATGCCTGTGTGGCGTTTTGAGCTGCCATGAAGTTGAATATTGTTTATTTGGTCCAAAAAAGCAGAAATTGGTTGTTCTCTACAAATATTTTTTAAAGTAAAGATATTTGGATGATTTAAATTTGTAATGTTAGAATGAAGGACATTGAAATTAGAGATGCACCAGTCAATCAGCACAGCAGTCAGATTTGATTCTGACCATCTCTGATTGGCAGTTTATAAATAAATAAAGTAAAGATCCGATTTCTTAGTCTATTAAATGTATAAACACTGATAATTCTAAGAATTTCTGGCCTATAAACACATCAGCCAAAAACAGGTATTTTGTGTTTTCTTTAGTTTAATAAAAGTGAGATAATGTAGAGTTGTTTGTTTTGAGCTGCATGTTCTGCACTTGGTGATTTTGCAGCAGCTTCTTTATGTGCTGCTGCAGGCTAATATCTCTGTCAAAGAAACTGCAGCCATCTTTGTTCTCTTATGTCATTAATCCTTCAAAAGTGGAATCAGCAGATCAGACCTTAACAGGCCAGGAAAAGCCTAATGTGTTGATTTCTAGAACCAAACTATTTATTTTAGTAAAATATATGTTTATAAGGCTCTTGACTGCGTGGATCGGATTTATTTCTATTTTTTTGGGTGGATTCGATGTATTAACTTCCACCTGCTCGTGAAGAAAAACTACAGTTTTATGTCTCCCTCAAAATGTTAAAGACTATTTACATAATCCTCCTTTTTCACATGTACCTCCATATGTTTTGCCAGCTCCAGTATAAGCAGTGAGGACAATGTGACTTTGCTTTGTTTATTCTTTTGTGCCCCTGAAATCAAATAGGTGTGTGCATGCAGAAAAGGTTTTAAATCACTGCTGAATGAAGGCTGATTAGATGAGGAAGAAAGTCCTAACCCCAGTTTATTACCTAATTGTGAACATTTTTATGGTAACTCTGCATCCTCCTTCGTTGTGGTGATGAGTCAGAGCTTCTCAACACAAACTGCGGCGGCGTCCTGTTCAGTGTTGACGCGTCAAATTTATCTTTGCAGCAAATTTTTCTTTATATAAACTGATGAGCAAAGGTGAATCTGATAAGGTAACAGTAATGCAGTTAAGTGAGGTTTTCTGAAAGTATGAGAAGATTTTGAAGTATGTGAGACTTTCCATTTAGTGGCAACAAGAGTTTTTGTTTTTGGACAGAAATATACTGCTCGTATTGCAACAACTTATTGCAAGTGGTTTCATTGCCAGTTTTTGTACAGATCCCATAGAGCTCAAATCAGGTGGAAAAAACCTGAATTGATGAATGAAACTGTCTGATCATTTGTGTTTTACTCAAAGCTATCATGAAGCTGCGTTATGTTGGTCTTTCCTCCGCCACAGATTGTCACAACTATTTATACTCCTGGGTTTTTCCATTTTGTTGCAGCTGCCTTCTTTGTCTGGTTCTCTTTTTTTTCTCTTTTTGGTTTTCACACCATTAAATAATTTTTTTTTGTAGATGTTTTGTTGTGAAACCCTAAACAAGTTATTTCTAACTTTTAGTTCATCTTTATTGAGGCTATCAAAGGAACCTTGTGACTCAAACAGAAGGAGCTAACTCAGCATTTTCAGCACATATCCTGATGAAATGTAAAATCATTTTTATTTTGATCAAATGTATTCTATGTACATTGATGGAAGGTCTGATGTCTACAAGAAACTATAAGTTAAGTCAAATTATTTCCAATTGGAGATGAGGGATTACTTGAAACAAAAAGTAAACGAGAAAGCTTTTCTACTTCCTCTTTCAGAGTTACTTTAAATGACTGAAACTGAAATCAGATGGAAATAAAAACACAATCGTGGGGATTCTTCGGCTCTCCACCCCCAAAATAATGGCAGATTGGAAGAATATTCAGATGTGATTTACAGTTTCAAAATCACTAAAAATATTGCTGCATACCTTTTTCCCTAGAGTTTAAAGTCCTTTTGATGAGAGAAATTTTTGGAATGACTAGAATTTCCAGTCCCTCCCCAACCTGTTGCTGCACAGTGGTTGTCAGCTGGCTGAATAGTTGTATCATTTACATAAAGACAAATCTGCCTGTTTGGAAAAGGCCGTAATACAGTGTAATATTCTATATGTCAGTTTGAAAGCCATTCATTAAAAAAATATTTTAATTACATTATAATAAGTGTAATATTCTTAAAAATAGGAACAATTGTTGCTTTATGGTATGATAATATAGTAATATATGTGACCTTAGCCAAAATGCCATTTTGCTTTCAGTCCAGCTAAATAAAGCAAATTTTGGGCAGCAAATGTTACCTTATGACTATGTAACTTATAATTTTCAAAGCATATTTACAAAAGAAGGAACTTTTATGAAAAGATAGATAATGATACCTGGTAACAAAAAAGGAAGAAATCTTTTGTGTATTTTGGGCTTGGAGGTTTGCAGGCAATTTTTCCCAAATAATAAGAAATAAAAATTCAGTTACTAAGCGTTATTGTGGAAAGTCCGAAGAGCAACAAGTTGCAGACCCCTATTTCAGTGTGAGAACTTGATGCCGGCTTATGCTTACTGTCGCACTCAAAGGTCATGTTTGTCATACTTTGCCCCCTTTATTGCTTATAAATATTGTAGGGAAAACATAAATGTTCTCAATCCTTTCTTTCCAACTTGACTCAGTCAGTATAACTTCTGTATACTGAAGCATGTTCAGACTTTGTTGTGGAGTTTGTCTCCCTTAAAAGGGCCTCAGTAGGAGAAAGCGAGGCTTTAGGGTCGAGCGGATGAAGGAAAACATTGAACCCCGGAGGTCCTCCTCAGATGGCAGTAAAACGGAGACAAGGGACCAAACTCCATGAGGCCTCTCGGCAGGGCGAAAGCAAATTTACAGCGCACTAGCTACACTCCGGATGAAACGGCGGCCGTTTTCCGACAATTGGCCAGAGAAACCTGTACCCAACAAATGTGACAGCACGGCCAAAGCGAAACAAAGGCCCAGCTCTCCGATTAAGTAGAGGATTCATTAAATCTGCTTAGCAAGTGGAACAGAGAACAAACGGTTTCTGTTGAACCCCCCCCTCCACCACCACCACCACCCTGCACCCCGCGTGCTTCAAGAGACAAACAAACAAGCAACCCGGAATGATTGTAACAGAGGGGTACTTGTGCGGCATTAGCCTCTTAGGCTAACGAGGTAATATTATTGCACAGTGTCCTCGGGATTGTGGGCAGCACTCTGTTTTCAAATTGCTGCTGTGATCTGCCACAGCTTGAAAATGGATTGCACATACCATTAATAATTTAATGTCCATTACAAACAAATGACCATTAAAAATTGATATTAGTTCTGTCGTTTCTCTGTCCACTTTTATCCCTGACAACAGACTGTCACTGTGTTACACCTGTGTGTGTGGATCAGTTTCACAGCAGCCAAACAGACCAGTTCAAAGGTGAGAATGTGAAGCTGAAGTTGTACACTTGTTTTTTAGAAGAAATTTCAAAAATAATACAAACATTTCTGAAAGTTGCATTAGTGCAATATCTGTTTTTTCCAACTTCGAAGCTTTCTCTGTCCTGAGGTGCGCCTTGTTTCAAAACAGGACAAAAGTGAACATGTTTGTGGTGCGTCTGCATTCTTGTTTGTATATTTATAGTGGAGTAAGCCAGAAATCATGTCACAAAGACAAACAAACCCTGAAAACAAAACACTCAATTCGAGAAAGCCCTCAGGAAAAGCGGTAGCACATAGAAGGGGGTCACAGCAGTGTTTTGTTGCAGGGTAACTGCAGTGAAACATGGCTACTGAATAATAACACCCATGTTTGCTTATATTTTGCAAGATGAGAGTTGCACATAATCACATTAGTGGTTAGCTAATCACAGCTTAAATTTGATAAAAATCAACTCGCAAGGTCCTGTTTCTAAAATTACATTGCAAGACGTTTTTGCACTTTTGCTTTGTGAAATTAAATAAAACTGTTTATGTTCATCTAACAGTAAAGTGCATCTGATTTTTTATGCATAGCTATACTCTTCAAAAAGTGTTTACACCCATCCACATTTTGCATTAGCCACAAACTTTGTTGCATTTTTGAGAAACACACAGTAATGCATAATCAGAAAGAAAAGTATTCCTTTTTAAAATTATTACAGGAACAAATCAGAAAAATGAGGCTTACCACCATATTCAGATGCCTCTACTTAAATACCACTAAAATTCCACATAAATTCAGTTCAATATTTATCCCAAAAATAAATGTCATCAGTAACGCATATCATCTAAGAATCTGAAGTAGCAGTCAGTTTTGCAATAAGTCTAAAAAGCCTCTGACTGAAGATTGCTGCTATCTGACAGTCTCCAGGCTATGTTATGCTAACAGCTCAATTTCCAGGCAACCAAGACAATATTCCATCAGTTGTTGGCGAGCACTGCTAATCCACCTCATTTGCTTTTGCCGCTCCTCTTTAAACCTTTTTGGTTAGAAAATCGGTCAGAGAGAGATTGTTTTAAGAAGCAGAGCCTCTCTGACTCAATACTTTTTAAAACAACCATTCACTGCAGTTAGAGCTGCAGGTCTTTTGTGCTAAATCTCCACCAGCTGAGCTCATCTGCTCACTGAATTACCAAATAGCCCAAGCCCACCCAGATTGCATGAAAAACGTTTTCAAATGACACTCCTTGCGTTTTTACACAGATTCTGTGGCTGTATGTTTGGGATCGTTGTCCTGCTGGAAGGTGAACCTCCACCCCAGTTTAAAGTATTTTGCAGCCTCCAACAGGTTGGCTTCCAGGATTGTCTTGTATTTATTTCCATCTTACCATCAACTCTGAGTAATTTCAAAGTATCCACACAGCAGGATTCACTGTTTCAATGTTTCATTAGCTTCTTGTCAGAAACCCCTTTTCAAACCAACAGGCAATGCTACAAAATGAGTAAAGAAACATTGACTTTTAGAATGTTTTATTCCCTCTTTTATTCACTATTGAATCATTATTACGTTTGTTTAGTGTAAATGTTGCCTCACACCTTCTAATTTTAGTTGGTCATCAGTTTTTAGAATTTTCTGCAGCAGTGTCCTCCAGAGCACAGATCCCAGACAGTTTCTTCTGTCTTTTTCTCATCAAAAACTTTTCCATATGTGCAGCCCTCCCATGCGACTTCCCCTCTCAAATTCTTCAGATTCTTCAGACTAGCCAGCAGCAATTAGCAAACACCTGGTATAATTGCTGAGCTCATTATACAATTTCTCAGTGAAATGTTGGTAAACACATTGTTACAGGGTTAATAGATGTGCAATGTTGCGATCACATCCTAAAGTCGGAGTTTCAGAAAGACCAGACGTTTTTAAAGAGACAGAGGCCCAATTTCAAGGAGTCAGATTAAATTAGTCATATTTGCTATATAGAGCAGTTTTAAAACAACTTAACGTTGCATAGTTACTTGAATGTGCTGTAAAATGCCACTATATGTCTGGAAAATCCATAATACTGCCAGTTTAGCTTATATTTTATGATAAATAACTAAATAAAAAAATTATGATAAAGTTCTAATTAAAAATTTATGATTAAACATTTTTTTATTTTTCTTCATCATCTCTCCAACTTTCTGAGGACTTTGAAAAACCCTGACATAATTAATTTATTCTATCTGTTTACATGTAATCTGTTTGGCAGCTCAATTTAGACATTTTACATCTTGAACCCGAAGCTTCAGGGTCTGATTATTTTATATGTAAAAAATCAATCTGCCAAGCTAGATTTCACTCTAGATGTTTTAGATTTAATTATTCCCAATTTCTCTTATACTCAACAAGGCATTGTGGGCTGCCTTAGTTGGAATTTGTTTACTTAGTGGCTCAGTGATGTTGCAATGACCTGGAAGGTAAAGGCTAACTGGGATGTTTGTGAACAGTTGACTCTGCTTCCTGGCGCAGCTGTTTACAGTCCTGTGTGCCAAATCCACAAACCGGTGTACGGTGCTGCCGCTGCAGCGTTCCTTTGCATCTGGATGTTCGGCTAGCTGACTCTATCCTTCTTTTTATTAGAAATCAGTTACCATCTAAAATAATTCCTCGCTCCACCAGTATTTGGTACTTTGCCAAGTTGAACAGTTTCAAGTGCAGGCATAATTAAAAGTAGAAACTCAGAACTGTTCTGCAACGTTCAGTCTTTTTTTTTTTTTCCTGTTTCACTGCTCTGGATTATTCTCTCATACTGTGAACTAATGTGATCAAAGGTTTCATGCAGGGTTCAGCTTATTTCATGTTCCAGCTTGTCAACTAATGACACAAGAAGTAAAAATAGTGTGTGTCATAAGAGTGCTTTCTATTTCCAGAGTGTAGTTGTAGTCTGGTGAGGACTTAAAACAGCTCCAGTATGAGAACACAGATGGCCAAAGATGGTGGGCACTAACCATGCTGCAAAGCCTGCCATCAGATTGGCATCTATGCTATTTCAGAAATGCAAAATTATCACTTGTCAGATCTGTAATAACAATCTGTTAACTGATTCGTGCAGAGTGTAGATTAATAGTAAATAATTGCATGGGAGTAACTGATGATTCTGCAAGGACTTCCATTAATAACTAAATAAGGTGCAAACAAAAAGCAATGGGGACAAAAGAGATGAGTGCTTCTCAATGCAGCAGCATGAGGTGGCCTGCAGAGAACAGCTCTCTGTTCTCTCCCTTCCCAGTGCTTCTTGGCAGGCTGAGGCGGCAGGAATGTGAGGCTGCTCTGTGCTGCTCTTTGCTGGGCTGAAGGGTTGTGAGTGCATGGTCCCTCATTGCTGCCGCCGACTGTTTTAGTTTAGGCTGTGATGGGCCGGACTTCACTGCGCTGCTCTACATTGCAGTCTTCTGGCAATTGTTGATTCTTTTAACACCAAAAGGGAAGAGGAGCCGCTCCCTGGCGCCCCAGAAAGGCATGGCCGCCCCTTCCTGTGTGAGCCGCTGATGGCTACCAGATGGCGAGTGAAGAGAGGGAGAGAGAAAGAGGAGGGGTCCCTTACTCTTTCACTTATATTAATTCTGCCTTTGTGTTCTTCTGTTCACTGTAGGGGTTTTGCAGAATTCATTTTTTTACCGTTTACCTCCATCAGTGCAAAAACATAAAATCTTATCAAGTATTTTTGGTCTAGTTTCTAGTGCAAATGTCTTAATACACTTGAAAAAAGACAAAACTAACATATAAGTAAATTTTCAGATGGATATACTTTTGTTAATCTTCAATATCTATAAAAGGTACTAGTTCCACTTTTTTTCACCTATAACATTAAAAAAATCTTGTAGATGAAATAATATGCCAAGGCAACTAGTACTTTTTATATTTTAAAGAATTATTGACTTAAAACAAGCATTTTCATCATTATGAATAGTCAATTAGTAAATTGTAAATGAGTTTTGTCCAATTTCAAGTGCACTAAGATCAAGCCTGTGACAATAAGCAATAAATCATGTAGTCATGTGATAAAATAAAACGTGCTAGATAATTTTCACTTGTGCGATTGTTTACCTCATATCATCCTACCAAAGACTTGATAACAAAAAGTCTTCGGTTAGAATTTTTTTGAAGGGCAGTTTTGCTTACATAGACTTCCTTGTCCATTTTATTTGTTATTTTTTGGTTGTTTTGTTTATTTTCTATATTTAAAATGCCTTCCAGTTCCAGTGTTAAATAAGTTTATTGCTCTCTGGAGGGGCATACTTCCATTGTTATGCTATTGCCATTGTTGTACTTGAAACAATGGCAATAGCCAAAAACAAAAGATTTTGTTTTTGCAATGATCGCATGCTCCAACAGGTAGTTTAATTGTCTTTATGCAATGTAAGTGGGTTATTTAAAGCCTTTTCTTATAGGCATCCAAGCGATTTTACCTGAACTCATTTTACAAGCGGGAAACAAAAAAGTTTCCGTCAGTTACTACTGACTCACGGAAGAGTTGCACGCTCCTTGAATGTGACACCTATGTAACGTTTTACTGAAGGTTTTCTCCCCATTCCTCTCAGGCAGAAGAGCTTGTTTGTGGTCATTCAAGAGTTTCAGCAAAGACTTATGGGAGGTGAGAGGGTGGACCAGTTCTTCCAGACTGAAAACCTTTTTACTTCCCAACAGGAGGCTTTCTGAGCTGTGAACACAGAGACGGCGGTTAAATCCAGTCCAGAATCCAGAACACGATTTTTGATTTAAGAATTTTTTTTTTTTGTCACCATAGTCCACAAAATATCATAAGTCCATATCGTCCTATGTGTAACGAATTGAGTTTCACTTTCTGAAATGAGTGACGAAAAACATAAAAATTTTTCATGATATAAAATATTTTGCGAGGTTATATCCTGTTATATCTACATTTAACGGGTCACCTCTCATTTTAAACACACACACACAGCAGGCATTCTTGTCATGTAGTACTATGTGATCTGACCCTAGCTGCTATGCCACAGCCCCTTAATATAGCCCACTGCTGTCATGGTACTTTTTGCCCCTCTTCACCTGCTCTGCTCTGAGCGTCAGTACATGTCCATGTTTATCCCAACCTGTGGCCAGAGTTTCGGGGGTTTCTATGTTGCGACTAGCTGTGAAATATTGTTACCATCTTGTGTTATTTCCCAGGTAATCGTGACGCAGACAATCTTTCGGTCAAATGAGATTCATTCCCGTCCAATAGCCATTTGTTTCTCATTTAGTTTTTTTAATGTCTTTTTGTTTTGAGATGAAAGAAACAGGCTGATAACGAGAAGAGGTTCTGGTCCCTTATTGCATTAGAGCTACTATGGCTCAGTGAGATATCTTTGTCCTGGCCATCAGCCAGAGGACATGTACAGGCAAACACACACACACACTGAGAAAAGCAAAGAGATGCAGCAGAGACCCCTGCTCTCTGAGGCGAATCATTTTGGGGACTGATTGGAAGCTGTGAGCTTCTCTTTCTTTTTGCCGGCATTCCAAGGAACTTTCACATGTCCGCCTCTTCCTGTGTTTTGCTCTTTTTCTTGACATGTCTTGGAAAACTGGAATACTTTCCTTAATTTTTCCATAACATTCAACAAATGGGACTTTGAGGAGCCACTTGTGGTAAAACTCAAAGGTGGGTCAGATTTCTTTACTTGACATTGAAACACTGTTCGGTAAATTTATGAAATGCCGCTCTTTCTCTATTTTTTTTCTTCTTTTGACTGCGAAGGACTGAACTAGATTAACCAGGTGAAGATTTATAGCAAAATGTGGTTCCTTTACTGTGTTGCGTTTCAGATGTTTGAAGTATTAAAGAAAGTTACGAGGCATTTTGATGAGTGGGTTAGGTTACAGGTGGTAAGCAAAGCAAGAAGATAACAGGCAATTTTGAAAGATTGTATTATTTATTATTAAAGCAAACACATTACAAACACATTGGCTGGATAAAACACTTACAAACTATCACATTAATTTTTAGCAGAGGTCAAGATTGTAATATCATTTATTTTGGTTTTATTTAGCTAAAACTAGCAGTCAGTTTGACAGCTGTGAATTTTTTGAAACTATTATTACACTAATGCAGTATTACCAGTATTACACATTGTTAGACATCCTCGTTTTCTGTCAACACAACTGAGAGCTGATGAATGATTGTATCATTATATTTTATTTTTCTAACTTGGCAACAGTTTGCTCCTAAGCACAAAGGTTAACCCCTTAGTAAAATTTCCTAAAACTGAACAAACAGAAATGAAACGCCATCATGCCGAAACTAATTTTTCCACTTGTCTCATATTAAACTTTAACCTTTTCCACACTAAGACAATGGCCAACAAATAACCCAAATGAACAGAAAAAATTTTTTTCTTCTTACAGCTTGATCTTGAGGTATATTCAGTGTTTCTGTCTGAGGAATGGGAAGGTTGTGTGCTGCAGTGTGAAAAACCTATGAGGACTAAAAGAAAATTTAATTCTTGAAGTCTGAAATGCCCTGTTGATGTTCTAGCAGCTGAGAGAAAGAACAAACTTCTCTGTTCTCAGTATAATTTGGAGTACAAGTGGTTTGTCAGACAGCAAAGATGACTGATGCAGTAACTGGGGATTTCTTGTGATGGTTTTAGTTGTATCTTTAAATAAGGGTTCATAATATATTGCATATATTGCAATACTGATGTGTTCATTATTCATATCATAAAAAACTGGAGTGCAATAATTGTCAGTTACTATATTCCAATATATATTTAGCCTTTTGGATCAGATGCTCCCAGGGAACACAATTTACATGATCCAAAATGCTAAAGGCCACAATGTGAGGGAACCACAGCTTAAAAAGAGGAAAGGAAAAAATAGGCAAACTCTGCAACCTACAAGTGATGGCGTATTTACAGATTTCTTCGTGGAATATAACTCCTAAATATTTGCAGAAAATTCCCCTGTTTACAGGTTTCTCTGCATCACATATTGATATGCAGTGTGGGAAGCTAAAATACCCAGATGCAAACCTTTTTTATTGTCTATTGATTGAGGTTTGCAAAGCAGCCAATCCAAGAGCAACATTAATTTTCCTTGGCACTGATTGGCTGTCCCTCCAAGAGCGGAGATAAGAAAGACTTGGGATGTTATCTTCTGCAGTGTGCCAAGATGTTTACCACTGAACGTATTTATGCATATTAGGGCGAATCCGTTGAAGTATATCTGGAGCAGAAGAAGGTGTAGGATTTCCTCCTTCTGAACCTCTGAAGTGGTTATGATATCAGAAAATGCCCTTGTTCAGAAAGTCTTCCTGACCTCTCATCTTTTCAATTGAAAAAATGTTCCCTGATTAAAAAACTTTGCCTGACGCATTGTTTGTAATCCCAGTGTCCAGGGTGACAGCAAAGCACAGATATATTCTCTAGATCAACATCAAAACCCTGAGGTATTTGATTACACCCAAGTAGGTGTGCAATTGATGCAGACCAGGAGGAAGTTGTGAGTTTGCGCATTTGAGTTGTTTATAATTCAAGTGAAAGTGTTTAATTTCATTGTATGTAGTTACTGCGGCCATACTGTTTTTGTTTTTGTCACTGTGGCGAAAAGGTTACTTGTATTCATCTGCTTGATGTGTTACGGTTCAATGTGGCCTCTGTTCAGCTTGTTGAGTGGATGAAAATTAAGCCCAATTGAAAATGTCATTATAATTTTAAGAACTGACGGCTATAAGTAGATTATGATGGGATTTTGGTATGTTTGGAAATCAGACCATTATTGTGCTTGGGGTTTCTGTTACCTAGTCTGCCAGAATGACTGGTGGCTTTTCATTTATTTCTCCATAATAAGGGAAATATTTAACTTCTTTGTGCTTTGTGCTCCAGTTTATGCATGGTTCCTTTTTTATTGCCTCTTTTGTAACCTTTGCGTTCAGTGTGAATGACTTGAAGGAGATTGTGTGAGTTCGTCTTGTCAGCAGTGAAGGAACCTTGTGATCATGTGAACCTAGTCTGCCATGCCACAGGAATGTGTTGCATTTTAAGGATGCAGCTTTGGCAAGTGCATGTGCAAAAGGGAAAGGAAAAAAAGGTTCTGTATGAAAATGTCAAGGTTTGGAGGAGCAAAGCATGACCTTCTAGATATTAAGATGGAAATGGAATAGGAGAAATTCTGGGAATGTAATAAACTTTGTTTCAGGGAGGAACATGTCTTGAAGTCAGCTGAGCTTCTTTTATCTGTAGCACAGCTTTAGTTCCCATGGCTCTGTGTAGGCTGCCATCTGTACGTACAAACCGTCCTCAGAGTGTGCTGATTGAATAGAGCACTGTATGAAAAAGCCTAATTGAGAACGTTGAGTCTGGGAATGATTTTCAGCATCAGTTCCCATTGGTTATAGTCAGGGAGGAGTCATGTTTTTCTAACGCATTAGCCAGAGAGTCGCTCTGTTTTTATCTTTTGTCAAAGGAACAATCAAACCAGAAGATATCCTGATATCTTCTGATTAATAGTTTGTATTTGATTAGATTTTCAGTAAAATCAAGATGAAAGACAGAAAAGAGGCTCCTTATTCCAAATGCTATTTGGAATAAGGAACACCATGTTTTGATAAAATGATCAAAGCTGCAGGTTTTATTAATGGAGCCAGACTGAATATTCCAAACTAAACATGTGAAATCAAGATTCTTGATTCACTCAAAAATCTTTAAATCTTGTATTGTGAGTATAATCTTACAAAACTTGTTTCAATGGGCCTCTATAAAGATTGACTAGAACTGTGAACAAAAAAAATCCCATTTTAATGTATTGGATATTTATATGCAGACTTAAACAGCAGTAAATTAATATTTATTTTAAGAAATGGGGCCATCAGAGTCCACAGGTGTGCAGGCACACACCTACAGAAGCGAAGTGAGGACGTGACGTTGTAGGGATAATGTGAAGTAATAGTTTAGCTGCAGAAACAATTCAGCATTCCTTTCTGCTTGTGATGCATTTGAGAAATTCCACAAGTTCCTCAGTGGCTGTGAATCAGCGTACGGTGAAACACAGGAGCGCATATGCAGGGCATGACTTCCAAGGTATGTGTTGACACTACACATGCTCACTCTCAGCTGAAAGTAAAGCAGTATCATCTGAATGCGACACCAGATGAGGTGTGCGCCAGTGTGCGCCAGGAGGTGTGCGCCAGTTTCAGGGGACTGGTTTTAAATGGAGGCGTGCCGTTTAATTTGGCAGGGGGAGACAAGCCCAGGCATGCAGGCAGCTCTGCTCTTAAGACACAACACCTAGCATGGGACATACAGCAGCACGATCGAAAGCTCTGCTCAAGAATCATTTACAGAAGAGTACGACTGCAGGTGCCCTGCAGAAGTAATCACACTTCTGGAATCTTTGATCATTTTAAAGCCCCAGAAGTTTTTTTTTATGGAAATTTGAAATGACATAACAACTTAGCATTATTTTGAAAGTAAAATGAAAGATTCTACAGCTGCAGGTATTCTGGGTTATCCTCCCATTGACTTTGCACATTTACAGACTGAAACTCCTTATTGCTTAAATTCAGTCAGATTAGATGATGAGTTTTAAATCTTGCTTCTCATTCAGATTTAGGCTGGTACTTTGACTAGGTCATTCAGACATTATGCTTTGATTTAAGCCATTCAGTTGTATTAAAATGTTTAATAGACTTAATTAATTAACTGCATTTTAATTGAGAACCATGTATTGGTAAAATTAACATTTTCAATTCCAAAACATTTTTTGGAATTGAAATGTATTGAATTATACACATATGAGCACAACCCACATATATATTTAAAGGCAGCATTATGTATTTTACAGGCACATAGTATAATTTTATATAACAATTAAAACTTTAGTTGTTACAAAAACGCTATGTATGTAAAATAGCATTTTTACCAGCATTTCACTGAGAAGTAGCTCGACTAATGAGATCAGAAGATGTGTAGTTCCACTAGATGCTTGCTAATTGCTGCTGGCTAGTCTGAAGGAGCTGAGTTAGGGATGGTTGCTCGGTGAGGCAGAAGCTCAGAAACTGCATCTCTAAGGAGGAGCTGTTCAAAAATTAAACCTCAGTGGGCCAAGAGGGAGCCGCTTTGTTGTCCTTCACTGTTTGAGGATGCCGTTTGTGCATCAGATTTACAGGCGTACCGGAAACACGTGATTACAAAGGTTCCGGGTTGGGACTTTTGCATGTTGGACAACAAAAAAATGACTTAAGTCAGTGAAAATGTTTAACACATCAATGTGTTCATAATTAATATAAATCAATGCAGTAAAATTCCAGCCCTCCTTTTTGAATATTGTCAATAAACATCATGTTGCAAGGAACCTGGAAGCTTCTCAAGGCTGATCTTTTGCTGAGCAGCCAGGCACCACTTTTTTATTGCTGCACAAACATGTTATCAGAGTCCATTTCCTTATTATATACTCAGTATCTCAAGCCATTTCCTCATGCACTGACTCTTGCAAGAGAGCTGCTAATCAGATCATGTCCGAAGCAACCTCTCACTGGCCACTTAATGTGATTTTGAATAATTTTCATTGGAGTGATTGGATTAGACTGCTGTTGCTCACTTCATGGACAATGATGGGCTTTGATGCACCTGCAGTAAAGCACAGGACGGCACAACGCTGTAAGAGAAACACTCTTTCTGTGGGTTGATCAGAGAGAAAAAGAATATTAACATACTGTGTAAGCAAAGCATTCACACATTAACACACATGCACCCACACTCTCCCACAGATGGTTTTTACGCCTGACTGTAGAGTCATCCTTCTCACTATGCAGTGATCCACGCCTGCAGAAAGCAGAGAGGACCGCTTTGGATCTGCAGCTTGTGAACTGGAACAAAAGCATATGCATTCATTACTGAATGCTTGTACTATTTGTTTTTATTGTTATTTATGAACTATTTTAGATAATTTAAACATGTGAGGTTTCCCTGCAGGGTCTAGCAAATAAAATTTAGAATCTAGAATATGTGATGCTTTGTCAAATGTGCTTGATTTGTTCTGCGTGTTGGGTAAGGTGTTATCTCGTAACAAAACGGTTCAGCTCAGGAGGCAGGGCAGTAAACAGACCCTTCTAAAACAATTTGTCACACAACATTTGTATTTTCCTGCAAACTCACTACAGAAATCAGATTTGAAATCTGTTGGTTCAACAACAGAAATCAAAACATTCTTATTGCATGATCCACAATGAATCTCTTTGTATTTGCAGTGCAGTATTGGCAGATTTCTTTTCTTCTGAGGAACATTATTCAGAAATATTTGTGGAAAATGTTCCTGTTTGCCGACTTCTTTCATAGAGGATATCCAAAATAAAATGCAGCTTGGGAAATTGAAATACCTTGAATCAGTACATTTGATATGCCAGTGGCTGGTGCTTGCCAAGGAGCCAATTGAGAAGGTCCATTCATTTTCCTTGCTGCTGATTGGCTGTTCTCCCAACTGTGGCAAGAAGCAATACTAGATATTTACTTATGTAGCAGTGCCAAGACCTATTAATGCATACTAAGGTATATTTGGTGTCTCAACTAGTTGTATAAAGGAAATGATGCAATGGCTTGGAATGTCAGAAAAAAGTGCTGTATTTTGTAGACTTACTTATTCATTTTTCTTGTTAATAATGACAATATAATAATGATTTCTAGCAGGTCTTTTAGGTTCTGTAGGAAAAGAGAGTCGGAGGTGTGAAGGTCAAATTTCACGGTTTGGTTCACTCTACAGAAGAAAAGCAATTACGTCAAACAACAAAACAAGGTAAACTGATTCACTGGCAGATTTGGATTAGCAGCTTTTTGCCTGTTTGATGATTGATCTTTGCTGATGAGCTCCAGCTTTTGAGACTGTTAGTTTCCTTCACAAATTCTCTATCAGAAGTCCCGGAAACATTATTATTGCTTCCAACCAGAAACTGGAAGACTGTAAAGTCAAACACATACTTCAAACCTAAATCTACTACAGGGCCACATTGTTTTTAAGTTAATCTATTTTCCAAAAAAATATCTAGTTCTTAAACTTACAAAATTATGTAAATTTAACACAAAATCTCAGTTTTAAGATGTACATGTTATGGTCTTTAAAAGATTATCCTGAAAATAGCAGAAACACTGAAACAAGCTGTGAACTGACAGAGGGGCCGAACCCGCTTTGGCATGCGGAACCGCCTGTTGAGCAGCGGGAGATATTTTTGGTTCTTCTCACCTATCTTAAGCCGGCCTCTCCAAGGTGTTCTGTATTGCAGCGGGCCGTGTGCTTCAGGGGGCTGTGGTGGGCATTTGTTGCCAGGGGAGGTGATGTGTTATTTTCAGTCCATTGTGTCTACTTCCTGTGGGTCATGGGTTATTGGAGCTGGGTGTTGCAGACTTTGGAGAACAGGAGGAGGAGGGGGAGCGTCAGTGGAGTAGGCAGGAAAGTGGTCAGAGCAACTGGACAACAGTGACTGGTCAGCAACTTGGTTCTTTGCTTGTTTTTCTGCTCTGCTTTTAGCCGAGCCACGCTTGGACTCTTCAGAATCAGGTAAAAGAATATCTTCATATTGGTCACATGTAAGCTGGTTATTAGTTTATTTTTAAAATTTTACCTAATTTTGCAACTATCGTCAGTCAGTGCAGCAACTCCTTTTGAGGAGAGATATTACATCTTAAATATAAGTTTTAAGGTTTCTCCAAACAGCTTTGTTGGGATGCCAGCAGGAATGGTGATGTTATTTCTCTCTATCTTAACAAGAAAAGGTGCTTTGATCATTGCATTTGTAGAAAAAGCTCTACAATGGATTTGGTTCCTGTAGTTTAGAACTGATAAATCTTTTGTTTACCAGGAATAAGATCCGAAAGCCTTCTTCAGTATAAATGAAGGGTTTGGACCTGTGCTGCATAACAATAACAAACCAACAGATTAGAGTTTTTGACCACATGCAAAGTTTTGTTGTCTTTGCATAAAACTTTGAGATCTTAACCCAATTCCCACTTTTTTGCCCAGCGTACTGTCAGCAGTCCCGATCCAGGATAGATCCAGGTAACTGTTGAATGTTAGCAGAGCTTCTAAAGTTAGAACCCGACAAACCCCCCCAACACGACGACGGTGACAAAAGGAGGCAAAACAGGAAACCTTTTTGCACAGAATGCGTGTCGGGAACAGATGACCAGGAAGATAAAAAGCGCTAACAAAGTGGAAACTTCCACTCAGGGATGTTATTTTGCTTTTGTGTGTGTTTTTCTCTTCTTTTTTGTGTGTTTACAATTAAGCACCAAGTTGGTTGAAACCTCTGGTTGAGGGATTGTTGGTTTGGTTACGGTTTAAGAGGCAAAGGAACGCGGTGAACCAGTCCGGTTTCAGATGTTATAGGTGCTTCTGTGCTCCTTCAGTCATACACGATGGGATGTTAATATTTAAACCTGCTCCATTGAAGTTAATGCTTCACCGGGAATCTGTGTAGTGAGGCTGGTTTAACCCGCCGCAGTGCTACTGATTGGCTCGTCTCTTCCTTGTGCACTCATCTGTTACTCCTTCCCCACATATTTCCTCTTAATATCCATCTCTGCGTCAGACTGGCTGTCTGAAGCTTATCAGCGATACAGAATGATGACGGTTTCTGTTCTCACACCACAAGGAAGAGTTGGTGCCTCGTTCATGTCTACAGCTTTCACACAACAGCACTGTTGTCTTGAGCTTTGCGGACTAAAGAGAGACCGCAGGACCTCAGCAGGAAATATCTGAATAATCTGATGCTTTCTACAGAAGTATCTGGTAAACAACAATATTTGATTCATTGATTTTTTTTTGTTAATTTCATTTTTAAAAAAAAATGTTGACGATATTGTTTGTGCCTGCTTGTGTTATGACAGATCCCAGCCACTTTGTGAGTTGGTCTAAAATTTACATTGTGGTCTTAATGGGTAGTACTTTGGATAATCAGACCTGTCTAGTTATAGGTCACCTGTGAAAACATAGAGATTAGCACCTGTTAATCCTTTAGATAATGAGCAGAAGAAAGATGGCAGCATGACTCATGGAGGTTGTGTTTTTGTGGGACTGGGCTGCAGAGTAAGCTTAGGCTGGTGAGAATTTTACAGCTGCACATGAAAGCTGAGTAACAGAGATGGTAAACAGAGAAAGGGAAGAAAAGATTGTAGAGGGAAAAGACTAGAAGCTGGTTTGGGTTCATGCACTGCTGGGAAAAAATACTATTTCTTCTGCTCTATCTTTTTTGTCACAGTTCAGTCTTTCAAATCAAACAGATTTTAATTTCACTCAAACCTGAGTGAATACATAATTTTCAAAAGAAAAGAGAAACTGTCCAGCCTGTTCTTACTAGGCCTGAATCAAGAAATAGGTTGAATAGAACCTGTAAGACAACACGAGATAAGCTGACTGGTGGCATCAGGGAATTGACTTATTTTTATGCAGTCATGTAGGTTAATAAATGAAATAATCTGTTTCTTTGTCTTTGTTTGAGTTGAAACACTTAAGTGAAACACAAAATCTGAAGCAGAAGGAATCTCTAAGGGGGCAAATATATTTACACAGCATGCACATTGTCTGCATGTCATGAACTGATACAGTATAAACTTAGTAAACGGTGATATTTCTAACTATATCAGCTGTTTTTTATGTGAGAAAGTTTGTCTTCTGAAACCCTGCAGCTTCAAAGCCTCTAATAACCTCTCTTAACAGAAGTGGGCGCACGCTTGCATATTTTTTACAGTATCTACAACAGATGTTGGTTAACCAGTTTATTTCTGGCCACACAGGAATGCACAAATGTTACCTTTAAACTACATGCCCCAGCTGCACAAAACAACTGCCCTGCTTGGCCCCTTTTAGCTTGTGCTGGCTCAGTTTCTTCACGCAGCAGTGTTCTGTTTGTTCTGTGCATCTGAACGCAACTTTACCAAGTCAATGAGCGACGTTTGATCGAAGAAACCAAAATCTGGTGTTTACGGCAAGCTTTTTGTGACATATTCACTATGAAACTGCACACCAACTATCTTAGTTTGCTAGATCACATCAGAAAATGCTACACTGACTTCTTCATAGTTAGTAGTTTCAAACTTAGTTGTTCTTCAACACTTAAACTCACTGGCACAGATGCACTGACCTTGACTTCTACCAGCTGATATTCATGTCTGTTTTTCTTTAAAAAACAGACAGTCTTTCAAATCAAATGGAGGAAATCTGCTACAATTGCAAATTTCAACTGTGGCAATTTTTATCCCATGTACTATATAAAACAATCATCTTTTAAAGAAATTACCAACTACTTCTGTACATTCAAGACAAAGTTTGTCAAAGCAAATGTTTATTGATGGGTAAGCAGAGACACAACATGAGAACCCTCCACTAGTCCAAGCTTTCACTCAGCATCCATTAGGAGATTCTGCACTGAGCTTGTTCTTGATGATAGATGCATTTAAACATGATCTCATCCTTCTTACAACTGTATAAGGTGGCCTTATGATCACACCTGTAGGTATAAATGCTACTTTGATGTCACCACCATCAAACTGGTTATAATTTAAACCTTTGTTGTTCTTTTTTTCACTCAATTTGATTTAGTTCTGTGGTATTTATCCTCCCCAAAAAATCAAAATACATAAAACAAAACGGTGGTGTTGTGGCCAGGAAGGATCTCCAGTAGCAGCCCGTATTGCAACGACTCTGCGGAGATGCTGTTTCACAGTAACATGTCCTGGATGACACCATCAGCTATTTGCAAGCTCTGCTAATCCACCTCATTTTTTTGTCGACCCTCTTTAAAAACTCTCTAAATCTCTTCTAAATTAGAACGTTTGCATTGCTTACAATGTAAATATCTTTACAATGTTTGCAAATTGTCCAAACAAATATGAGAACAAAAGTCTACAAAAAGAGTAAACTGGAATTTACGTCCATGTTAATCCTCTGGCATTAACATTCTGATGCACAAGATTCATAATGCTAGGACAAGCTAACTTATGTCATATTTTTTTTTTTCTGTTTGTTACAGAAAAAAACTGTAATTGTTGCATTCAACTCATTACAGTTGAATGCAACAATTCTCATCATAAATATTTCGGCTCTGCAAGGTGTTTCTGTTTTTATTCAAATTTATTGGGGCGCATCAACGGTTGATCCCCATTTTAGGTGAAATTCTGCATGTCAAGGTTTCATTTCTGAGGAAATTAAGGCTTGAGCTCTTCAATAGCTGTGTGTCTGCCCTGTGTGGGAGAAAGGTTGCTTACACACAAAGGGACCATGTGATGTTCCAGTTTAACAAAGATTTATTCTTGTTTTTTCCCAGAAAGGGATGAAATTAAGAGGCTGACACTGATTTGGAAACACAGCTACATTATGGGAAATAATAACCAACATGTTCAGAACCGGTGGTGGTAACACTTAGGAAGATGCTTGAGTTGGACGCGGAGGCGCACACAGTGTTGTGGTTACTTCTGATTGTTTGCCTGGGTGGTCCTATCTTTAGCTCTACTCTTCTTCTACTCTATTTTTTTCTCTGCTTTCTTTTGCCTCTCTGTTTAGGCCTGGACTTTGTGTTTCTTCTGAAATTGTATAATTTAATTCTTGTGTACTTAGTTATTGAATACCACTTGGTTGTTGGGAATGTTTTGTTTAGCTTTGGGCAGAATTAGAAAAGTTCACCAATTGAAATTGATGTAATTTAATCTAATTGTATGTTTTCTTTACATCCTCCTTACAATTTGCTTCCATTAACTGGAGGCATTAACTGATCCCTGCATGAATCAGTCGAGTTTTAAGACAGTTTCTGACTCCACATATCTGCAAGTGGAGCGAGCGATGATTTCTGCAGAGTGGGAAATGCAGACAAAATTGTGAAAACTAAGAAAACAAATGGAAGTAATTACTCTTAAAGCGTTAATTTTCCAACATTGCAATGCACAGAACTTAAATGAAAATTATCTTAAACAGATATTAGCTTGACCATTTTTTTTCAGCTGGATAAAAGCAGTATCGAAATCTTTTAGTCGTCATAAGAAAGATTAATTTGCTTGTCTGAACTTTTTTTCCTGTAATGATAACCATGAACAGTCAGAGTCTGGAAACTGAATGTATATGAAATGAAAAGAATTGTACTAAGATTTTTGATATTACAACATTTTAAATTAGATGCGGTAGAAACAGTTGTTTCTACACACCCACACATATAGTATATATATGATATAACTTTTTCTTTTTGAGAAACTCCAGAAAGAAAGACCCCAGGCTAGGATTTGAACCCAGGACCTTCTTGCTGCAAGGCAGCAGCACTACTAACACACCATACAGCCAGTTTGTTTGGAACTATTGGATAAATACTGATGTTCTTAAGTCATTCTAATTTTACTGTAGGTCCTTATACCTTCAGAAACTCATTCCAGCTCACACCAAAGCTGCCTGGGCTTCTAAAATTGTCTTAAGATAAACAACTCTTTCTAAATTATTCGTGTTTTGCTTTAATTCTGGGAATTTATCATCTGCAGTTCTGTTTTTGGGGAATAGAAAAACTTGTTCCATTAAGATTAAAAACATGATTAGGTAGTTCTTGCATGTAAAACAGGATGATGAAAAGTTAATTTACACATATGTCTTTGAGTAAGTGTGTAGAGGGTCTGTCTAAGCAGAATGGAAAAAACTAAAGTCGTTCACTGAGAAGTCATTTATCTTTACTAGTGAATTTAATCTCACTGTAGCCAAACAGAATGTTTTTCTATTTGTATTACTTTATTAAATTTATGTTTTTCTTTCTGGTGAATGACTAGTATTTTCTGAAAAAAATAAGGTCACTTTCACAACCTATTTCAAACTGACACACCAACTCCTGCAAAGTTGAGAAGGCAGAGGACTTACTGTCCTCCAGCTGATATGTCCTGACTGATCTCTCTGTCTCTCCCTCCCTCTCTCTCTCTGTGTCTCTCACTCTCTCTCTCTGTGTGTCTCTCTCTCTCTCTCTCACTCTCTGTCTCTCCCTCACTCTCTGTCTCTCTCACTCTCTGTCTCTCTTCCTCTGTCTCTCTCTCTCTCTCTCTCTCACTCAGAAGAAGGGGCAGTGAATTTTTGTCCGTCTGCACCGTCTGGGTCTATTAGTTTTTAACATGCTCTGTCACTTCTTGTTATGACTGCTTCTCGACCTAAATGACCTCCTTTGAACAACTATGACTGCAGCTTTGGGAGATAGGTTGCAGAGGAAGAGCTTTTTGGAAAGCTTTTCATGTTGGGGTGTCTGACATCTTTCTATTGACAGTGTGGACAGGAAACTGAATCATAGATGTAGGGAAAATAAATGAAAAGAGAAGCAAGATTATAAAGCAACACAAGAAAAGGGATTTCCTTTTATTTACATGTTAGTTAGCTTAGATATTTGAAAGATGAACATTGTTGATCTGTCAGCCATTCTCTCTAAGGCTTTGTCACAGTTTTGTTTTTGACAAAGGAGTCTAAAAAACACAAGTAAAGCAATTCAAAATATCCCAAGACTTTAATATAAAACAAATAGGAAAGAAAACCAGTTTTCATTGGAACCCGTTGTTATCTTGCTGGCTGACATAGACTTTTCTACCACGTCTAAACTGCTGCTTTCTGAGGCTCAACCTGATGATTTAGCTGTGGCGGCTCTCGGAGGGTCTGGGCCGACCCTGATTACGTTAAACAGGAAGTCAGAAGTGGGAGAGGTCACGAACTGCAGAACCCACAACACACTGCAACACTTGATAAAGCCAAAAGGCGCAAACAACAACAAAACAGCACACGCTCCTACTCACTGCCAATAACTGAATTACATCAAAACAGATAGCCACTGCTCTGGGAATGACATTTACAGGGTGAGCTCATTGTACTTTAGTCACTCTCTAAAATGATTATTTCATGTATAATGTTCTAAATGCTGCTTTTGTCTTGACAGTTGAAGATTTATTGTAAATTCTAAGGTAACATGATGACTTTTGTAGATGAAGTTGATGGCTTACCATGAATGTTAACTGAAAAACTCTGCAGAAAAACATGTAGAGGGTTTTTAGATTGAAAGAGTTTATTTGTAGTGTATTTATTGCAGTGAGACTCCATCCATCATCTGATTGGCAGGCATGACTTTATAACACATGTGAATAATTACCAACACACATTGCATCCCGCATATCCCTTTGCTGTTTAAATATTGCAGATAAAGATATTGCGATGACCATTTATTTGCTGTATGACTGTTGCTCATAATGTGTAGAAAGACAACAATTGTATTAAACTGGATCAGAATTAGCACTTTCGAACTTCAGTTGGTGTGTTTTTGAGATTTGAATTCATTTTAAAATGTTTTTTACAAACAGAATAATCTTGTTTTTACCTGAAGGCTACAGGCTAATGGTAGCATTAGCTTTCTGCTTGCTAAATGTTAGTGTAAGATACGGAGATATGTTATGGCAATCCCTTTGGCTACCAGCAGGAGGCGTTCGATGACGCACTGCTTAGCCAAAGGCCATGCGTTCTTGCTTGCTAACCGCCCTCTCTTGTGCTCATGGATGTAAAAATAGCAACTTAGCAAGAATCCCAATCCTGTCCTGCTAACAAAGACTGATTTATTCAAGTTGTGACACAAAACAAAGAGGAGCTTTTGTCCTTCCCCTTCTTTCCTCTCTGCAGACCTATCACATAGGCCATGGGTGCTAAAATCTCTGACGTTCCAGTGCCTCTCTTAAAACAGCCTTTCTACAGTTCTGGCTCAGGAACCTAAAGTTGAGCTGAATTGAATGAAAATAAACTTAAAAGTTAATTTTCACCACATTCATGTCAAATCATTTTTTGCAGCCTTCTGCGTCAGCAAATGGAATTATGTAATATTCTGGTATTTAGCCGCACATCTTAAAATGTCAAACTCATGCAGGAGCTATTTTTACTGTATGTCAAGTAAAAGGGTGGATTATTGCTGCTTTACTATTTGTTTGTATACATGATTTCCCCCCAGAATAGCTTGTGAAGCCCTGTGGTGAGGGCAGTAAACCAGCAGTCTGTGGTTAAATGGTAAAAGTTCTCAGGACAGCGTTGTAATGTGGCAGAACAGGGACCAGAGTTACCTTATTTAGTACTTATTGGCGCTCCTGTAGATCAGAGAAAATATTAAAAATAACACTAATCTGTCAGTTTATTTTTTTCTTCTTTACATCGTTAATTGGAATTTATTAAGTCAACAATTGATAAAGATTCATATCATAAGAATTCTTCACAACAGACAAATACCCAACCCTGCTGACGGTGTAAGTTTTATATTTATATATATATATAAAAAAAACAAAAAAAAAACTGTTGGTCAAAATCTGAATCGGCAGGTCAGGGTTTTTTAAAGATTGCTGATTCTGCCGCACAGAATCAGCAATCTTTAAAATAACAAATAAAAAAATAACAAATAAAAAAATGGTAACACTGATAACCCTGAGCACAACATGCTGTTTTATGTTGCTCAAAATCAAATGAGCAACATAAATATATAGATATAAAAACAAATACTACAGACAGAACTTCCTATAGATAATTTCCAGGCAGAGTTGAGCTAAAAATCACCTTTTTGTCTTTGCTCAGCTTATCTTTGTCACTTTTATTGTGTTGTAGAACATTCCAGTGTAACAAAAAACAGAAGTAATCTTTGAGGAAGCATATTGTGTCATAATGCTGTAGAAATAAAAGGACCTGTCATCCAAACAGCACATAGTCTTGTTTATTTCTGAACCTAATGTATTCTGTATGAGGATTTTTGCCTGATAAGAGTAACACGTATTCTTTATCATCTAAATCTTGACCTTCTCTGCATCAACTTCACCCTACGCATATTGCGCCCAGTCTCTTCGTTCCCTGTGTGTGTTTTCCTGAGGAACAAACAGAGAAGCTGTCCTAGTCAAAGATGAGTCAGTACAGCTGGGGTGCAGGTCACTTAACCACAGCCCACTCAGATGGGACAGATGGCTCAGCCAGTCGCATGCTGACACATTTTAAATGTACATTCAGGTCTTTGTTTTTGAAGAGAAGAGAGGTATCAGTTCATCAAAAACATCTGAAACGGTTAAAAATTAAGCCAAGCCCCCTTCAAAAAAAGGTTACTTTCATTTAAATCAGTTAAGTTCTCATGAAATTGGAGTTAGTACGAAATGGTGCCTTGTGACTCATAAGAAATTCCTTTGTGCTGTTGGTTCTAGTAGAGAAAATAATCTGTTCACATCCAAGAGTCGAAAGCCACCTGACCTTTGTTCTGACGTTTTAATGTCTTCTGGGATTGATCGGTGTGAAGTAATAAATGTTTTATTCGTTTTTCACAAAACTTGCTGCAGTTTTATCTGGTCCAGGAAGTCACAGTCTGAGCTATAACTGCCGCATGGATATTAGTTGTTGCTAAAACTACAAATCCCAGCGTGCACTAAAACAGCCACAACAGCATGTTGCATTCAGTTTGTAACTAATTGCATTTTCCCAGTTGTCTGTAAAAATGCAACAAGAGTTCCCTGAAGTTGTAATTCATTTGTAGGAAGTTGGAAGTCTCTCCTGGTTAGCCTGGGTTCAAAATCCAATATTGCTGCCATTGTTTCAAAACATAATGTTAATCTCAAATTGTTTATTTCTAATTTAAATGTAAATTTTCACTTTCAACCTTCCACTGAGGGCTCACTCACTCTGCTTTTCACCATGTGTGACCAAAAAAGTTTTTCCACTTCTGGAACCTTTTGCCAGGAAGTAGAGCAGTTTATAAGGCTTCTGTTCAAATATGACAAAATGAGATTATTTTTCCATTCTGCATCAAAACTATAACCTTCCATCTCTAAATGCATGCATTCTGGTCTCTAAATCCATCAGCAAAAACTAGGGATGCATCGGTTTTGGCCGATGTTGGTTATTTGTAACATATCGTATCAGTCCAATATAAACAAGGCCGACATTAAAAACAAATTTTTTGCCTTTTTATTATTTTTTTTTATCTTGTTGCTGTTTGTGTTTCGGCCATGTGGTATTTGTTTGGTCATGTGACTGTGCTGGTGATGCAGAGCAGGAATGTGGGGAGTTTTAGGTGTCCTCGACCTAAGCCTGGTGGTGAAGGCTCCTTGCTGATTACCCAATCAAATAGACCATTTATTAAAAAAAGACTGTGAATTTTGAGACATCAGGGGTGTCTCAAAATTCACACACAAATGCAACACAACTCACAGGCCAGAAGGAGCTCAGACAAGTGTGGATCTTGTCCTGTGCATTTGTGGATCTTAGTCTGTGCATTTCTGAATTATGAGACAGTTTTAGCCCCATCCTGACATATTTTATCATTTAGTCACTAAAGATGAAGTTGTGTAGCTTAATAGTCTGTGATGACTGGATGTTGCCATTAGTGCACTTAAAGACCTTTTACGCTGCATTAAGCTGTCCACCTTATGAATTACAATTCAGCTTTTAAGAGCAGTAAAACCAGAGACTGAGAACCCTAATTAGTGTAGAGTGATTAATTAGCTACCAGTTTTATTTATTTAAAAAAATTTTTTATTCCCACTAGTGATTGATTAGACTGTTTTTAAGCTGTTGCATATTTTTAAAAAAATAGTCAAGTTTTGAATTTCTTCATATTTTGTTGATTTTTGCTTTGACTTTGGCAAATAAGGTTGACTTGCATTTCTTTCTCCTCCATATGGGAATATTATACTCAAATAACTCCGACATACTTTTGTTTTGCTTGTGAGTAGTGGCGGGAAATTCAGACTTAGTTTTATTGCAACACTTTGCGGTACCATTTTGATAATGATAAAAGTGGTAAGAACTATTTATTGGAACTTTGTTAGGCAACTGTATGACTATTACTGTGTATTACAGCAATTACAGCTGCAAATATACAATTAAATGTTGAAAAACATTCTCATTTGTAATATGCTTCTTTAGGACACCAGTCTAGAAAAAGATCAAATCAGAGCTAAGCGTTTACTGTCCATTGAGTTTCTGCAAAAGATTACATTTGGCGACTCGATGATGAAAGAATTGAGGGTTTTGTTTTTTGCATTTCTTCTTGGTTTCTGAAAACCTTTGCTGCTCTATTGGCATTTTCAAATGGTAAACTGCAGGTAGGCTGCAGTTTGCCATCTTCTTACTCATCGTTAGTTCTCAATCATTTTCTCTGACCTTTAATGTTTTCCAGGTAGTCTTTATGAGCTTATCCACTATAAACTCCTAATGGTTCCTTATTTTAAAGCCTTAATTGATGTCTCGTTGCAGTAAAGACTGTGGTGGTGTGCTAACAACATAGTCTCATCGTCTGGCATTTTAGGAACTCCTGTAGATAAAATTGTGAAAGCCACACACTCCTGGTTCAGTTGACACATGTAAAATGTTTTTATCCAAGGAAATAAGGAAATATTCAGGTTCTGAACAAGTTAATTGTTGATCAGCATGATGAGTTTAATCTGTAAATTTGGCAGGTGGTGTTTTGTTGAATACCAACTCCCTGTATCAGCTAAATTGTTCAGGCGACAAATGATGAAGAGATTATTAATTATTATTATTATTATTTTTTTTTTTAACCAAATTGCTTGTTGAAGTGAAGCAGCTGGGATGATTAGGGTTTAGTTTTCATCCTCTGTCTGCTTTTGCTCATGGCAGATTTATGTTTTTTGCATGTGGAGTGTTTCCCGACTTGCACAGTTTGGATTCTGGATGAGTTTTCTCCATGTCCTTCCTTAAGTCCTCATTTGGTATCTCTGTATCAGATTGCATTTGAACAATGGACATTTATTGCATTGTTTATTGTTAATCAGAATGCAGATATATTGTACCGACAATAAATGCCACTTATCATATTGTTTGTCAGTTATTGTGATCATTTAACGTGATAAGCAATTTAAGAGTTTTGATTTATTGTTGTCACGATAAATTCCAATTAATGATTAAAAAAAACAAAGGGTTGTCAGAATCGTACTTATTGTCTGGATTGTTAGTTTTATTATTTTCTCCACTGTTCTATGAAATTATCAATAAATACCAATAAATTTAGAAATTCAGTTGCCGTCTGTAGTTTAGCGATGCACTGACTGAACCTGGTGAACTAAAATGTGAATATTTTTCAAGAGCATTATTTGTATCTGTGGGCTTATGAATGTTGTGATACCCAGTCACAGTGATACAGTTACTGAAAAAAAGAATAAATAAGTAGTTCCAATTTTATTATCACAATAGTACTGCAAAAGTATCGTGATAAAACTTTAGGTCCACGACATCCTTCCCTACTTCCAGTTATTCATAACAGTGTTGTTACTTTGACCATTTTCTTTGCTGGTGTGTCCATTAAAGCATCAATATCAATACATTTTAAAATACGAGTATGTTGTAATACTGTGGATTTGGTGAATGACTCCATTAATTTGTGCTCTCTATATTTATCTACAAATTTCCCACTTTCTTGAGCTGCTCAGAATTTCCCTTCATGCATATTCTGCCATTTCTTGTTGACGTACACGCCTCCGCTCCACCTTTGCCTTTTTCATGCTCCAGTGATCTTGGGTCAGGCCTCCTCTGACAGCAGCATGACTCCACTGGGTTGGCATCTCCTCTTAAGCCCCTCTGCTTTCTCCTCTGTCATCATGTTGGTGAGCCCCTCAATGCTCTCTCTGTCTGTCCCCCTTTCTGGCTGTGGGATATGGGAGGGATTACAGACTGGGGCATCTTCCTGTGTTTCATCCAATCAGATGTGGAGCTTAGAGGACCAGGGGTGGCGGGCGGATGTTTAGGAAGGGTCGTCAGACTCTGTGGTTATGCCAGTCCGGTATCGTCCCATTTTGTCCCAGTCCCAGACTGGGAGCCAGGAATGCTGGAGTCCTCAAAGCTTTGATTTGGACAGGATGTGAATTTGTTCTATGGTATTTAGGACTCCTTTCTGACTCAGAACAATTTGGATTGGCTGCAATGGAATGACCATATCTTGAATCAGGACTGCACGCTTTATTAAATCCCTGAGATTGTTTGTGAGGTATGTGACAAGACAGAAATACTTGCTGTGTAAATTCTGGAGAAGCTTAAACCATGATGCAGTATCCAGTGTTTGTGATGTTTTACCTCCCTTTAAGTAAAAAAAAAAAAATAACTTACCTGAAAAGGTCTTTGCTATAAAGCTGAATTGCTGCTAAAAACTGCTCCAACTTCTCTCACAGGTCTTTTGCATCAATCCACTTTTGTCATCCCAATATCAATATCAGCGGTATAGTATTGGCTGAGCAGAAAAGCAGTGCTGACTTAAAATGTTTCTATTTTTAAATACAGACATAAATGTACTAAATTGCTAATTTATTTAATAACTCTGCACCAATACAGCACATTGAAATACACCAATAGCATCACAAGCTTGGCCAAGTATGTAAAATCAACACAACTAATTTCTTCAGTCGGTACAATTTAAGAGTAGAACAGCCAGTGACAAAACAAGGCATAGAATCAGACTGAATAGATCTGTCCTTATAGATCAGGCTCACTGATGCAGAATCTACATTTTTTTTTACATATAATATCGGGAAAGATACAGCTATTAATATCAGATCGGTGGATTTCTGGTATTTATTTTTTTAATGTTCATCTTACTTAACTGTATAGTCAAATAAGCTTTTAGCAGAGAAGTTCATATTTTTTTCTGCTGTCTGTTCTTGTCTGTATGAATCCAAACAACTAATCACAGCTGAATTGCGACACTTATGGTGGCAGCATGTTCTCACTTTCTGAATCCAGAGACGGCGGTTGCCATAATAAACCCGACAACAAAAGGAAGCACTTTGTTGTGTTTGTTTTTCAATCTGGTTTAGGTTAGCTTTTAAGGATAAATCGGATTATTGGCCTTGCAATAGATGATTGCATTGTATGCAAATGTGCTGTTCTGTTACTTGATGCAATTTCTGCAGCTTTTCTGATAACCTGCATGCAATATACTGATTGTGAGAGCAGCTGAGAAAGGAGCTGACCTACTACCCTGGATTCCATTTTCATTTTTTTGATTTTCTTTTCTTATTTAAATCAATCATTCTGTGCTAAATTAGTTTTACACAAAAAATGATAAAACATTTTCTTCCTAGAATCCTTTTTTCATAATAATTATGATCTAGAATATTTTAGACAGTTTTTTATGTAGGATCTCAACATTTACTCTCTTTTAATCAATACTGTAATGATGATATCAGTTGTGGTACATACGCCTATTACCTTCTTTTCTCTCTTTGCCATCTGTGCTTCCATCACTCTGTCATTTTTAGCATTTTGATCTGTCATTTGTGTGGCTAAATGTTACATTAGCTTAACCTGTTGCTATCAGAAGTCAGCTCACCTGTGTGTTAGTCCCAGTATAAATGCAGCGGATCTGTGAAGACCTATTAGTGAACAAACGACATTAAAAAGATAAAACCCAAACAGGTCAGGGTATTAAACTTGGTAGTCATGATATCATGCTGTGGAACAGGGAAACTGGATTAAAGAGGGAGTACATTTTTTATAAATTTATATGTGTTGTTTTGACTAATTCATGTATGTTCAAGGTAAACTAAAATATATAAAAATACATTTGTTTGTTGTAAAGTCCTAGTCAAAGACCAGACCTTAACCCAATTAAGGACCTACAGTAGCTTCAGCTATATGGCAATAAAGAATGTGATCAAATATCAGTTTGTTCTCCTTGTCACAGCAAAGTGTAAACATTTAGATTTTTTCTAGTAATTTGAAAAGGAAAATTGTTTCACTGCAGAGCGTTTTTGTTTTGTTTTTTCTTTGTTTTTTGAGCAAACCCCAGATCCTCATTTTGGGGATCTACAACTTTTCCCGTTGTCAACAATCGTAGCCTGGGCAGGCCAGGCTGTAACCTAAGATCTTGGTCCTCTTGTTCCCCTCAGGGTAACATGACCCAGGACTGCTTTGTCACATGCTGGTGAGAGAGGTTCTCTCCCCACACCCACACGGCCTTTGTCCAACACAACACTGGCCGTCAGTTTAGCTTTCGCAATTAAATTCAACATTGAGGTGGCTGTGCCTCCGAGGCTCTGGGTTTAATAAGTTTAGGCCTCATTTGGACTCTGTGGGTGTATTTGTGATTATACAACACAGGCGTTTTGAAGTGGAGTGTTTAAAACATGAACTGCATGTGAGAGTGACGCATTACGGTTTAATATCCAAGTCCTTCACATCTTTGCAACTGTCTTCGTTTTGTTTGTGAAGTGGAAAAGGCGGATGATGTGTCTCGGTGTGGGACTTGGCCCAGTAACAAAGAGATGCCCTGTGGACAGCAAACAGCTGAAAAATGACAAAAACAAACCAACACTGCTGTCTTCACAAAGTTTTCAGTTTGGGTTGTTTAATCTGTGGTTATTCTGCTCTTCTGTCTAATCTTTATGCAAGTTGCTTATCAGTTGGATCTCGACTGCATCTGAATTTCATGTTGTTCAGCAAATACTACTTCAGCCGATGACTAAGCATGTTCTGATTAATGAATCAATTACAAAATTAATTAAAAATGAGCTCAATAATTTCTATTTTGAATGTCAGTTTTGTTTAGAGATACCATAATCCATTTTATATATGGTTTTAGTTGAATGTGTTTTTTTTATTTCCTTTTTATTTATTGTTTTTGGTTATGTTTTCATTTTGGACATTTAAAATATCTTCCAGTTCCAGTGTGGAGTGTTTTGTACAAGATTAAAGTTTATTGGTCTTTTAGAGAGAAAACTTGCATTATTATGCCATTATTAATAGATTACTTGAAAATGGTCTGAAAGCAACAATATTGTTGTTTAGGACAATCATTTCTGGGACAATTTCTTGTCCAGCAATTTGTTGTTGTGACAAAGCTTCTGATGACACATCTAAAAAAAAAAAAAAAAGTTTCATCACAGTTTAACTTGTTCAAAAAATATATTAGGGGAAAAAATAAAAAGGACAGAAATCCCAACTTACTTTCTTGAGATCCCGAGAAACTATCTTCCCGCCAAAAGAAAAAAATAAGTCGGGGTCTCGAGAAAATAAGTCGGGGTTTCTTTTTTTTTTCTTTTCTCCATGTCCCCTTAGGGGCTCCGTAAAATAGACTGTGCATAAAAAAAGAAGAGTGGTAAAAATGTGGCTAGTTACAATTTAATATCATTAATAAAATAGCAATTAGACTGAAATTGTTTTTGTTCCTAATATTGTGCAGCTGTAGCTCTTAGTGCTGCTAAACTACAGATGTACTCTGATATGTTAAATCTGATGCCAGTGATTTGTTTTGTAAGAAGAGTAGCTGAGACCAAAATTATCCCAGAGCTTTTTAATCTGTCACAGGCATCAAATTGTGCAGTTTGTTTCAAGAATATCGCCGCTCATAGTGGCATCGGAGCAGCTCATAGTGGCAGCTCTGTTATGTCACTTGTGTTTTGTTCTTCTTGAGGACTTTGAGACGTTTTTTTTTTTGGACAGTTATTCTCTCTGGTTTTGGATGCTGTGCAGCTGGAAGTATTTTTGTTAGTGTTTCATTTTTTATTTTTAGATGATTATTGAGACTACTATGGCAGCAAGTTGGTTTTTGTTTTTTTTTTTGAGGAGAAGCTAATTTGAAAATCTTAAATTATACCTGAACTACAACACCAAATCCCAGAGGAGTTGAAAAGGTTTCATGGACGCAAACCTTTTCATTCTTAAAAAATTTTTTCATGGATGAGTAGGAAAAAGCAAAAACCCAGTATAATATTTACTTTTAAGCTCTATAATATAACTGAAAATTTGACTTTTAATCATTTTGCGGAGCAGAGAGAGAAGGAGGAAGTTCAAATATTCTCTTCGATCAATCATAATGGGCAACGATCTTATTCCCAAATCCAGTGTCTCTCTGCCCGGCTTTCTAACCACACAGCCAGACTGACATTTAAAGAGGAACTGCAAAAGCAAATGAGGTGGATTAGCAGAGCTTGCCAACAACTGATTGTCTCATCCAGGACATGTTACTGTAGAATATCATCTCTGCTGCCAGAAATTGGGCATACACCAATATTCTTAAGTCGGAGGTCTCAGACTTGTCAGACTTGTTGCAAAACTGACTGTTACTGGAGATCCTTCCTGCTCGCAGCATCACCATCCACAACTATGAAGATGCACTGATTCGAGTTACGACAACTTTTAATCTCCCTTTAGGATAAATAGTAATTTTGAATTCATTTCAGTATTTTTCATTTTGTTGTAGTGCTTAATTTCCTTGCTAGTATGAATTTGGTGTCCACTGTTGTCCATAAAACCCTTTTTATGGCGCAGAACTTGTGCAGTCATATATCTGTTCTCCTTTCGTCTGCTTTTCCTCTGTCTGCCGATTCTAAATTTAAACTTTAGTGAGCTGTGTGCTGCTTTTTAGTTCTGCAAAGGCTGCAAAATGCATTTGGACAAAATGAGGCAATTGCCCGTTTCTCTTTATAGATTTGGTTATTCACTTAAGTCAAAGTGCGACAGCCAACTATGTAGCTTTTGTTCTGGATAACCCAGACGCATAGTTCTGGTTGCGGGCCTCTTCCCCCCGGCGCTCGCTGTTCTCCAGTGAGGGCATTTTAGCTGGTGGAAAGGGCACACAAGCTATGCGGCCCAAAATAAGGCATTTGGTCATACTGCGGTAATCTTGGAATGTCACGGTCATAGTGAGAACATGCATATAACCTTTGACCTCGTTTCTGTTCTCACCCTACAGGCATGGAAGAAGCGGTGGTTTATTCTTCGCAGTGGCCGAATGACAGGCGACCCAGATGTGCTGGAGTACTACAAGAATGACAGTGCCAAGAAGCCCATTCGAGTGATCGACCTGAACTTATGTCAACAAGTAGGTTTTAGTTTCTTTTTCAAACTTTTAAACATTAAGATTCCCCCCCCCCAAAAAAAATTTAATCTTTAGATTTATTCATGTTTGAGATTTTCTAAGCAGCTTTATTTTATAGAATATTTTAGTAATCGAGTAATCTACTGATTATTCTTACGATTAATCGAGTAACCGGATAAAAAAAAGATAAAATAAAATATTGGTAAATCTGGTATAACAGCAGTGTTACTATCGGGTATCGACATCAGTCCAATTTTTCATATTTGAGCATCCCTAACAGATACTTTTTTGTAGTTTAGAAAATTAATCTGTAATAATAAAAGCTCATGTTCTAAGTTAACCTGAAGAAAAGTTATACAAACATCTGAAATTATGTTCAATTTAATAATAAAGAGGCAGGCTCACAAATACGCTGATAAAAAATGTCATTACTCCAGCTTTTAGTTTATGTATTCATCTTCAGTGAATTTAATAGAGTAACTCTCACCTTACCTATCAAGCTTTGTGTCCAAACATATTAACAGAAAATTGAGTGGAAGGAAAAAATGCAGTCAGAAAAGGTGCACTGGCAACAGATACACACCAATATGATATTTATATCCACAAGGGAAAATCTATTCAGTCTAATTCTATGCAGTGTTGCTCTGAGTAACAGCATGTTTTATTATTTATGAAATTAGAAATTCTGAGTTTATTTTTTACACGTTTGGCCAAGCTTGTGAAGCTATTGGTTTATCTTAATGTGCTGCACTGGTGCAGCGTTATTAATTAAGTCAATTCAGTTCTGTATCTGATTAAGCCTCACATTATCATCCTAATAATCATTAATTTGCCAAAAATAAAAGCTTGAAATGTCTTATAACCTGCTGTAAACATGTTTTAAAGTCAGAAACCAGCTTCTAACAATGTTCCTGAGGATTATTGGGTTTATGTGCAACCAGCTATTTTTAAATCCCACCAGAGATTAGGGTTGAAGTCAGGCATCCATTAGGGCTGTAGCTAACGATAATTGCGAGGATAAAAAGCTAAACTTACTGTTTCAGGTGGATGCTGGGCTGTCGTTCAGGAAGAAAGACTTGGAGAACAGCTTCATATTCGACATCAAGACGATCGACCGCGTTTTCTACCTGGTGGCCGACACCGAAGAAGACATGAATAAGTGGGTGCGCAACATCTGCGACATCTGTGGTTTCAACCCGACTGACGAGGGTAAGGATGGCCGACAGAGCAGTGTGTTTATTTTATTTTAGTCATGCCAGCGTTAAGAATTTGCAGGCTTTCATCCAGACATTCATTTCGCAACATCATTGTTTTGACAAGCCTTTAAGACTCATAAAACTTCAGTTAATTTGTCCTGGATTAGGTTGAGTCAACATATTGCCATTATTGATTATTTTTGATTCAGCCTTTATGTTGATTCCTCTATTTGCTTATGGTCACATTTTGCTCTCCAGATGTCTTGTTCTCTGTGACAGAAGAGAAGAAGTTAGGTGAGACAGCTGAATGTGCAGGAAAGTCTCTATTCAGCACAGTTCTTAGCCAAGGTCTAATGATCCATGTGCTGATCCATGTGTACATCCAGGCTCATGTTACTCTTGTTCCCAGTACTGGATAATCAAAGCATTGTGTGCCTGCAGGTCTTGCCGACTTTCTTTCGCTCCCGGCCTTTTATCTGGCTTTCATTCTCTCCTGTTTGCCGACTCCTTTTTCTCTCTCTTGTCTCGGAGCCAAATTGCAATCTGTGCTATTTGCACCGTGCACTTAGCCGTCTCTCATTTCTCCTCCCCCGCTATTAAACTGGTGCAAATTTTAGTGTGATTGCCACTGAAAACGAGTCCAGTGGTTCAGACCATTAAGCTTCATTTTCCTTTTGAATTTTTACAAATGAGTTACTGATTGGGCTGCTGTAAGGTCATCCTTGCTGCCAGTTCTTTTTCACGTCTCGTGTTGCAGGGAAACGCTGATATTAGCGTTTATCATTTCTGTTTTACAGAATTGTTAGAGCTCACTTTTAACTGTAGATGAAAAAACTAACAGACTTTTCAAGGAGAAACTCGCTGCACAAGTAGATATTCTTGCAGCCAGGCCTTCGCGGCGCTCATGAAAAAGCGTCCTTGGCTGTCTTTCTGCTTGCTTTTCTCTGCATGTGTGACCCAACTCCCACTCGAATGTGGCCAACCTACTCGTAAAGGGTTGTGTAGCTGAACAAATATTGGAGGAAAATAAAATTTACTAGGCTCATGCGATGCAGGCTTACTGCAGAAGTGGCAAATTAATATACAGCAAGGATGTTTTCTGATTTTCCTCTAAAGATTCAAAACTTAAAACTGTAGGTGACAAAAAGCAGAAGAAGATGGCAGCAATGGCAGACGTTCATACTTTAAATGATTTTATATGTAGCACCTTGTAAAAGGATCCACACCCCTTTTAACTTGCTCCTGTATTGTCACATTTAATCAAATCTTCCAGGCTAAATGCTTGACGGTTATAATTGGGCTGAAACGATTCACCTGATTAGTCGTAGTGAATTGAAATAACTAATCTAGTAATTGATTAATCAATGTGCAGTCAAGTGGAAAGTATTGAGCCTTTCACATGTTTAGCTGCATGACATTCTTTGATACAAAATTTATATTTTCTTATTTAAAAAAGAAATTAAATTACTTATTTGCACATTTCAACGTATTTCTAATATTTAATTTAAAAAGGAGGCTTTAGTGTTTAAAGTAAATCAATAGAATGTAAAAATTTTATCCAATTAATCGTCAAAATAATTGAAAGATTTTCGGATTAATTAAGATAATTATCCTGCCTTACTGTCACCTCCCACTGCTTGTGTCTGAGATTAGGTTTTAGTTGTACAGTAACTGAATTTGGTTTAAAATATAGCAAGTAGATACTAATTGTACTTTACTGATTTTAACCTGACTGACGAGGTATTAATTAGTTACCAATAATTAATCAGCGAGTTTATGTCATTAAACTTGAACTGAACATCCCTGTACTGAAAACGTCTTATAGTTTTTCATGCACAAATGTTTGCATCCTGTACATTTTTCTATAAATTACTCTGTTACTTGACTCCCTTTAGTAAAGCCCTTTGAATCCAAATGATTCCACACTTTTTCTTTTTCTTTGTAAAACAGTGAAGCCATTCACTTTCTAATAATGTTCTGCTTTAGTCGGTTTGTCTAATAAAATGACAAAATGTGGAAAACATGTTGAAGGGTGTGCATTCTTTGCGAGGCGCTGTAGACATGAACTCTGGGACCTTGTTTGTGTGAACAAAAACACAAACAAATATTTATCAGCATATGTTGTCTTTTAGTGGAAGTAAGCAGTGAGCTGAAGCAGGAGGCTCTGAAAGGAAGAATTTAATAACTCGCTGAGTGACAAAGCAAAAACCTTGATGAAACGGCGTCTCAGAGTAGATTCAAGCTGAACTTGCATGAATAAAGCTTTTGATTTGTCCCTTTTATGTTTGTGCTGTAAATGAAACAAAAGGTGTGAATGCTTATTGATGAGGCTCTTTGAATGTAAATTCTCAGAACTGCTACGTTTGGCTTTCGTCTGGTAGCAGCTGTTTGCATCCATTTTCCTCGCTTCATGATCGAGTTTAATTATGAGTTTTTATTTAGGTGCGAGTTGTGAAATGATGCGCTTCGGTGCTTTCTCACATTAATCAAGAAGGTGTTAGTTACTGCTTACCACCTTTAAGAGCTTCAGTTCAGAGTTTATATTGGATGAAAATGTAAAGAAATGCATGACCTGTCCTTGGGTTGTTTTCCTCCAGACTCTGCTACATTCAGCACATGTGGCCTTCATGTTCAGGCAGCATTCAGATTAAAAGTTGATACAGGTCAGCTCAAAATGTTTCTGACTACTGTGTCGTATTAAAATTAGGTTGCTAGGAAACAGCTTGAGTGTATATTTAATCCCAGCTGATTGTGTTGCTTCATGTCTTAGTCACCTGCATGACCTGTCGAGTCTCGGGGAGAATTGTCCTCACCCTTTTTTCTGCCTATTCTACCTCTTAGTTTTCTCCAGAAAACTTTAACTTTATTACCTCCCTGAAGCTAAGATAGTAAAATGTTAAATTCCCCATACTGCTTCATTCTGATTATGCCTGAGCTATCAAAAGATTCAAACAAACAAATGATTCAATCAATCTTTTTAAATACGCGTCTAAAGACATGATAAACATTCAGAGGTTCCCATGTAAGAGGAAGGATTTTAAACTCCAAATACAACAGGGAACCAGGAAAGAGAAGCTGAAATAGGAGAAATATAAAAATTCATCCTGCAGTATTTTAAATTCTTGCATCTTTATGGAAACTCATTTGAATTCTTTGATAATGATCACAACATAATCCATTTGAAATGGAAATGCATTTTATTTTGGATAATGCTTCTCTTCTGTAACTCATCCTAGCACTGAAATGCAGAAGAATTTCCATTTAACAGGGATGGTTTCCAGAAAAATGTCTAACAAATTGGAGGTAGTTTGTACCCGGTGTTGCTGAATTATTTGGTTAAATAAAGCATGTTTCCTCATGACATCATTGTTTTACAATAAGCTTGTGAACGAATACAGTTTCTACCGCTACTACTCCTCTAGGGAGTTTTTAAAAGTCGTTAAATTTGACATTTTTATTTCTGGACATGTCGTTAATAATAATGTGATCAAGATGATGTAAAGAAATTGTATTTATATGAGCAACTTTAGTCCTCTCAGGCCTGTCTGCTGTGATAAATCCTTTGGTAGCTCAGTTTTATGAGTGCAGGAGAAACCGATTAGGAATCAAGTGACACAACTCTCCAGTTTGTTAGTTTTGCATTCAAACATGCCTCATGTTGATGTTCAGGCTCATAATGTCCCGTTTAAACAACACTCTCTTGTACAAGTAAAGTAAATAAAGGGAAAATGACTTTCATGCTTTGTAGCATGTTGTAAACAGAATAATTTGGTCGGGTTACGACCATGAAAATACAGACATTTTGGGGTGCTGTGGTGGCGTAGAGGTTTAGCACAACCCACATACGGAGACCTTAGTCCTCGACGCGGCCGTCCCAGGTTCGATTCCCGGCCTGGCGACCTTTGCCGCATGTCTTCCCCCTCTCTCATTTCCCTCTTTCCTGTCCATTAACTGTTAAACAAAGGCCACTAGAGCCAATAAAACCTTTAAAAAAAGAAAATACAGACATTTTGCTGCATAAAATCCAACTCCTAGTTCAGCAGAAGCATCTTTCTCCATTGACTTTTACATCCTTGGAATTAAATACACAATTTATTCATGCTGAGGTTTTTTTGTTGTTGTCTCGCTTACTGTTTGTGCCACAATAAATATCACATTCTCTCAGATTGTTGTTCTGAATAAGATGAATTTCCAGCCATAGTTAACCAAAGCCATCTTTCTTTTCTCCTGCAGATAATTCAAAAAATCTCCAGCCGTCGGGCGCCGTCGTGGACACCCCTCCGCATCCATTAGCTAACATGGTCGGCCCGTCACAGTCTTTGCTCACCGGCGTCCCTCCTCCATACCAGCCCGTCAGTGTGCGACACCTAGACTCTCAGTCCAGCTCAGAAGACCCGCAGGATTACCTGTGGCTCGCCAACTGTGAGAGCAAGAAGCCTGAAACCTACAGGTGACACTGATTCTCTAAATGTTTGATTTTGATTTATTTCAAACAGGTTTTTACAAACAAGTCATCAGTAGGACAGAGAAAACATCAGCTTACATAACCAAGAACATTTTGTTTACCAATACTTTTCTGTTTGAAAAGGAGCAGGAAGAAGTGAACACTTATTTAATCCTACCCCTTATCTCAATTGAATGAAATATATTGCTAACTAACTGACTCAATAATTTTCACATTTTTTAAAATTAAAACCATGTTATAACATTCATGTGCTTGTTCAATATACTAGGCTAAAGAGCCAACAAATAAATTATATTGCATAGACAAAATGGTTATAAACTAGCTCACATAAGACAAACAGTAATAATAATAACAGCAACAATAATAACAATTGTGAATAACAATCGGACAAAAAGTATCAAAACGATTACCAACCTCTGGTCAATAATATAAATTATTCTTAATCTGTTATGAAACAATAAATAAAAGGGAGTGAGTGTGTGTGTATGTGTGTGTTAAGATGCCACCACAGGCTGGAAAATTATGGAAAAGTCTGGAGTTTGCTTTTTTCCAGGCCTGGATACATTTGGGAACAAGGCAATATAAAATCTTTTCTACATTATTTATTCAATTTTCTATAAGATTAAAATCTGAATTTCATTAAAAGCAAAATACGTACAATTTCCACACTTGAATGCAATTCCAGAATTTTTAAAAACATAAAAAATTTAATTTGAATGTGATTTACTTAAAATAAAAAAGTAACACTTAATCACTGTGGTGGAAAATTATTAGAAGTTTTTTTTTTTCTACAAGATCACATTACTGCTAAAATAACAGTGATTATTACAGTTGTAACAAAACCCTTCATACTTTTTATGTATTTTGAGTTTTAACACATAAACCTCAAGAAAGTGTGAAATAAACTCCCACTTAATTTAGTATTGAATATTATATGCTAATGCTGCTGAAAACACTGAAATCAGCTGCTTAAGACTCACAATTGTTTTAAAACAATCTTACATAAATAAGAGTGATGGCTGTGTTTGCTTTTTAACTTTAGCTACATTTGTTGCTCTTGTAAGCAATTGAAAATGTAGTTTCCTTCTTTCAGTCAGAAAAAACTTTCCCTGGCATCTCATTCAAGCAGTTGTGAAACTGACCCTTGTCTAGAATGTTTTAAAACTGGAACAAAAAGTCTAGAAATATTAGAAATGTATTAAAAATCCATCCGAATTATTCCCTGAGGTTCACCTCGACTCTTTCTGTTCTCTAACTTCACTGCTGCTCTCTTCCTGGTTCCTGCTGGACGTTGTTTGTAGCTCAGTGGACTGTCAGGCCCCTCTAGAGGGCTATCAGGAATATTTGCTCCTGGAGGAGTGTGAGAGCAGGACTCTACCTCCACAGAACAGTGTGTGAGTGGCCAGAACCCGAATGGACCTGCCTGCCTGTGTGGAGTGCTGAACTTTTTGTGAATCACAGAAATGGAAATAGTTTTGTTCTTCACTCTAAATGTAAATTATATGAATGCTGGATTGTGTTTTTATAACCCACTTTGAGATTTAAATGTTCTCAGCCTGTTTTGCCTGCATGTTAACAAACTACCCAGTTTTTTTTTCCATTACTTTTGTTCGCTATGCAGGGTCCTTAAAAAGTCTTAAATTTATGAATGTAAAATCAAGGCCTTTAATTTTGTAATGGCAGAACAAAATAAACATATTTTGACTTTTCATCAGGCAACACTATCATCAGCCTTAAGTTCACCACTAGCTACCACTAGCTAGCCGCTGAAAAACTCTTGTTAGTTTCCCATCTGTCATGAATAAGTGCAAATTTACTGCCAGGATGGCAATTAATGACTTCTATCAAAGTTTTGTTTCCGTCTTATTTATTTCAAAAGGGCCAGTATATTACAGACAGATGAACAAATCTCTTCAATCAAAAAGAGAATTTTAGTGACGATAAAAAAACATTTCTTTTACCTAAAAACACTTAGATGGCTTTTTACTAGAGAGTAAGACGTTTACCACAATAGAAACAATACTAACAAATTAGAACGAAAATAAGAATTACTTCATCAGTGCCTGCATATTTGATCATCTATGAACCAAAATTTTTTTACTTAATTGGAATTGTTAAATGAAATATGATTTCTGTTGTGATACACCTCTTAAATTTAATTTACAATGGTCTTAAAAAGACTTAAATTTGAGTTGCAGAACCCCTGCTATGTGATGCGCAAAGTAATGCTAATATAATAAAAGTTTCCAAAGTGGCTGATTAAATGTAGCTTTGTCATTAACTCTGCCTGCTGGAGTGGTGTGTGGGTTTTCCTCTAAGTGAAGTGTGTTCTGTCCTCAGAGCCCAGGCTGAGTGCTCCAAGTCTACCTCTTCAGAGACGGACCTGAATGACAACCTCCCATCCCACCGCACGCCCCCATCCGCCACCTCCTTACCCAAACACACCTCGCACAACGGCTTCTTCCCGCAGCACCAGCCTCCAGCTTCCGCTCCTTCCTTCTACGACTCGCCTCCATCGCGCGGCAACTCCACCTCGTCCGACGCCGGCATCTATCACCTCCCTCGCAGCTACTCGCAGGACACGGTGCTGCTCCCAAAGTCGGCCACCTCCCCATCGGCCAACCCGGACGGCGGGGACGAATCTGGACTTTACGTCTTCAACATCCCATTGAGGAAGACGTCATTCGTGGAGTCGCACATGCGGAATCTTTCCGTCAGCTACGACATCCCCCCCACGCCCGGCGCCAACTCCACCTACCAGGTCCCCCGCACGATGTCGACGTCGACAGGTGTCGGCGGTTCGGAGGGGCCGGGGGATGTCGTCCCCCCTCCCAGACCGCCCAAACCTTCACTCAGCTCCACTTCAGGTCTTCCGCCGCCCCCTGCTGAGCGCTCGCCTACGGACACCTACTGCGTGCCTCGCTCGGCCTCGGAGACGGACGGAAATTACTGCGTGCCGACGAGCGCCGGGAGCAAGGCTCTACGCAGCAACACGATCGGCACGATGGACTGTTCACGGCTCCGCAAAGGTTTGTGCTCAAGGTCTTACAAAAAGTGCTTACAGCCCTGTTGTACGTTTAGATATTTAACAACCACAACCTTTTTTATATTTTACTGGGCTTTCAATACGGAGCCACCATTTTTACTTTCAGTTATGTTTTAGTAGTAAAGAAATAAAATTAAAAAAAACATCAAAATAGGAGATTAAGTGGATATGATCAGTTGTTAAGAGCAACTGATAGAGAAAAGTTTTTTTTTTAAAGTAGACGGAGAAGCAAATGAAAGGAACTTAAATTAAAACAGAGCAAAAACATTTACCACTCATTGTTCCCCCTAGTGGTGAAAAAAGTCAATGCTAAAGTTAAATTCAAGGTTATTTCAGTAAAATCCTGTAAGAAAATTTGAAGGAAGTAGAAAAATATCCTGGATTAGTCAAGTCTTTGACTTTATGTAACTGGAGCTGCAAAGCTGTTTACTTACATTTGACTGACAGTATCAGAAACTGATTTTCTTCTTTTTGTTTCCTTATCTACCGACAAAGCAAGCAAAGTAAATAAATATAAAAACTGCTTCCTTAAAATAAGGTATTCCCAGCAGGTATGCCAATACCTGTGTCAGTGGTGAGTCTTCTTGGCAGACGTAATAACGGACATGTTTTACTCTTTTTTTGCAGATTTTGGATCACAGGACTTCTATGACATTCCCAGATCATTCTCCTCAGACAAAAGCTGTTCATTTGACTTCAATGAAAGCTTCAACAGCTACTTTGTAAGTGTTTCTCATAGAGATATTAGTTTATTCGACTTTTATAGAAAACAAAGGTTGTTGCGTACAGCAAAGCATTCAAGGCTCCACATTTCATTGTCGTACACTCAAGTAAAAATACATCAACTTGCAAAACATTTTCTAATTTTCTCCACATTTTCCAAACAACAAAAAGCAAACCATCATTCTCCTTCCACTTCCTGTCGTCAACTTCTTGGTTGGATGCTATGCCAGTAGCAGCATCCAGCTGCTGTTCAACAGACTCATATGATGCAAATAAAGTGTTTCATTGTGAAATACATCTAATCAATACTGCTGAAAATTCACCACATCCCAGCGCAAAAACTGTTTAGTGAAAAACTTTCCATAAACCATTTTTATTTTTATCATTTCAATTTGTGCAATTTTATGGTTAATGAAAACACAGTTGGAGTAATGTGGCTTGAATCCTCTAAATCTAGAAAGGTCAATTTTGCTTTCATCAGCACCTTTTTTCTTTAGCCAGTTAACGTCCGCCATGCCAAGCTTTAACATCAGCATTTTTTTTAAATGTGACTTTGTGGGATTCTTCTAACTGTTTCAGGACTCACAGGTAACTGTGTTAATCACCTGGAGCTGATCATCGGCTAAGTATTTGCCATTTTGGCTCTTCTTTGATCCACAGGGTTTCTGTTTCCATCAACATCCTTCTGGCGTTAGTTTCTATTCTAAAACATTTGGGATCATTTTTCCGGTTGATTATTTTCGGCTGTTTTTTTTATTTTTGTTTTCTCCTTTCAAATCGACGTTTTGATTGTGCTGTTTTTCTGAATAATATCTGGAGAAAGCCAAACAATTTGACTCCTTTAATTCACATGTTGGCCTCATAATTTAAACAAAAATGATTCAATTACACATAATCATGAGAAAGCATGTAATAACTGTTGATCTGTTGGTTTTCTGCCTTACAGATTGTAAATATCTGCCTGGTGGAAATATAATTCCTACTAAAGACAGTGATTTGTCTGACTGGTTGAACACAACTATGAAAGAATCATCCAATAATGCTCTTATTTAATAATCACAGAGGTAGGCCTGTCACAATACATTTTACTGGATGATAAATTGTCCCAGATTTATTATGATAAACAACAATATTGTTCTTTTGAAACCATTTTCAACTAATCTAATGGCAGTGGCTGAATGATGCAAGAACACTCAAACAATAAACTTTAAATTCTAATGAATATTTAACACTGGAACTTGAAGACTTTTTAAATATCCAAAATAAATTAACAAAACAACAAGTAAAATGAATGATGAAGCCTATAAATGAGATTGTCCATTAAAAAAGGAGAAAAAAGCTCCAGACTGAAGACTTTTATCATCTCGATTTTTGTAGAAAGAGAGCGAAAAGAAAAAAATTAATCATGTAAATGCTTAATGTTTTAATTTATCATGTGATTAATTGATTATTGCGACAGGCCTATACTGAGGTAGCAGGGTCTGTGATTGCTCTGACTCAAGCTGTGAACCAGTCGTGGAAACATGTCTTAGTCTCAAACATCTGTTCTCCGCTCCACAGAAGAGCAAAGGGATGATGCCGCTGAGCAGCCACTCTATGGAGGAGGTGGAGCAGAACTACGTCCCCATGAGCGCCAATTCGCCGTCGCATTACCACTCGGGCAGTTTGTCCGAGCCGATGCACGAGACGAACTATGTCCCCATGACTCCCAGCACCATGGAGTTCTCCTCCCTGGGGAAGCAGGTGCCCCCGCCCGCCCACATGGGCTTCCGCTCCAGCCCGAAGACCCCGCCCCGCCGGCCGGTGCCCACCGAGTGCCAGCCGCCGCCTGTGGACCGAAACCTCAAGCCTGACCGTAAAGGTGAGACCTCAGCTTGTGTGCATGCTTTCGTAGTTGTGATTTCCTCTGGATGTTGTTGCTTCATAGAGCTGTTTATCAGACTAACACTCCAGCTGGTAATGCTTCGTGTCACACTCAGCTGCTGGTTCACACATCTGTGTAACAAATGGAGATGCACCAATCTGATTATCGGTAATGTTTCTGTACTGATATTAGAAAAAAAAGTCTAGATCAGGTATCAGTAACCATGTGCCCAATCTGCAAAGGCAGATCTATTCAGTCTAATTCTATGCCTTGAACTCTGAACGACATTATGATTTATTATTCATTTTACATTACATTTAGAATTCATAATTGCATTTGATCAGCCATTTGAAAAGTTTAACCAGGTTACAACTGGTTTTTGTCAGTTTACACTTCTTTCTTATTTATTTTACACTGTTGCACTCTTATTTGCTTTGACTGAACAAATTGAAGTTGTTTCTACATGTTCGGCCAAGCTTGCAAAGCTATTTTTAGTGTGCTGGCAGAGTTATCAAATAAGTTTGTAATTCAGCACATTTATGTCCGTGTCTTTAAAAAAAAAAAGACGTTTTAAGTGAATTCAGCGCTGCTTTTCTGTATCGGATCAGTATCGGCCGAAGATAAACCTCAGATATCGGAAGTGGATCGGTGCATCCCTATTTCTGAACTCACCTTCACAGTAAATTCATCTTTGCTCTGCAGATGTCGTTGGTAGGAAAAGAAATGCCTCGCTTTATGTGTCTGGTTTATTAAATACCAACTTCTTCTTCTGCATGCATGTCCCCAAGCAGGCTGGTGAATTACTTTTCTGCTAGCCACATCTTTTTAATAAAGTTTTAACCCCTTGTCAAAAGCTCAATACACTCAAGCTTCTGAGAGACCCTGCACGGCACTTTTCAGAAGGCTTGTCATAAAGCCACGGAGCAACCAAAGGCTGGAGAGATCACCTCCATCCTCTTTTGTTCTCTTCATTTCAATGGAGTCCTTTGATTAGACCTGGTAGCGAAGGGGATTCTGACTCTGGGAACAGCGAAGGAGAGAGCAGTGAAGGGAGGAAGAGACAAAGTGAATTGAAGACTGACATAGAACATCACACAGGCCTAATCAAAAGCCATGGCTGTAATTGTCACAGCTGAAAATTAGGCTGGTTCATGCCAGCTAATGCTTCCCAATTAGGAGTTTTTCCTTTCTCATGCTCTTTGAGCCAGACAGCCCAACACGTCACTGGGGGATTTTTCAGAGATGTGACAAGGTAAAGTCATTAAGTAGGAAAAGTCTTTTATGCTCCAAATAATTTATGCTGCAGCTGCGCAGCTGTGAGATGATCAGATTTTACTTAAAACACAACTTTTAAATTTCTTTAAAACCTCAAACATGGTCAGTATTTTAAGATAAAATTCACTTGTTGCTATTTTATTTTGCTACCAACATTTCAGATAAATCCTTGAATGTGCAGAGCACATTGTCAAAATATGTACCTTTTTATTATGCATGTGCATATAAAAACTAGCATTTAAAAAGTAACATTTCTCAATGAGAGGTAAAAAGGAGACATTATTCCAGTATTTCTTTGTGTAAAAAATGAAAAAATAAAGTTTACTTGAAAACCATTTTTAAAAAATCATTTGTAATTGAACATATACAGTTTTCCACTACTGTGTGCATCTGTAATATAAAAATAATAATAATAATTTTAACTATTTTTTGTAGGATTAATTGTTACAATTCTATTTTACATAAAAACAACAATTAGTCCGATTGGAACATTTTCTTTGTGATATTACTGTGATGGTTTTACTCAACATCACACAGAGAGAAACTCATGCTGACCCATGCTTATTAGTAATCCACTTCCTATTTTCCTTGGTTATAATTACGACGTGACTCAGAGTAATGTTTCTCTGAGCCACTCTTCAAAACATTTATGTTGCCACCATGCACAGTGGGGAGGCTTTTGAAAGGAGGTTAAATGTTCATGTTTACAGCACTTTCAGATATTATTTTCATATGTGAATATATATAAAGCTGCAAGCTGCAACAAATAATTATTTTAGTTATTGATTAATCTATCGACTAATATGACGAATAATCAGATAAAAAATTGACAGATTTTTCATTTAACCACTTAAACCTTTTTAAAGGATCTCAGATAGACATTAAATGATGCAATAAAATGTTTATTTTCTTAAAGAGTAGCAGCATATCATTCCTTTAGTGAAAGCTTTTGTAGCAAAGAATGCATCTGCAGCTGCAAAATGAGCTTTTCAAAATGTGAAAAGCTCAGCCCTTCTGCTTGACTGAACGTCAGTATGGTGAAGGGCTAATTGTTGACTAATTTTTTCAATTAACTTAATAATTAGATAGCAAAAGGTGATTAATTGAAGATTTATTTCACAGAATTTGAACCAAAACTAAGCCACAAAAAGTTTTGGGTTGAACATATTTAGAAAGGGTTTTTTTTTTGTTTTTTCAAAATGTATATATTTTTGTACAGTTATGGCTTAATTGTTGCTCTGATTATGTTTTTCATTAAGCAAGTGGCTTTTTTTTAAGTTAACGGTTAATCAATGACTAAATTAGTTATTGTTTATTTCAACAATCCAATTAATCATTCCACCTATAAATATATTCATATTAGACACAAGGCTATAACAACTTAACTGATGCATTTATTCTGGCATTGAGCATAAAATACCAGCTTAAATTCTTACTGGTTATTATAATTTTATTATTATAAGAAATAGTTTTTTCTGTCTATAAATCCGCACCTGTTATCTTTATTTGTCCTCCTTTCTCCAAGGATTCAACAGGAATTCAGTGCCAGCGTTATTTCTATGTAATTCCATAGAAGATATTTTAAATTGTAGCTCTGTTTAAATCACCCCACCCTTTCAAAAATGTTCTCCTCGGTGTGTTGAAGTGAAATCCTCCTAGTTTCCTAACATTGCACTTCGCCCTGCTGCAGATCTGTGTGTTGTTCTTCTCAACATGACCTGATTTCTCCGTGTACTCGTCCACACAGCCAATCGTGCATGCACAGCTGTGATGTCAGTCTTTGTGTGGGAAGCCGTGCTGCATGGAGTGAGTTGCATGTTGGGTAGTTTGGACCCATTGTTGTCATGACGATCGCTCTCTTGATTTGTGCTGCTGGAAAATAAATAAATAAATGGTTGTGAGTGAGGGCAAAGCTTCACTGTGCAGCAAAGTTATGTCTTTCGTTTTGCATGGCAGAGCAATTCTTACGTTAGGGCTTAATTGTTGTGATCACCCCTTTTTTTATATAATGAGCAAAGTCTTCTTTCACCAATCAGGTCAGAGTCCTAAAATAATAAGAGCAAAGGTTGTCGGTTTAGAGCGAACCGACTCTCAAACCGTAGGTGAATTCCCGAGGGGACGACGCAAGGGTACGTACACCCCACTGACTTTCTGTGTGTCTGAAACTTCTTTGACCTCTGCATACAACACTTCACCCATCTGCATGCTTTTAGAGTTAAATTGTGGGATCTTTCCTCTTATCATGTAGAGGTTTGATTCAAAGAAATGTCACTTTGATTGAACTAATCCAGTCTAACTTAAAATGTTTGCAGGGTATTCTTGGAATGTGGTCTTCATTCACTTTGGATTTCATGTGTTCCACAAAATACTCCCTAACATTATTCGTTGGCACAATCAAATACTAACATTTTAATTATTTTTTACATTTTTGTTGGCACAAAACACATTAACAGACAACATTCAGATTTTTATTGGTACTAAAACACATGCATGCTTTTGGAAAATAAGAGATAGCTCTGCAGGAGGAAATTGAACAAAGATATGATCTTAGAGAGATAGGCATGTGTGGCCCATCATTTTCACTCACATGCCTTAATATACATGGTTTCTGTTTCTGGATAAGAGAGTGAGAGTAAAAATGTTATGACCTTATCAGAACATCTGATTTACTTTAAATGTATTTAATCAGACTTGCAAAAATATACTAATGTGCAAATTATGGTAAAATGAAAAGATTGACAAGATTACAAAATACATTTAAGCAGAAGAAACAAATAAATAAGACATTAGAACAACAAAGTTTGAGTACAAACAAGAGGTCTCACTTTGACATAAATTGTAGGTCTGTGTCTGGTTTATTTCTGGTTATAACATGTTTGTACTTCATGGAGTGATTTGCACTGAGTCAAGTTTACAGAAACTTTACTGCAAGAGTAGTGATAATTTATAATATTAAAATATGAAATATATGGTGCTGGACCATACTCCTGAACGTACTTGGAAACAAATAAGTTACTCAAGTAAATGTTACTGGTTGCACTCTACAAAGCTAATTCTAATGCAATGTATAATTTGAAATAAAATTTTTTATGGCAAAAAAGGATAAAGCTAATCTTTTAATGAATATGTATGCAGTATTTCACACATTTTATTCCCATTCATAATGTGGGAAACTGTTACCATAGCGATAATTTGTTTTCGTGCTGGATTAATGAGGAGCAAGGACTGACAGGTGTGCATTTGTTTGCTTTAGGAAGACCTGCACCATTAGAGATCAAACCACTACCAGAATGGGAGGAGCCCTGCACACCTGTCCGCTCACCTGTCACACGCTCATTTGCTAGAGAGTAAGTATCTAAGACGTTTGACATTGGGGTTTTTTTTTTTTTAACATAGTTTTACATTTTGCTAACACCAAAGGGCATGTTCTCACTGCTCTGCTCTCCTCAGAGCCACTCCAACACCAAAACCTTAAGAAAGCACTTTGTCCACACAGAATCCAGCTTCCATGAGTTAAACAGAGCCTAGTGAGAACCTGCCCTTTTATTTTAGTGGATCACTGAAGAAGTAAACTCTAACACTTCATGCATCCCTGTAGTTACTGTTTGACCAAAGTAGTGCTGCTCATACAAACAGGATCCTGGATGTGCCTCCAAGCTGCTTCACATTGAAGTCAGTCAGAGATGAGGTCTACTTCTGTGCTTTTATTTGGTGCATTTGCTTCAAAGTTGGTGTGTAAACA